>OZ023176.1:24839614-25492114 GCA_963678695.2 Diplodus puntazzo | reverse complement strand
GCAATATTCAGCACAGTGTCCTTTTAAAGCTCCTAATTTCAAAGTTGTCACTTTTAGGCAGTTTTAAACACATTGTACTTGTTAAAGTTACAAAAAGAAGATAAATGACTGATGGGTACTTTGTGGTATTGAAGGAATATTTTTGTGTATATTACAAAGTGGACTAACGGTGCCTAACTGATGATGTGGTCTTAACCTGTATTCTGTGGGCAGAACTAACGGTCACAGATAGTATACTTCACATGAAATTCGGTTAAAGTCATCATTTACTGAGTAAGTTAGATAAGGAAAGTGAGCAGATATACTGGAAGTCCGTCACGGTTTAGTCTGCTGAGGGAGATTAACTCCATGTACAGTATCTGCTGCACGACAGTGGTGGTTTGTATATCATTGCCAGGATCATTTTCAGTATCTCTAATGGTTCCTAAGAACATTTACGCCTCGTTCTTCCTCTCTTGCCAACACCTTTCCTCTCCGACACAGCAGCTACACAGTCAACAACATAGCGTTAGCAACAAGGCTATCGCAAGCCATAGAGTTTATATGTGCAGTAAGCTGGAAGAACACCAGCAGCAAAAACTGTTCTCCTCATGGGAGGAGTCAGCAGATCTGACAGTATATAAGTAACCTCACAGCCACACTGATCATCACACTGCAAGCTCCAGTTGGAAGTCCAGAAGACTCTCACACAACTCAGCTGATCCACTCGACTTCACCAGGTGAGGACAAACTGAGACAGAAGGTGACACAATATGTTTAGACTGTGACTGAACTCCAGTCAGTGTAGAAGAATCACTGTCAGACTGATGTCTACAGAGAAATGCTGCATTTAGTTAACTTGTGAGCTGAGTCATCCTGCTGATAACAGTGTAGATGAAGTGTTGAAGTGTGTGTTCACTCGTTTAGCATTTCTCAACAGGTTGAAGAAATGGCCTCAGAGAAAAAGGCATCTCCTTTTGCAGGTATACCTTTTACTCCAGGAGAGATCTATGATGTGAAGAGAGAGGCACTCCTCCCATGTAAGTTTTGGACTTAGATGAGATTTTCTAAAACTGTGTTATTACATAAAACTTCCTGTCACAGCTCTGTTTACAAAAAAAACAACAGTGTCACATATTTAACATTATTCCACATCATTCATTACAAGTTCTCTGTAACTATAATGCAGTTGAGACCATTAATTGGAGAACTAATCATTATTTTTTATTTTATTTTAGTTGCATGAAATATTGGTGGCTGATCAATGAGAAAACTGAAGTATCGTCATTGCAGAAATTCTGCCAAAAGTGACGTCCCTCCATCTAATTAATTAGCTCTAAATCAGTGAAGACACAATTTATTTGACAGTTAATTTTGTACTAAGGAACCTGAGCAGTGAGATACACAGAGCGGAAAAGATGGTCATCTTTCTTCTTTTGGAGAGGATTAGAACATAGACTGTAAATATCTCTCCTCCAGCCTGCAGAATGATAATTCTGATAATCTGATAATGAATTCAGAATAATAACACATCACCTCTGAATCAGATGCTTGGGGCCTCACCCTGGACCCAGAAACCGTAAACAAGCACCTCACGCTGTCTGAGGAAAACAAGATGGCAACACATGGACCAGAGCAGACATATCCTCCAAACCCAGAGAGGTTCGATGCACATCCTCAAGTATTTGCCAAAGAAGCTCAACAAGGGATCCAATACTGGGAGATAGACTGGAGTGATAGTCCTGATGAATCTGTGTATGTAGGTGTTGCATATGGCAGAATTGACAGAAAATCAGGGGGATCGAACACTGAATTTGGAAATAACCCCATGTCGTGGGTTTTTGGCCAAACTAGAGAACCCTCTTGGTCAGAGCCCAAACTGAGGGCATATCATAATGGCAAAGTGTGGGAAGGTCCTTTTCCCTCTGATGGCTGCAAGAGAATTGGGGTGCTTGTTGACTGGCAAGTTGGCACTCTGTACTTCTTCAAAATCTCAAAAGGCCACAACTATGCCCTCTACCGCTTTGAAACCACATTCACTGAGCCTGTGTTTCCGTGCTTCTGGGTTGGAAAAAGTGGCAATTATGTGTCCTTGCGTCCTCTAGTCTAAGAGCAATGACAGTGATGTGGTGAATCCCTGGTCTGCTAACAGGGATATGGGTTCACACTGAGAGAACAACCCAACTCCCCATTTTATCTTGAGCATGCTTCACAAATTGATAAAATGCATTAAAGCCCAGAGGGAACAGGACACCTGATGTCAGTAAAGTTCCTGCGTATGTCATTGTGTCTGTAGTGGCACGTTGATTCTCTGCACTGCCAGTTTAAACTTTAACTGCTCGCTGCTTTCTATTATAATTCCTGATACGTACAGGCAAGAGCTTAAATCAATACATGATGTCAACTTTGTTATAGTTGAATAGAAACTTGCAGCACATGTTAAAAAAAGATGAATTGATTATGTTTATGTTGATTCTTTTGGGAGATAAGGTTGCTTGAGTGCATATTGTTTGATTCAGCATTTGTTATGTTTCTTTAATTGTTTCAGCAATCAGTTATTAACAACATTATAATTAGAAAACAAGTAGAATCATTTTGTTTCTCTGCAGTTTGTTTGTTTTGATCTGATCTCGGGTTCAATCAGTGACTTTCTGTTGTCTGTTGGGAGGAGAAGCTTCACTGTTGGACACCAGTTAGTTTGATTGTGAGCTCACTGTAGATTGTTATGGAGCTGAATGGATGTCAGATTGATGTGAAATGTAAACACCTGTTGGGCATGTTCACTCTCTTCATGAGCAGAAGACGCTTTTCAATAAAATGACCCGAGTCTACCATCGTGTGATGTTTCATTTACTGTGTATCCTAAAGTTGACGGTACCAAAGGTTATAAAAGGCTTCATCATTTGAGACATTCACATGTTTCAGTTCACAGAATGATGATGGAACATAAATCATCTGAGGACATTATACAGCTGTTATCTTTGTTGACACAGAGTAAAGAAATATCTGCTGAACTGATTTCAGCATGAAGGCTGCTGCCGTCAGCTGCTACTAGTTGACATCCTCTAACATTTAGACGACCCATCCAGCTGTTGTGAGGTTAGAAGCTTCATCATCTATAATATAAAAGCACATTTTAAAATATAACTACCACAATAAAGTACACAAGTGCTCAGAGGACATCATGTCACTTTTCTTACTCGCAGTGTCTCATGAGCTCAGAGGATTGCAATATTTGTTGAGCCTCCACATGTGTTTTTAGATGAAGGCTGCTGTTATCAGCTGCTAAATGTTGACGTCATTCAACACTTTGGACGATAAGAAAGTGGAAGCTAGTTAGCCTACATTTAAAATAAAATATACTACATTAAAGTGTTTCAAGCGCCTATGATGAATATTGTGATGACCCTGGGGTTGGTCCTGTTCTGTCCTCTGTTGGCTGTGTTTATTTTGTTTCAGGAGGTTGGTGGGAGGAGCTATGCCATCAGTGATGCAACACACCTGAGCAGGCTGGGCTCAGGTGTCTATAAATTAGACCTGCAGGATCCTCTCACTCTCTCCTGCCCTGACCGACCGACTGACATTATTATTTGTTTTGATATTGTTTCCACCTACATACATTTACACACACACACACTCACACACAGACACTGCATACATACTGACAACTGATACCTAATTATATTGATTATTTACTTTGGTTAATTAAAACATTTTGCATTATTTACAGACTATGTGTGGTCTCCCTCTTTTGTCGCATACTGTTGAGCAAGGTTGTGACAAAATGGGGGCTCGTCCGTCCAATTTCTGATTTTCTTTGTCTGGTAAGTTTGTTTTCTGATGTTGAGTTGGTAGTTGATAGTCTGCTGGAACTGGTACTATTTGTCAGCTTTCATACGCTAATCTGCACTACTAAAGGTTTGGGGTTTGCCTTTAAAGGAGAATAGAGCAAATTAGTGTTAAGTTTTTCTATGGAGGACTTGAGGTGGTAGTTTGGGTATTAAAGCTGCTAAGTATTAGTTTTGGGAGGCCTAATAGTCTGGAGTTTTGGTTATTGTTTTTATGGAGATCAGTTTGTCTGTGTATGCATATGTTTGGTTTCGGTTTTTGTATGGTTAATTGCTTAGTTTTGGTCAGTTGTGAGTTTGGTTAGGGCTGGAGACAGTCTTGGAAATTGAGGGCCATGGAGACAGTGTTGATTGTTGTGCACATGTTAGAATTTGAGCTTTCTCTGGTAGGATGAAGGAGTGTTTCCCCTTTGGGATTCGTTCATAAATCTGGATAGTGTTGCAGTGAAAACGGTTAGAGCGGTTGTCTCGGGGGCACATCCCTGGATTCAAAGAGGTCGCTGTTTTTACAGTTGCCTTGCTGGTCCAAGTGGTTTTTAGTGCATAAATACCCGCTGTAAGTAACTGCATGAAGACTAGGGCTGAGATTAGTAAGTTTCTGGTTAGGTAGTTAGTGGGAAGGCTCGAATTTTTTTTTCTCTGCACTTCAGGAATCAAGATTGTTTTGTTATGGCTACTGTTACTGATTTTGTTCAGTCTCCGTCAGATGAACTTTTGAATAGTTGCACAAAGGAGCAACTCTTGAGGCTCGTTGAGCATTATGACGTCGACATTGGAGAAAAACGGTTGAAGAAAGAAATTAAGGGGTCGTTGAGGGCTGCGTTAATTGAAAATGGTGTTTTGCAGAGTACAAGTGGCAATGTTGCGAGTTTGGGTTCTACTGCAGTAGCGTTGACTTTTGAGCAGCAAAAAGAGCTGTTGCTGTTGCAGATGGAGAGAGATAAATTGGGCATAGAAAAGGAACGGCTAATGCGGTCTGTGGACAAGGAAAAATTGGAGTTGCAGCAGTACCGATTAGATCTAATTAAGGCAGGTAAGCTGTCGGGTGATGCTGGTGCTGACTGGTCAGAAGAGTCTGTAGCCTCTGGTTCACAAAGTATGAAAAAGTTTGACGTGGTGGGCAATTTGCGTTTAGTACCTAAGTTTGAGGAGAGAGACCCAGACACGTTTTTTTCCCTTTTTGAACGTGTTGCCAATGTGAGAGGTTGGCCTGAAGCTGACCGTGTAGTCATGTTGCAATCAGTATTGACAGGAAAGGCTCAAGAAGCGTATTCAGCGCTTGATGAAATTAAAAGTCAAAATTATGCTGCTGTTAAAGAGGCAATCTTGAAAGCTTATGAGTTGGTACCAGAGGCCTATCGGCAGCGTTTCAGGTCCTGGAGGAAGTCTGAGAAACAGTCACATGTTGAGTTTGCAAAGGATTTAACTAAACATTTCAACAGGTGGTGTTCTGCATTGGAGGTTGCTACTTTTAAAGATCTGTGTGACCTTATGATACAAGAGCAGTTTAAAGATTGTATTCCACCTGAGGTTGCCACTCATATTGCGGAGCGGGGTGTAAAAATGGCCTCTGAAGCTGCTATTCTGGCAGATGAATATGTACTGGCACATAAAGGAAAATTTGGAAAATGTGTTTCAGATAATTCTACTGCTAAAACTGTTGGTCAGTCTGCTAAATCTTCTTGGTCTGAGTCTGCAAAAATGAACTGTGCTCCACGTTCAGTTGATTTTGGTCAAGAGTGTAATTATTGCCATGATTGGGGACATTGGAAAGCAGAGTGTCCTGTACTAAAAAACAGGGTGAATCGCTCTGCATGGAAAAAAGCTAAACCAGCTGCTCTCAGTGCTCCAGTAAGGAATGTTTCAGTTGTTTCTGAGGAGCTGCATGATTCAGTTAAACCTGAAACTGAGAAGTATTCTGGGTTTGAAGCTTTTCTGTCGGATGGGTTTGTGTCTCTCACCGGTAGTGACAAAGTGGCTGTGAAAATTCTTAGAGATACAGGAGCAAGGGATTCATTCATTCTGGCTTCTGTGCTGCCCTTTTCCCAGGACTCAGATACTGGTGATTGTGTGCTTGTTCGAGGAATGGGTTTAAATGTCCTATGTGCTCCTTTACACAAAGTAAGACTGTCTTGTGACCTTGTGGAAGGTGATGTCCACATTGGGGTCAGGCCTGCTTTGCCTATCGACGGGGTAGATGTGATTTTGGGGAATGATTTGGCTGGAAATCGTGTCTGGGCTGACGGTTGTCCACCTGTGAAGTCTGCACCTTTGTTAAAGGAACCAGATGACTGTGAACAAGAGTTCCCTGAGGTCTTCACAGCTTGTGCTGTGACTCGTGCAATGACTAGAGATCAGTCAGATTCAGATACAGTTCAGAAGGAAGAGTGTGATTTGGAAGTTAATTTGCATGTAACTGGATCTCTTTCTTTCTCTCAGCAGGAGCTTATCAGTGAACAGCGAGCAGATACTTCTCTGAATGAGCTGTTTGACCAGGTGCAGCCTAGCATTCAAGCTAAAAATGCAGCCTTTGGATATTTCCTGCATAGTGAGGTATTGGTCCGCAAATGGGTGCCGCAGGGTTTTGATTGTGTGGGTGATTCAGTTGTTCAGATAGTGGTTCCAACCAAGTATCGAAATGAAGTGTTGAAGTGTTCTCATGACCAGACAGGACATTTGGGGGTCAAGAAAACTTACTGTCACATTTTGCGTTACTTCTTTTGGCCTCGTCTTAAGCGTGATGTTGCAGCTTACATTAAGACTTGCCATACATATCAAGTAACGGGTAAGTCAAATCAGTCCAAGCTGGCTCCACTATGTCCAATCCCTGCGGTGGGCAACCCATTTGAACATTTAATCGATAGTGTTGGACCATGTATGGTAGAGCGACAGCTGTCTGAACAAAACTATCTCACAGAGACTCCAGATCGCAGGAAAAGAGACCAGCTTTGCCACATAAACTTGATGAAATCATATCATGTTTGTGCATCATCTCGGGCTATGTCTGGCTCCTCAGATTCCCCTTCATCAGAAGTGTGTCCGGTTTTGACTGCTTGTACTGTGGTGCAATCAGCATTTAGTGGGGGGGAAGATGTTGCGGCTTCCGATGGTTCTTTACGGCGAGGCCGTTTAAAGAATTCTGAATTATTTCAAAATCTGGAGGTTTTGTTGCTATGGCGCCGTACTAGGTGGCAGCCTGTTGCAGCAGCTCCCGTGGGCTTCCAAGTTTTTTTTTTTGTATTTCTGTTTTGATTTTCGATGTGATTTTTGGCAATTCTTCTCAAGAGACAGTGAGAAGATGGACACTTCCTTTTTTTAAAACTATTTTGTCTTTTTGAACAAGACGGACGAGCTTGTGGCACTTTTATGTTTATTATGCTAACCCTAGCAACGGAGGGACAGGAGCGCATCATTGAGCGCATTGTTTACACACGCGACCAGCTGATTGCGCTGTGTAAACCTGCACTGCTGTGTGAACCTGCACTGCTACCCGGAGCCAGACCTGAGGTCCTGAAGGAGCTGCGGAGGAGACGCCGTGGCTGCAGAGCCGGAGTGAAGAGGAGGGGGAAGAAGAGGAGACACAGACCGGCTGTACCGGCGATCGTCATGGGAAACGTGAGGTCTCTGGGGAACAAGACTGACGAGCTCGCCGCGCTGATAAAGTCTCAGAGGGAATATCGTGAGTGCAGTATGTTGTGTTTCACGGAGACATGGCTTCACTCAAACATCCTGGACCACAGCGTGGCGATTCCCGGCTTCAGCACTGTTCGGGCGGACAGGGATGTGATAAGCAGCGGAAAGAAGAAAGGAGGAGGGATTGTACTGTATGTGAGTGAGAGGTGGTGTAATCCCGGACATGTTCACGTGAAGGAACGTCTCTGTACCCCGGACATTGAACTGTTGACTGTGGGGATGAGGCCTTATTATTTGCCCCGGGAATTCACGTACGCCGTCATTATCGGTGTGTACGTTCCTCCTTCAGCTGATGCAGCGCTGGCCTGTGACGTCATCCACCCCGCTGTTGCCCAGATACAGACGCTGCATTCTAACGCATTTATTGTCATCACTGGGGATTTTAATCACATCTCACTGGACAAAACCCTCCCAACATTTCACCAGTATGTTGACTGCCCCACCAGAGACTGTAACACACTGGATCTGTTGTATGCAAATATATGTGTGTATATATATATATATATATATGTGATTGGCTGCAAACAGGACACTCTGGAGGCTGTGGTGGAGAGGAGGACACTGAAAAAACTGTTATCCATCATGGATAATCCTCTCCACCCTCTCCAACTCACACTGGTCAGACAGCGGAGCACCTTCTCCGGAAGGCTGCTTCAGCTTCGCTGTCGTAGCAACAGATACAGGAAATCTTTCCTGCCACAAGCCATCACTTTATACAACAACTCTCTCACCTCTGCCTGATAGAGAACTCTGCTCTCTCTACTGTTTTTGTTGTATATATTATTATAGTTTATTGTTTATAGCACACTGTGCACTGTATATATACACTATGTATATATTGGATTCTATTTATGTTATGTACGAAGTGTTTTATTTGTGGACCCACAACTGCTGTAACAAAATAATTTCCCAGTCTGGGATCATTAAAGTATTTCTATCTATCTATCTATCTATCTATCTTTTGTTGGCTCATTTGACGGTTGGAAAGCGTACTGTCATGGCATCTCTGACTGACTTGCTGAAGGCCAACTCAAAATTCATTTGGTCTGCCTCATGCCAGGAAGCTTTTTGTAATGTTAAAGCTCTGTGTTCTGCTCCGGTTTTAGTAGCTCCCCGACTGGATCAGCCTTTTCAACTACAGGGGGATGCTTTGTCCCGTGCACCTTTGTAGCTCTGTAACATGAATAATATTTCCTGTCTTCTGCTGCCCCTGTTTTCCTTCTTCTTAAATTGCTTCCAGGCGCCATGGTTGCTGAAGTTGGAGATGCAGTGTTTGGAGATGGTGGGGAGTGTTAAGTTGCAAGAAGGTGAACATTGATGTCAAAGTTACCAGAATAATGAAATGTTAATGCATTTACATTTAGATTCAGGGTAGGAACCCTGTTTTTATGGGGGGGAGTGTGATGACCCTTGGGTTGGTCCTGTTCTGTCCTCTGTTGGCTGTGTTTATTTTGTTTCAGGAGGTTGGTGGGAGGAGCTATGCCATCAGTGATGCAACACACCTGAGCAGGCTGGGCTCAGGTGTCTATAAATTAGACCTGCAGGATCCTCTCACTCTCTCCTGCCCTGACCGACCGACTGACATTATTATTTGTTTTGATATTGTTTCCACCTACATACATTTACACACACACACACACTCACACACAGACACTGCATACATACTGACAACTGATACCTAATTATATTGATTATTTACTTTGGTTAATTAAAACATTTTGCATTATTTACAGACTATGTGTGGTCTCCCTCTTTTGTCGCATACTGTTGAGCAAGGTTGTGACAATATAAACACTTAATACCAAGTATCTTTACTGCACTAGTTTGGAGAAATGCCAAAATAAAAGTCCCATATTTATGCCTCCAGATTGCATATTTTACCATATTTCGAGTTATCTCAAGCCCTTTTCCTCTGTTTGGCTGTAGGATCAGTCAGTGTCAGATCAGCTGAATTTAAGAATACACACGCTGCAAGCTAGTTGATTGATCAGTCGATTTGTGATTTGTAGTTGAAGGAAACAGAATCTCTGACTCGTGGGGAAGATTTGAGCAACTGTACGTATTTATTTGTGTTTGTGTTTTCAAAGAACACAAATATTTTCGTGAGAAATTATTTTACATACATTAAATATTTATGGCACAAGTTCACATTCAGATTTGCACGTATTCAAATTTTGTCCACAACTTTACATTTTTTGATACAGGTACACAAATATGTTTGTTTTGTACCAAATATACAGAAATGTGAGCATGTCAGTTTTTTAATCTGTGACTTGTAAAATTTGATTTGTGCACCTGTAATTAAGAATTTGTGAATGTGTAAGTGTTGTGTTGTATTTGTGTAGAGAAAAAAATCGGATCTCCCAAAAAGGTGATAAAACTTACTTTTAATATTGAACATAAGCTGCGCTCGCTTCTTTGCACAGACATTCATTTATTCAAGTTCCTCGCCTTAATTTTTGATTTGCTTTGATGGAGGACAGAAGATGAAACAAAGTTTTTCACTGGAAGGAATCATCTTCCTTTTGTTTGATAAACAGGAAGAAAAATTAATAAATGTAATTGCACAGACGCACTCTCCTGCCGGCCTACTTCAGACCATCTAACACACTCGGGACTGTTGAACTCACTGAAAGTCTTCGTTTATTGAGTCAGTCAGATAAGGAAAGAGAGCAGATACACTGGGAGTCAGTCATGGTTGTGTCTGCTGAGGGAGATTAATAATATACAGTATCTGCTGCACGACAGTGGTGGTTTGTGTATCATTGCCAGGAGCATTTACAGTAAATCTAATGGTTCCAAAAACATTTACAACTATTTGAGAATAGCAAACTTAAACCCAGAAATGCTGTACGTCAAGGCAGCCACAGCAGCTACACAGACCTTCTCTGATGATTACCTCTGTAGAAACTCGACGTGCGAAGCTGAGTTGTGATTGTTTTTGTCACAGTGTGAATATCAGGTTAAATCAAATTATTTAAATAATTGTTAGCCTTCCCGTCTGTGCCACAGCAATCCATAAAAAGGTTCTGTTCTGCTCTGTCACGGAGGACAACAGGCCCAAACCAGAGGCTGGAGAGAGTTTAGTGCTTTTTAAAGTTCAGTGGAGCTCGGAGCCTCAGGTGAGAGTCGAGTCTGAATCTGCAGCTGCAGACTTGAGTCGATGAGGAGCAGACAGCAGGTCAATAGAATTCATTATCAAGTTTACTGAAGCAAACATGTGCAACATGGCCGGAGAATACAGACGAGTGTGCTCGTGTTAAATGATAGAGACGGTCCATGTTGATTGGACGGAAACACAAGTCGGCAATGTTATCAGTTTCAGGGCCGACACACGAAGCCAGTCCACATGTTTACTTCTACTTTTGATTCTTAATTACATTTAATATCAGATATTCTATATTCTATATTCTATAGTTGTTGTTCCCTGATTCTGTCTGGATCCTTAATAAATTCATCCAGTGACACTCCTGCCTGTCTCGTGCTATTGGGTCTCTGCTCTTAATGCGACGAGTAAAACTAAACAAATGACCTGAAAAAAATTACAGAAGACAGAAGACTTAAATACAAACTAAATTACCAGGAATGAGGAGCAGGTGGAGAAACACCAGAAACACAGAAAGGTGTGGTGGGGAAGCACTCAGGTAGAAGGGGCGGGGCTAATTAAACAAGTCCAAGACAGGTGTGGAGGGAGAATTAGACTAATGAGGAGCGCAGGAAAACAGAAGACTGGGAAAAGAGCACAAGACACCAGAAAACCAGAGAAAACACATTCAAATAAACTAGAACTACATCACCATGACAACGCAACTTTTGGGTACTTTTTACAAAACTGTCTGTTTGCAGCCCTGATTCAAATTCTTTTAAAGTGCTTGTGTTGAGATCCAGAAGGTTTAATCAAGTGACAAATAACAACAGTGTGTTTTCGAGCATACAAACAGCAGAGCACCGACTGCAACGATCACTTCCTTTTGTTCTTTAATGCAACGTGGACCGGATCGAATTACTGTCCTGTGCTCCATTTTCCCACTTAACTGCTGATTTAAGGATGCTGGCTGAAACGTTTCTGTGAAGAGTTATTCTGCAAACACACACTGTCTGCAGAGCCTCGGAGATTAACACACACACCCTCGCACACACATATGCTGAATCACCCTCGGAGACTCTTCACACAAACATAAAAGTGGGAATCATCTTAGAAATTACAGCAGCTCGGTGCAGCGGGCAGTGAGGCAGGCAGGTGTTGATAACACTGCCGCAGCTTACCGCCTCGTTCTTCCTCTCCTGCTAACACCCGTCCTCTCCGACACACCTTCCTCTCCTCTTTTACCTCTTTTGTTTCTCTGTCTTTACTCAGACTCGTCTCATGCAATTTCACAACATGTGCGCTGTGTCTTAAACTGCAGATATCAGAAAGCCTCCCTGGAGGAAAAGGCTTATGTGGAGAGAATATGACTACAAACAGAAGGTAGTTTGTGTGAAGCTCGACTCAGACCACAACAACCAGAAACAGAGAAATCCTAGAGCAGCTGGCGGTGCTGCCGGTAAACATTTAAGCCCTCGAGCTAACATTAGCTAGCATACTACTGTTGATAGACACTTAAAATATCACCTCCAGTTCTGGCCAAAGAATAGAAAACCTGTGTTTCCTCTCCACTCATCCAGACTCATTTAACCTTCTGATTTTGTTTTGTTTTTTTTCCATTGCACCACGCTAATCTCAATTCTGTTTATGTCTGCTTCCCCACAAGATCCTGTGACAGAGATCACAGGTGAGCCCAGTTTAGTTCTGCAGAGTGATGAAGCCAAACGCCTGCTGCTGCAAACTGCACCAAATTCGACTGCGTAGCAAGCTAGCAACAAAGCTACCAGTATCTGTACATCGGAAAACTCCATAAATCACCTCGGTGCTGTAACCGGCCTCTGAGGTGAGTGTTCACCGACAGGCTGTTGGTTAGCAGTGGATAGCAGTTAGCAACAAGTAAAGCTATCTGTCCAGAGTTGAGCAATATATGATCCGGTTTCACTCAAATTGGGGGATAAAGTAATAAAATAGTTTTTCATACACAACATAAAAGTTTTGTTTTTGTACAGTAATCTGTGAAACCTTCATCTACTTTAACAGCATCATCTGTTTATTTGATAGCTGTCAAGCAAAAAATCTCTAAGCATAAACATTTTCTAGGAAAAGACAAACTAAAATAACATTAAAGACACGTACAAAACAGACTATTTTGCCACTGTTGGCAAAATAAAGAGATACAGAACAAGACATATGTAATAAAAACACTTAAACATTTATTTAGACTTCACAGGAACCTAACTGCTTTCACTAATATTGTAATTACATTTTCTGTTGGCCTTATCCCTAAACTACATAATACAGAAGAACAACGTTCAACGTTGGGCTCCATTTCTCTGAACCCTGGGTGGAACCACAGGACACTTCTCACCCTCTCTGTTTCTGACTCTCTGCCTCCCTCTAGCTCCTCTCTCTTCTTTCTGCTCCCTCCCTCCATCTCTGCCTCATTCCCATTCAGCCCACAGAGCTCTGTTTAGTCGCCTCCTCTCTTTCTATATTCTGCCCATTTTCTGCCTCAGTGGCTCCTCACAAACACAGACAGTATTGGCGTGTACAGAGGACTGCATTGTAACAACAGCTCTCCTCGCGGACATGCAGCATTAGTCACAGAGGCCTGAATACATACTGAGATGTTAAGACATTGCTTTAGAGAAAGGGCCCGTGTCTGAGTGGGATGGAAATGGCACCTGATTGAGTTCTACAGAAGTTGCTGCATTCATGCTGAACAGGAAATACAGCACAGTCACGTGTTTTATCTATTCTTCATGCTAATATTCATTATAAAAGAGTTCCCAGAGCTGTACAACCTTTAAATCAAACCATCGTCCACAGTACAGTGAAATGTCTGCAGGCAGCAGAGGGCTTCATGAATATTAACATTAGTACACAATGGTTCCTGGTTCATGTTCCTCGCCGTGTTCTGCTACGATGTTCACGATGTTATGAAAGAGACTTTGTGAATCAAGAGCGGATCAAACGAGCAGTTCTAACCCTCACCGCCACCACCAGCCACGTCATAAACAACGATGAGAGTTTTTGCAGAGAGGAGCGGACACACAACCTCGTCTCCATCAGTGGAGCTGAGGTGAGGTCATCACTTCGTCTCGTCTACATCGTCTGGATCAGATGTAGCAGGACTCCATCAGTCTGCACACAGATGCTCTGATGTGTTTCCTCACAAGTTGGACTGCATTGATCTGTCTGTCCGTCAAAAAAGACAGCAAGAGATCAATAAGAACATGTGTGTGTGTGTGTGCGACATGCACCTGTTGAAATATATGTTTTAAAAGCTATTATCATTAAAAACTGTTGCTGTTCTGTTCACGTCAGTATAAAAGTGTTTTTTCCCAGCGGGGGGTGGATGTGACCAGAGGACTGTCAGTCTGATGAAAAGAGCCGCTGCTATTCATTTGCTACATGCAGATACAGGCGTGTTTACGGAGGCGTGTTGATCAGCGCCTTATAAAGTGTAATTGCACAAGATGAAATGTGGAGGACGCCTGAGGGAAAACTGGAGGTGATTAATAGCAGCAATTACAGCGACTCAGCCCTGCTGGCAACAACTCATCAGATACAGACGAAGTGTCTTCACTGATCGTTTTCCAGGTTGTTCACACGCTCGCCTGTACAGACACGCAGAACTGTGATCAACAAAGCATTGATCATAAACTGGTTTGTTGGTTTGCAATAATAAGCAGAGACACAGACGGTCAAAGCAGTTGACACATTACAGGACCAAAATATTCAGCACTTCATTAGAATCTGAACATCGAATCTAAGCTGTTTAATATGCGTAGGCATTTACTGTATATCATTGTTTGATATAGATGTAGCGCCTCTCTAGCGTGTCAAACTATAGTGCGAGGTGACTAACCTATGTTCTTTAATATATCAAAAAAGTCTTGGAGTTTCTTAACAAACCAAACAATATTATCTTAAGGTGTGTATAATCATTCACTTTTAAAGGCAATACTTTTTTCCCTTTTAGATGACAATTTAAACATTAATACTTGATGAACTGAAATGTCTTTGGGATTACCTTTGTTCTTTTTAAACACTCTCACTCTTTATCTTACTTTTGTTTTATATATATAAAAAAATGAATTATTTACTTTCAATGGTCTTATCAAATACTTTGCAACTCACAATGTCAAATGCATTCACAAAAACACATTGGCCCACAGAAAATAAAATAGCCTAAATGAAAATACCCAGTACCAGTTGCAGGCCTGAAGGTAACTCCTGTACTGCAGCCTTAAAGAAAATGGCGGCTTCACCATGAAGGCAACAAACAAAAACTGGTACCGTCACTCAATGGCGTCAGCCTCCCGCGCTCAGGATCCAGGTGTCCAGAAGCAGGCGGAGAGATGAAGAGAAGACTCACACCGCTGACGATACCGACAAAGTCCACCACTCGGCACCGCTGTCCGGCTCCGTCCGGGTCTCTGTGTCTGTCGTCGGTCTCACAGCTCCACACCGGCTCCACTCATCAAGTTTGCTCGTCGCTAGCTTGTTAGCAAAGTCCGTGCAGCACCGCTAGCCGCTAGCTCAACAGCTAACTCCAACTCCTTCATGTCTTCTTGTGCTGAGTAGTCCACTCAAACATAAAAGCTCTACCACCGTTCAAGGTTTAAAAAAGAGTCCTGGTCGAACACCTTCAAGTTCAAAAGTTCGTCTTTTTTACTTTACAGCAGACAACCTGCATCACTCGGTTTCCTCCGCTCATAACTCTCTCTCTCACTTCCTCATTCTCCCGTTCGCCCCGCCCCCTGGTCATTTGACCACAACTGGGATTGGTCCAGGAATGAGAAAGGTCCTGACATAACATATAATCACCAAAGGTCCAAGAAGGACAAATTCATAAAACATTTGGACAACTCCTTTCCTTTTCTTACATGAAGATTCAAAGCATTTCAACATATTATAACACAGCCAACAATTAACATTTTAACTGCTGTATTTTATAAAACCTGTGAACATTACCCAGTATGAATTCCTCTCATTGAGCAATATTTTAGCTTCACTGCTGATCAATGAATTTTAACATTTTTAATCACAATATTTACATGCTCTGATTATTAAATGATACTGCAAGCATCACTTATGAACTTGTGCTTTTAACCGGGTTACATAAAACATTGTACTTTTTACTCCACAACTTTTACCCAAAATCCACTTTGATCATTTAAGCAGTGTGTGATGTCGAGGCAAAGCCCGTTAGCTCGATAGTTCGCCGTCCTCTGCAGCACAACAAGCAGAATGAAGGGATGGGATACGGACGTGTTTCTGCTCAAAATTTAAGCAGAAACAAAGAAATTTCAAATGAGAGCTTGATGTTCTTGCGTTTGAAACACAGTGGGATACAGGGCAAACACGGTCAAAAGGGTTCTGAAGACACGGATCACAGCTGGATCTCTTAATCCCAAACACCCGTGTGGAAGAACTCAGGGGAGGGTTGAAAAGAGAGCAGGGGAGGAGAGAGGCAGCAGGAGCTTTGT
Organism: Diplodus puntazzo; assembly: GCA_963678695.2. Classification (NCBI taxonomy): domain Eukaryota; kingdom Metazoa; phylum Chordata; class Actinopteri; order Spariformes; family Sparidae; genus Diplodus; species Diplodus puntazzo. The sequence continues at coordinate 25,476,014 of OZ023176.1, read as the reverse complement.
AGTTTTCAAACCAAACATCATTTACAGTGTGCTGTGTTTCCCACATGAGCACACACACACACACACACACACACACACACACACACACATATACTATATATATATATATATAAACAGCATATTTAAGTAAGGCTTCAGTGTCCAAGAAATCTGGCAGGCAGAGCGGAGAAAGTGAGCTGGTGCAATGAGGGCCAACCCATTGCAACACCCACCAGGAGGAGAGTGGCGCAGCGGTAAACACACGGTGCTTCGTGAGCTCTCGTGCTCCCCTGAGGATGAACCCATAGTTATTATAGTTATTTTCTGAGGATGAATCTCACAGCCTGCTGTCTAGTGCCATGGATGTAAAACCAAATATACGTTGCCGTATTAGTTATTAATCTTACAGGCAGAAATAGATCCATTGCCTCATCATGTAAAACATGTGTTCTTCACTCTTCACACAAGATCTTTAGATAATCTGTAAATTAAAGCACATTGTAGCTGCTTTAATCATTATAATCATGATCACGAAAGCAACATTACGTCACTTTTTTAAACTGAAGTTAAAGCTTGAAAATCATGTTGATGGTTCAGTGTCTCGTAACAGAGTTGAGAGGGGAGGATCACAGCACTACATACGTTAACAATAAGACGTAATGAGTTTAGTTTGCAGTCAGCACCTTCATCATCTCTGACAAACTGTTCCACACCTGGATCTGTATTTACGACAGCGGTGTTGCACTCTGAAACTGTGGGGGGCGCCATATCGCACTAACATGCTGAACTAGGATGCGAACATGCAAAACATTATACCTGCGTAGCTTCAGTATGTTAGTGTTGTAGCTGTGAGCGTGTTAGCATGCTACAGGTCGTATGTACCCTGTGTGGTCCTTAAACTGGCGTTATTTGGACTCTGATCTCTAAGAAGAGCAGCGAGAGATGAACCGGATCCACAAAGTATCTGTTACCACATCATCTCGACTGTGCTGAAGACTTGAAGCAGAAACAGAAGAAAGAAAATGAACAAAATAGCTGAAACTTTGCTAATGAAGTGGCAGGAAGCTTCCAGTGGACACTGAGTCCTGACCACAGAACTCAACCCGTCTCCCACTGGACTGTTAATGACGATGGAACAAAGTCAGAACCGCATTAAAAAGTCTCGTCTCTCAGCTGCGGTGACATTTATGATTCTCCACAGAGAGGACTCAGAGTCGGTCTGGTTTAAAGCTGAGCTGGTTCGCTCTCTTTGGTCTGTGACACTCAAACACGTCTCCTTCCTTTTGTAAATATGATGCCTGAAGAGTTAAGACATCACTCCACTTACATCTTATATCACCAGACTTTAAAATCCTTCTCACCCTCCCTCCTTGTCTCTCTCCCCCTTCCCTTCCTCTCTCACCCACACTCCTCCTCTCAAACACAAACCGGACTTTAAAAAGAAGAAAAGAAAGTGAATCCTCCCCCCTCGGCTGTGAGCTTCTGCCTCTTAAGCTGCGGCTGTTTTTGTAAAGCGAGTGTGACTGAGCCGTCCCCGAAGTGGACGGCAGCAACAAAACCCGAGCAGACTAAGAAGAGGAAGAAGAGGAAGAAGAGGAGGAAGCAAAAAGAGCGAGAAATGCTTTGAAAGAGGGAGGAAGAGTGCAGTTAGAGTCTCTCCGGCACCCCTCCAAGCGAGGTCGCCTCCTATTGGTCGGGTTTGTTTATGTGCCAGGCCAGTTTTTTGGGCTTTGTGCTGTCTGGTTGCCGCGGTGATGAAGGTTCAGACCCAGTGTGTGTGTGTGAGTGTGTGTGTGTGTGTGTGTGTGTGTGTGTGTGTGTGTGTGTGTGTGTGTGTGTGTGCGTGTGTGTGTGTGTGCATGTGTGTGTGTTTGTCTGTAAGTCATACTGAATTAATGCATTTGCCTGGAAGTGTGTGTGGTGAATATTCAGAGCGCCTGACAGCACAAGTCTGTGTTCACGTGTGTGTGTGTGTGTGTGTGTGTGTGTGTGTGTGTGTGTGTGTGTGTGTGTGTGTGTGTGTGTGTCCTGCAGGTTGTTTTTTTTTTTTCTATTTGAAGGATGAAAGACGAAGAACAGGACTGAAGAGACTTTAGAGTCGGGTCACTGCTCCGTCTCCATGAAAACACACATCAGGACTGAATGAAGTGTTTTTATTTAATCAGTTTTAATTAGTGCAGCCACAGTTACCTTCTTACCTTCTGGTTCTCCCGTGATTTAAATTCTGTCCAAAGCGACGTCCTTGTGTTCCAAAATCTGTTCCTCCTCAAGAAGTTGTGCTTGTCGTCTTTGTTTCGGTGTGAAATTAGACTTTGGTCTGTAAACAGAGTCCAAAACTAACAAATACAACAGCAAAGAAAAATAATTAAAGCCATCAGAAAAATAACTTTGCAGCCTGGGAGCTGACGCTGCAATGGCTGGTACCGGGTCATGGCCCAGTTCTGGTACTGTTCCAGTTCTAGGAGTGTTCTCTGATTGCATCAGTGTGTGTTAATGTTTCCAGTTCGGACTCGGATACTCAGAGTTGAAGAAGTGGATCAATGAGAACCAAAGTACTTTTTCATCATCCTGCACATCCGATCCAAACTCCCCGACCTCCCCCGGCTCCTCGCCCACCGCTCTCCCTGCTGCTGCGTCTGATCAGGCCTGACAACAGCGCTCACTGTTTATTAGGAGGAGTTAGCCAAGAACCTGGACCCACTGTGGGCCTCAGGCACAGGTGGGATGGAAACACACACACACACACACACACACACACACACACACACACACACACTGTAAATTAGTGTTAAAAAGTTCAGGTGAGGTGAGTTTTGTTAGCACAGCTCAAAATTACTGATATCGTTCTCCTCATGAATCAAATATACAAGATTTCTTTAACTTACAATCATATAATAAAACCCAAAGAATGATTATTTGTGTTAAAGCAGTGCTCCATTATATTTAAATGTCAATTCACTGTTTTTAAATGTGTAAATATCGTAAGTAAACATTAAAAATCAAAATATAAACATGATCTCCTGTAAAATAAAAATAAAACTGTGTTTTCATTTTGGATTATGACTGTATTGTTATGCGGCAGTGTGAATATTAACCTTGTGTTCACGGTGCAGATACGCTGTGTTCAGTGATCCAGTTCAAACCAGTCTGAACCACTGAGTGTTTGACTTTGGGTCAGGCTCAAGGGCACCTCGGTGCCGGTCACATGGCACAGTCTGTGCCGCGGTGCCGGTCACATGGCACAGTCTGTGCCGCGGTGCCGGTCACATGGTACAGTCTGTGCCGCGGTGCCGGTCACATGGCACAGTCTGTGCCGCGGTGCCGGTCACATGGGTCAGTCTGTGCCGCGGTGCCGGTCACATGGCACAGTCTGTGCCGCGGTGCCGGTCACATGGCACAGTCTGTGCCGCGGTGCCGGTCACATGGGTCAGTCTGTGCCGCGGTGCCGGTCACATGGCACAGTCTGTGCCGCGGTGCCGGTCACATGGTACAGTCTGTGCCGGGGTGCCGGTCAGGGGATCGATGCAGTCACGTTCAAGCCCACTTCTTCAACCTTTAACTTGCAATAGCTGAGTTGTTTTGCTCTATGGGGGGCAGCTGAAGCACGACGCTGGAACATCATGTTTTTAAACTTGTTAGCAAACATGACTCGTTTTACATCATTACAAGCTCATTTTCCCCTTTCAAGTCAAGTCAATGTAGCCGTGTCGGTTTAGCATTGCCATCCAATAACACTGTCAGACTCCCCGGTGCCTACATTACCCACAAGTCAACTCGACTCCTCACGGAGATTCAGGTGTGTTATGCTAGTAGCTGCTAGCGTGCAGCAGAGATGAGGAGCAGGCTACAGAAGTCTGCTCAGCTTTCTCTCCATCTCAACAGGAATGTGTATTTATTCTTAGTTTTTTTTTTCATTTTCAAACTTGCAGTCTTCAAAACCCGACCGACTCTGACGACTCACTCAAGCTCCAGGGACTCAGCACGGCTCCCTCTGGAGACACAGAAGGCTCAATCACTGCTTTCATATATTCAGCTTTATTCGAGGAACTGTCCCTTGTGTCAGCTGACACGTCTCAAAGGCTGCACGCTTAACGCAGTCCGTCATTGAAGGCGTTCACAGTGCTGGACTTGGATCGCTGCTTTCTCTCATGCTTCCAAACACCTGGACAGTCACTTCATCAGGTACGATTCTGCAAGTCGAGGATCTGTTGCAACTTTACATTTCACACTGTTCTTCTGGTCGACACAGCTGGAAAACATCCCGATGCCTTGTCAAAACCCTAACCCTAACCCAACAGTTTGTTGCTATGAACACGGTGGGAAGATGTCCTGAGGTCTCTTTAGATACGTCCAGTGGTATCAACCTTACCAATCTGGAACAGCGGTCTCAAAACAACTGTTAGAAATCTTTCTTACCAAGCAGAAGAATCAAAATGGTTTTAACAGCCATAAAGACAGCAAGGAAACTGTCCTACTGTCTTGTTGAAGACATCCAGTGGTTTCACGTTTACAAAAATCTCAACTTAATGCAAGTAAACGTCGACTTTTGGTTTTACGTGGGACCATCTATTCATTCATCCTCTCCATATCACCTGACGTTTTCTTCTCTGTGACAATCGCCTCTAAAACAACATGAAGAGCTAAATATACGTTGTGATGTGTGAAATGACTTAAGACACTTTATGGGCCTAAAAAAAAACTGGCACAATGATCAGAAAACTTTACTTTCATCAGAAGTTGTGAAAGAGAAACAACAGTGTGATCATGAAGCTCACATAAACAAACGGCGTGTCGACGTTTTGTGTTTTCAGTGAAGGAAAGAAGAATAGATGTGAGTCGACTGAGCTCTGAGTCGTCTGCAGCATCCAGGAGGATCAGAGCGGGCAACACCGGTGGAGCGGCGCTGTACTGACTGACTGACAGGTGAGAGTAGCTGCAGGGCTCACACACACACACACACACACACACACACACACACACTGAAGGACACACTATTAAACACACACACAAACTTGCGTGCATAACATTGAAATAATAATGACACCACTGGAACATAAAAACCTGACCTCACCTCTGCAGCACCGCTGCCCTCAGATAGCCAATCATCTATCAGCTAATACAGTTACACACACACACACACACACACACACACACACACATACACGCACACACACTGCAGTAACTGTGTTTATCTTCAAGGATAATTCCACTTTTATCTGGCTCGTCCATCGTTCCCATTCGTAAAAAAATTACCGCGTCCTGTCTGAATAAAAACTCTATCAATTATTTCTAAAAACAAAAATCCTTGAACAAGCAAACATTCCACAAATGTTGCCGTCCTCGTTTTAAAAAAATAAATGATGTTAGGATTCAGCAGCACATTGTGGGATTAGAATGGAGGCTTCTGCTGTGTGCACACTTCTGGATTGTTGGATTGCAAATATACGTCTCATTACTTGCTCACAAAATGTTGCCGAATTTACAGATATTGTAGAAAATTCAACAAACCCACAACACTGTCTGACACCAGATATGTTAATGCGTGTGAGTAATTGCCACTGCATTTGCAATTTAAGCTAAAAAGGAACAAAAAACATATTAAACAGTTACTTTTAATGAAGAAAAAAACAAACAATCTGCCAGCGTTTAAAAACCCCGAGCTCGTTAAAAAACACTCAGCAAAACACAGAATCCAATCCGGACCCTCCGCACACATTAATAAAACCCACACAGTGTACGAAACAAACACAAGGCTCAGACCTGCCCGACGCCGGACCACGCCTCACACTCGCCTCATGTGGAGGAGCAGGTGATGTACAGGTGATGTACCGGTGATGTACAGGTGGTGTACAGGTGGTGTACAGGTGGTGTACAGGTGATGTACAGGTGGTGTACAGGTGGTGTACAGGTGGTGTACAGGTGATGTATAGGTGGTGTACAGGTGGTGTACAGGTGGTGTACAGGTGATGTTCAGGTGGTGTACAGGTGGTGTACAGGTGATGTACAGGTGGTGTACAGGTGATGTACAGGTGATGTACAGGTGGTGTACAGGTGGTGTACAGGTGATGTACAGGTGACGTACAGGTGGTGTACAGGTGGTGTACAGGTGACGTACAGGTGGTGTACAGGTGATGTACAGGTGGTGTACAGGTGATGTTCAGGTGGTGTACAGGTGATGTACAGGTGTGTACAGGTGATGTACAGGTGATGTACAGGTGTGTACAGGTGATGTACAGGTGATGTACAGGTGGTGTACAGGTGATGTACAGGTGATGTACAGGTGGTGTACAGGTGATGTTCAGGTGGTGAACAGGTGATGTACAGGTGATGTACAGGTGGTGTACAGGTGATGTACAGGTGACGTACAGGTGACGTACAGGTGACGTACAGGTGGTGTACAGGTGGTGTACAGGTGATGTACAGGTGACGTACAGGTGATGTACAGGTGACGTACAGGTGATGTACAGGTGATTTACAGGTGGTGTTCTGTTGGGCTTTCAACCTTTGATAAAACTTGCAGGACAACAACAACATCTCTCCGTCATCCTGAAAGGTCCTGAAATGAAAACACAGAGGTCATCGACCGTCTGAGTGCTGGATTAGAAATCCACTCACGCTTACCTGTACCTGTACCTGTACCTGTACCTGTACCTCACCTTTACAAGCCTGATCCCTGTGTTACGTTGTACTCTGAGCCTCTTTTAATAATTACACTCACTTATGTTCAGGTGAGATCATCTGCCTATGTTTCAATATCGACTAACTCACTGTCACACCAACATTGAGGACCTCCAAGTAGACAACTGGTCGATGATTTGGGATGAGCTGCCTTTTCTTTATCTGTCTGGGTCGAGACCCGGAGGAGGACGAGTTTGTGATCGTGTCTTTACAACTTTGGTTGAAAACTTTGTATATTTAAATGTTGAAGCTTTGTGGGAACACAGCTCAGATACAGTCAAAGTGTTTGAGGTAAGAACTCAGTGGAGTTGAAGTGAAATTCTCAGTTTTTATGTTTGTTCCTCTTCGGTGATCAACTTCTGATAGAACATTTTATTACTGACTGGACTCTTAACGCTCGATCATCACAGTCATGATTGTTCTCTTCCAGAACTTTCATATTTTGCGTTGTGTAATGATAATTGCAGCCTGTAGGGGGGCTTCAGTCTTCTTCAGAACGATCGTTATCAGAAGAATAGTTTTGTCTTTTTCAATCAGCTGCTTTTTTTAATTCAACCGCCGAGTTCACAAAGGAAAACTCATAATTTGCCGATTGTATCTACATTTGTGTCTTTATCTGCAGTTTTCTCTTTAAACTCTTTTTTATTTTTCAAGTTTCTTTACACACAAACACACACACACACACACACACACACACACACACACAGCAGGTATCCTCTCTGAATTGATGTGATTGTGGTTATTGAAGCAGTCAACGCAATTTTTTTGTCTGTCTGCATCCAAACTGCTGCAACAAAAGCTGAGAACGCCATCAGCACACGAACACGTGTACAACTCGTCTGTGTGTTTGTGTGTGTGTGTGTGTGTGTGTGTGTGTGTGTGTGTGTGTGTGTGTGTGACTCAGGTGTGTGCACATAACTCAGGTGGAAAGATGCATGAGGGAAATAAAGTCATGCTCAGTTGGGTTTCTTTCCCTTCCTGTGTTCTGCTCCAGCGACGGTTGAGCATCTTGGTACTCAGATTACTTTGTCTGTGCTGAAAAGAAAAAGAAGATCATGGAAAAGTTGTTTCTGGGTCACCTGTACCTGTTCCTCAACACCCGGACTGTGTGGAAGGCGTGTTGTTCTTTCCACTCCCAAAACTGAAGATGCATTTTGTCCAGCAGACGTTCGTTCACAGGTAAGATAATGATGTAAAGTAGCTTTACATGGATGCACCATCATCATATCTCAGCTAATATTAGCAAAATGCTACTTAACTAGCTTATTACCTTGTTTCTGTGGAAACGTTAAAGATTTAAAAATTCTTTTTTATAAAACATCTCCAACCTTTAACCCCCAAAACCTGATTCTGCCACCGCCTGCTACACCTGAGACTGCAGCAGGATCAGGTGGGATCACAGCGACACCACATGATGGAAACACTCAGTAAGATGCTTCATACTGTGTGTGTGTGTGTGTGTGTGTGTGTGTGTGTGTGCGTGGCTCACAAAGAAAGATTGTGTTTCTGTGTGTGTTTGCAGTTGCGGGTGAACTTGCAGCATGTGGATTCCTGAGCGAAGGAGAGGCAGAGGAGCAAAATAAACAAATAAAAAATAAATAAATGTAGTTATTGAATGACTGAGAAGGTGGAGCTGTGTCGGAAAGAGAGGAAGAGAGAGACAAAGAGAGAGAGAGAGACAGAGAGAGAGAGAGAGAGAGAGAGAGAGAGAGACAAAGAGAGAGACAAAGAGAGAGACAAAGAGAGAGAGAGAGAGAGAGAGAGAGAGACAAAGAGAGAGAGAGAGAGAGAGACAAAGAGACAAAGGGAGAGAGAGAGAGAGAGAGAGAGAGAGACAAAGAGAGAGAGAGAGAGAGAGACAAAGAGACAAAGGGAGAGAGAGATGAAGACAAGATATCTGCTCGCTAGTGAAAAATTCATTTCAAGGCGGCAGGCCATGCCTCAAGCAAGTTTGGCTTTCAATGATTAATTTATCTTTATACCAATCTCACAGGAGGACGCTGTGTGTGTGTGTGTGTGTGTGTGTGTGTGTGTGTGTGTGTGTGTGTGTGTGTGTGTGTGTGTGTGTGTGTGTGTGTGTGTTGCCTCCATCACGTCTCCCCTCCAGTAATTTTATCGCCGACAGCAGCCTGGATACAGTGAAACAACACAAAGTGCTCGCGGGTATGAGTGTGTGCTCTCATACACATATAGTGTGTGTGTGTGTGTGTGTGTGTGTGTGTCTGTGTGTGTGTGTGTGTGTGTGTGTGTGTGTGTGTCTGTGTGTGTTGGACAACCTGTCAGCAGCAGAGAATGCACATCTGCACATACGCTATAGAGGACACATTGCACAGATTTAAATAGATGAGGCTGGAAATGTTCTAGATTTTTCTTGTCGTCAACAAAATTTCATGAAAAGAAAAGATCAAATCTAACGTCTCTGCTCCGTCTGTGTTCTCTCGGACTCTCAGACTCTCAGACTTTGAGCTCCTGTGAGGTCAGAATCGATGCTCAGAGGGTTTTTATCACATCCGGCTCCACAGCTCACCGACACACCAGTATCAGGCTCAACTGTGGCAAAACAAAGTTGTACTTCACAGTTTGTAATTTCCTGGAGAATGACAGAAAAATGTTGATGACTCATTCTAATGTTTAATTGATCGCAGCTCGTCTGCTGCAGCGCGCTTCACTCTGGCTTCAGTCAGACCTCGCTACACTGGTTGAGAGAGCAGCAGCTGGACTTGGTTCTGGTTTGAGGAGATACAATCAAACCGCTCCAGGTTTGGCTGCCGGTTAAATTAAAAATGGATTCACAGATTTTGTTGCTAACTTTTAAAGCTCTACTCGGTCTGGTTCCTCTCTACATCACCGAGCTGCTACGCCTGTCTGGGCCAGCCTGAGGTCCACTGATGGTTCTACTGCTGGTACCAAGGTCCAGGTTGGTGACCCAGGGTAACCGGGCCTTTGCTATAAATGTCCCCAGACTGTATAACAGCCTGCCTAAGGACTGCCTGAGGGCTCTGGTGTTTTTGCACACTTTTTCTGTATTTCATTTCACATGTTCTGATGTCCTGCTGCTGCTCCTTCTGTCGTGACAGAAAGCTTTAGTGACTTCAATAGATGTGGAACTCGTCTACCTGGTAAGTCAGCTGAGAACATGGTTCAGCCTCAGGTAGCGCAGGAAGCAGGGAAATAAGAAAGGAATGAAGAATGATGGAGGTCCCTGCAGCCGGCCTCCATCACCAGGTGGACAGCCCGACACTCGAGAGCGGACGGGTTCATGTCTGAGAAGTAGTTGCAATATGATCCGTCTTTCCATTCCAGCCTCTCTCAGCTGATGTATTTCTACTTTTATTGCCTGACCTCGTGAGTTCTCTCGCCTCATTCCTCTTCCAGCACTCTAAAACTTTCCTCTCTATGCGCGGCGCTCCAAACATTCGATGTTGTGCAGAAAGTTGAAGAATTCCCTCAGCTCACCTCGTCTTCTTATTTGTCCGACTTTCTGTCAGTCCGTCACTCTGACCAGCTCTCCTTCAAATCCATGGACAGGCGGGAACCTACTTTTCCCCGCATGAAACTCCGTGGGGGACAGATTTCAGCAGTGCACGTTAAATTATTGATGGAGCGTCCCCGTCCTCCTCTCTTCTCTCCCCCGAGGCTTCCTGCTGAGGGACACTGAGAGAAAACAGAAATCTCTGCGGACTCCCTCTGCATCGCAACACAAGACAGTGTGACTGCAGGTGTACAGACAGGCTCACCTGGCCCTTAAATAACAACATACACACAGTATGAACCGTCGAGCAGAAGGTAAACCTTACACATATCAGATGATCTCCAAGGAATCGACTTGAATCTCTCTGCGAGTGCTGAACGACACAAACACAAGAAAACACACAGACATCTGGTGAAGAGCTCCAGTCTAATGTCCCAACAGTGGCCCCTACAGGCCGCAACGTTAATTACACTTCATCTTAAATCCAGAGCTTTCACCCATGAACAGGAAATCACTGACATGTGGTTGAAATCATGGCAGCTGCTGAGCTGACAACTCTTTCAGGTCTTCTCGTACACATTGACAGAAAAATTAAGCATTAAATTTCAGTGCCGACTTGAAACAGTTTGACTGATCGATCTGTGTTGGATTGGAGACGCTGTCCGTGGTGCTGAAAGTACCCGAACAGCTTCAGAGCGCATGGGCTTCATTTTCTGCACAGTTCCAATTAAAACGCTTCATAAACACAAATTTGTTATCACTTCAGTGTGACAGAAAAGTACTAATTAGTTCGTCTTCGACCACAGAGTCGAAAGAACGAGACGTCACCTGGAGAAATATTTAATTGGAATGAAATTCTGAACGTTGCCTGAGCTGAATGTGTTTTAGCAGTTTGTGTGAAGTTTCTGTCGGTTTTTGGGAATGAAAGTAGTTTTGGTGTATTTGTAGAGCCCAGGATCACACTGAGGAAAGCACGTTTACATTAGAAACACTTTAAAATGTTATCAATCAAATAAACAGCCAGTTATTCATGTCAGACACGAGTCACTGTTCTTCATCTTTCAATCAATCTTTTCTAGCGACTCTTTCTCTAACTCCACTATGTTTCTGAAGAAAGTAATGACTGATATCAATGCTGTTCTTTTTTACTTCATTATATTTATGTGACTCTGTAGTTACTGTACAGGTGAAGAGATAAAAAAAGATGTCCAGTAACTCAACGTGACCTCGACCGACCGCGACACTAAAAATTCTGCCGCGACGTTTTTTCACCAATTATTGAGATTTTGATGTATTTTGTGATGATTCTACTTTTCCTTTACTCAATAAAACTTTGCTGGACTTTTAGCTGTAATGGATTGATATTACATGGTGTGTGTGTGTGTGTGTGTGTGTGTGTGTGTGTGTGTGTGTGTGTGTGTGTGTGTGTGTGTGTGTGTGTGTGTGTGTGTGTGTGTGTGTGTGTGGGTGTGTGTGTGGGTGTGTGTGTGTCCCTGCTGACTATTAAAAGTGGAACAGCAGCTGGTTTGAGCCGCTGCCTCAGTCTGTCAGCCAGGTTATTAGACAACACTGCCTGACTAACACACTGCTGACTGCTGTGCTGTTCTCTGCCACAGGAGAGAACACACACACATACACATACACATACACACACACACACACACACACACACACACACACACACACACACACACACACACACACACAAAGAGTCAGACACCACATTTACAGGAAGTGTGTCAGGTTTGAATCTTTCTTTAAAGAACCAAAGTGAGCTCACAACCTGGCAACCTCGACACTTGATTTTGCAGAAGTGGACCTCCTCCCCACTCCTGCAGGTGTGTGTGTTTGTGTGTGTGTGTGTGTGTGTGTGTGTTTATAGAAGGTGCAGCAGTTAATTGGCTCGTCTCGTCCTCCCACACTGTGTCAGAGCGTTGTTAAAGCTCATCAGTCTCTGACGGCTGAGCGGGCCGACGGGTTCCTTTTGCAAATAAGAACTCTGTAGAATTCCTCTCGTATTAAAATAAACACCTTGATTGCTCTCGTGTGTTTTTTCTTTCTGCAGCTCTATTAATATGCTTTGTGATATATTACCCATCAGGACGGTGAGGCTGTGTGTTGTTGCCTGCAGAGCTTCAGCAGGAGGCTGCATGCTTATCAGAGAGGAAGAGGAAGAGGAAGAGGAAGAGGAGGAGCTGAACCATGTCTGGTTTAAAGAAAACACTTGAAATAATGAGACGTGTTCTGGGCAGCTTAGTCACCAGGATTTAATGTTAGGAGCTCATGATTCTGCAAACTATAGACGCATCCAATTTTGGTGTCCCACAGGTTATGTACCATATTGACGATTACACAAAATGTGCCGCATAACGTTCATATTGTCTTTCTCAGGAGGTGGAGACAACCGCGCTGCATAGTTTGGATCTGCATTTTGTTATTTGAAACACCACTGGATATTTTTGAGGAGAGCGGGTGTTTAAAGCCAAACCAGAATATTTTCTGTGCCTCAATCTAACCAGGTCATAAGCAAAGTGCTGAAAAATTCAGATTTCACTTTTTGGTTATTACAGGAAAGTTTATTCTGGCGTTTGTGTTGGTTTTGGGTATTAAGGCACTTCTTTTCTGGTCTATGTGACCAGGTGAACAGGATCGCTTTGACCCAACCACTGAGGTCAGGACCTGAAAATGAGTTTCATTGCTGCTGCACCAAGACAAGATTGTCAGCATGCTCAGCTGATCACCATGAAGTGGATGATCTTGTTGTTCTCTGACTGGACAGGCTGCTGAACCCTCGTAAAGCTTGATAAAGCTTTGGACTGCTTGAACTGCTCCTGTGCTGCCGCGATGTGTTACACAATAAGCAGGATTTTAAATGAACCAACTAGTTCATGTTTATTCCATCCAAAAAATATTAGAAGGTTTTCCTCCAGTTCAGTTAGCGTGAAGTGCTAAAACTTCATGTTTATAAAAAGGTATCACTATTTTATTTTCATCATGAGATTATCCAAGTGGAGGCTGGAAACATTTACATATAAATGACAGATGACGGAGTGATTTCCTCCTTCACTGAGGCTGACGGATAGTAAGAACTCCATCAGAGCTTTGGGACGAAAACAAATACAAGATGAACAGACGGAGTGAAAAAGAAGCTCATTTATGAGATTTCAGTATATTTAAAATCCTGTTAGAAGCGCTGATTTATACATGAATGTATATTGTAGCTGAAAGTATTTTAATTGTGAGAATTCTGACATTATTAAAGCTGCATTAAGTGTTTTAACCACCAGGGGGCAGATGCAGGAAGAACTAAACAAACTCACTGCAGTGATCTTTTAGCATGTGGCTAATGTGTTAGCAGACAACTGCTAACTATTACAGCCAGCAACACGATGGTCCCATTGATCTCCTCTGTGACTGATAACGAGTCATGTGATTCAATATTCACCAATATTTTTCTTTAGCTACTTGTTTTCCTTGTTTCTCTGATCAATGAAATGTCAAAGATGCTCATTAAAATTCATCAGAACCCAAAGTGAAGTCTTCAAACACTTTATGAAACCACTCATCAAAAGCTTTAAGGTGACCTCGCTCAGCTTTTAGCCTAAAGGCCAGATGTTAGCAGCCAGATCACCTGCATCACCTGTGTGACAGGTACAATCTTTTAAATGGAGGATGTAAATGACGGCGCAGCAGGAGAGACCGCAGGAATCCTGTCGTCCATGAATAATGTAGACTTTGAGGAAAGCTTTGACAGGATGTCAAAACACGTCATTCTTCTTCTTGGCTTCCACTGCTGAAGAGACACGCCGGCTCTGTTTCCTTCCACTCTCCTTCCCTCCTGACAGACGTGTAACCAGCCCAGGCAGAGCAACAGCTGTCAGTCAAATCTCCTGTACGCTACCAAGTCAAAGCTGCGACGGAGACGAACCAGAGACGGCCGTCTCCAGCTGCTCCATCGTCAGCAGGCGTGACCTCGAGGGCTTCACTGCACAGCGCTTCTTATCTGCTGCGAGAAATTAAGATTTCTCCTTTAACTGGGTTAAAGTAAAAGTCAAGCTGAATACTCACTGATGTCTCCCAGTAAATATGTGTTTGTATTTTCCTTCAATCACAATTTTAGAAATGTACACATACAAGATAAAGTACAACATTCAGCTGCACAGTCACCTCAAGAGAAACTACCACTGCCTCCTTCACCTTGTTCCTAACGATGCCCCTTAAATCCATCAGAGGATCTAAATGTGTCTGGCTTTAGATCTCTCTGCACATTACTCCATGACGAAGCGGCCCACAGTATGAAAACCCAGGGAACATTAAACTGCCAACACTTGATGGAGTGCAGCAGGTAACTCTCAGCACTGAGACAGATGCCAGTTGGAGGATTATCCAGTATCACCGTATGAATAAAATACATCAGTGTTTTTAAAATAATGAAGAGCCGAAACCCAAGAAACACAGAAGCAGGCAGGTCGGAAACAACAAACCAAAGCTGTTGTCCCAAAACTCAAAGATGTGAGAAACAAAAAGAGACAATAGGAAAAGCAAAAGAAGTACGAACCAGAAGCTCGAGGGGAACACGGTCCAACAGGGCAGAATATCTGCGAGCAGCACCGAGACACCAGGAGCAGATCAGGAGATCTGACACAGAGAGGAAGACAGCAGCTAACCTACACAGGAGGCTGATCAGGGACAGGCGGAGGTAATGAGGACAAGAGAGAGAGACAGCAAGTAACACAGAAAACCCAAACCATTACAATCAGCGCTGTTGTCTGAGTCCTTTTAGGCAAGTTCTGCCACTCTGACACCATCTTGGAAACACCCACGAGCAGTTAGTTCAGGCTAACAAGAACCAGAACCACATCTGAATGACTGTGGAGCGAGACACAGGAACTGCAGCTGTAGAACCACCAGTCAAATCTGATACAAAGCGAGAGCGAGAGGAAGACAGGAGGTGAAGAAACAGACGAACTGACGAGGAGTAAGACAGACACACAGGGACTCATTAACAAAGGACACACAGGTGTACAGGTGAGAACGTCTTCAAGATGAACAAATCAAAGACGACTGTTCAGGTCGGTGTGTTCAGTCTGAAGACAGGATGCTCACGAGGAGGATGCAGCCGTGACAAGCTGAAGCCTGATTGGTCACTCAGCAGCCTTCTGTTGTTGGGCGGCAGCCAATCGTTACATCTCTCTCTCTCTCGACACACACACACACACAAATGCACAAAGGTCGATAAAAAGCCTCTTCCACATAAATCACACAAACATAAAATCACAAGTGTACAGATGCAAACAGCCACAAGTGCTCACACACACACACACACACACGCACACACACACACACACACACACACACACACAAACACACACACACACACACACACAGTGATGTCTGCTAAATCATACAACACTGACTCATTACAGTGTGCTGTTGGTCTGGCGGCATGTAATTCAACACGACACACAGTCGCACTGAGAGCGGTGCAGGTGTTTCCTCCTGTAACCTCGACGAATACTGAAGAGTCTCCACACAGAGCAGCGTTTCTAACAGCCGGGACGTTTGTGAAGGAACAAAAGTCGTGTTTTGATTCACTGGAATGTTTTGTGAGCATCCTTCAGCTCTGACAAACACGTTTAATACATTCAACCCTCAGCTCACACCTGCACACTTACCTGCACACGTAACGTCAAAACGCTTCAGGTCATTGAACACGGAGCTTTTGGAAAACTCCTGCCAGGTGAAGATATTCAGAAACACCGTTTTCAGTGTTTATGTGCAGACAGGAAAACTCCTTTTGTCTCCTTTACTGGCAGGCTTCTGATTGGCCTGCGTGGTCTAAAGGTGGAGGTTATTTCACTTCTGTTGCTTTGGCGTGCACCTGACAGCCTTTTCATACCGTTGGTGTGGACGGGGAATTTTTTGAAAATCATAGAAGCAAAAAACACATTTTTTAAAATGACCTGTGTGCGTGTGGAGTCGGCCTGCCTCCACTGCAGCGGTGGAAGGTAACTAAACATCCACTGAGCAAAAACATATCCAGAAACATCTTTTCAATCGTCCAGTCCAGCCAGACAGAATGAAAGTTCAAGAAACAAGAAAGAAATTAACATTTACTGATGATGTCAAGTTCAAAATTAGAGTTTTTGTAATGTGATTATAGACTTTTGACTTTAGTACAGACGTCTTTAAAACTTCTTGTGGTTCAAAAAGGATTTTTCGATGGCCAAATTTTTACTCCCTGCAGCAAAAACTGCAGAGAGCCTCAACCTCAGTGGCCTGCAGGAGGTATTCACCTCACCAGGTGTGTCGAATAAAGGAATTGAGGTGTTTTCACATATGCTGGTCTTGCTGGTTTTGGTCCATCCTCTTCTTTCCAGCAGGGCAGTGTGTATGAGGTCTAATCAGGTGACATACTGAAGACCCTTTTCACATTTTGACTTGTGAACGCCTCCTGAACACGCCTGTGTGAGGATCATTAGAGCCGGAGGAGGAGGAGAGCGTGAAGTCCTTCACATCTGTGAAACTCTTACTTCAGCCTGCTTCACTTTTCCTCTAAATGCACACATTCTCACTTAGTTTTGTCAGACAATCAGCATTTCACTCACAGCTGGAGTCTGGCAGCAGGTGACGCACACACGCAGCGTCAGGCTCATCAGCAGCGCCGCTCTCAGCCGCCACGCTGTCTTTAACTAACCTTCAGCAGGAAGCAGAATAGTGAGAATCGAGCGCACGCTGCGTGCACGCATCCACACATGAAGAGACGTGGCAAACCCACAGCTCGGGTGGTGTTTCTCCACCATCCGCAGTCCAACAAGGAAGAGAGGAAGAGGAAGTGTTGTTGTAGGAAAACTCCAGAAATGTGTTGATCAGACACACAACACAGAGTGAGGGATGAACCAGACGAGCCGCTGAGAGTGTCGGCTGGTGAAGATTCTCTAAATTTGTTCAGTAATAATAACCTTTTTTTGCATTCAAGTGGAGGATTTGATGGATAAATATCTAGTTTGAAAACCTCAAGTTCAAATATTCATCTCTCCAATATAAACACACATTTAAATTCAAACCGTCCGTCCAACAGAACGCTCCAGGTCGAACACACAGAATCAGACGGGCGTCAATATTAATGATTTCACACAGAAGGTTTCATGAAAACACTTTGTGGTTTATATATAAACAACTCGCTGCTCGTACAAATGTTTAAAAAAGAAGATGAGAAGGTTCACAAATGTATTTCACACACACCACACACACACACACACACACACACACACACACACACACCTCTGTACTTTAACATTGCATCTCTCTACAGAGTGTAAAGAAAGACTGCGCCAGTCGAGGTCATACCTGAGTGTCTCAGGTAAACATGTCTACATACACATAAAGACATAAAGACTGAAACAAATATTCTTCTTAACCGTGAACTGGATTTTGATTTAAAATAATTCAAACTCAATAAATAATTAATTTGGAAGCGTGAATAATAACTCATCAACTATCAGAATAACTGACGTTTTTACATATAAAGAGTAAAAAGTGTCTGACGTCATAACTCGGAGGAAGCAGCGCCCTCTACTGTGTGTGTGTGCGTGCGTGTGTGCGTGTGTGTGTGTGTGCATGTGTGTGTGTGACAGTTGAGGAACAGCTTTAATTGGTTCAGTAAATATTTAACTACCTCTTTAATTTGTGTGTTTCTCAGGTACTCACACCGTCTCATATTCAGTCTCTGCTCAGACGGGCCGAGCCAGAACCTCAGGATCAGGATCTCTGAGGCGGCTTTCACCGATACTTCAGTCCAAATCAGACTACAGAGGAGATCAAGACCTTGTAGTCTGGGATCAGATTCGTTAACAGTGAGAATAATGTAGAAAACGTCCGCTTTCACCTCGAATACACAGGATTTTAAACCAAATTTGAAACATTTGACTTTTCTTTAACCAGAGCAGCCTTTTAAGTGTTGACATTCCTTTTGCGGAAAAATAATTGAAATATACTTAACACAGTTTCATTTGGTCGCCTGTCGCTAAAATTTCATGTGACAACATCAGATGATGCGTCCGACACTGAGAAAAGAAGAAGGTATAGACAGACCTTCACCTGCTCTGGTGGTTCTTTAGATAGAAGACAACAACTCCCACAATCCCTTGAGTTTCTTCACGTCTTCAGATGTCTTGTTGTTCTGATTGAGCGACCCCTAGTGGCAGAAATCACTTCAGTCTAAAAATATTTGTAAGCTCTTCAAACCCTGATGCTTTGGGATGGCGGCGGCGTCTGATGTGAAAGAGACTCTAAAATTAAACTGGACCTTTTAACGTCATTGTGTAACATCTTCTACATTCTAGTGCTGAACTGTTGATACTCTGCGGGACGTTTTTCTGCAAACAGGCAACCTGATTCAGCCACTGTTGCTAGGCAACCGAGTCCAACAGGCCTCAGAGAAACATGATGGGTCGTCGTTAACAAAAGCCCATCCTGCAGCCCGAACGCTGCGTCTTCTAATGTGATAAAAGCAGCCTGTTGGTAAATGGACTTGCATTTCTATAGCGTTCCCCTGAGCTAGCAACCACTCAGAGCCACATGCACACACACACACACACACACACACACACACACACACACACACATTCACACACTGATGGCAGAGGCTGCCAGGCGAGGTGTCCGCCTCCTGATCCGGAGCCATACAGAACATCCAGAGCACTTCTGTGTTCAGCATTCACACATTCACTCTCACACTGAGGCAGCAGCCTTCAGGAGCCATTTGGTGTTCAGTATCTTGCTCAAGGACACTTCCACCTGCAGCTGGAACGAGGGATTCGAACCGCTGACCCGACGTTTAGAGGACGACCCGCTCTACCTCCTGATCCACAGCTGCCCGCTCCGATTTAAATCTACAGCAAAACCACATAAATGCAGAATCCGTCATGTTGACTCTGATTTATTCTCCTGTGCTTGAAAGCACAAACTCATTGTTTGAACACATCTGTGTACGGACCCTGAACGCAGCATCGACCTGCTGGGAGACACACTGTAGATTAAAGATGGATGCTGCTGCACCTCACTGAGGATCCATGATGAACAGCACAGGTGGAGGAGGAGAGCTTCTTCATGTTTTACTCACTTCTCAGATTGATCTCCTTCCTTCGATGCTGATTACAGTTCACTTTAATAAACGTCAAAAAGTATTCAGAAAATTACTCCTGATGGTGCATTCAAGCACCGTCGGACACTTGCAGCTTCAGATTTGTCTTTGACCTTTTTGGTTTAGTTACTTCCTGTTTAGTTTTGTAATTTCTCTCCTCATGTGTCATGTTTTGCTTCACACTTCCTGTCGGTCTAATTTCTTGTTTTCCTCTTAACCGATGTTTCAGTCGTATTCATCCTAGTCTCATTCCTGCGTTTCTCCTTTGCCTGTCGTTTGACGGTAATATGATTTTTTTGGTGTGTGTGTGTGTGTGTGTGTGTGTGTGTCTGCATGTGGGTCCTCGCCTTTTTGCAAACTGCAATTTGTTTCCTGCAAGAAATGTTCAAATTCCCCATACATGTACAAGAAAACTGTTCTGTTTGTCTTTGTCATAAACTCAAAAAACATGGAATAAAAAAATATAAATAAGAGTCTGTTAAAGATGATCTTTCTGCAGATGATAGAAGAACTGTCTCTACATGTTGATTTCTATAGAAATAAACCAAAATGAATCTCAACCTGAGAGTACAACGTGGAAAATAGACAGCAGTGTGTGTAGCTTTGGAGTAATTTGTGACAAAAACCTCAGAAAATAGTCCTTCACAAGTGATAATGCAAAATATTAACAATCATAGCAGCCAAAGGAAGCACAAATATAAAATGAGTCTGACTACAAAATGAATGCACGCAGAAGGTCAAGGATGTTGATTCTAGCAGCAGGAAACAGTTAAAGAATCCTCTGCTCTTCTTTTCTCTCCTGAATCCTCTCAACATGTTCGTCTCTCTGCAGCCTCGGGACTCAGCGTCTCTCTCTCTGCAGTCTGCAGTTTCTCAGAGCCACAGCTCCCTCCATCGGATCACTGACGCGCCGGCACTCAACACACAATGTCTCAGACTCATGAGGACGTCGACTGAAACACAGTCCAGCTCTTAACCTGACTGTAATCTAACCCTGGTTTTAAAATCTAAAAGCTTCAAACCTTCACAACATTCACAGCAAGGACCGGAAAAAATGTTCCAAATGTCCCAAAATATGTTTTCACTTCTTAAAAATGCAGACAGTTTCCTTAATTGATTTGTTTTTCTTCAGTTTTTTTCTTCAGTTTTTTTACACACAGGTATTTTAATTTTCCAAGATGTCATTTTTCTTAAATTGTCCTCCTTCACTTTTGAAAAGTTTCCAAAACATCATTATTTGTTCATTCTTTCCAGACATATTCACAGAGAACAGACAGCAGCATGCGACTGCTAGCTGCTGCTAACGAGACTCGTTTCTGTTTCTATCTGCAGCTGTAGTGACGAGCTGCCGTTAGCAGACAGGAGTCTAACTGGGAACAAGGAGCTCAGCAGCCTCCCAGTGAAGACGTAGGTCGGTCTGAAGACAGGGGACAAAGTACAGAGGTGATTTACAGCCGCTACGACCAGGACTATGAAGGTTTTCACATCTTACTCTGTGAACTGAGGATTTATTTGGACAAAGGTGACTGTGAGGCCAAACCAGAGCTTTGATTCAGTTTCTGTCCAGTTTGGAAGAAGTGTGTTTGGAGCTCACTCACACACAACACTGATAGTGTCGGACTGTCACCTCTGAGCTACAAGGTGGCTAGCTGGTTAGCATGCTAACTCCTGTAAACTTCTGTTAAAAAACATCGAAGTAAAGAATATTTTCATCTGGATATGTAGACTTCTTGATATTGCAGGTTGTGGTATTTGCATCCAGCTCCACTTACATGAATTAAAGAATATATTGTGCACGTTTCACATAGTTCTGACAGTGAATGCAGAATCTGGGGCCAAACTAACAAACTACAAAAGCCTCAGCTCAGAGTGGAAACACATAAACAGAGACATAAATAGAAATGTGAGTGTAGTACGATATGATTTAGCTCCTCAGCCGCCGGGTCGTCCTCCTCTCTCGCCTCCCAGGCAGTAACGTATAATCCGACCTGACGTCTCTGACATCTCCTCCTCCTCCTCCTCCTCCTGCATCTATAATTAATCATCAGTTGTTGGGGTCACGGAGCATCAGCGGCAGGCGGGGGAGAAACAGGTAGAGGTCAGAGGGGTCAAGTCATCACGGTGAGAAAAAACATGCCCGAACGGATCGTCTGTCAACGCCGCAGACAGCTGAGAACACCAGGAGCGACGTGGAGGGCAGAGCAGGAGGAGGAGGAGGAGGAGGAGGAGGAGGAGGAGCAGGAGGAGGAGGAGGAAGAGGAGGAGGAGGAGCAGGAGGAGGAGGAGGAGCAGGAGGAGGAGGAGGAGGAGGAGGAGGAGGAGGAGGAGCAGGAGGAGGAGGAGGAGCAGGAGGAGGAGGAGGAGGAGCAGGAGGAGGAGGAGGAGGAGGAGGAGGAGCAGAAAGAGGAGGAGGTCTGAGAGCAAAGAGGAACTGTACCTGCCTGAATCACACGCAGCAGGTGGGATGTGAAACAGAGTGCGACATCATGCAACACGATGACGCTGTGGAGGTGAGACAACAAGGCCCGGTTCAGAATCGATAGACGAGCCGTGACGGTCTCAGTCAAGAGTCCACTAACGAGCTTTCAGACACATCTCATGGAAATGATCTCGGTTGTCATGGAAACACAAACACACAGACAGCCTGCAGCCTCTGCAGCCCGCGGGCACACATTGTTTAATAATGTTATTGATCACTGTCAGCTTGTGCATTGACACGTGATCGGCCTGCTAGATTGAGAACACACACACACACACACACACACACACACACACACAGCTACAGTAAAACAGTGCAGTAAAGATTAATTTCCCGTCACTGGAGGTCAAACTGATAAACAGCTGATTTACAGCTGGTGCTGTGACAGCTCGGAGGAGCCGACAGTCTGAGCTGCTCCTGGATCAGCTTCAACACAAAGTGAAGCAACACAGAGTCATTTGTTAGTCTCAGCTGTGAACTGATCTGTGTTCTCACTCACAGCACCTCACATACAGCAGCCTGCTCGTTTATTATTACTGGTTGTAAATCTTTAACTCTGATCTGTCCAGCAGGATCGTCTCAGACTTCCATCGTGGAGCGGCAGCTCCATTGTTTATTCTTCTTTCATACCGTTGCTTGTCCCGATCTTATTCAGCGTCTTGGAGCTTTTGTTTCTTCACGCTGCCGTAATTTCTCTTGCACAAAATAAATATGATCCTTTATCAGACTGTGGCTTCAAACCTCTCACAGTTCAGATTGTTTGGCAGGAAACAGCAGCTACCCTGCTGCCTGTGTGGATATAAACTGCTCGTTGTAACCTGAAGAAAACAACTCTTATTGTCAGGTGATTATGCACCAAAGCAAACTTATATTACACACGGTACCTTTAAGGAAAGGTGTGTGCATGTGTGTGTGCGTGTGTGTGTGTGTGTGTACAGGAGAAACATACCATCAATAATAAACACTCTCACACACTCACACACATGAGCGTCCTGAGGGGCCGATAGAGGAGGCTGATCTTTCATTAGTGCGGCAATACGCCTGATTAAACTCCTCATGGCCACACACACACACACACACACACACACACACACACACACACACACACACACACACACACACACACACACACACACACAGCTGGCCTAATCAATGACAGTAATTGGACCTGCAGGGAGCGAGAGAGCAGGAGGGTCCTGTGATGTATAGTGAAACAAATCAGTGTGTGTGTGTGTTTGTGTCTAAAGGAGACACAATGAGGGAGGAAGGAAGGATCACTGGTGTGAAATGAGACAAATGAGTGTGTCGGGGCCTTTGTGTGTGTGTGTGTGTGTGTGTGTGTTGTTCTCGATGCATCAAAGACTTTTTGTCACTTTGGAGTCGACAGTCTCGGGTGGTGTGTGTTGGCCGAGTGTCACCTGTAGTTTTTTGTTCCGGTTTCTCCACGTGGCTGATTCTGCATGTGGAATCAGGTAGACGGAGCTCTCTGATTGGCCGTTCAGACAGCTGAGAAAGCGGTTTTATTGTGATTTTCCTTCACTTTCTCACGTTGAACGCTGCAGTCCCAGCTGCATTTAATCAGATGTACTGTTTATATTCCAGAAATATGACGAGACAGTCTCCATCCATCACCAACATGACGGTGGTGACCCAGACTGGTATCTTAGGCCAAACCACGATTTCTTCCCCCAAACCAAGTGGATTTCATGCAGAAATCTAACCAGAGCAGAATCACAGTGTTGTGTCCAGAGAGAAGTAGGAAAGATGCAATAAAGCTGCATCATAAGGAAAAGTTTTCAGTGACAACACCAGTTATTTTTAGCCAAAATGTGATATTTTCTGAAGCCAAACCGAGTGGATTTTGTGCTTTAACCAGAACCAGAACATAAACACCGTCATAAGATTGATCAAAGTTGGAAGAAGTCCTGCCGACTCTCTTGCTCGCAGGAGCAAAGAAAGAAAAACATCTCCTCCTCTCCTTAATTCCAGCGATCGGATCAAATGAGAGGAAGATGAAAACTTAATTAAGCTCGTGGCTGCTGAATCATGAATGAAGTGTTATTTCATCACCGGGTGAAAGTTCTCGATCCTTAATATCAAGAGGAAGAAAACACTGTCGGACTTGTTTGTTGGGTGATTGTTATGCGCAGCGATGACTTCTGTCAGAGGACTCTTCATTATGAAACAGTCGTTTGTAATAAAACATGAAATATTGGCTGATGATTTTCAGATCGACACCAGATTCACTTTCTTTAAGGCAAACAGAAAAAAGAAAGATTTTAAGCATTTATCAGCTCGGTGGTCTCTGATGCAACACGCTGAAATAAGAAATACTGAAATCTACACGGAGACGACGGCAGTCAGAGACTCACCTGCCCGACCCGACAACGCTGAGAGTCTCTGTGTGAAGCGTTTAAGCTTTTATGTCGTTACTGCAGGTTGTTGTTGAAACTCGCAGACGATGATGAACGTGCTGATTCACTTCATGATGTTTTCTGCTGCCTGCAGGTGCAGTTAACTACCTGTTTCAGGTCGCAGTTATCTGATCGTCCGGTGGAAGTCTGTTACACTGAAAGACCTTTGATGAGAGCTGAAAACTCGTCGCTGTGTCGCCTCACTGACCGGCTGAAAGTGGTGACACGGTGAAGAGGTTTGATCTGCGGCCTGTGTCCGTCCGCTGGAGGCAACGAGCCGTTTCATTGGGTTTAACAAAGCAGAGCGTGTTAACAGCTGAAGACAAACCTCTCGAACGGCTAACCTCGTCTTAAAACTGAGTTTAGTTTGTTCCTCGAGCGATCAGAGATCAATACAAACCTGTTTCCTGTTCACATGGTTGATCCGGCCTTTTCAACAACAACTTCATGTGTCTGTTTTTTTATCATGAATGTACAGAAATGTGAACACAACGCTCATCTTTTGTTTCGTCTTGGTAAAGAGGCTCCCAGCAGGAACAATAAGTTGCTAAAATGTGCAAACTGTTGAAGTCTGCGATGTTTCAACTCGAACGTTTACGTCACTTGTGCAGAAGCGGTTGGAGATAAACGGCAGCTTAAAAGAAGAACAAAGGTCTGAAACACGCTGACTGGCTCGTGTTCAGCTGTGATGTAAAGCGACATGAAACTGTGTAAAAGAAACAAAACACATCTGTTGTGAATAAATACAACAGAACTCAGAGGAACAGAAGGACGACACGGTCAGAGCGAACACTTCTGTAGGACTCTCCATCTGTATGGGCCTGTCATGGCGGCGCGAGGGTTTGATCTGCGACCCGTGTCCGTGCGCTGGCTGCAATGAGCCGTTTCATTGGGTTTGATAAAGCGGAGTGTGCCAACAACTGTCATCCGAGCCGTGAAGCCAAACCTCCCCACGTGCTCCAGATCGGACAGTAAAGAGAAACGGCGCGCCAGCCTCAGACAGCGAGGGTCCTCCGGGCCATAAGGAGTCTATTATGCTCCTGCGTGTCACGCAGCCATCTCCGTGCCGACCCGGTGCCACGCTGTGGCGTTTGTAAAGGCCCGGCCCGGCAGAGTGCTGGCACACGGCAGTCAGGACACGCTGCTAAATCCCATTAGAGTCTGTCCAGAGGATGCCAGGCTGCCAGTTACTGTCAGTCAGCATCAGGGTTTTCCCTCAGGGAGCCGCAACGCTTTTAATTAACCTTAGAAACAAGAATCTGCAATACGAGACAAATATGACGACACCAGCACAACCTGTAGAGGAGACGCTGGTGTTCGAGGCCTCGACTGTAACTTCATTCTGAGGCTTTAGATTAGAAACAAAGTGAGATCCAACACAGCAGGACTGTGGATCAAGACACCAGCGAAACACTGAAACTCAGAAATCCTCCCAGAATCCCCTCCTCATCCTCCGCAGAGCAGAAGACAGATCTCTGTTTTCATTTTTATTGATTCTTCACACTTTCTGTATCATTAGCTGTTTCTCGGTCGCCCAGATAACATTTATACGTGCAACACCGCTGGATATTTTTTAAGGAGACCTCAGAAGAATTTCCAGCTGCGTCACTGTCGAGAAGAAAAAAGGACATTTTGACAGGAAGTTGGGACGTTTCCAGTTTCCTTTGTTTGTGGTGACAAACGCAGGTGTTTAAAGCCAAAACACGATGTTTTCCTAAAAGCTCGACACACACAGCGACGTGACGACAGACTTCTTTAAATCATCATTTAAAAGTTAAACTCATCTGTGTTTTCACAGAAACATTATCTGCCACCATTTGGAGTTTCTGTGATGGGATTTCTCCACACTGAAGGGAATAAAATCTATAATGGAGTTTTACTTTATTTTCTCAGATGTAAATATAACATAGTAGGAACATTTTAACTGTAAAATCTCCCTCCAGGCTGCTAAACAACAGAATTAAATGAGATATAAAGACGTGAGCACTTCTGAAAGCCACAGATTGAAAAAAAAAAACGGCAAAAAACAAATAAAGGCCCAAAAAGTTATTCTAAAGAAGCCGAGTCAAACATTTATACATTTAAATCAGCTTATACTGCATATTATCATATTTTGCTGCTTGTGTCTTGTTTGTTTGTTCTGTTTTAACATTTGAGGCACTTTGCTTCACCGTCACCCTGTGAGAGTTAATATTAAATAAACTTTTGGTGATTGGTAAAAAATCTGATGAAATAATCCTTTAAAAATACTTGGAACGAGACACAAGGTCTGAATCTGCTCCTCACCTCCAGGCTGATGGACAGTCAGGTGAAGTTAAATTAACTGATTTATAAAAACATTATTTACACCCTGATGAGCGGTCGAGCTAACGTCTTTAGCTGAGCGGCTGCAGTTTATTTGACTTTTCTGGTTGTTTCTCGGTTTTAAATCAAGTCTCAGCTGCTTCAGGTGTTCAGCAGAATGCAGAACTCTGTTTCACTGTGAAGCTGCAGAACTGTTCTGTGGACGACGACACTTATATAAACCCACTCATCCTCTCCTCCCTCCATGATGATAGAAAATCAGGTGAACGCGTCCTTTAATTTCCAAACATCTTAATAAGGAACATCATCACAATAAAAACATCGTTTTTTCTACACACGCCTCAAAAGTTTCCATTTGCTGAAATTGAATTTTTATCTTCTTATATTGTTCATTAATGTTATTACGACATTTGCACGTGTTCTTCTCGTCTGAAGCCAGTTTAATAAACTTGTACATGAATATGAAGTTAAAATATCATCTAATGTCAGTTTGTTGTTCAGGGATCTGCTGAAAGGCTTCAGTCCAGATGCAAAACAAACGTTTTACTGTGAAAGAGCTGATCTGTAATCACACTGGACTCTTTCTCTGGAGCTGGAGGAGGTTATGATTTACTTTCCATTAAAGTCACCTTCACTCCTCCACCATCACTCCTCCACCATCACTCCTCCACCTCTCCTCTCTCCTCCTTCCTCTCCTCTCTCCTTCCTTCCTTCCTTCCTTCCTCCCCTCCTCGGCCGCTGCTCTTCTGCTTGGCCGCCTCCGTGTATCGGGTCCACAGCAGCGCACTCAGACGCTTCTAATCCTCTTTTGATGAACTTGGTTAATGGACCTCCTGCAGCGGACTTTGGCTCTGTTCATTAAGCAGCACACGACCCTCTCCACGCCCCCGGAGCACGCACTGCGCGTCCCCGCGGCTCCCACCTCCATAAATTCACGCATCAAAGTGGAGAAAGTTGAACGCGTGTTATTTTGTTGAACTTCTCAGTAAACTTTCCGCTCTGAGGACGAAGAAGAAGAAGCGAAATGGCGCCGAGTAAAAGCCTCTTTGCGCCCTTCATCTCGGTGGACCCGGAGGGGGGACCCGGGCCCGCGGCCCCGGTGGCTCTCCACGCAGACATCCACGCTCTGCTGCAGCGGAGAGGCGCGCAGGAGCGGCAGGGGACGGAGCGCTCCAGGCGCGGCTGCGACCACCGAGACCCTCCGTGCGCCATCGTGGAGCTCCGGCTGGGCCCCGCCGGCGGCGCGCTGCACTACCTCCAGCCGGACAAGTGCGCTCTGGAGCGGGCGCAGAGACGGCGGCGCCTCGCGGCCAACGCCCGGGAGCGGAGGAGGATGCTGGGGCTCAACGTCGCCTTCGACCGGCTGCGGAGCGTCATCCCCAACCTGGAGAGCGACAAGAAGCTCTCCAAATCTGAGACGCTCCAGATGGCGCAGATTTACATCGCCACGCTCAGCGAGCTGCTCCAGGAGGGGCCCTGCGAAGCCTCGGCACCGACCCGCGCACCGCGGCCCCCGGGGGCCACTCCGCCCCCACAGGGGACCACAGTCCCGGCAGGGGATCCATCGGGGCCAGTCAGGGACTTTCACTCCGGGAAGAGCAGCAGCGTCCCGGCGCGCACAGAGGAGGAGGAGGAGAGGAGTTATAACGAGGACATGTGGGAGAGAAGCAGCGGGACCAAGTGACGCTGAAAACCTCAGTGAACTTTTAAAAATGAGACTTTTTCTATTTTTCTACCAGATTGTAATTATTTGTTTCCTCCAGTTGAGACACTGAACTCCAAGAATTCTCACTTTGTAACGCACCGTTTCATGATGCCTGAGACTGTAGCTGAGGTTAAACGTGTTCTGCCATAAATGTCTTATATCACTATGCAACATATTGTGTTTTCCTTCTGATCATCGAGGCTGCAGTGAGTTTGTATCTCTGCAAAAAAGTTTTCATCTTTCCAAAGTCTCCTGTGAGGCTTCATCATCGACTGAGGGAGCACAGGAAGAAAAGAAAAGACGGAGCAGGAAGTACTGAAAGTAGCAATTTTTATTATTTTAAAATTATGTACAGGTAACCAAAGACATCAGTCTGCAAATTGGTACAAAGATCAAGTTTTCCTGCAGTTGGCTTGTTAAGAAGCTCTCTGTCTGTCTGTCCAAAACAACAACACGACTGGGAGAAAAGGCTTTAGAAAATGAAAAATAGAGTCAGATTCAGAAAAGTAGAGTCTACCGGTCTAAATTTAAATTTAACCCTCCCACCCCCACCCACGAACCCCACCCACAGTCCCACCCGCACCCCATTATACCCATCAGCCTCTCCTCCTACGCGAGGAATCAATCTATGTACAAGGACTATGTACAAAAAGCTATTCCATTCATTCTTCCAGACGTCTGTGAATAAAGCTCTTGTAAACTTAACAAAAAAAAAAGGAGTGTGAGGGTTAAACTGTGTGTGTGTGTGTGTGTGTGTGTGTGTGTGTGTGTGTGTGTGTGTGTGTGTGTGTGAGTGTGTGTGTGTGTGATGAACATGCTTGATGACACGTTTCAAACTTTAACAACGGATGAACTTCACAGAACTTGTCAGTAATGGGAGAGAGAAATACAATTACGTCTTAATTTTCCAAATCTGAACATCAAATCGAAACAGGAAATTAAATCTGCTTTTCATTTCAGAAGAGAAACACAAATGAAATAACTACAACCTTTCTGAGGTAACAGAGAAACAAACACCCGTTTTTTTTTCTTTCTGCCCTGACAGCGAAACACTTTGGAGATAAAGGAACAAAAAAATGATTATTTCAAACAAAAGGTTTAAAAAATGTGACTCTGCTCAGACAACACTAACGAAAAACATGTTTGGGGGGAAAAATCATCACAATACATCATCTTTTCTGTTCTCCGCTTGGAAAGTGAACTGTCGGATCGTAAACGTTGAGTGCCGTGAATTATTTTCAAAGGTTTTCGTGTTAAGAAAATCCAAATGTTTTCCTATTTGAAACTTCTTTTACATTATTTCTCGGAGTTTCAGCTCGTCTTCAGCAACACGATGGAGCAAAGAACATTCGTTATCACTTCCTCATCAGGCAGCTTCAACATTTTACAACTGCAACTCCTGAGTGTGTAAGTGTAAATCTGAAAGAGGACAAAAAATACTTATTCATTTATTTTATTCGTAGAGGACGATGGAAGGGATTTAAATTAATATTTGAGTCGCATTTTTGGACTGATCGACCTGATCGGAAGGAGAAAGACAAAGGAAACTGTCAAATTATTACAAATCTCCGACATCATGTAAATGTAAAATACATGTCTGAGCTTGTCAAAGGGATCAGAGGATCATTTTTACATGACGTCTGATTACAAACGGAGGACTTTGGGATTCGACAGCTGCAGCTGAAGTCTCTCGGTCCAAAACCAACCGAACAGAAAGTATCAGCTCGACGGTTGAAAGGCTCTCTGCTGGTGGTTCAGTTCAAACAAAAGCAAAGCAGCTCGACTTCACCTCTCAGGCTGGAGTATTGGCTGCCTTTGTGCTGTAATTGAAGGATCTTCACCGAGCGGCCAGCGAAGACCCGGGCGGTAAATTGAAGGACAGGTTCTGGTCCGGAGGGCTCAGGTCCTGCCGAGACACGAAGCTTTGATGCCGAGTGAGAAGGCGATCGATTTTTAAAAGGAAAAACTTTCTACTTTTAGGGGTTTGGGTGGTGGTTTAAAGTTTTCCAGAGAGTTTGAACAACCTGGGGGTCATTCTGTTTCGGTCTCAGGTGTTCTGTTCGCTGCTAACGGACGAGAGTGCTCGGCATGCTGGGAGAAAGACCTGTGTCGATAACGGCATGAGAAGAACAACCAATTTAAAATCAGCTGATTTGCTGAACAGATTGAAGCGGGAAGAGCAGCTCCTGCCTGCAAAGAGAGAACATTTCTGGTCCAGATGAAAAAAAACAAACCTAAAAACAGGCCAGATGGGAACGTTTGAAAGGAAACTACCTTAAAATACCACCTCAACTTCACAAAAGCCTGAAACTCAGGGTCTGATTCTGGCTGTTTCTGTGTTCTCGGGCCAGAAAAGATCAATACTTTTGATTTATCTACAGAGTCAAGAGTTGAGAGGTCAAAGTAGCGCGAAGAGAAGAAGAAGAACGCAGCGTGTAAAGCAATTATGTTGGTCGGTGGTTGTTTTTTTTCTAACCATTTGAGTTGTTTTGGCGATTATCAGCTCCAAAGGCAGAGCGCAGGGGTGCCGGGCTTTGATGACAGGCTGGAGAAAACGGCAGCTCCACTCCAATCTGTCAGTGATCGATAAGAAAGCCGGGTCGTACGCCGAGAGAGCGGAGCGAGCAGGAGAGAGGAGCTGAACTGTGAGGAAACTTCAAAGGAAGTGTATCATGAACAAAAACTAAGATAAAACATCGTTCTGAGCAACTTTTATAGAACAGAAACGGTGGAGAAAACATCTAAATACTGAGTTGGGTTGTGTCTTAAATAAAAGTCAAATAAAATCTGATCACAGCTGGGGCAGTGGTGTCACACAGCGTTATGTCATAAAGTTAACTTTGTCAAAAGTCTATTAAAAGGTAAAAGTGTTGGAGTTTCCGCTGCTGGAACAAAAAAATAAAACAGTGGAAAGCTCCTTTAACTGGAGGGTGAGGAGGACGTCTGGTCCCGACACGCAGAGAAGAAGAAGAAGATGTTTCCAGCAGTGAACGCAACCAGAGGTGATGATGAAGATGAAGGAGATGTCCGCAGTGTGTTTGTGTGTGTGTGTGTGTGTGTGTGTGTGTGTGTGTGTGTGTGTGTGTGTGAGAGAGAGAGACAGGCTTCTCTCTAGCAGTGCTCCAGATAGTCAATGATCCGGGAGATGGACTTCTGTCCTGTGGTGCCGACGTCACACTGCAGAGAGAGAGAGCAGAGGTCAGTTACCACACACACACACACACACACACTTATGCACACAACGAGCTCATTCATACACACACACGCAAACTTACACTCACAAAAAGGCAACTGTCACACAAACTAATCTGTGCTGAGGACATGAGTTTGATCGTCTCACTGTGAACTCCTAACTGATCATTTCACAGATTCATTCGTCCTTCATCAAACCATCGGGCTGCACAACTAATCGCAAAATTACTGAAATGGCAGTATGACTGAGCACAATATCGAAATCACAAGAACTGCAGTTACTTTAGGTAAACTGTGTCACAGAACAGAGAATAATGAAGTGTTGTTGTGCTGCAGAGCAGCTTCTTCTCCAGATGTAATAAAACCGAGACCGATACAAAAGTTAATTATATCAAAATCGCGTTAATTTTTGACCACATTGTGCAGCTCTACTGTCCTAATATAATAGAGTGCTGCAAGAATGAGTGTTAAACTCTGGAGACACGTTTATAGTGAAGTGTGTACAGAGTGAAGCTCAGAGGTGGTGACGCTGAAGCAACCACAATGTATTTCATGTTTTATGGATTTTCACTTCGGCAGACTCACAGTGAGGTTCATGAAGTTGAGGAACTTTTTCAGCATTTCTGTCATGATGGAGAAATCTCCTTTTGGCAGGTTGTCCCTCACAGTAGTCACATTCAACTGGTGGACAAAGACACAGAGAGGAAGAGAGGAAGAGATGTACACAAAAGAATTAAAACAAGGAGTCAGAAAAATGAACATCCCATCAAAATGATGTCAAAATGATGTGATATGTTTATTAGCTACAGTAAGTCCAAAATAGCCTAACAGCATCTTTCTGTGTGTGTGTGTGTGTGTGTGTGTGTGTGTGTGTGTGTGTGTATGTGTGTGTGTGTGTGTGTGTGTGTCACTCACAGGGCTCCCCTGACACAGGCAGCCCAGCAGCAGTGCTGTGTAGGAGGCCACGATGCTGTCCTCCATGTGCTTCCCTGCATGCTGCAGAGCTGAGAGGAAGAGGGAGACGACGATGATGAGGAGGAGGAGGAACAAACATTTTAATAATCATGTTCTGCGTCTCAGATCTTCACAGAACATCTACATTAATTCTGTGGTTGTACCTTTGTTGAGGTCCAGCTCCTCGTCCTCCTCCTCCTTCTCCTTCTTCTTGATGTCGTCCTGTTTCTCCGGGGCGTTGTCATTAGCGACCCACTGGATCTCCCCGCCCGACTCCTGCCACTGCCCGCTCTGGTCCGCGGGCTTCGGCGTTTCCTTGATGAGGTCATCGGTCTGCGCCTCAGCCAGGATCGCGGCCCGTTCACGCTGGAGGAACAGCTGAGGAGGAGGAAGAAGGTGGAGAAGTCAGTGAAGCAGGTCAGCAGTTTTTAATGACAGCATCTTTCAAACGAGTTTGATGACCCAACATTTGGACTTTGTTGATGGACAGATAGTTGTACTTCAACCGCTAGCTTCTGCTATCTGTAACAATAGCTGGCTTTAGCTTGATTAGCTGCGTAGCTAGCAGTCCTATCCTAGCAGGGGTGTAACAAACAGCAGTGCTAATGTAAATGCCAGTCAGTATCCGGGGACTTGTCACAGATATTGATTGGCATCCACAGTAGCCAGTACAGAATGTTTTCATTAACCGTGCAGCCTGAACATTGTTGGATCCCCTCTCCTCTCCTTTCTTAAATCCTGTTACTCTGTGTGTGTGTGTGTGTGTGTGTGTGTGTGTGTGTGTGTGTGTGTGTGTGTGTGTGTGTGTGTGTGTCATCAGGCTGCTGTTGACCTCACTGAAGTCAGTCTGGATTAGAGCATCAGCCAAACCTGATTACACAGGATGATTCGATTTAAATGAAGCTTTAATGGTGCTCATGAGAAACTGAGCTGCCACAGCAGCACAGAACACAACACAGAAGACAAACCGTGAGCACCGCGGATAACAACTATTAATTTACAGTGAAAAATCTAAAATGAGATCGGCTTGAAATACTTCTCACACAGCACACCTGCTGCGTATCGACTCAGGTTGAGCCGGCACACACACACACACACACACCTGTACGAGTGCAGCGATGGCGCTCAGCGGGCCGTTGCTGGTGATGTCCTGGTGCTGAGGGCTCAGCAGGACGGTGGAGTTGCAGGGACCCTGACCTCCCTCCATCTCCATCTCCATCAGGCAGTACTTGTTCCTGGCACTGTACTCCACCAGGTTGATGAGAAGGCCCAGACCCTGAACACCACACACACACACACACACACACACACACACACACAGAGTCAGTTATTAATCTAACACCTTGCATCTGTCGGTTTTCAAGAAATGTTCTGCCTTTTTTCCAGATATTGGTTCACAGATTCTGACCACCTTTAAATTCTGAATGATGTCACACTCCATCAGGAACTTCATGACCACAAACTGAATGTCATTACGAGCTCCACAATGATTACAAGTGACACCTGTAGCAATGTATTAATGCTGATCTTCCAGGTCTATTTGCTGATTTATTTGTATATTAATATATTTTTGACCCAGAGTGAGTATTTGCGGGTTAAACGCTCCAACAGTGTGTTAGCGTGTGTGATACTCACCAGTACTCGGATGTCGAACCTCTGCTCTTGGGGAAGATACTGAGGGACTTTGAGAACACAGTTCAGAGCCGTCATGATTAAATCCTGCTGTTCTCCCGTCTTCGTACTGCCCCACTCTGCACACACACACGGAAATATATGAGTACATACTGTGATCGAGCTGATGTCAGCTGTGAATAATTCAACAATCCACTCAAAAGAGGGAACCTTTTTAGAGAGTGTGTGTGTGTATGTGTGTGTGTGTGTGTGTGTACCGTTATCGTGCGTCAGGTTCAGCAGGACTCCTATAATGGCCCTCATGCAGTCCTCCACTGCCTTCCCCACCATGGCCCAGTCTGAGTTCAGCTCCCTGCTGTAACGCTGGATCATGGCCTCACACCTGTTCAGCGCCCTGACAGAGAGCAGAACAGAGGAGAGTCCAGGTTAAAAACAACTTCCTGTATCAAAATGTTTCCAGTGCGTTCGGATCGAAGAGATGTACGCCTCCAACATGAAAGACAAGATGGAGGATCTGAGGAACTTTTAAAGACCTTTGATTGTGTTTACCACAGAAACACGCTTCATTCCAGGCTCCCTCTTCCAATTAAATGCAAACTGCCCGACTCGACTTTGGAGGGAAGCCCAACTGAATTAAATGTTGTGTACTGCTGTGTGTAATTACAACACTTTGGTTTCTACCTCAAACTACTTTCCTCGTATATTTTACTGCCATCTTCACACACATACAGACACACAGACATCAGACCTGAAGGAGGTCACCTAGAACAAAATGTTGTAAACAAATGTCCCAGAACCAAGACAGACAGCGTGTGGGTTATTTATTTGTTCCATTTTATTCATCATATCTTCTTTTGCCGATTCACCGACTTTGTTTTATCAGAGAAAAAATAAAAAACAATTTATAGTCGCTCGTTCGTCACTAACGAAACACCAGATTTACATCCAGATGTCATCTGGGTCCATCTGAACTCCACTCTCCTCCTTCCTTTTCTACTCCATCATAAAACAGAGCAGCATTCAGGGAAAGATGTGTCCACACACACGCACACGCACACACACACACACACACACACACAGGCCGGCTGCAGCAGCAGGAGGGGTGAAGCAGGTCAGCCGCCTGATGTAAATAACTTGATTAAATCTAATGACGGCAGCGACTGAACAGAGAGCAGAAGCCAGAGTCTGAACACCAGAACGCAGTGAGAGGAAGGAAATACAAGAAAATAGAAAAAGGGGGGAAAAAAAGAGTGACGGTGTAACGTACAGGACACACAGGATGTGTGACAGAGAGTGACAGTCAAGAGAGGATTGAACAGGAAAGAAACGTTTGCTCAAGTTTAGGTTATGACTTCCTTTTAATAGTCAGAAATGTGCATTATTTCCTGTTATTTTCCATCTATTCTCCATAAGGTCCATTAGTGTTGGACAAAACTAATAAAATAAAACCCAAATTGCAGAAGCCAGAATTATTCATACACATGAAAATGCCCTCAATGAAAAGGTTTGGCTCCCGCTTAGACACAGATGAAGATGGACAATAAGCAAAAGGACTTAAGCGTGTGTGTGTGTGTGTGTGTGTGTGTGTGTGTGTGTTGCCTAAATGGGCGGTTGTTGTGGGATTATTGAATTAGTCCTGCAGACAGCTGAAACAGTCGGAGAGGCAGAGGGGTGAGTTTGGGTTTAAACAATGAGGGCAACGTGTACAGTGACAGAGAGGAGAAAACGGAGGAGACGAAATGAAGTCAGACGAAAGAAGAGAGGAGGGAAAAAACTGCAAAAATTATGGGGAAATGATGAGGAAATAGCAGAGAGAAGTCCTGAGGTGAATGAACACACAGCCTCAGTGTGTGTGTGTGTGTGTGTGAGAGGGTGTGTTGAGTTTAGGTGACAGTGCTCGCTCGCTCGCTCGCTCACCCTGAGGTTTTGGGGGTTAATCGAGTTAGCAGAGAGGACAGCTGAATGCTCAGACTGAGGCCTGTGTCACCCACTGAAACAGCAGCTCTTTGTTGACCCATTTGGCCTTCATCCTCATCCTCATCCTCATCCTCATCCTCCACCACCCTCACCGCAGACCTTCACATGGGGACGAAGGTCCGGTCACGCAGACGGTGATGGAGGTGGAGTGAGAGGACCGAGTAATTCAGCACTACGCTGTGTTTTTTAACATACAGCAGATTAACAAACACATCAGCAACTCAAGTGGGTTCATACAATTTAGCGACCAGGACGTGTACGAGTGGGACTCTTCACCGCTGAGTAATGAGCCTCCTGGTGGTCAGAATGTAATGAGGACGCTGCCTCCAACAGAGTTCAACTCCCTAACAACATCATGTAATTCAGACCTGAATCTAGACCACAAAACAAGAGAAACAGCATCCATGTTTAACCCACAGATCAACTGAATACTGACTAAATGTCACGAAAAAAATACATGTTTTATTTATTATAGTTCAGATCAAGACTTTATGGTCATTTAATCTACGACTGTATCAAATCAGATTTGAACAAATACACTGAAACTGTATGTGCCTGAAACACTTGAGTGAAAAGACACACAAAACAGAGAGCAAGGTCAGGTCATCTCCACACACACACACACACACACTCACACACTAACGCACACACACAGACATCTGCTGATGCTCTGCCAACAGCGAGGTCCTCGAGGTCAGAAGGCAAAGGCCACTGCTGTGACTGACAGGATGTCACCACCAGGAAATTAAACAACAAAACCCTGATAATAATACACATAATAACCATCAGGCAGACCGAGTCAGAGCGACACTCACTCTCTCTTACACACACACACACACACACAGATGTATATTGACACACACTGTACAGCACAGTTGTAGAGCCGAGTCGTTGTGTGTTTCTGGAGGCAGAAATGTTTCTGCATTTGAATCCATTGTCAGTGTTCAGCGTCTATAGATGTGAACATCTTTCAAATAATTCAAGGATTTCCTTAAAAAGCCCTTTAGACTATCACGAGGTGACTGACAAGATGAAGAAAAGAGGAAGGAAAAGAAGATAATCTGATAAAATGTGTTCTGTTATTATTAATTCATCATTACAGCTTCAAGACTACCCATCAAATCAAAATGATTTTGAAAGTGTGAGTGTGTGTGTGTGTGTGTGTGTGTGTTTGTGCGTTGGCTCACTTTGCAGAGGAGATGATGAGTGACGAGTCTTTGTAGGCGATCAAGTAGCTCTGGTTCTCCGGGTTGTGGACCGTCACCTGCACACACAAACAAAAGCAATGACTTCTTTTCTCCCAGCAGGCACTTTGTGTTCCACTAAAGACTTCTAAACTGATTTCACTCATTCTTGGCATTTTTATGTATTCAGCATGTTTCAAATAAGCCTTAAACGCTTTAAGTAATCACCAAGAAATACATATTTACATTTCATTTTGGGGAATAAGTAACAACATCAGATGTAATTTCTCTCTTACTGGTCAGAAGTTATTCAGAAGGATGCGTCTCTCCAGCAGACGTTTATTTTATCTTTAATTGTGTTGCTTCCTGCAAAGTTTTGGACTTTGTGTTTGTTGTGGCACCAAATACTTAACGGGCCAAATATGTTTTACATGGCCTGAAACAAACCGACCAAACAGGACCCGACTGCACCTCAACAGTGCGGTGCATCTGACACTGCCAACTATAATTTCTCCTTTGTGTAAAGATAACCACAGAGGTTAAGAGACAAACATCTTGTGCCTCCCAGCAAACAGACTGACGTCTGAACCTGTATTTCCACTGCCTGGTACGGCACAGCTCGACTCACTTGGAACAGTGGATACTATCTGATCACATCCTGGTGGAGTGAAAACACTGCAGATAACTGACTGATCACAGACACTCATCATGTGAACCATAACTAGTACAACACAGACATCCTGCACACCGGCTGCAAATACAGCACCGAGGTTTAACTGCCAAGTCGCAGCCGTTCCTCTGCTTTGGTTATCGATGAAATGATCCCGTTTATGTTGTCACACTTACACTCTCTAACACCCGTAGACATCTCTCAGCTCCCCACAGAGACGACACCAGCTTCTCCTTATCATCCTCCTGGTTCAAGTTATTAACACATTCCTTCACTGTGGAGAGAAAACAAAACAATCATAATTATCATCTTCATCACCATCATTTTCTACTGTTATTTTGAGCCAATATAAATTCTTTACGACACGTACCTTTATCTACTATGTGGTCCAGTCCTCCCAGTAGCCGCAGCTCCTCTTTGAACCAATCTCCCGCTCGCTTTGAGGTCAGCGACAACAACGTCTCCATGGCTAAATGACCCGTCTGCAGGGAGAGGAGAGACAAAAGGAGTCAGCCTGAAGCTAAACCGTCTGACGCATCAGGTCACCTTTTCAAAAAGGTGACATCTCAGCCCACAATGCACTGCAGCAGCTTGTTTCCTGTACTTGTACAAGTTGGATGAGTGTTGAACGCTGGTATAAAATGGAAGCTCTCGATTGCAAGAGACTGACACCAAAACCTGATATTTACTGTAGATGTCTGGATCATAAAAGATCTTCAGCTCAGAGGAGCTGCTCGAAATATCTTGACACATGTGGGTGGCTGTGACTCATCGTGACTGAAGAGCTGCTGAAAGAATATCATGAGTCAGAGCTTTTAGCGGAGAGGTGTAACCGTCTCAATGCTTCAAGGTTATTCCACCGTGACATTATTTGCAGCAGACACTGAGTGCATGGAATTAAAATGATCCAGTGTGGTGACTAAGTACACGAAACTAAAGACCAGAAGTGCAAGTTTGAAACAGAGCAGGATCCTTTTTCTGTACCGTTATGTTCTGTAGGTCCAGGTGCTTGTTGTGCACCGTGTCGCACAGCTTCCTGATCTTCTCCTTCACCTTGGCGATTTCCCTGGCGCTGAACTGAGGGGTGGAGTCTACCTCTACCTCTACCACAACGCCGCCCCCCTGGTCCTGGTCCAGTTCCAGCAGCCGGATCATCAGGTCCAGACAAGAGCGGTCCAGATCCATGTTCAACCGGTCTCTACTGAGGATATACATCAGAGACGCCGTGCACAGAGCCAGGTTCTGCAGAGAAGAAATGTATTGCAATAGAGTTACATGAATCCAAAAGAGAAGAAAATAAGATTTTCTCAAACCAAATTCGGTTCTGAGATTTTGGAAAAATCTTCACTTTGACAGAATTTCTGAAATTTCTCACAGCTTTGTTATTATATAGTGTAGATAATGCTGAGTTTCCAGATGTGTGTGACATTAAAGGATGGGATTACGATGCCAGATGTTCTCTCACGCTCGCTTAAATTCCAGCAGATGATATAATTTTCCAGTCTGTGCACATTTACTTTGTCAGAACTCCCGTACAGACGGCTTGTAAATGTTGACAGGAACATATTGGGGCTTCTGATCTTCTGAAACAGCTCATCCGTCATGCAAGTTAAAAGTGAAACTGAGGATTTTCAAAATCATGCTTTTTCAATCACCGTCTTCAAATGCCTACTTCAAAAATGTACGAAAAGAAAAATGCTAATGGAAACAGTCTAGTCTAACCACCTATCCAGCCTAAAAAAATAGACAATAATGACATTATTCCTGCTGTTTACTCCAGGAAGCAGAGTGAAGGTGTGTGTTCGTCTGAACTGACTGATCCTTACTGGGTGTTGTGGGGCATCATTGAGTGTTTTGAAGACCTGCGCCACCTTCCCTCTGGCCCTGAGGTGCATCCTGAAGCTGGGCATGGCGCAGCGCGTCGCCAGGCTGATCACACTGAGGAAACAACACGACGCACGCTGAATCAGTGAAAAGTATTTCTTGATATTTCTGTCATTTAACTACTTTAGACAAGCTTAATGTATAAAAGTCACCAACGTGTTGCCAGCAGCTTCATACCTAAGGCAGCGTGTGTTGAGAGGCTGTCCAGTCTTCAGACCAGTCGCCAGATACTCAAAGTCATCAGTAAACTCCTGGTTCTCTCCAAACTCCACCACGTCATTGAAGTGCTTCACATGCTGGACGACTGTATACAGCTGGACAACGCAGGGGGAAGCGTGAATGAGCGGGATGAGTCCAGAAATACCTTTTTAAAACATTTTTCCTACTATGTCGATCAGAGTTAGTGAGAGGGATAAAACAAATAACATGTAACAAAGTTCTGGCTGGATTTAAACCAGGTTTGCAGGTTAAATTGCAGGTGTATGAAGTGGAACTAATCAAAATGCAATCAAACACAGAACTCAAGGATAAATCTGAATCCAGAACCTCTTTGTCCACTAACTCAACGGTTTATGGCAGATTTCAAATTTACATGTTACATATGAAGTATGAAGTGGAGTTGTACAGTTCCAGGATAAGTGCCTGATAAGTACCTCCTTGTGCTCCTTGCGGCATTTGAGTGCAGTGACCTGGTCCTGGTAGAGATCTGTGGGGATGGTGACACACTTGGTGACCTTGGGAGGAGGAGGAGGAGCCTTAAACACACCTTCGTCCTTCTTAGCGTCAGGGGGCTCCTTACTGGATCCTCCTGCTGTGGCTGGTGCCTGCAAAAACATAAATATAACGTGTGTAAGTGTGTGTGTGTGTGTGTGTGTGTGTGTGTGTGTGTGTGTGTGTGTGTGTGTGTGTGTGTGTGTGTGATGTGCTTACAGGAGCAGTCTGTGATCGTGAGAAGAAAGGTGGAGGCGGCTCCTCCTCGCTCTCCAGCGTCCAGTGTCGGGCGTTGTACACAGCTTTGGTCGGAGACTGCAACAACAACACACACACAGAAACAACATCAGTCACACTGGCAGCACGCAGACACAACACAACATGTTTCAACTGGCCACGGAAAAGAAAAACAGTGTCAGGAAATTAAAGAGTATAATATGATGAAATTAACTTGAAATGAAATTGGAATATGCTTCAACTTGTCTGCTGTTATGCAAATGAGCCTTCAGAAAGGTTTTTACTCTCGTTTATTACTAAACTTGACTGACTTTAAATGCAAACAATATGTCTGATTCTACAGGAGCTTTTTCAGTGATTAAAAAAAGAGGAAATCTCTGGTCCAGCTGTGTTACAGGAGTGAACTGCTGGACCAGTGCACTGCTTTTCAGAGCCTGGCACCTACATTACCCAAAATGCAACTGTAAGTTGCATCACTGGAGGCATTTTCTCATGCAGCTTTCTCTGGAGCCACAGAAGGCTTTACACTACTTTATAAACATATGAAGTAATACTCTGGAAACACACTTTAATGTGTAAAAGTGGTAGAGTTACGCTTTAGACTCAGCCATAGTCTGTTTAGCCGTTAATCACTTGGTTGATAAAATCACAATTTCCCGGAGTTCTAGCTAACATATTCAGAAGTTGTTTTGTTTAACCAGCTCTTCAAAACCAAAAGATCGTATTGACTGAAGATGAACACAAATCAGAGAGGAAGTTTGCAGATAAAAACAGATAAAAGAGGAAACAGAAGAGTGATGGAGAAAGAAGAAGGGAAACACGAGAACTGGATGCACATTAAACTGGTGATAGTCCGCCAGCACTGATCAAACAGCAGGACACACACACACACACACACACACACCCCACCCCAACACAACCATCCACCCTCATCTTTCATCCTTGGCTCGTCTCCTGTCCTCTCCATATATTTTTGCCAAACCTGTGGTTAGTGGTTGCTGGGGCATTCATAATGAAAAACAAAAGAGGGAAGGACAGGACAGAGAGAAAGAGGAGAGAGGGAGTTGGCTGTGCAGCAGAGGGCTGAGGGAGGTGTGGGGGGGATCCTGCACCACAGGGTTAATAAGCAGAGACAAAAGAGGAGTTTGGGAAT
Source organism: Diplodus puntazzo (assembly GCA_963678695.2). NCBI lineage: Eukaryota > Metazoa > Chordata > Actinopteri > Spariformes > Sparidae > Diplodus > Diplodus puntazzo. The sequence continues at coordinate 25,434,244 of OZ023176.1, read as the reverse complement.
GAGCTTCGCTGTGCTGGAACATCAACACACCGAATTAAAGCCTCCTACAGTAATCTGAATGACACAGACGGACACCTACCCCACCCGCCCCGCCCGCCTGCCGCTAAGCAGCATGGGAGAGATGAGAGAGAAGGAGGAAGGTGGGCGAGCGAGGCCGTGCTCCTGCTGTGCACTGTTTTGGCGTTAACAGCAAACTACCTCCTCATCGGAGTCAACAGCACGAGCCCGGGAATGGGCAGTGAAATGACTTCTGTGGCTCTGGGAGAGTTTTCAAACGCCTGAGAAAACAACTCCCTGATGATGTCGTGGTGATGTCATCAGGGTATTGTGGTCTAAGGGAACACTCACTTAGGACAGAAGGCCTGTGTGGAGAACATTTGCAACCAAAACCTGCTTTCACACTGGACGAAAATCTCACCAACACTCACTAACATCTTCCTTTTATCTTCAATCTTCAAAATCCTGCATATACGCGTTTGTTTTGGTCTCCGTGAATGTGACCGAGGCCGAGCTCTGTCCAGTCAGCAACACGAAGCTTACCCAGGACAGTGATTGCTCTGTCATTATTGGCCAAGTGTAAAACTTCCAGGATGACGAAGTCCAAGCAGGTGCATAATTTGCCCTGGTTGTGCTAAAATTAGTTTAGTGCCTCCGTAGACAGAGCTGTGGACCAAACCACTGCACTTTTTTTATTCCAATGTGTCCACAAATACAACGACATAGAGTATCAACAGTGAATGCTGGGAGCAGTTTGTGCTCTGATCATTTATCTCTGCATTTATCAGACAAATCTTGATTCAAAACTTTTTTTGTATCTTATTCAGGCATGACTGCTCCACATCTGAGAAGAGTTTATTACTTTGATAACTTCAAAAAAAAACTGCAGGGATTACATGATTAGCTGTCAACTATCAGATTACTCAACAAACATTTTGATAATCGATGAGCAATTCTTTAAGGAAAAAGTGAATATTTTCTGGTTTCTTTCCTCTTCTGTGACAGTAAAGTTAATATTTGTGTTGTGAACAAAACAAGACATCTGACGACGTCATCACAGGTTTAGGAAGCACTGATAGAAATTTATTTTACCATTTTCTGATGTAAATAGCTGATTGATTAAATCAACAGGGAAGGAAGGGATTATCTAAAAACACATTTTTATTTCTCAAAGTAGAGATTATGAAATTAAAAAGTTCAATCTTTGAACATGATGACACTTTTCCTCTGTTTCCTTGTGGGGTGACGAATCACACTGATGGTACATCAGGTAAAAGATCCGCTGTGGAGAGGGTCACTGTTATGGAAGTAATAACTGCTCGTCCCGTAAGAACCGTCTCCAAATAAACCCAACACGTCTTCTAAATATGGATGAGTCTGTCTCGGCGCTGTCATTATGGCAACATCTAATATCTCCCAGCGTCCTCTGCAGAACGACCTAACAGCACTCGGGCTACGCCGACTCACAGTTTACTGTAATTGAGGCAGAGTTTTGATAACTGCTCTGTAGGCCGGTCACTTCCACCGGCTTTTGTTTATATAATGAGCCCATCGCTGCTCTCACTCTCAATTATGTTAACCGAAGATGGAGCGAGGGAGAGAAAGAAATAACAACAAGGAGGAGGAGGAAGGGGAGGGAGGTAAAGAGCATTATTCATAGAGGTAAAGATGGAGTGGTCAAGAGAAAGTGATGAGACGGAGAGGAGAGCACATAATTCAAGTGAGAGGGAGGGAAGTTATTGTGAGAGTCGGGGTATAAAACTGGAGAACATCAGAGAATGAGAGAGTACCTTAAGTACATTATTACGTTCCTATGGGCGACATGTCTGCTATGGTCTAATAGCTGCTCTGCATCAGAGGAAATTAACTTTACATTTGGCCCTGCGAAAGTTCCCTTCAGGTGCTCAGAGAACTTTACAACAAAGTCATCTCTGCCTCTCTTCAGGCTTCTGACGACACCACAGAGACCATAAAGTCCACTTACAGGAGTGCTGTGGTTGGTGACGTAGTTTGTGTGTGAAAACACAGCTGCCAGTGAGTTCAGAAAACCCGTAAGTGCCTGATGCTCACCTTCAATTCAATGCAAAATAGAGCTGCTGCAAAGAAACTTTACAACTTTATTGTCCAGCCGAGGCCAGAAAATTAACAATCAATACAAGTTGGCTTTAGTTTTTTATAGGCAACAAACTCCTGAATAAGGTCCGATGCAAAATCTTCCTCAACCACATCATGATGCATCTTTGATCAGAAAGAATTCTACACCATTAATCAGCATCGGTGGTGTTGGGAGAGCAGAGGGTTTTGTGCAACTCTACCACTGAGTAAAGCGTTGTGGCAGGTTATAGGCAAACAGGTACACAGGTGTTGATGATATGACCCTAAAAAACACTCTCAACTCTGCAACACTGTCACCGTCTCATTCTACATGCAGAATTGTTTAAGGTGTGTTCAGATATGTGCTAAATGAACAGACAGCTCGGCCTGAAACTCCTCATGTTGTACAACATGTTTGTGTTTCAGGTGATTGTACATTTAGCTTTATTCGTCCTCTACGTATTCTATTTTCTGTACCAGTCTTCTTCATTAGCACCCGAAACTCTCTTGAACATTAAAACCAACATTATACATCTCTAAACAGCCTGATGAGGTAGAAGTGTGTTTAAAGTTTTGTTTTGTAAACTTGTCCAACCCTAAACTTTGCAGTTATTTGATTCTCTGAAACCCCTCTCAGCCAAAATTATTATTTTCTTTCCTGCACAATAATGCGCTGGAGAAGAAAAATGTAAATAATATGCAACCGTAATTTACTGCAGACACCAGGGGCAGTGAACTGCATCGTATTTAAATCATGTTCTGGCTAATCCTAACACCCATCTATGAAACTAATTTATATTAAGAAATTAGTCTTGCTAATTACAGCTACAATCGTGCATCACTTTTCACAACAAAGTTAATAAACGCTGCGAACTAAAAAGAACGCATTAAACAAGCAGCTGTGATGTAGAGCGGCCTCGCAGAGCTCGTTAAGACAAACACAGCAAACTGTTCTGAGATCTAATTACCAACATTCCTGCAGCATAACGAGAGAGAAATCAAATTATCAGTGCGGTCCAATCCAAGTTTTTCACCTGATGGAAGGCTGAGACTGGAGCAGATTTAAGCAGGAGTGTAATACAGCCTCAGGAAGCAAACGCTGACAATTCAAATACTGTAAATATGAGTTACTCGAGACCTGGATTTCAGCCGGTCTGGACTGATGGCATTGATCGGCCTCTACTGTAAAAAGGCAGCGGGTTCTTTTGAAATCGACAGAGACTGATATCCAGTCTGAGAGCCGGGCAGCGACGGGCCATTAGCACGCTGATAAATAAAAGAGAAGCAGTTCAGAGATGCTCGAAGACGACTCAATCCCTCCCCTCATGCAGCCATGAATAAACCAGAACAGACTCCACTGCTCTGCCCCCCCACACACACACACACACACACACACAGTGCTGAGTCACAGTGGGCGTAGGTGGACGTCCGGTCCCCACAGGTACATCACACAGATCTCTCTGTGAAATGCTACGAGGGAGTTTTACACTCGGGGATGAAACATTTTTTTTCTATTTATTTCCTCGTCCAAACTGATATTAAGCTTTGAGATTCTTAATGCTTCAGTCAGACGCCAGCAGTCAGATTCCAGGATTTTAATCAAATTCAGCTGCAGCAGTAAATAAACTACAAGCTGTTATGATTTTAAATTGACCGTATTTCCATCTGTTACAAGTCTGTTTCTTTTTTTATCCAACTGAATTTTTGACAAGCTTTGAACATTTGTAATAACTTTTTGTTTAAACTTTAAACCTGGGAAAATATTTAAAAACTGTATTGAGCCTTTTCTATATTTCTTGTACCACTTCCATTAAAAAAAAAGCATATCACTCGACACATCAATAGCAGGATTTTTTTACTCCCAAAATATCAGTGTCAGCCCTAAATCTCAGGTAAAGGTCGGTCGGCTCCACATTTACACTAATAAAACTATTAAATATTTCAAGCCTCGTTCTTTCCTTCATATGGTAAAATATGACAATATTGTGCAGAAAATCTTATCGTCTGTGTCTTTTTTCCCTTCCTGGTTCACAGTTCTACAGAGGATCCAGGGATTCTAGCAAGTAAAAGTAACAAGCGCTTTAAAACACAGCGTCAGAGGTCGTGACACGAAATATCAGGCAGCACTCGGCAGTCATCCACGCTGTGTGAACCTCGGTGTGACCCGACGGTAGTGTGAGCGAACAGTGTTGATTCTCACCTTCTTGTGTGCGCTGAAGATTCTCCGGAAGGAGTCTTGGTTCTTCTCGGCCTGTTTACCTTTAGTCGGCCTCCTGGGAGCACTGGCCACCACTCTGAGGCCTTCCTCTGAGAAGTCCATGACGTCTGCACACAACAAACACAATACAGACGTCACAGTCAGTGAATGGAAATCAAACACATTTAATTTTAACAGGAGATACATTATCAAGAAAACAGCTTGATCAGGGAGATAAGGAGATAATAAGATGTCACAAAACCATCTCTCCAGCTAGGGGGCGTGGTTTAGATGCCAGTGGGAGAAAAAACATTCGACAGCGATGGCGGTTCATGGAGGTTAGCGTAGCTGCTATACCACCAGTAATACATACATCTCTCAACTGAGGTAAGATTTACAGACAGGCTGCACTGGTCATCTCCTACTGGTGTTGTTATTGGCTGATGTTAGCCAGTGCTAGACAGATGGTTCATCCAATCACCTGACAAGCATTTTTTGAAAGTTCCTTCCCTTTTCCAACAACAGGGTTCAGTGTGACCTGTGGCCCTTTGCTGCACATCACCCCACCTCTCTCTCATCCTGTTTACTGTCCCCTCCCAACACCATCCCATCAATAAAGTCATGAAAAAGCCAAAGAATACATTAAAAAACACAAGGTTCCCAAAGACGACTTCCAAGATGGCTGTGTTTAACAAACCATCTGGTGCGTCAGGTTATAGAGGAAGTGCTGCACTAAAGATTAAGAAGTCCCTGAATGCACATTTCTGTGTGTGTGTGTGTGTGTGTGTGTGTGTGTGTGTGTGTGTGTGTGTGTGTGTGTGTGTGTGTGTTCATATGCTGGTATGGGGGTAAAAACAAAGCACGGCATGTTAGTGACGGTGTGTTTACATACCAACATTACACAAAAAAAATGACCTTTAGTCTTCAATAGAATCTAGAAATGCAGCCTGGTTATGTGAGTAGCCCTGATACACAAATAACTGTTAATTCAGTTACATTATCCTGTGCGTGTGTGTGTGCGTGTGTGTGTTTTAACCTGCTCGTATCCTGCTTTCCTGCCTCTCGGAGTACTTCTTGTTCTCCTTGGCTGCCGGCCTTTCCTGAAACTCTTGAATCTCTGGAATTTCCAGCCTCTCGAATGGATCGGGCGGCTCATCGTCGTCGTCGTCGTCGTCCTCTGGTATTTCTTCCACTGCTGTAACCACCGGCTTCCCCTTGGCGGCGGCAGCCTTCTTGGCTCTCCTCCTCCTCTCTTTCGAGCCATCGTCATCGTCATCGTCTGCCCCATCGCTGTCACTCATGTCATCAAAGCCGAAGTATTTGATTTTGTAACTAGATCCACCGTCTGTGTTGTCCGCGCCGCTGTCCTCCTGATGGACGTCTGCGTCATCGAAACCAAAAAGCTCCAGCTTACTTTCCTTCTTCGACTTGGTCTGGGTCGGCCTGGACCTGAGGCGAGGACAGGTACACATCAAGGAACATGTTAAAAAGACAAACATTGTTCATCAATTTAAGAACTTATTAAAAATTATTTTCTATAATTAAGCACTCAGGCGTCATCCTGCAGAGTCTCTATACCTGTCAGGTGTATTTCTCAGTAGAATCTGCTCAACAGCAGCTGACATGAAAGAGCAACCTGCCGAAGTTTAATTAACATTTTCACGACACTTGTCCCTGTTGAGGGAACTAATCTGTTAATTTCACCCACGTAATGAAAGCCAACGTTTGTTTCTCGCAGCATTTCAAAAACTTAATTAGATATTTTGTTGGGGATGTTCTCACTTTGATGATGTGAGACTTCGGCGGTTTCAACCAAATAAAATGACGGGGCCTTAATTGTTCATGGCAAACTGAGACTGAAATGAAATGCTACTTTAACCTGGAGCCTCTGGCCAAGAGATGGAAATATGTGAAAGACGAAAAATGCATGAAATGGCAATAATCCATAAATACTTTTCACAGAATGATCAACAGTCCCTGTGAGCAGACACATACCTTCATACAAAACATGTTTACTCAACTAGCTTTACCAAGTTTCCTCTTTTGATCAGTTTTTTTCAGTGACAGCATTCAGAGAGAAGATGTGAAAGCAGGAAGTAAGCAACCTTGAATGTCTGTTGCTTTAAAACAGCCAAGTGTCAGCACTGCTCTGCCCAGAGAAGGATGACGATGGAATCCCTTTTTATCTACAATGATGTTGACGACCTATTCATTTGAAATATCACTGAAATTACAAAATGGCCAAGAGCGAAATCAAATCATTTCATTTCAGGACCTGCATAATCCCTCGTTTCCACACAGCTCCATGTGTGCCCGGCGAGTCAACCTGCAACCTTTTCATTCCTATGAGAACCTGTGATCCGATGTGTGTTTGCAGGACTCCTGAACTTCTTTCCAGTCCAGAATACGTCTCAAGTACTTTAAAAATCTTAATTTAAATCTCTCATTAAACTTCTGCACTAGATTTCGTACAGACAGGAAGTTAGCATAAAAACGATTTAGCTAACTGATTACTGGATGTGAAACGGCTCTTTTTGTAAATTTTTCTGAAGTGAAAGTCATTAGTAGAATGCTAGCTGTGTAACAACTCTATAAAGTGCATGCATATATGTGGCTTAACAACATATTTCACAAAACTGGCTACACATCTGGAAGTCAAACCTCATCACTCATCTGTCACCATCCAATATTAGTCCTGATTTGTCTTGATAAAGCTCCATGGGGGAATTAGCTTCTGTAACATTTTAGCAGTGGTGCTATTCTCTGTAAAGAAATACATTTCCTTGCGTACTAAACAGGGGTGTAAGAAAATCCCATTCCAACGTGAGCTAACATGCTTGTTCGGTAAAAGGCTTCAGGAAAAATGGCATCATCATTTACCAATCACAGCATCAGATTTCAGAGGAGGCTGAGCTCTGCCACCTTGTGTTTTTCTACCTTGTGTTTTGTTGTTCCGTCTTCTTCCGCTGCCAACCCGCCTCTCCCCGCTCCGTCGTACTGCCGGATCCAGCACTGCTGCTACCACTAGAGGGTGCTGCCTCGGTACTATACTCCTCCACTCCTCGGTCCTGGATGGTGACGTTACACATCGAAACGGAGGAGGGATGCAGCACTGTGTAATCCCTCGTCCTGCCCCGTCCCCCTCCACCACCTGTCGTCTTATTACTGCCATCAGATGTGGATTTGGGAGGATCGGTGCCAAAAGCAGCGCTGGAAAAGCCGCTGGAGTCTGAAGCTTTGCCTGAGCCCTGTTTGTTGGGCCTCCTGTACGTCCGACAGTTAGAGTTTCTCGTAAGTGATGAGGAGGAGGAGGACGTCTGGGAGTAGTCTGATGTCTCGACAAGGAAGTCCGAGTCGAGCCCCAGGTCCTCGCTCTCACTCAGGGTCTGGAGCCGCGGAGGGGAGGGGAGCTTCTCATGGCGGATCTGCCCTACATCACAGCTGCCCATCGTGAGACCCACCGAAGACCAAGAGAGCGTGGGGGCGGGGTTTCGAGGTTCCTGGCTGGGCGAGGGCGGACGGATACCCATGATGGCATCCCAGGAGTCGAATGTGGCTTCAGATCCCGTCTTCAAGGTCGTGGTCTGCGCCAAGGGCTTCCTGTCGCTCTCAGAAGCGTTTTGGTACCACGAGTAGCTGTGCTGGTTATCTGACAACAACGAACTCTGCTGGGAATTTCCTGTTTAAAAGAAAAACAAACTCAGAATCAGGACGATCAGATATAAACTGCTGGCATCCAATGTGGTCTATGTTTTTAATAAGTTAACTTTATTTCAAATACAAGCAGCAGTGTACAGCTCAGCTATCAGAGCGTCACATGGACAACACAACCGCAAAAACTAAGTCTGAAAACGGCAGCAATTAAAGTTCAATCGATTCTTTACAAGCAGTAATCAAATCATCACTTTCTGGTTTAAGCATTGCAGGAAACATATAACGGTAAAGTGAGCTGGTGTTCCCATGCAGAGGCAGCTGTTAAAGAATCACAGAGAGCTGGGTTACTCTGAACATTACTTATTATGATCGCTGCTGACCTTAACAAAATGATGGACAATGAGGCTTTAGGTCAACATGCAGAATAGGTTAATATGATGAGTGTTGTTCAATCTGGTGCAAATTGATTTCAGCCGAATTCACTCAAACTCGACACTGAGGCAACACAGAGCCCGTCGTTTGGTTTCTTAACTTCACAGGCGGCTCAGAAAAAGCATGGCATGCACAGTGATTGCACCATTTCAAAAAGCACCATAACACCATGAAAACAGGTCACACACACACCCACACACTCACACCTGGAACTGCTACCACGCTTCACATCCAACGCTCATTCTACAGTCGGTGTAATTCTTTAAGACAATCTAAAAGGGTCTGGACCCACATGCAAGGGCTTTACACACACACACTACGGTTATTAGCAGCACCCCATGGCCATTTCTGCTTTCACAGATAACAAACGGATGACAACATCCAACTAGTTATTCTGAGCAAAGACAGGAAATTGCTTCACATGTAACATCAAAGAACATCGTTATCTGTAAAATAGCTGTGGTTCTTCTGAAAGGCTGTGGCATCGGAGCATAAGCGGAGCAAAACTATAAAGTAGACCATGTCGCTCGCTCATGCACGAGGGTATTTCCCTCCTCATACTGGCTGCTTTTTAAAACACATACAGTTGATTAAGCAAGAACAACATTTGGCTGTGGAGGAGATACAAGACCTAGAAGCCATTTGTCAGTTGGGTTAGTCCTCAACATCTGTCATTCACTACATTCATGATCTCGTCTCATGTTTGGGGTCCATCTGATGTTTTACAAATTAGATCTGCTCGAGATTTAACAAGTCTGAGATGGTGAAGGCTGATCATTGTTCTATACTTTAACTCTCACATCCACACCGGCTGTGGGGGTTCGTGATCATTTAGTCGTAGACTGCTTCTACATTAGAACCTTCCTATGAGAACTACCCCAATCTAAAATATACTCCAAAATGACCACAGACATCGTGGTAGACCAACAAAATGTACAATCAGCATCAGGATGTTAAAATTGATTCCACTGTAAATCCTGAATGTCTGAGAGGTTGCAAATGGGCCGCTGAGGTATCTGAGTGAACCATTGATCCCTTTTCTATTTGCACATTTAACAACGAGGCAGATAGAAATAACAGACTCTGGAGGGGCGACACCTCAGGAACCTGCAAAGATGACAGTTTGGTTGTCTGGCTTCAGGAACAAGATGAGACTTGATGCCAGGGTTAGTCCGGGCTCATGTGTGAGTGAGTCTGTCTGTGGATTGAGAGATTGCAGTGAAATGCACATCACAAAGAGTACGGGGGTGAACAGGCACCAAGCACCAGACACAGACAAGGTTGACAAATCAGTAAACCCAACTGGCTGATCGCAACATCACCATGTTCAAGCTTTGCAAAGAGTTCAAGAGCTGCCAGCTTTGCATACACCGATCAGCCAGCTGCTCAGGGACGACCCATGGAACATGACAGAGAGCCGTCTAAGAATCCCCAGATCTCAATCCATTTAAACATCCTTGGGATACACCAGAACAGGTCCGATCTATGGATGCCCCCCACCTCATAAGTCAGGACGAAGGACACCCACACAGCCTGTGTTCATGCCTCAATGGGCCTCAGATACTCCATCAGATTGGGATCTGGAGCTCTCTGTCGCGCTCCTCTGTCAGTTCCTGAGCAGTTTTTGTGGTATAGCAGGGTGCGTTGTCCTTCTGAGCGTTAGGTTGGACTTGTAGACCAGGTATTGCCTCATTGCCTCATGGAGGTGGTATAAGGTGGGTGCATGTCAATCCAAATGAATGCATTGACCTCAGGATTCCCAGTAGAATACATTAAAATGAGATGATCAATGTTATTCACTCCCCCTATCAGGACCTTGTGGATATATCTAATAATTACAATATACAGCTAACATCTCATTTTTTGGTACTTACAGTAAAGCAGGAAAGATTTTTGACTGTATTTTCTGTTCCAAAATGAAGTCTGAATGTAAACATGACTCTGAAAGCAGCAGGAGTCCGCTCTTCAGTATTGGCATTGACATTATCAGAAGTTATTTGGTCAAGGATTTCACCACGCTTACTGAGTCAACACTGTGAGCCTCAGCAGGCAGATAACAGGGCTGTTGGTGGACAGTGTTTCAGCTGAACCTCAGTGTCGCGCTGGCTTCCCTTCAACGTGGCTCACACTGTGGGTACGTCACTCTGAGCCCAAGTGCTCACTGAGGGACAGCTTGTTGTTCAGAGGCAGTTGGAGTGTCTCTGGCAGGTGGCCAGCAGCGGTCACGGAAAGCTGAGGGCAGTACAAGCTGAAAGCGACGACAATGGCGACAACCGACTACGACAGGGAGACAATGAAACTGATTTCTCCGATGCTGCAGACAAACAACAAGCACCTATCAATTGTTCCTGAAAATTAAATGATTTCACACAAAGCTGCACAACATGCAACATTAGTCTTCACATTTGTGCAGTGTGTTATTACACCTGCACTGATGATGCTCAGTGAAAACTTCAAAGGTTTTATGAGCTACAGCTTCAACCGATTCACCTCACATGGAGACAAACGCCCCAAAAGTCCACAGGAGTGTTTAGTTTCAGGTGTCGCTGAGTTTGTGAGCCATCTGATTCCACTGCAAGATTACCAAACCATTTCCCCCGACATCGGGTTTCTGTTGTCTGCCAAGAGTAATATGTGGCTCATATGAACCTCAGGATGCCACCAGACTGAGCGATCATATCTGTCCATCTATGATGCTCGTGATGCGCTCATCCTGGCCAGATGTTGTTTCTAGCCTGCAGGATAAAGATGTTCAGATGATAACCTTTAAAAAACTGTTGGATGCCATTCAGAGCTGGTTTCCATTAAGTCAACAGCTCCAATGAGACAGTTTATCATTGCCATTATATTAAAGACTTTCAAAGACAAACTCCAGAACACCTGTGGTATCTGTGATGACGGCCTGCCACGCTGCGTTCCCATGTTTCAGTTCAATACCACACATAGACACAGAGTTATCATTTCTGAAATGTGATCTAAGGTTATGTGTTTTATACAGCAGTTGATCAACTTTGAAATCCATTAACCTCTTATTGTCATCCACCATTAATGTTAAACATTAATATCATGACTCCATAATGCATAAACAAGGTTTACCTTGAATGTGTTATTGGAGATTAAATGTTGACTGCACAGTGTAATGGCTTTCGAATAATGACACCATCCACATTTAGATTGGTTCCCTATAAATTTTGCGGCCACTATGCTGTTCTGCCGGCCGCCGGGGGAATAAAATCTCATTTCATTCATTCTCAATCATTTACTCCACGATAACAGCTGCTTTCATGTCTCCATTAAAGACTGAATTAATCAATAAAGTAACATTTGTCCTGTCTATGGAAAACAGAAAGTGATGTTTGTCTTTTTGAAACTGGCACCAACAACAGTACAACTTAGAACCACTTCAAATAATTAGCAACTACATCAATCAAGAAACAATGAATCATTAATAAATGTAGATGCCGTCTTAGTCCAGATTGAACCAAAATCAAAGATTGAATATCTGTGTATTACCTATGCTAGCACTGCTGCTGTTGAAGAACCGAGCTGTATCCTCCAGCAGTGCGGGCTGGTTCCGGTCATTGGCCAGCCATGATGCCCCTCTGGAGGGTGCCAAAGAGAGGGATCCTCCCTGGAGGCTGGACCTGCTCCCCGTGTCCAGAGACAGGCCTGGCCTTTCTGCCAGAGGAGGCTCAGCAGAGGTCGGCTTGGCGGGTGACGACTTGTTGCCACTGCGAGACGACACCGGCTTGGATTCCTCATCACTGTCGAATCCAAACGGATCCTCCAAGCCATCTGCGGATGGACGGGGCCTCTTGAAAACCCCGAGGACGGAGTCATTCTTAGGACCGCCAGCGCGCTTGGAGCTCACCTTGGCCTTGTACTTGGTGTCACCCCATTTGGTACTGAGGGTGCCTCTCTTGGTGGATAGAACCTCATCAAACTTGGACGTGCCCTCTCCACCCTTACGGCTGTAGGTTTTAACGAATCTGGATGTCATTGTTGCATCTGGGTCATATTCTCTAGCAGGACAATGGAGCAGACAGAAAAGAACACTGTTTGAGACTTTGTGAGAACCTTTTCATGAACATCATGGATGTGATTCTCCACCTCACGTCACAATTTGACTCAATAACTACAAAGTGTATTTATATTTATGTTTCACATTGAGCTGCAGTAGCTAATGACAGTCATGTTCACTGTTCAGCTGATTAACTACTTCAATACCGTCATGAATTTTATAAACATTGGTCCAAAAAAACATCGGCCTCTAAATAATACTGCTCGCCAGCAAACATTAAAAAATGTTCAATTTTATCATGTATGTATGTATCTGGTTTTAGTTATATTGAGGTTAATACAGAAGCAGTGTTACAGAAGTTAGCTGTGTGAATTACTAGCTAACATCTTGAGTACTTCTCAGCCAGCTGGTTTGACAAAACAAGGCTAACATTAGCTTACCAGCGGGCTAATGGCGCTAAGTTACCTATCAACACTGGCAGGATGCTAGCAGAAGAATTAATGGAGACACGACAAAATCTGCTGGTGGAGGTGAACCAAATCAAGCACAGGGTCGGTTTAATTACCAGCCGAGACATGTGTCACGCAAAAACAAACCACCTTTCTCCAAGTTACTACTAAGCTAACGTTAGCTCGAGTTTTAGCCGTTACCATTAGCAGAGAGCTCAACAGAGGAGAGGAGCCGTCACTCCAGCAAACTGCTAGCTTCAAGCTAACAGCTAACAATAACTACAAACTGTCATCGTGTCGTGCCACAACCAAAAAAATCCACACAAATGCCATTTTCTACTGGCAAACGAACATTGACTGCTGCCCGTATTTCCACTTACTTGGTGAGCTAAAGGGCCGATCCGTACAAAACACACTCCAGAGCCGAAACGGCCGTTAAACTCGCACAGGACTGGGCCTGTTTCCCTGGTTCAAGCTGCGGTGCACAGTATAAACAAGGCCGATCAGACGCCCTTAACGGCAAATTAGCGGGGTCGAAAGACTGCAGAGTGAACCGCAGACCCAGACTAGTGAGAAAAGACCCAGCTTATAACCAAATCTAACGAAATCGACTCTTATTATCAAGCTAAATCGCACTCGATTGTTTCCTCCGGGCTGCGACGAAGGCTTCCATTGGACTCCCCCGGTACATCAAGTTACCCGGACATAGAAGCGCGTCACTGGAACTTGTGTTATCTTTCCTTAAAAATAAAAGCATAAATTGACCATAGGGAATACATATTTTAATAAAGGCTGTTTTGCATTGACGTATTAATAAATAAAAAGCACATTCTGTAAGATGTGACTTTAATTTATTTACTTTATTTTTATATTATTCGATTTCACCTTGAAAGTATTATTCTGTTTAGGGTTTAGACTAGCTGGTTTTTGCCTGGTTTTGTTTTGAAATGTTTCACCGGAATTGCTTATATGTAGCACTTCGACCTTCACATTAGTGGCTTCAGCAATCTTATCATTACAAATGCCGCGTTCAGGTACTCCCATTAAACTCGTAAAAAGGTCAATTCCAAACGACGCACTGTTAAATCCTCGGAAAATGAGGCGAAATGGAGAGAAAAAAATATTCAAGTCAACAGAGGACATCCCAGATAATACATGTATGAAGTTACTGTGGAAAGTGTGTGCTGTCATTTCTGTCCTGTGAGCAAATCCAAAACATATTTCAACTGACAGTGTTTCTGAACCCCTACAAGTTTATTTTCCAACCTTCAAAATTTAACAATTCACAATAATAAGCTCACTGTAAAGGAGCCACAGGTTGTAGTAGTAATCTAAATGGTAGTCAGATCACAAACACCTGAGGCCGTTCCTCAGCTTGACAATGAAAAGACAGGCACTGTTTTCTGCACCTCTTCCTCGGGAGCAGCCACCCTGACCTCTTCTTCTTCTTCTTCTTCTTCTTCTTCTTCTTCTTCTTCTTCTTCTTCTTCTTCTTCTTCTTCTCATAGAAACAGACCTATAAAGGTTCTTAAAATCTTCCCTAATCTGCCTGTCTGTGTTTCAAGACTGGTCACTGACGTGTTCTGCTGTTTTGATTAAAGACCTTGAACTCGTCCTATAAGGGTATCAGAGATTCCTGGAGCTCTTCTCTGTGATCTTGTGCAGCTTCCTGTAGTCAGAGTGTCACTCCATGAAGAAAGTGTCTGACGAGCTGGACACTGAGTAGTTTCCCTCCTCAGCAGCTCTGCAGACGGGCTGAACAGGAGCTGTGGCAGCGTGACAGGAGCACAGGATCTGTAAAGATTTCATGGCAGGCTGGACAGCAGTCGTCCTCCTTGGACCTGAAAGCCATTTTCCTCTGAGTGAAGCTTTTGGTTGAATGGTAATAATTATCAAATTAGTGTTGAGCACTGTTACATGCAGCTATTGTATTGCAAGATTGTAAACTGTGGCAAACAAATTAAATATATTGCAGCTGAAAAGCATATTCTGTGCAGCGTTACGAGAAGAACAAAGCATGTTTTCTGTTGCAAATGAGTCAGTATGATTTCTTGGGGACTTCTGTTTTATTTTAATGAGATTATTACAAATGTACACCTGCTCACATAACCCCCTTTTACTGGAAATAACAACTGCAATTTCACTGTGTCTTTGAGGTGCATTGAAGCAAATCTGATAAGTGGCTCAAAACAAAGCTAAGATGTATTTGGATGGCTTGAATATGTTTCAGGACAACAAAAAAGACAAGAGAAGAATAATAGGAATAGCTGGACTGCCTGGTGTTTTCTGAGCTGTCAAGCTGAGTCGGATAATGTTGTTCCTGAATACCTGAATGTACCTGCAGACGGAACACAACAAGCATTTTCAGCCTGCTCTGTTTTGTCCTCAGATGAACCACCATTACAGTCCCGGTCTTCTCTGAAAGGTTCCTGACACAAACAAACAGAAAGAGATTCTCTGAGTCTCCGTCTTTTTGTTTCAGAGGAGAGCTGCGTGACTGGCTCTTGCCATTTACCACAGAAGGACCTGAAATGATCCCAGTGCTTGTTGACATGCACCCCGCTACGGCTGTCTGTTTCTTCAGGGCAGTCAGGTCATCTTGGCATCGAGCCTCGCTTCTTCAAACCTCAAAAAACCTGTTACTGCGGAGCTCTAAGCCTGGCTGCAATCCCTGCGTGGCATGCTGCGGCCCCTGTGCCAGCGTCGGCCGTCCTGTCAGCCAACACACTGGCCTTACTGTACCGTGAGGGGCTCCATATTCTCACAATAAAGAACAGATCTGGAAGCGAAAGCTCCCTGAGCAGGCGTTGGTTGTTGAGATCCTGGCAGAGCTTGGAGGTGGCACCTGGAGTGCTCAGGCATCATACGGTTTTGAAGAATAGACCAGCGCAGGGTCTGGCATCAGTGCTGGCAGCG
This sequence comes from Diplodus puntazzo, assembly GCA_963678695.2. NCBI lineage: Eukaryota > Metazoa > Chordata > Actinopteri > Spariformes > Sparidae > Diplodus > Diplodus puntazzo. The sequence continues at coordinate 25,418,484 of OZ023176.1, read as the reverse complement.
CCTTCCTTAAAAACAATTAGGCCTTTGACATTTAGCAGATAGCAGCTGTAGGATCAGATCTGGCAAAGACAAAGAGGACTGAAGCCAAATGACTTACCACCCCAATCAACTCACTGTTTGTTGGAGAGGGGGGCACTCTCTTTCTTTCCTCACACAAAAGATATTGTTGAAGTTCCATTTTGCACTAAAACTATTTCCATCTATCAGGACTTTGAGCACTTCAAAATGGAAACTCACACAAAAAATGGCTCTGACTGGAAACATCAAACTGGCTCCAGGGTGAGACTGTCTCGATCGATTGTCGCGGCTGCTCGAGGAACCATATCATTTACATATGATTTTGTGAGCGCGACCGGCGACACTGAATATATTTGCATCCTCCTTTACTGAGAGACTTTAAGGAGCGCTGGGACCAAAACAAAAGAGGCAACAGAGAGCCTCCCTGCCTGACGCCCTGTAGACTTGTGCTGGAGGTTGACAGTGAGCTGCTGAAGGTACAACACCTGTTATATTATGAAACTGGCACAAGTTAAAGTCCACAAGATCTAAGATGCTGCAAAAACAGACCTGTATCCCTCAGAATAGGATCCATGTTGGAGGACTTTCTAATTCCAACATTTACGGATAATGCAGGAAGTAGCATTCCCTTTGCATACGAGGTGGAACGTTTAGAGAAGCTGAGAGTCGGCCGATCTGGTTGAATCAAAGATTAATGTGACGCCACCTTGAAGCAGCTCTGAGCGTTGTCCCTTTAGCTAACTTCCTGTCTGTGCTGCAGTTAGCGACTCCTCCCTCCTCTCTCTGTCACACTTGCACAACTCCTTTACTTTCTTGCAAGGCAGCTCTCTTTGCCTCTGTCTCGTCCGCACGCCGTTTATCATTTCTCTTGGTAGTAGAAGCCAGCAGCACTGGTATCGGTAGCTTTACCTGTTCCACCATCTTTGTGAAGTTCTCTGCCCTGATTGGATAAAGTGTGCAGGGGAACCAGAACATGTCTTTTCTCTTTTACTGCAGGAGCAGCAAGACCGAACACTTTAACTGTGATTACTGATGGAATATAAGCATTAAGATCCAACTTATTGTTCTACAAAACTCCTCACTGATGTCGACGGTTTTAAAATACATGCAACTTGACTACAGTCGGTCTGAGAGGAAGATTGTGGCGCTGTGGTTGAAGTCTGGTTCTGGTTAGGCAACCATGACACCCGGTGTGGGTTAGTGTGTGATTAAGGTGAAGAAAGAAAAACAAATCTCAGCAGGTATTGCCAAACACTGCATCCTCCTCCACACTTTGTTTTCAGACATTCACACCCAGATGTTTCCTCATCACTGATATTCCGTCTCATATTTACATAATTCTGGGACACCAGGCTGCGCTGTGGAGACCACTTTAGTTTTCATTTGGAATAATGGCCTCGATATAAACAATATGGGGACAAACATGGAGACAAATACATTTTTGCTTTGTGACAAACCAAGTCCTTGATATTTGATGTCATCACAGGCCAAATCCATCAAGATGTTTTAATCTCTCTCACTTGAATATTCTTGGAAGCGTCGTCTTGATTGAACCTCACATGGTCTATAATGACAGTAGCAGAGTTGGTCTCTGGTCCCTGCATACACATTTTTACATTTCCTCTTCAGTGGTTCCATTTTCTCTCTTTACGAGCATCATGTTCCCGACCTGACACTTCCCTTTACCTGACTGCATACTATCTATTCTTTATCTGGAAGCAGACTGAGAACATTTGGAGCAGCAGTAACTTCGGTTGTGATCTTGATCATTTGCATTTTAAGAAACACAACTGTCAGAAGTGCATCGACCAGCCGGCAACGCTGAACCGGTTTTGTGATTTCCTGTGCTGTGATGTTGGTCTGCCACCACCAGATGTCAGAGTTCACACACAATCTGTCTCTGCTTCACTCATCTTATCTTCTGTCTCCTCCTTTCATCTCTGTGTTTGTCTGTCTGTCCCTCCTTCCTTCTTATTGTCCTGTTATATCCAGGGAGAAGTGACCTTTGACTCCTGTATTTCTTCATGATGCACACAGACGTGCGCAGCTCAGTGAATAACCATGTGTTGGAGTTATTTGTGTCTGTGTGTGAGCAGGTTGAATAAACAGCTGTAACAGGAAACATAAATAACATAATAATGATAATGTTATAACTCAAGGCTTCTATAATCAACATAACTTGTTTTCTGTGTGATAAATAAAGTGTGTGAGGGGAAAACGACTCTGAAGATTTGTAGAAGCAGCCGCAGGGCAAAAGTGATTTTCCAGGACAACAAATTGTAAAATCCATGAACGATTAATGGACTTGATCCCAGACTTTAATCTGAGTATTAACACTTGGCTCTAAAGGGGCTGATTTCAATTAAAGCCAATGCAACTATCACTGTAAATCTCACTTATGAGACAGTGTTCACATCGGCAGAAACTTATTGATTCCTAAGTGACTTCAGCCTGTTGTAGGGTTCTGCTGGCGCTGCTTCAGAGGAGAGTTAGCCTCAAGTTTGTGGGAGTGTCCCCGAAAAATATGATTCACAACTGGGCGCAAAGGTACAAGTGTGACACAGGGTTATTGTTGTTGGAGGTTTCACTTGTTCCAGTGGACTGTTACCGCAGGCTCAGGCTAATAATCATAATAATAGACAAATATTCCACCTGCTGCACAATATAAATATGAATATTTGTAACTTTTTCCTCAAGTTGCAACAATCAAATGACTTAAAAACCAGATCAGTGGGAAGAGTTGTGAAACAATCTGCAGGCTTTCAAACATTACTGGCTGTTAGTCTGCAGTCGTCCAGAGCTTCAGAACCGGGCCGTGACACATCACACCTGCTGTCTGGAAGAAGGAAGAAAGATACCTGGTGGTCCACAGAACGCTGCAGGAAGTTATTAAAGTCAGTGAATAAAAATGGTGAAGCTGTTTGTCATGCTCACTTTAAACTACAGCAACGTGTTAGTTTGTCTGTCACATTCATTTCTGATGTCAACGAGACGACCTGAACCAAACCGAAAGAGAAAACACTCTGAGGTTTGTCACCAGGTGTTCAGTGTGAACGCTGTCTGACTCTTTTCACCTGTTTATTCTGCTTCATTCTGCTCACAGATCATCCTTCACAAAGAGCCTCTACACGCACACACACACACTGAAAATAAATATAGGGTCACTCAGTCAGAAACAACACACACACACACACACACACACACACACACACACACACACACACACACACACTGGTGGGAAGTCCCCTAGTTTGGTTTGAAGCACTATACCAGATGCTGTTTCCGTCTCTGAGGGAGTTTCAGGTCAGTGAGGTGTGTGTGTGTGTGTGTGTGTGTGTGTGTCACCATAACTACCTGAATATCTCAGGTCTCTAATAGCAGGTACATGAGAATATTTCCTGTCAGGTGACATTTTGACCTGAGTGACAGCGTCCCTGTTCTCATTGATCTGATGGATTACAGACTTTCTCTGCTGACCACTTGCCCGTTCTTGCAGAAAGAAGCAATGTTAGAGCACTTAGTGTTTTTGTGAGACTGCATTTCCCATCAGCCTTTGCAAGAAGAGCGAGGGGGAAAAAAAGTTAGGCTGGCTGTGGATTGGTTGGAAATCTGCATCAAGTTTTCAGCAGTATGACTGTGAGGAAAGCATTGTTTTCTGCCTTCAAAATAAAAGCTCAAACGTTTCAATGAGAAAAAAAAAAGGTTTTGTCTTTTCTTCCTGGATCATTTTACCACCTCAGATCTGTGCACGTTATTGAAACAAAGCACATCATATGGTGATCATGAGGTCATAGGTAGACTTTGTTTTTTTATGCAGTCACAAGCCAAACAAGTTGTGATAATTCCTGAATAATTTCCTTTTCATGCTCACTGTCAGATCATCTGTGAGTCAAATATTATAAATTCACTTCAGACATTCAACAATTTTTTTCTATTGCTCTTCAAAAGAGTAATAATCAGTTATCTGTCCATTATGAATCTTCAGCCAGGAGCTGGTTTGCTAAGTTTAGTTTATCTTATCTTAGATTAGATTAGCACAGACTGGGTGCACGGGGAAACATTTAGTCTTCAAAATACACATAACAGCTTGAATAATATATATCTTTGTGTGTATGATATGTTATATCAGTTGTCATACAAAAGATAAATGATATATTCTGTTATTATTTTAATGGACTGACAAGTCCATACTACCGGTTCAATGATTTCTGCAATATGACATATAATATCATATTATTATAATAATATATGTGCCTTTTGACCCAGTTCATTTAATGTCATTATTCAAGTTTTCATTTGATTTATTTCATATTGTTGTATATCATTTTTAATATCATTGTTTAGAATTTACTTACATATTTGACATGTTTTTATGTAAGAAACAATTAATTTGTAGCTGACTGCTCTGTACTTTTGCACATTTCATGTTAAACAGTTATGTGATGGTTGTGTCAGATGTACAGACAACATGTAGTTAATACTGGCGGTGCTGAGGTGGGTGGTGGTTCAGCCGGGGCCCAAATCAAAAAGCCTTGGTAGTAGAATCAATCTTCTTATATAACTTTCCGTTGCTGTAGCGATTAAAAGTCTTATTTCTTTATATTTATATGTTAATGTTTACAGCCATTGGGGTATTTTACTCTGAAGTCCACGCGGAAGTGACGCGGTTGTCGGCTGCTTTTATTTTTAACAGCTGAAACCGGAAGCGGGTTGTCTGTCTCGCGTGTAGCTTGACGCTGGTGCCTGACAGCTGCCACACTGGACTCGGACTGAGCCGAACTGTGTAAGTAAACCCACAATCCGCCGCTTTTTTCCCGCCCGGGTTCCGCCTCGCGGCCGGACCGGGTCGTCAGCAGAATAATACCCGCCATGAATGTAATAACTGATGAGCGCGAGCTGTCGAGCAGGGAGCTAATGGAGGCGCGAGAGGAAACGGTCGATGTTTGTAGGCCCGTGACAACAGTTTGATCCACCGGGAGGAACTGAGCTCCGGTGGATGAGTAAATGGACCACAGTGGTTCTGGTGTTCGTGTTGATGTGTGTGTGGACCGATGGTGTCGGAGTGGAAGCTCACAGCGGCGGAAACAGGACGAGCTCGTGGTTAATACCTGAGATATAAAGCGGTAATGTGACGGTTAACATGGAGGAAAGTGGTGATGTGAAACACTCCTGGTGTGAACTTCATGTGTGTCTGAGGTGTTTAATGCAGGTTAATGTGCTGTCAGGTGTTTCATACAGGTGCAGTGTGTCTGTGACTGATTACAGACTCTATATATCAGCTCCGATGTTCATTTATAGACTTCTAAAACGTGTCTCTCTCCTACAGAGCTGATTTTTAATCAATTAGCTGATGGAATGAAAATTAATCTGCAATTATTTTGATAATCCACTAATTGTTTCAGTCATTTTTCAAGCAGGACAACAACAGAAATGGAATTACATATCTTAAAGGAGCAGTTCACCCCAAACTGAATGGATAAATGAATACTGTGAAGTCCTCCTCTCCTCCTGATGATATAAAGTGATGATGTAAAGTCCTCCTCTCCTCCTCCTGATGATATAAAGTCCTCCTCTCCTCCTCCTGATGATATAAAGTCCTCCTCTCCTCCTCCTGATGATATAAAGTCCTCTCCTCCTCCTGATGATATAAAGTCCTCCTCTCCTCCTGATGATATAAAGTGATGATATAAAGTCCTCTCCTCCTCCTGATGATATAAAGTCCTCCTCTCCTCCTCCTGATGATATAAAGTCCTCCTCTCCTCCTCCTGATGATATAAAGTCCTCTCCTCCTCCTGATGATATAAAGTCCTCCTCTCCTCCTCCTGATGATATAAAGTCCTCTCCTCCTTCTGATGATATAAAGTCTTCCTCTCCTCCTCCTGATGATATAAAGTCCTCCTCTCCTCCTCCTGATGATATAAAGTCTTCCTCTCCTCCTCCTGATGATATAAAGTCCTCCTCTCCTCCTCCTGATGATATAAAGTCCTCCTCTCCTCCTCCTGATGATATAAAGTCCTCCTCTCCTCCTCCTGGTGATATAAAGTCCTCCTCTCCTCCTCCTGAGGATATAAAGTCCTCCTCTCCTCCTCCTGATGATATAAAGTCCTCCTCTCCTCCTCCTGATGATATAAAGTCCTCCTCTCCTCCTCCTGATGATATAAAGTCCTCCTCTCCTCCTCCTGATGATATAAAGTCCTCCTCTCCTCCTCCTGATGATATAAAGTCCTCCTCTCCTCCTCCTGATGATATAAAGTCCTCCTCTCCTCCTCCTTACCTTGTATTCTGGGAAACTGGGACAATTAATACCCAGCAGAAAAGTGAGTGATGAAAATAGTTGCAGCTCTTCTGTCAGACACTGTGAGTTTAGACTGACTGCGTGTTCTCTCTGACAGTCTGGGAGTTTCCTTGCTGTCATTTTGTTTCAGCAGCTGTCGTTTTCCTATAATAAATGCACGGTCATCCGCTAAAATCCAGCAAAGACTCAGTCCACGAGAGGAGATGATTGACTGGTAGTTGGAGAAAAGGACGTACAGTAGATCATTCTCAAAATCTGTTAAGTTAAGCTTGAAAACAAAGTTAGTGACACACACACACACACACACATCATGAACACACGACTCTTCAGGTGTCTTCTTGCGTTTGGAAATTCCTCTTGCAATGTGCAACTTTGCCTGAAACTGAAAGTTGGAGAAACTAGATGAATAGGTGAAGTGTTCAAATCCTCATTCTGGGTGTTGTGATTTGTGTTTTCAGGTCACCTGCTTGTCGCAACAGGTTTTGTCGTGAGAGGGAACTGAAGCTCGACTGTTGCTCACTCACGCTCGTGCTATGAGACTAAAATAATGACTTTGAGCTTTTATTTGAAGTTGTTTATATCCATGTGAGGTGAGAAGTGTAGCAGGGTACACCTCCTGCACTGTTTAGTGGGCGTTTAAACATTAAAGATCTGGAGTCAGGTCATTGTTCCATTTCAAATCTGATCAAAGACAAAGACTAAAACATGTCTCTGTTATGAGCGGTGCATTAAGTTGATATTTAATGAGACATGCAGCCAGACTGCAGCTGTGAAGCTTCCAAGCGTAGCTCCTTCCACCTGAGGTAACTCTGCCTGTCGACCTGTCCCGCCTCCCGGCAGCGTTCCTGTGATGCTCCAGGGCGGGCTGAGCTGGTCGGGGTCGCGATGCCGTACGTGGACCGACAGAATCGCATCTGCGGATTCCTGGACATCGAGGAGAATGAGAGCAGCGGCAGGTTCCTGCGCAGATACTTCATCCTGGACACTCAGCAGGGCAACCTGCTGTGGTACATGGACAACCCACAGGTGAGGCTGTGTGTGTGTGTGTGTGTGTGTGTGTGTGTGTGTGTGTGTGTGTGTGTGTGTGTGTGTGTGTGTAAGATGTATATTTAAGCAGTATGTTTAGTTGACTTGTTAAATGATCTGCAGCAGCTCAGATGTGTGAAGTTATAGAAGTGATAGATTGATTTCCTTCCTTCCAGGCAGCTGTTATTAGCAGTACAGTATCACTCGCACACTTGCAGCGACTTGAGACTCGCTTCAGGAGATAATCCGCTGCATAGTTTCCTGTATTGTTTTCATTGAAGTCAGGCCGCATTAAAAATGCCATCTGACTCACCGATGTAGACTGTGCTGGTAAGTCTGCCCTCAGGCGTCTATTTCAGTCAGCTATTTTATAATGAACTGACAGGTTTGATTCAGTTTTCTCTCTTTTAAGTCAAAATTCTCTGAATCCAGCTTCTTAAATATGAATAATTTCACAGTTTGTATGACAGTAAATTGAATATCTTTGGGTTGAGGACCAAACAAGACCTTGGAGGACGTCATCCTGTGATTTGGGAAACGCTCGTTGACATTTTCCTCCCTTCTGCAATCTGCTAGCTACTGTTATCAAAATCCCCAACGTCCACGCTTAAACTGGCGACACTTAACATGAACCCAACCAGCTCTTACCTCGGCTCGCCTCCCCACGAGCGAAACAAGTTCCCCCGACAGGCGGAGCTGTCGCTACATCCTCAGCTTTGCGCCACCCAAGACAATTGCGATTGGTTTAAAGAAATGCGACATCAATTATTATTTCACAAGGTTGCATTTCAGCCTCAACTCTCAGATGTTCGTGGCACTCGACCCAAAGACCATTGGTTCTGTTCCGTCAGAGACAGATCTTTATCTCACAAATGTATAGTTTTCATTCCTCTGAAACAGCTGGTCACTGTTGAGCAGATGTTGGTCAAACGGGAGGAAACGGTGCATTTGAAGGGGACTATTTTCAGCAGCGGATTAATTCACATTTGTTGCTCCAGTGAGTATTTGGGGCAGAAGGACTGTGTGTGTGTGTGTGTGTGTGTGTGTGTGTGTGTGTGTGTGTGTGCGGAGTCCGACTGAGAACTGCACCGTCAGTACACTTCACAGAAGAGGAATAAACAGAATACAGTAAGGCAGAAGATATCTAGCCAGAGGAGGGTGAGCTGCTAACGATGTGAAACCCTGAAATGTTAAAAAGATCTGAAGAGGAAGTCGTGGGTCTATAGGAACAGATTTGAACGTGATTGGTTGAATCTATCAGCCAGGTGGCTCTTATCAGACACATCTCCATCGGACCACGCGTCAAACAATGCAGATAAACAGGAACCAGAACAAAAAGTGAAAAGGTTAGCAGCGCCTATGTTTCCCACAGCCGGGGAAGTCCTCGAACGCTGCAGCCTCGGGCAGGTCGCTGCTGCAGCTGCTGCCAGTGAGCAGATGTTTGACTCGGGCAGCTTATAGTTAATATCTGCTGCTGACGGTGCTGATCATATCACAGTGCTTTCTTCTTTTTGAATATTATCAATAAGCATTTTATTTGATTTGGACGCTCAAACACCCAAACCATGTGGAGCAACAGAGGCTTGTTCCACCACCATTACTGCTGCTGTTCATCATGAATCTCATGGTTTGATGTTTTTTGTGTTTCCTTGTTCAGAATCTGCCTAAAGGTGCAGAGAAGGTGGGATCTCTCAAACTCACCTACATCTCCAAAGTGAGTCCTCTCTCACGTACACACACACAGTTTTATTAACACTTTGTCTTCTTCTTCTTCATTAACACTATTCTCTCTTTTGTTCAGGTCAGTGATGCAACCAAACTCAGACCGAAGGCAGAGTTCTGCTTTGGTAAGTTCATCTTTTATTTATTTCTTTCCTTCCTCCCTCTTTCCCTGAGTCAGACCTGATCACCTCCTAAATCCCTGGATCCAGCTCCCGACATCTGGTGGAAACCTGATGTAGCAGCAGATAAATGCACATGTAGGTTTAGTCTTCAGGTGTCCACGTAGTTTTGGCCATCGATTTGCTTTTTCCCCTCGAACCTCCTCTACTCTTTCTCCGGCATTTCTTCCTGTCCAATCTGCTCTATTCCCACTCCTTCCTCGCTTCCTTCCTTTCTCGTTTCTCCCTTTCTTCCCTCTCTGCCTCCCTCTTTTCCTCCCCCGTAAGGTTTATTTCCTCCCTTTTGTCCCTTGCTGCTTGTTGTTGTTCCTCTGGTGGCCAACGGTAGCTTTTTGTCACTCAATAGGAGGAAACTGTACAATATCCCTGACCTGACCTCTGTATGTGTACGTGTGTGTGTGTGTGTGTGTGTGTGTGTGTATTTGCATCTGGATTGGATGTTAGCATACACACACACACACACACACACACACACACACACACTCACATCCTCTGCCTCTGAGAAACCAGAAACAAACTGATATTTTTAGATCAGAATTTGCATGCAGCTCGGTGTAGTTTTTCTTCTTCTTCCTCCTGTTGTGCTTTCATTTGTCGAATGTTTTAAACCAAGAAGAAGAAGATGAAAACAACACATCTTGTTTTGTCTCCCTGCCTCTCTCTCTCTCTCTCTCTCTCTCTCTCTGTAGTTATAAATGCAGGGATGAGGAAGTTTTATCTGCAGGCCAACGACCAGCAGGATTTGGTGGAATGGATCAGTGTTCTCAACAACGCCACCAAGATTACTGTGAGCCTCACACACACACACACACACACACACACACACACACACACACACACTGATGGATCAATAGGTGACCCTGTTTCTCCTGATGTTGTAGGCCGCTCTGTCTTCTGCCTCAGGCTGCAGCAGATGGAAAATTACCCATCAGGCCACAGAGATAAAGTTCAGTTCAGAGCCCAACAGAGTTTAAATGGAACGAGAACATGAAAGACTTTCACATCCACCTGCAGCTGCAGCAGCGTCCGTCAGCAGGGCAGCACAGGTGTCATGTTCGTCTACTCTCAGAACGTTATCTTCCTTTTTCTTTACTTTTAACTTGGTACCACAGAATTCATACATTCTGTCGTTTAGTAAGTAAACATCTGTAACACTATAGGTTTACGTTTAAAGGAATACAGATGGCATTATCTATGTTTTAGGCCCTCGTCCACATGTTAGTGGGTATTTTTGAAAGTTTAAAGAGTTTTGGAAAAAAAAAGAAACTCTCCTTCTTGTTTCACACCGTGTCAGAAGTAATCTTAATCCACACACCACACATGTAAACACACATCACAAGGCCATTCAAGTACACTTAGCATGTAGGACGATGATATTAAGAAACGCTGTTTGCCCCGCGCTGGAGCGCTTATGGAAACAGGAAGCAGATTGTATCCTCGGTTGCTTAGCTACAGAGACGACTGTGAACGAGGCAGTGAAACATTTCTGCTCTTCACATGATCTCCAGGATAATTTGTCGTCAAAACGTTGTCAGCAGCTGTTTCTGTCTCTTTGTTCCATCTCAATATAATTAATGTCTGTATGTGTCTTTCTAAATATAACGTCAAGCAACGTAACATCCATGCTCTCACTGTACAAACTCAAATATACCAATATCATAAGTGTTCCGAGTTCACTTTTGGCAGTGATACAACAAACGCTGATCAAGATGTGTGTCTTTGTCATTGTGTACAAAAATCTCTTCTTCTGGTTTCTGTCCGTCTGAATATCCTGTAGTGACCTGAAACACTGTTTTCGTGAAATATCCCAAGAAGTCTCAGCTCTTTTTTGTTTTGTTATTGTCAACAGATGCCACAAAAAGACCAAAACCAATGACAAATTGGTCTTACTAGCAAGTATTGTGTGTGCATCCAAAGCCTGGTGTATCTTTCTTTACAGCTCAAAAACACAAAAGCGTTGTTCTGATTTCGGTGCTGTTAGGAGTCAAAATACAGGATGAAAGCTCCTTGAAGAGATGAGAGAACAAAGATAAACCGTGAACCTGTGGGTGTTGACCGTGTGCTCGACAGACGGGCCTGTTGTTCATCTCCGTTTTTGTTTTTAGGTGCCAAAGCCAGGCGAAGGCCACGCCGCCCACGCAGAGACTCCCCAGGAAGCCCTTGGAGCCATGAAACAGGTCTCCTACAAGACTGAGATCATCGGAGGAGTCCCTATCATCACTGCCACACAGGTAACACACACACACACACAACACACACACACACACACACACACACTGTCATGTGCGTTGCCTAAGCAGAAGCCCGTCAGGTCCGGTCCTGCCTGCGATGGTATGCAGCCGCAAACGCGCGACCCAACACGCATCGACACAAACGAGTGACGGCTGGTTTGAGTTTCATGATCTGTCCTGCAACTCAACTCGGCTGCTGGGAAACTAAAGACACAGAAACACTTCGGAACTCATTAAGAATTCATTTATTAAAGGAACATTTGTTTTCCCAAGTGATGTCATGGGTGTGGCGCCACAGTAGGAAGGCAGAAGTTTACCAGACCGCTGTAGCCTGCTCCGTTTCTCTGCTTGAGCCCTGCAGCTCGAGGCTACGTTAGCTGCTACTAGCACAACACGCCCGACAGCTGCTGACGAGGAAGAAGAATGCACGGAATGAAAAAAGATCAAATCTGGCTGTGCTGCATCGATTTTTGAATCGGTATCAGACAGATCAGCAAAAACATTGAAATGGATGCTTACGTTGCTCCTACAAAATATGTTTTCTTAATAATCTGAGATGACATTCAGCAAACATTATCTTTGTGTGTCTGTGTGTGTTTCAGGAGCAGGGGGAGGGGCAGAACGGGGCGGACCGCGGAGGTTTGAAGCGTGGTCAGAATCAGCTGCCCTACTTCCTGTCTAGAGGAGCGCAGGACCAGGCCGTCATCAAGGCTGGATACTGTGTCAAACAGGGAGCTGTGGTGAGAGAACACCCGCTCTTTATGATGTGTACATGATTACATTCCTGCTCCTCAGAGGATGAACCCTTTGGATGAACTTAATGACTTTACATCTTAATCTGCACTACTAATGACTGAAATCATCGAGATCTTCTTTGTTTCTGTGAAAAGACACCCAAAGCTTTTCTCTGGCAGCCGTGTCCAACTAACTGTGTTAAACTAAGTAATACACTGATTTCACTGTGTCTACTCCTCTTCCTCAGATGAAGAACTGGAAGAGGAGGTACTTCATGCTGGATGAAAACGCCATCAGCTACTATAAATCTGACCTGGTGAGAAAATCTGTCTCTTAGTTGTCTGAGTGAACTGATGGTTTAAAACATCCTGTGACGGCAGAGAGCCGCCTGGAACCAGGTTATTTAAGAGCATGTGAGCATGCTGAGTAGCTCACACTTAACCATGAACATACACTCTCTCTCTCTCACTCACACACACACACACACACACACACACACACACACACACTCGATTTTCTAGAAATTAGACATTTACCTGCCATAACAAAAAAATAAACTGAGAATAAACAATTGTGTGTGTGTGTGTGTGTGTGTGTGTGTGTGCGCAGTGAGCCTCGTTATGCCCTCAGTCAGTTGTGCGTCTGTACACGCTGCGGCATGCGTCCTGAATACCTCCTCACATGATCCACATGTGGACAGATAAGCGAGTCCCAACGACAGCCGGTCTGGAGACACACCCTGTGTGTGTGTGTGTGTGTGTGTGTGTGTGTTACAACAGACGTTACAACAGAGAACAGAGTTGTGAGAACTTTTTTCATTGTTCCTCAACGCAGCAGCACAAGTTTGTCCTGGATAATGTTTTAGTAACATGATACCAAAGAGAGGAAACACCATATTCTCCTGATTTTATCCAAAAACTGACCCAGAATCTGAAAGTGAGCTGATTTAAACTGCTGAATCTCAAATCAGGTTTATACAAAGCAGGGGTGTCGCCGGTAACAGCGGTGGAAAACTGTGACATTTACAATATAAATATGGATATAAATAATGATAATATATAATCCAGCTCCTCTTAAATTACTGCTGTTTCTTTCTGTTAACTTTTAGCAAGATAGTGGGTTGCTGCTACTTATTGATTAACTACAGCAGACATGATGATGGGAAACACAGACAAACCACATGATAAGCAAAGTTAAGATGAATTTGTCTTATGTATCTCGATGTATATCGCGATTATTTCGTTATCATGAATTCTTTCAGCCACGATAATTATCTAGTGAAAATCTGAAACCATCACAGCCCAGATAAAAAGTGTAATCTTTAGATATTGCTCTGTGATTGGATGTTTTGTATTTTATAGAAAGTTTCCTGTTCCTGACAAGGTGAGAATCCAATTCAGATGAGGAAACGAGTGACAGACGTAGCGCAGACATGAGTCATGGGGTTTTCTAAGAGTCATACCTGTTTCTTTGAATGTTTAGAAGTTGTGAAAGCGTCTCTTATTTTCTCCTCTCTTCTTCCTTGTAGGAGAGGGAGGCGCTGAAAGTCATCCCGTTGAAGGAGATTCACAAAGTGCAGGAGTGCAAACACAGGTCAGTGACGTTCCCTGTTAGCAGGCGAATATGTGCTGCTGATCCATCTCAGCACATCTGAACTTTTCTGCCGCTCTGCTCTGTGTTCTGCAGTGAGCTGATGATGAGGGACAACCTGTTCGAAATGGTCACCAGCTCCAGAACCTTCTACGTGCAGGTGACACACATGAACAGGACTCACTGAGGCGTTGCTTACCTTCATTTTTCTTGTTGGCGTTTTATTGTTTGTGGATGGATTGACATGAGGGATTGTGCAGACAGCTTACTTTGTCCTCCAGCGCCACCTGCAGGCTGACATATGAAAAAACTACTAAAGTCTACCAAACTAAAGACATATTACACATTAACATTGTCTGTCTCTGTGTGTGTGTCAGGCTGACAGTCCGGAGGACATGCACAGCTGGATTAAGGCCATCTCAGGGGCGATCGTGGCTCAGCGCGGCCCTGGACGCTCCGCTAACACTGTAGGTGCCCGTCACGCTCATGTTGCACTAACGTATGTTATAAAAGAGGAAATATCTACGTAGACACCCACAAACTCTCCAAGAACTCGAACTGTATGTGGTAAAACCTTAGCAAAAAACCTTTGCCATACTTTGACAAAAGCTCTGTTGCCTTTGGTGAAGAAAGAGTTCCTGCAGCAGACGAGGTTTAAAACAATATAATGACATTGTTTACTTCCTATCATCTGTACAGTCAGTAACATAGTCATTGTAAATCAGTCACTAGGTGAATGTAAGTGTTCTGTCATTATCATGACAGATTCAGTCCATGTTTTATCATCTTCTCTCTTTTTTTAGGAGGTTTACAACCCGATGATGATGATGATGATGATGATGTTTGAAATATGTTTTCTTTTTGTCTTTTTGTCTGAAGCAATTTACCCTACACTCACACAAACACACACAATGATGTTTCTCCCTTAGTTTCCTCTCTCTCTCTTTCTCTCTCTGTCTGTCTGAAGAGTTTCCTTCCAAAACGACACAATTAACCACCAGAATCTTAAGCAAAGTAAAATAAATGAACTACATTCAACAGCAGTCAGTCTGCATGACCATAACAATTCAGATCGGATGTGTAATGTTGGCCAGAAGAGATGATTTACTCCATCAAAGTAGTTTTGTGAGTGGTTTCAGGACAGCAGTACAACATCTCAGCACGATGTCTGGAGGGAAATATGGTGTTCACAGTTATCTGATAATAATTCAGCCAATCAGTGGAGCACGTTCTCTGTTCCCACTGCTGGAACAAACCACTACACAGTGTTTTCAGACCTTTGAGTGTTACCTGGTTGATGAATGGGACACTTCATGGCCTCTGTGGATGGTTGGTGGTCGTTTGGAAAGAAGCTCTTCACCTCACTGTAACTGAGCTGTGCTATAAACTGTTGTTTTCAGATCCGTCAGGCCAGACGGCTGTCCAGCCCGTGTATACAGAGGTATACACCATTCTGCAGTGGTGAATGCAGCACGTATGTGACCCCATGCCCTTTCCCCCCCAAACCCTCCCCTCCCCCCATTCACCCCAGTCACCAGCCACCCCTCACCGAGCATCGACTCTGCACACTACAGGAGTTTTCTGGTTCTTGTTTGGATCCAGCAGCACAGTGAACCCTGTAGTGTCCATCCATCCTAAAGCTGCTGCTGGCTGTCTGGTTAGCATCACCTAATGCTGAAGCAGAGGAGCAGCCTGTAGTGACAGCAGGTCGATAGTTTGTAGATTTACACAAATTGTATTTAAGAGTCATCTCAAATACAATCTGTCGTTTCACTTCCACCTGCATTAACAAGAGTCTTTCATCCGAATGGTCTCTGAATCTCTGGCTCAGTTCACGACTTCAAGCTGAAATCTCTCTTCTCTTCAGATTCTAACTAGAATCACTTTGGATCCTTGCCTCAAAGGTTCAATGTGTCCAGGCTTTAGGGTCCATCCCATTTCCAGTTTTCACCCTCAGGACAGAGTAACAAGAGGTAGTGGTTGAAATTTCCACCTATGATATTGGAAAACCCTTCAACACCCTCATTTCCAAACCGCTGTTGTGATTGCTCTTGTTCTACTGTGGCAGCCTTGATCTGACCACACTGCTGCTACCAACCAAGTCATCAAATATGAACGAACACTGCTTCATTACCAGGACACTAGCGGTGCTTTGTGGGCTAACATTAGCAACTCGTAGTCCTACCCCACCAGTCGGCACTGATATTAAAGGAGCAGTACCAAGAGCAGCAGCTTTACTGCTGGACTGTTGTTTTATTTCAGGGATCGTGCCATGAAAACGACACGGATGCAACACAACAATGCGACGTTAGCTAGATGGCAAGTAAGCTACAGAGTAGAAGCAATTGAAAAATGAAAGAGTCTCGTAACCTTTAGTTTGAAGTGTGCCTCTGAAAGAAACCCTACACCCGACGTGGAAGCTCACAGTGGAGCGTTGGCCTAAAGGGTGGAGGCAGGAGGTGTCAGGGATTGTGACATGTTTGATGCAGGTGGAATGTTAGCGAGTCCAGAATTGGTTCTGGGATCAATAAAACAAAGATGTAACAGTCTACGAGTGCTGCATGATAAGGGCCCGATCACTGACCTTTGACCTGAGTCCCGCCTGCAGCCAGATGTGCTCGCTCATCGCTGATGATCATCTCATGCCTGAATGCTGTTTGTTGGCAGCAGCTCCATCCTCCTCCACCATCCTCCATCATCCTCCATCCTCCTCCATCATCCTCCATCATCCTCCATCCTCCTCCATCATAACTCGCCCCCTCCCCAGACATCATCGTCCTCTTATTGATCTTTTTCTCTTCTTTTACTGGTGTTTTCACACATGTTCAGTTGTCATGTGAGCTCATCCATCCACATCTCAGTCAGCTCAGATCTGTACGTCCCCTCTCATTCTCATAACCATTCATCTCTGAACTTTATGTGTCCGTCTTCACTCCTTTCGTCCTCGTCGCAGCTCTTTTTCTTCGTGTTGTGTGTCATTATTCACATCTTAACAGCATTTACAGCGTTCCTGACTCCCAGCAGGATTTGGCAAAAACCAAACTCATCATGAGCTTTTTCTTTTTTCCCCGCTAACCCTCTGTCATGTTGTCTTTCTGTCTTTCTGCTCGTTTGTGTGTGTGTGTGTGTGTGTCTGCTTTTTCAGAGAGTGAGGTGTGACAGTGACGTACTAACCTTCCCCAAATGAGCCCTGCTGCCTACTTCCTGCCCCTCCCACTGCTGCTCATCGTCCAATCACCAAGCCCCACTGCCTCTCTCCGCTTCCTTAGCAACTGCTGTTCGATTCCTGCCCTGCTCCTTGGCAACTGCAGCATCACTCGTTCGTACGTGTTGCTTGTAACTGCATGAACCCTCGTGTTACAGTCACAGTTCACAGCATTTTCTCCGGATGGATATTGTGTGACCTCGTATCTCAGCAATTAAGCTGGCAGGTAAAAAATGTTAATGTAGGAGACCAAAGGACAAAATCGTACTTTTCAGGATGGTTCAGTCGTCCACATGATCTTTACTGTCTACTAGATTTACAGAGTTTGAGCGGTTGTTTTGATGTCAGGTTAAAGCACCTCGAGACTTAAACTGCAATGACTCATCAGAGCAAAAGATGAAGAGCTCAGTTAGAAAATATCTGGTTCTTTTATTTCTTTTAAAAGTCAAAGGTACAAGTCTGTGGACATGAAACTTTCCCAAAATTTAAAAACATCCAGTTGCAGAACTTTAAATTAGCAGTTTGCAGCTAATTCACGGCTGAAATTAAGGCTTTTAAACATGAAATGCTTCTCAGGCAGCTATGTGTTGACCACCAGGATCTTCGCTTCAGCTAACAGTGCTGAACAGACGCTTTTCTCCTGCTAATTAATCGAGAGCGCTGAGGTGAGCTAATGCTCTTTGGCAGCCATTAAGGACGTCCTCAGCATCTGTGGAACGCAGACTTCCTTTCATTAAGTGATCTGGTCATCATCGATCCAATAGGTTATTCTGTGAAGATGACTTCATCTTGTCTGAAATCTTTAGCTTAATAGATACACTGTGTGATATTGTGAAGTTTGATTCATCTTAATTGTCCCATCTAATACCGAATGTTTACTGAGCTGAATCCTTATAGTGACCTGAGAAGCATGTCAGTCAAACCATATGTGAAGATTTACAAGGTAAATGTTTCCTTGATCATCAGCTAACACAACTTTGTAATCTTAAATTATTATTAGTATTATTTTATTTATTTATTGTTGTTTGCTTAAGTAAAGGTTGGATGTTATTATTGCGCCCTGTTTGATATTTCAGACCCAAAGTCCAAATTATGAGGAAATGATTTGAGTAAAAAAAGAGATGAATTGTCAGAACTGAGAAAAAGCTAAACGATGACATAAAAAGTTTATCCTGCGGTCGATCTTTTGTTTTATTTCTTTTATCTTTTACTGGTAGAAACTTGATTACCTACAAATTTAAAAAATATCAAACTTTTAGTTTCCTGGTTAAGTTAACTGAACTTCTACATTTTGACCTGCAGCTTAATTAGATGCTTTTGTCTGAAGGAAGAGAAGAAATCTGACAGACTCCTCCTTTTACTGCCTCCTCTCCTCACTCTGCACTCCTCCTCCACCCGTCATCCACCCACTGAGTCATCCATCCATCCATCATTCACAACCGTCTGTCTCTTCTGCCTCTCACTTCCTCTCCTCCTTCCTCTCTCCAGGAACGCAGTGACCACTTCTCTCCCTCCCCAACATCCTCCTCCACCTTCTACTACCCCCTTGACCAGGAGCTACACTACCCACAATCCTCCTCCAGCGCCACCTCAGCGGGCCCTCAGCCTCACGCTGGACACGCACCACCAGGACAACTTCCTGGGCCTGCTTCCGTGGAGGCTGAGCGGCGTGCAGTCCGTGATGATGCCGCTCCCTTCGGCGCGCTCCCGCCTGTCGCTGCAGGAGACGGTGCAGTCTTCAAAGTAACGGAGGAGATGGAGTCCCCGTGGAAACGCCGCAGCGAGATCGCCCGGCTGGGATTTGTTGACGGCGACGGCGGGGAGCAGCTTAACAGTCGGCCCACTGAGAAATCTGACCTGCACACGACACTGATTTGATGATAATTCTTGAAGATCTCTAAAACACACACACACACATACACACACACACACACACACACACTTCTACAAGAGCTCCATGTGCTGACTGCGCCGTGTGCTTAGAAAACTACCTGACCGGTCACATGATCCTTCAACAAAACTTCCTGGGACCATTTATTGTTCGTGTGTGCACATGTGGAGTAGGACCTTCTTCTTCCTCTGCTGTTTTCTCCTTCACTTTTGTCTTCCTGGATATTATTCACAAAGTATTGCTGCAGGGCAAACAGAAACCGTGTAAAGAAAAAAAACAAATCTTTAATTGTACAGTGAAGTTTTAACGTGTTTCAGTAGCACAAGAATCACTAAACCCGGCTCGTAAGAAACAGACGAACCATAGTTTGCAGTCGTTTGGTTTTTCGACAGCAGCGGAGTGAAAAACCGTGTCAGTCGTCCGTGACGCTGAGAGACTGACTAATCCAGCTTCTCGGTTTATTTTTGAAGACAATCCCATTGAATATTTTAACACTGGAGAGCTTTTACCTTCTTCTCTCTCTCATCTCCAGTGGAAAAGGTCATCCTGTCAAACATGTTTTAAGTCCAGACTCACTTAAAAATGCTTTTTTAGGGATGTTCGAGACATCGTGCTCTTAAATGATCCATACGACAGAAGGTCAAAGCATTTTCTAAATCTAAGGGCTTAGCCATGCAAGCATTTATAATAGCTGAATTAAATACCAAGACAGGTTAATGACAGTGTAATCTGTGGATTCCCTTTTGGGGGTGAAGTAAATCTAACCTGCCGGGACAGAAAGTAAACACAGAACCTTCACTCAGAATTGATAAAAGCGTTCGGTGTCGCTCTCTGCTCGTCTTT
Source organism: Diplodus puntazzo (assembly GCA_963678695.2). Taxonomy (NCBI): domain Eukaryota; kingdom Metazoa; phylum Chordata; class Actinopteri; order Spariformes; family Sparidae; genus Diplodus; species Diplodus puntazzo. The sequence goes on along the minus strand of OZ023176.1, from coordinate 25,398,749 downwards.
TGATACATTTAAACTCTGCAGGAGTATAAACTCTCCACCAAACTGAAGCGGCATGTTTCGAGTGGATGGTACAGACGTACGTTGTATTGTGTAATTAGCGAGCTAACTAGCTTCCTGGTTGACTGCCATGTTAGCCTGAGAATACTGAACACGTCAACACGCTTCCAGCAGCGCCTGTTTGGCGAGCTGGAAGTTTGTGGCGCCGCTGTCCGGTCTGGCTGTGCACTAAGATTGATGCATTTAAGCGAAACATAAACCATCAACATATTTCCAGCAGTAATCCTGAGCCATTTCTTATTTTTGAAAATGTATCATTCATAAAAAAAAGACAGACATCTACAGCATCATCTGCAGAAACAGTATGTGGATTTTTTCAACGCGAGGTAGCACATAGTTATAAAATGTTGACATTTCTGAAACAACACAAACTCAAAACTAAATCCAGAGAAGATTGTAAATCTCTCAGCTGAAGCAAAAACATGAAGTTTACCAAAGCAGTGGAACATGTGAGTTTGATAAATGACCCCCAGAGAACCTGAGCTGAGCGCTGACAGCGAAACATTTAAACGTTTCTAAATGTTTCTTAGGATAAAGACGACTGCACACAGCAGCAGGATTCATGGACGCTGCTGTGGACCGAAGTGTTGATGGACTGATTCTCATTCTGCTCACCAGCTTAACTCACCTCACCTGCTGCACCGTACACTCACGTGACCGCTCCTTTGTGACTCCATCACACGCTGATGTACTCGTTTTAATGTTTTTAGTGAAAAGATATTGGGAGACATGAAACCAAACTCATATTGTTGATTTGTTGACCTGTAAATGTTGTTTTTGGACTCGGGAGCTGCAGACGGTCCTGGTTCGGTTCCTGTCGGCTCTCAGGTTGCCGTGGGAGACGGGCCGCGGGTGTTTTTCTTTGTTCTGATGTGCTTTTATTTCTGATGACCTTACTGTTCACAGTGATGAGATGCGTTTGAGGAAAAATAAATCTACATATATATATGTTGTTTACTGACTTTTATAGACACGTGTGCATGAATGCATGCACACACACACACACACACACACACACCCTCCTCCACTGTTGTTCCTGTTAAACATAAGCTGGGTAAAGTGCCTGCGTTGTTCTTTCTAAAGAGTTGTTGAGAAGATGTTTTGACCCTTTTTAGTGTGTACTTGATTCTAAGACCATGTGCTCTGTTTATTAAAATACATTTGAACATAACTTAAACTGGATTCAGGTGTTTTCTTTGGGATTAAACCAATAATACAGGGAAAGACTTTGTTTCTGCAGGTCGTTGGTTCGACTCCACTGAGCTAGAAGTGAAACTCTGCTGCCATCTTGTGGGTTTAAAGGAGGATCAGATCTGTGTAGTTCCACTAGGTGTCACTGTGTCCATATCCTGTAACACATTTCCTCACACCAGGCTGGTTTATTCTGATAAATGGTTGGAGGAAGCCTCCATTCCTCACGCTGCTCCTCATCGGGTGGAGGCTCTCCAATTCTGAGGCGGTTGTTGGTCATTAGGTCATGATTTCTGGACCTCAGCTGCGGCGCGTTGCTCCCACAGCCCCGTAACATGCTGCAACCACGTCCCACACCTCCAGGAGTTACACAAGACGAACATCATCGAGGCCGAGTGTGATGAAGACATGTATCTGACTTGGTTCTCAGTGCAGGTCCCAGTTCGATGTGACTTCTGGCACCTGTAGAGTTGATTCTTATGAAATCCAGCATTGTGAAGGATTTCTCTTTCTTACATTGGTGTCAAATAGATTTTTTTTCATCAGGTAAGGAGGGAGATGTGTTCTATCTCTCTGTCATTCTTCATCTGGACCGCATGTTCCTCAGCGGAACAATGAATCACAGCGCACAGACTCATTGTTTCACTGCTCTCTGTAGGCATGTTGTTGGCCACGTCCCAATCAGTGATCTCAAAGCCCGGCTCGTTAGCCAAGTGGACCCACCAGCTTTGCATTCATTGTCGATGACAAATAAATGAACTGTGACCTGAAAGTGATGGAAGATAGCACACTCGAGCTCTGTTAGATATCTATCATAAATAAATGTGAATTGTACCTTAATTTAATTTAACTTACTGACTTTAGCTGCTTCAGCTTTGTATTATGGCTCTATTTATCAGTGCCTTGTTTCTGGCTTAGTTATTTACAGTTTTATTTTATAGATAATATCATCATGTGTTACTCTTCACTTCCTGTCTTCAGAGCCTCTTTCCTGCCCGCCTGAGTTCCTCCCCAGCCTGATTCGTCAGCTCTGAAGGAAGCAGACTTCCCTTCCTCTCCTGATTCCCCTCACCTGTGTTTCCCCGCCTCTCCACCTGCAGCTCATCCTCTCGTCAGTGTCGGTTGTCTGTAAGTCCAGTCATGAGTTTAGTCTCTGTTGGTTTGTCTCTGTTCCTCCTGAGGTCCTGTGTTCTCTGTGGCCTCAGGTTTGTCTTCAGTTTTGTACTTTTTCTGAGTGTTTTCTTTGGACTTTCCTTCGCCTCCCTTTTCTTAGTCTGCATTTGTGTTGTTCAACAGCCCAACAATTTATTTGTCTTCTACTTACTCTTCCTCCCACTGACCCAATTGAACGGACTTCCATGAACTCTTAACTGGTTACGAAACAGTCGGAATTTCATACTTATGCTTCTATATGAGGGACATAACTAAACAAGAACATCAGCAAGAAGATCTGTCTGTTTCTACGTAGTTATTGTAGGTGTTGTACTGACGTAAAGGCAACATTACGGTGATAATTCAGTGGGTGTAGCCAGGATGTATACGTTTAAACAGCGCCTTCACCTCATTATGTAACATCTGTTCTCCTCCAGCTGTTACAGTCGGCTCTAAATATCCACAAAAAACATTTCCAAATCAGTCTCAGTTCATGTGAGAGCTGAAAGAGAAACTCCCACAAATGACTCTTGATTATTTATTCCTGACGGTAACCGGCCAAACAAAAGCAGAGGTCGGTCACATCTCAGCCAGATGTTTCCAGCAGCTAGAGTTGAGTTTGACATCAGAAAGTTCAGTGAACACGAGGTGTTTGGCGTTTCCCAGAATCGATCTTTATCATCTTATCAGATTCTTAAATGACGCAGAGACTGTTTTCTATTCGAGGGATAATGTGGTTCACTTCATGTCATTAGTGTCTCTCTTAAATGTTGATCCAGATGAAGACGTAAGCTTGTCGGTAAAAGGTTTGCGGATGTGATGCTCAGCTAGGCTGATGTTGACGTGTAGAAAAACATCAGCCCACAAGTTTACATGAGACTGTCCCACCTCCACAGGACGCTCTCCATCTGCTGCAGTCCAACGCAAGAATCACGTTTCTTTTAGTCGAGCGGTTAGCCCACAACAATACATCATCCGCTCAGCACTTTATAAAACTTTAAAACTTCACCTCTCCATGAACCGTCCTGCCTGAGTCACACAGAGAGACTTTCAGAGTCAGCGGTCGTTTAAAACTGAAGACAAAAACTCTCAGGATCCCACACAGCTTTATCCAACCACGTCTTCTCATTTTGTAGTTCTGATTTTCTCGTGTCATTCATTCAGAAACTAAAGCTGCTGCAGTATTCAGTCCATTTTCAGAAACACACACATTAGCTCTCTTGACCGAGTTACATGAGAAGACCAACATCCAGTAGCTTAGCTTAGCATAAAGACTGGAAACAGGGGGAAACAGCTAGCATCACCATCACATCTAAAGCTGACCAGTTATTACATAACATAACCAATGTGTTAGTCAGGCACTGTAAGTGAGTCGCAGGACAATTAGAACAAAAACATTTCCAGGAATCTCTTTCTGCAATTTGACAGTTTGGCTTCAGTTTTAGGCCAAACAAAGTTCTTTCCGATTTCCAAGGATCTTCAGTTTTTCAGATGTGGTGAAAAAAACCACCACAAACATGCAAACCAGAGAAAAATCCCTAATTTTGTGGCATGAAGGAAATAATCAGTCTTCAATATCAGACCTCGAAGGAGGCGGAGCCCTGAATTATGACGCAGCTCAGAAAAAATGAATCATTTTTCTGCCAAAGCAAATGGAAATGGTCTTTTTTTATTAGCAATGAGTTCGTCTACTTATCACACTAAACTAGACAACATGTCCTCGTACACTGATTCTTTATCAGCACTGCGTTCATCCGTCTAACGAAGACGCTGCTGTCCAGCATCAGCGAGACGAGTGGGAGCGAGGGAGGAGCTGGCTCTGACTTCATGTTATAGATGGCCCCGCTGAAAGACTCCGGAGGAAAGCACCATGTTTTGTTTCATAGGAAAAGACAGAAACCAACCAGTACTGCCAATTTTTAGGATTTAAGAACCAACTGTGATGCTGCCAGTAAGAACAACATGAGAGCAAAACAAGGAGTCCTGCAACCCCGCGGCTGTAAAGTCCGTCCAAAACCCTCGACATCAAAGAACCGCTGCTTTAAGTGAAGCAATATGAGTGTGATATAAGATGTTAACCCCTGATGAGAGGTTTCAGTCTTCACACAGGAATATTTATCTTATCTTACTACTCATTACTGCCCTGAGAGAACACTAATATCTACTTCTGTCTGCGAGAGACACCCGGAACAACCTGGAAAAACAGCAAAAAAAAGGTGTTATCATCATTTGACAACTCATAGTCAGTGTTTGAAGCTACGACTGACACAAAAGAGGCCTGATCATGAATGTCATTAACATCCAAAGCTACTGAACAGTCATACAGTCATCTTTGTTTTCAGGGCCTTGTGATGCGTCCTAGAATCAGTTGTTTTTCTGCTACAACAGGGTATACAAGATGACATGCACTGGACCATTTTCAGCTGTGTGTAATCACAGACTGGGTATGTGTTGAGAAAACTCAATACATACTCAATACACACTCAATGTCTGCTGGCCAAAATAAACTGTTCTAGTCATGCTAAGCCAGGGCTGTCCTGATGGCAGTGACATCATGATCCCAGAGTTTATATTCCCACGATCAGGGATGTTTTCAGTGTTTTCACACACCTTCACCACCACCTGAAAATGATTCAACATTTACAAGATCGGTACGTCGTCATCAGAAGAATGACCACCACAGCTGAGTGTGAAAACTCGTCCAACACATCGTTTTCTTTGCATGGTGCTGGTTAGCAACATTAGCACAAGAGCATGCTAAACAAAGACAGTGAACATGGTAAACATCAACCGTAATAACTGGTGAAGACAATCATGTTAGCATTGTATTTATAAGTGTGTTGAATTTAGCATCTAGCTCGAAGACAAACATGGTGGCAGGAGCGTAGGAACTATTAATTCCAGTACTTTGTTGCCTGATGATGGAGGCCAGATGTATCTTACAGTATTGTGTCATGTCATCAGGCTTCCTCACGTCTCAGGTCCAAACCAGATTCTGCACGCACCTTAGAACCTAGAAACTTTAAGTCAGAGCTGAATAGGTGAGATGGACCACGGACGGTTGGCCTAATGGTTCAGGTCAGGTTCTAAATCCAGCGAAAACCTGGCAGGATGGAATGAGAATGTTCTCCAACAAAAAGATTGAGATTTTGAATCCACTGATGTTTCTGACAGGAGGACGGACTGTTTCTGGTTATTCTGAAGATCTTAATCAAGTTGTGGATTTGTCCTACTTTGACTGTGTGATCTCAGAAAGTCTGATCCAGACTTGTTTGTCTCGATTTCAACCACAATTAGCATCAAAGATCTGTCGTCCACTCGTGATGCAGGGAGGAAACTAAAGGCCGTGACGTGAGGACTGATGGGAGGAGGCCTGAGTCATCTGCGAGACAAACACACACAGATACGACTCTCTGCACAGGCCTGGCAGCTGCACCTCCAAATATGCCAACTCTGACGCTGCTGTAGTCTCTTTTGTCTTTTTCACGCTCTCTTTTTCCAACTCGAACACGCACACACATAAATCAAAGCATTATTGCCAACTGACTCAACTTTAGCGGAATTAAAACTGATATTTCACACAACCAGACACACACACACACACACTCAAACTCCCAGTTTCCAGGAAAACCAGAGCGTTTGACTGTCCTCCAGTGGACTTCACATCATAAACAGGAATGATGAGCTGTCCAACAGACCCTGGAGCCGAGCAAACAGGCAGGCAGAGGACAAATCCACGGGACCGCAGCTTTTGTTCATTTATTACATTTTACACTCTGTTTGGTGTCAATTCTGAATTATTTTACATGCATGACTCACAGAAAAACTTTTAAAAATCCTGTTTCCAAGGTGAAGAATCTCAAATTTAAGATCAGTTTCAGCTCATTAATTTTTCTGTTCAGCTGCGTTCACTTCCAAAATTAAAATAAATGCAAACGTTTGGTTTTATGACTCAGCTCTCTGGTGCATGAACACAAGCTCGTTACAAAATGCAGACGGCTTTATTGTTGAGAAATTGACATAATTTGATTAAACAGAGTGGAACAAATGATCATGTGTGGCCAGACTTTGTTCGGTAAATGCTCTCTGCCGTTACACCGCAGTATTATGTGAAGTCCAGCGTGTGAGAGGAAAACAATCATATTATGTTTATTCCCCATAGTGAGTTTATTATTATATAACAGCTAAATCATCTTTTAGACCACATACACTCCTGGCGAGGCCTGTCGTCGATTAAATTGTTCCTTCAAAGGCTGCGCTCACTCCCTCAGGACTCTTCAAAAACCAATCAAAGCCCTTGAAGGACCAGCTGAGCGTTTCCAAGGACCAAAGGAACCATGTTGGGGTCAGTGGAAGTCCTCCTTTAGAAATCTGACAAAGTAACAGATGCACTAGAGGCCATTGAGGAACTGGATCACTTAAAGCCATTGAAAGAACCATAGAACCTGAAAAAATAGCATTAGAACCCCTTCAGAGACCACAGATATATCTTCAAGTATCGTCAGAACTCCTTGAAAGATGCATAGAGTTCCTTCAAGATCCCCCAAACCACTAGTGGACCCCCTTTAACCACCAGAAAGACCTTCACTGACCGAAGAAACGTTAAAAGGGATCATTAAAATCCGATCACAGCCACCAAGAGCTCTGCTAGGGAACAGGTTCTTCACTGGAACCCACAAGAACCTGTGAAAAAGACCACAAGTACACATTCAAGGACCACTAACTCACCTTCAAGTATCATTGGAATTCCTTGAAGGATGCATTGAGTTCACATCAAGGACTAGTGGAGCTCCTTTAACCAGCCACTACAAGATTAAACTCCTTTCAGACGATCAGTACCCATGTAAGGAACCCTGGACCCCAACTGACCTCTGAGTGTCTTTGGAACTCCTTGAAGGACCAATGAACTTCCTTAAAGACCTCTTGATCTTGGCTCTTCCAGACGAGTGGAGCCCTTTTGACCAGCAGCTACTGCAAGAATCCATGGAACTCCTTTTCCAGGATGCATAAAAGTCTTTAGACCCCTGGAACTCATTCAATGACCAGAATAACCTCAAGATCATTTAAACTCCCATCAGTAAAACATTCCAGTGGAACATTGCCACTGGAGTTCTACAGAAACCATTGGATAACCTTCAAGTCTATTTGGAAGGTGTTCAAGGGTCATTGGATGGTCTCCAGAGACCTCATCCCTTCATTGACCACTGGAAACTCTCAAGGGATCACTGGATCTGCTTCAAGGACCATTTGAATCCCCTTAAAGACCCCTGGAACCCAATCAAAGGGCCTTGGAAATCTCTAGAGAACCTTGAACATACACACATTCTCTTTCTTCGGTGAGTCTTGAGATCATCAGCGCAGCTCTGAGACCCTCCGGAGTACGTCTCTATAGCGATGAGGGTGGCAACCGCAACACACACAAACAGAGAGACAGAAAGACGGATGAAAATCCCCTTCGTGTCACGGCCCGTCTCGGACTGATGGAGCAGCTGGACCTGAAAACCCCCCAAAACTCAGATATTTCATAAAACAACATAAACACACATTTACTCGTTCGTAACTTAAAACCTGATTACAGGAATCATCTTGTAAACTGAGCACAGACATATGGACGTGCGTTAAGTCTTACAAGTAAATACCACACACACACACACACACACACATACACACACACACACACACACACACACACACACACACACACTGAGAGATGTTTGAAGCTGGTTCCAAAGACATTAACAGAACTCCCTCCTTCACATTGCGTATAGATGTTGACTCGCACTTTCTCTCTCTGCCTCTCTCTTTATCACTCAGATTTACATGTCACCACATTGATTCCAGATCCACTCAAACACACTGGAACACACACACACACACACACACACACACACACACACACACACACACACACACACACACACACCCTTCTGGGATCCGACTCTGGGTGGATTTTCTTGGCTTCCTCCTGCAATAACTCTGAGAACTCGGCATCGGCCGGAGCCTTCTGACACAGAACACAACAGCAGCGGCTCTGTGGTGAGTCGAGCCGGACGGGAAGGAAATGAGCCCCAACAGAGGCTTTACAGTCAGATCACACAGCGTGGAGCGACGACTGTGGAGCTGATTGTCAGTTAATGATGTGCAAATATTTACCAACCAGGCTAAAAACAGAGAGCTGAGTGGGAACGCCTGTTGTGGCGCGGCTGTAAATACAGTCAGTAAAGTTCACAGTGAAGGTGAACAGACTGGAAAACGTACGGAGGACAAAATCTGACCTATTAAGGAATAAAAGCACACATTAAGTCCCATTAGCATCTCCCAGAGGCTGCAAGGTTCATCGTACCGTACAGTACTAAAGTGTTGGACCAGACAAACAACACACTGGTGAATTAGATGTTTTTAGAACAGCACTGAGCTGTGCAGAGATTCTGACAGTTGGACCTGCAGGTTATACAATATCTACTTCCCCTTACAAGCAAGTCAATGATAATTCTTAAGTTGTAAACTGCTTCAGATTATTTTTTTGGTCGTGTCTCTCCAAAACTCTCTCGAAACTCTCTCCAAAATGCAACCGAGGCTTCTTTTGTGAATGTATATGAGTCAAACTTTCGTGTAAAAGCATATTTACGACGAAAGTGCCACTTTTAAGATTTACCATATTTTCGTTTACAGGTCAAACTCATTTTCAGTGGGAGTGCTACGGACACTTCTACGCTAGCATCAAAATCTCTATTTCTAAAACACTAAGAAGGCTCGACACAACATGAAACTTAACTGTCCTCCAGGTTACATCACATTCTGAGATTGATACTTCTCGGCTGCCATGACGGCGGCGAGTGGAACAAGCTACTGCTAACGTGAGTTGTCCAAAAACCTTCTTTTTAGTAACTCTGTGTACACAAACAATGTTCTCAATGCTCGTGTTCATGTGTAGAGACCCTGGTGATACTACGAGCAAAGTTTCATGTTGTGTCGAGCCTTCTTAGTGTTTTAAAATTAGAGATTTTGATGCTAGCGTAAAAGAGCCCGTAGCACTCCCATTGAAAATGAGTTTGACCTGAAAACGAAAATACGGTAAAACTTAAAAGTGCCTCTTTCATCCTAATTATGCTTTTACACAAAGGTTTGACTCATATACATTCACAAAAAAGCCTAGGTCGCATTTTGGCGAGAGTTTCACTTTAACTGAAGATGAACAACAGGACGTCAGTGTCCAGGAACTCTAACGAGGGACTTTCTGGTGTGCATCGAGGCCACTGCACATTTAAATGAATGTATTTTGTTGGCAGTTGTGAAGGCTGACGAGCGCAGGTCTGGCTGGTAAATGAATAAATGCAGAGCACCTGCTGGAGTCACCACAGCAGAACCAGCTGCTGATGGTCAGTATAGGACAGCGAGAGCTTCCAGAAGTGAGAACATCTAATTCAAAATGAACGCTGAGGATTGTTTGTGGTTTGAAGTGTTTCAGCATCAGGGAGAGAAATCACTGGCTTCAACGCTGCCGTCTACAGAGCAGGACGCATGATGTCACAGAAACCTTGACATTGAGTGTTTGGCGGTCAGAACATTTGACAGTTTCGGAAACAGAGCTCTGCGTCATGCTGCTAACGACGCGTCTGCTCTCTTCTAAATAAAGATTACTGAGGCTCATGGATGAACCGATCAATTCAAACGATTCACTTCAGTCGTGATGTGAAGTCACTCATGTGTGTTTGAGTTTCAAACAACCGGCTGAACAGTCGATAGGAAGGCTGGTAACATTGTTGTGTTGTCAACATGATTACACAAAAACAGTTCAGCATCACTGACGATTAAAATGTTTCTTCTTCAGAATTGTACTCAGCTGTTGGAGGGTGAGTCAGCTCGTCCTCGGGGGGAATAAAATCTGGGTTTGAGTCGATGACACACAGAACTGTGAAATAAGGGAACTATGATTTATAATTCAGTGATTGTGTAATTAAAGAGTGAGAGTTGGTTGAAGAAGTGTAAATTCTAGCTGCACAGTTCCAAGTCTCATACTCAGGATTCAAAACAGACAAATCCCAAAAACCCAGCTGAACGTTTCCATCACTGTCTGCATGGAAAGATCGTTTGTTGGACGCCAGCATGATCGATGGAAATGTGCAGCCTGCAGAGCACGACTACGTGTGATTACATAATACAGTCAGACTGAAGGACGTAGAAGTGGACTATCTTTAACTGAGCATTATCAAAACAATATCATTTTATAATAGCTGACTGACTGCAGTCTCGTCTGAGGTCAGCACTGAGGAGTTCTGTTTTTAATACACAGAGACAAACAGTGAGTCACATGTGGGTTCTGATCGACCCGTTCTGAGGTTCTTGCTGCTTCCTGCAGGTTAAAATACTTTTAATATTCACAGTAATTATATCAGAAACTTTAAGATTTACTCAAATAATATATGAATAGGTGGCTTCCACTTTTATCAAAGTGATATTTTGACTCTTCTTTATTTTTACTGAAGTTTTTACAGCAACTGAACTTTAAGTATCCGAGTAAAGTTACTCTATTTACAGGCTGACCCGTTTGTTTATTACTTCAGTACTGATAGCACAGGTGTTCTCCACCAGGCACAACTGTGTTCACCTCCACACACCTCCACCTCCTCCCCATCATCCCTCCTTCAGTCTGACAGACGTCACACACGCCCACCAATCGCCTGGTGTGTTTACCCTGCAGCTTTTATAAACCGGGACAGCTGCACTCTGCATCAGTGTGAGTCCTGACCTCCAAACCGGCTGAGAGCACACTTTGAGTCTTTTAAACTACAACTTAGCATTTTTTTTTTTTAAATCAACTTGAAGTTTATTTTCTAGTTTCCCATCATGCGTCTGCAGTTGGTCCTGTGCGTAATGGCCGTGCTGGTCTGTCCGTATCTGCTCGCCGATGCGCGGATAGCCAAACGCTTCGCCATCGGCTGCCCGGAGAAGTGCGACAAGTCTCAGTGCCCGCCGATCCCCGCGGACTGTCTGGCCGGCGACGTGCTGGACCGCTGCGACTGCTGCCCGGTGTGCGCGTCCGGCGAGGGCGAGCAGTGCGGCGGACCCGAGGAGCGTGAGTGCGCCGAGGGGATGGAGTGTGTGGTGACCGACGGCGTGGAGGTGTCCGCCACCGTCAGACGCAGGGGCAAGGCCGGTGTGTGCGAGTGCACCAGCTCCGACCCGGTGTGCGGCAGCGACGGCGTCTCGTACCGGAACATCTGCGAGCTGAAGCGCGTCAGCAACCGGGCCATGAAGCTGCAGCAGCCGCCGGTGATCTTCATCCAGAGAGGAGCCTGCGGGAAAGGTGAGAGCAGTGCGTGCGTGTGCGCGCGGGTGTGCGTGCGCGCGTGAGTTAGTGAGTGTGTGTGTGTGAGAGAGAGAGAGAGAGAGGTTGAATCATAAGAAATTCAGAGGAAAAGTAAAGAGCGGGCCAAGTGTGATAAGCCCAAATATTTCAATGTGTGTGTGTGTGTGTGTGTGTGTGTGTGTGTGTGTGTGTGTGTGTGTGTGTGTGTGTGTGTGTTGGATCTGAACTTGCCTGACCTCAGCAGCAGTTCCAAACACATTTCTCAGCACTTTTCTTCGTCTCTGTGCGGATCAGAAAGTTCTGACTCTTATCAAATCTTCCAAAGAGTCCAAAATAATCAAATTAGCTTCGTGGACACATCCATGAAGTCACACATGAGGCTGTTCTGAGGCTCTGACAGCTTCCACTCACCACATTCTGCAGCAGGCGAGGAAGTGAACTCAGCCAGCCTTTCTCGCCCCCTCACCGCGGGTCAGGTTACCTGTAATGGTTTGCTAAAGACAGACTTTCTTTCCTGTTTCCTGTGATGGTGCTGCAGCTCACTTTGAAGAAATGCCCATCAATATTTCCCAGAATCCAAGAAGAGCTCTTCAAATATATATAATATGTTCGTAAAAGGGTCCAAAACTCAAAGATATTCAGTATACATGATGTCAGACGGAAGAGAGCGGCAAACAACAAGATGTTGTTGAAAAACTTTAGATTAATCGTCGTTGCAGTTCCTCGACTGGCCACCAGGTGCTGCTCCGATAAACCTACGACTGCATTGAAGTGATTGGAAAAACTCCCAACTTCTCTCTACAAGAATGAAAACAGTAGATTATTTAAAACCCTCCAGTTGTGTGTCGCGAGTCAAGATTTAGAAAATCATTGTTTCACTGAAGCCCAGTTCTGACCAAAGACTCACCAGGAGACAGAAACCGTCTCAGAACGTTGCAGCAGTGAAAACTTTCATCACTGGTAGAAATGCAACTGAAGCAAGTAACTTATTCATATATATATAAGATGCTACAAATTAAATCCAGTGTTAAAAGTACAATTTTAAAGAAGCAGAACAAAGAGTCTCTGCTGTCGGGATGATACCGTCTCGTCTGGTCGCCTCGCAGTGAACCAGAAGGTTTTCAGAAGGTTTCCAGTTTCAACTCGTCTTGTCGTGCATCTTTGATCTGAACGGACTTAAACACATTAGCACGTCTTATCATCACTGTGAGGTTGCCAGGCAACCGGCGGGGAAACAGCCAAGAAGTACAGTAGCTCCAGGATTCGACCCTCCAACTTGTTTTTACACTTTTGTGTGGATTAAACCAGATGTTGCATGTTTATTAGTCAGCTGTTTCCTGCTGTTAGCTATATTTATGTTAGGCTAAGCTAACTGCAGGGTCCAGCTTGGTATTTATAATAAGAAGAGAGCAGAATCAGTCTCTCATCCAGCTCGTAGAAGAAAGTGAGTCAGCATCTTTCCTAAAATGTCAAACCGTTCACACACTCAGGTTTGTTGCTGCAGCTGGTCTCCGTCTGGTTTGATGCCCGGCTGCTAATTTTAGCAAACTTTTGATATTTCAGTTCTCTTTCATCCCTTCACTCACTTCCCTCTGGGCGACCTCGCAGGTGACGCTTGGACGTTGTAGATGAACAGAATTAGAAGCATCTCAGTGTTTGGTCTTTTTTTGGGGAAACAATCTGACACATCTGACAGCATCAACTCACAGAAAGGGAAGTTTTTATATTTGGACCCGTCGCAGCACCAGGAGACTCAGTCGACACAGTATCAGAAGCTGCTCTCTGTCAGATCTCCCCTCCCTCACACTGTCTGTCTCTGCTGGACCTTTTTTTATCTGCTCATCAGTCAGATTGGCATCAGAGCCTCTCTCTCTCACACACACACACACACACACACACACACACACACACACACACACACACACACACTCTTTATGTTATCTTGACAAGGTCACAATGTCTTGAAATTTATCCAGGATGTCCTGAGTTCCTGCCCGGTGCTGCTAAAACAAATTGTGTTCCCATATTTCACACACACACACACACACACACACACACACACACACACACACACACACACACACTGAACCTGCAGCTGCGAACACGCCAATTTGTTGAGTGCAGTTTCATTTGGACTCTTAATGGAGTTCAACCAGGTCAATGTCTTCTTTCTCCTTTCATCCTTACATCCTCTCTCTTCTTCTCCTCTTTACAAATGTTCTCGTCTCCTCATGCATCTCTTTTCTTCTTCCATCCTTGATCCGGTGGTCCACCAGGTACGGAAGAATAACAACTTCTCCTTCTTCTTCTTCTCATTTTTTATTTTCTGTCCAGCTCATCTCCGTCTTATCCTCCGTCACTTCCTCTCCTCACATCTTGATCATCTTTCTGTCTGAGGGTTTGAACTTCTTGAGCTCACACACACACACACACACACACACACACACACACACACACACACACACACACACACACACACACACACACACACACACACACCATGTGAAGTCTTCTGCAGTGATTCATCTCTTGGAGCTGATTGGATGATTGTGTAACTTCCTCAACAGACGCAGATGTAGGTCAAACAGTTGTTTTACCCACATTCGAAGGGATCAGAATTGGTTTTCCTTTTATCGTGTTTCTCTTTATTTTTTCTGCTTCCTGTAAAGACGTGCGAGCGCTCTGTCACTTTGACAGGCTTGGATACAGCGTCAACAAAACACGTTTGCACGGTGACTCAGCTCCTTCAGGAACCGGAGGAATGTCTTTCCCAGTTCAGGCTCGTTCCTCAGAATGAGATTTCACTTAATGATGCATTCAGGGACCCACCTGAGCAATTATTTTGATCAGTATGATCCACCTGCTGCAGCTTTATTAACCAAGCGAGCACGATTGACCCTGTTGGACCTGAATGTATGCAGCGCTGTTAGCGACACCAGCGGTGTGTCTGAGGTCACTTTGTTTCTTCGCTCATCTGACTGCATCCATTCACTTCACTTCACTTCACTTCACTTCAAAGCTGAAGCAGCTGGCTCACCACTAATCCTTCAGCCAGCCAACACACACAGTCACATGAGTCTGCTGCACCTGAAGGTGAACAGAAAGTGGCTGCACTTCACATCAGTGTGTCGCAGAGGTGTCGACTCGAGGCGTGTGAGCTGAACTTGATCCAAACATCAGTCTCGTGACTTGGAGTGTCGTCAAGACTTTGACATCTTCAGACTTAATTGGACGAAATAAAAGGAGGCTGAACTCGACAGAAACATTAACGACTGTCGACTTCCAAAAGTTCAAAGCTGGAAAACTTTGGCTGAGCGAGACAGAGAAAGAGCAAAACCTACGGCGCCAACAGAGACGACGTCTATCAGGATTACGAGTTCATTAGCAAAGACTCGATATGAGTTTTTTTAGATAGATTTTCATCTGTTGACATTTTGCTTCATCTCGGCTGCAAATTCTGAATCTAAAACTGTTTAATCATTGCTATTAGCATGATTTACTCCAGGTAAAAGCATTTAGTGGGAAAAAATAAGTCATTTTATATATAAAACACAAAAAGTAAAACCGGCATTATCTTTGAAATCTACAGACACTCCATATAAAAAGTCCCAGACCATGCTGCTATTTATCAGCTCCACCTGCATGACCGGTCTAACCACTGAGTAAAAAGAGAAATGATAAAAAGTGGAATGAGGCGATAAGCGAGCGAGCTCCGGGGCTCGATCGTGATACGATCTGAGGGCAGCTGCTGATACGTGAAGTGACTGAGTTCAGATCCTGCAGATCTCTGAACCCTGAGGACACACGGAGACACGGAGTCACCGACTCATTCTCATATCAGAAAAAATGATGCTTTAGGCCGTGTTGAAGACTCCATATGTTATGAAAAATAATGGTAGACTTAAATCACTGCTGTGCAGCACGACAGGAAGTCCTCGGATAAACAATGACAAAGTTAGAGTGTCAAATATTATCGCACCAGTGAAGATTTATCTGTTTTGACATGAACTTTAATGTGATAATTAAAATGAAATAAACATTTACTTCCTCTCAAAACCCCCTAAAACATCTGGAAGTCGGCTTACTTGGGCGTTTTGTTGGTTTTAGTTTTTTAATCAACTTTTTTAAGAGCCGACATTTTTGCTTCCATTAACAGCCGACAGGATGTAAATGTTTAAATACCTCGACGCTCCAGATGGTTTGTTACGCGGAACCATCTGGACAGGAGCAGCTAGAAACTGTTTAGAAAACTATCAACCAACCAGATCGGCTGGAGGAGAGCGCGACCACCAGCTGGTAGATTAAACAAAGTCAGTCCAGTGAGAGACAGCAAATACATTTACAGTGTTTCAACTAGATAAAGTTCTCCAGTTCTAACATAACTGATGCTACAGCGGCTACGCTAACCTCTTGAGGAGTCGTCATTGTTGCCTTCACACACTCAGACTTTTCTCTCGCTGGTCTTCAGAACTAAAAGACTGAAGCTGCCAGTTGTTCCTCAAAGGACACTGACTGGTTGAAACCACTGTGTTCCAGCAGGAGCGCATCACTGGAAACCGTGAGGATAAAGTGAGGAGCTAATGTGAAAGAAAAGCTTTTCTGGATCATTATCACGCTACGTTACGTTGATGCTTCAAACCACAATGACTGAACTGTCGGTGCTGCTGGTGCTGGAGAGAAGAGATGAACCGGGGAAGTTGTGTCTGGTAGTGTGTGTGTTTGAAGCATGGAGTTCATTTTACACCCTTGTTTTCCAATATTTTCATTTCCTGCTGCTATAGCTGCCATCATGTTTGAATCAGCCCCGCTGCATGTGATCGCTGACCCGAGGTTTCATCGTACACAGGCTTTGTGTCACCGTGTGTTGTAACGTCTGTTTGTCAGGTCCCATGACCTGCTTAAATCACTCCACTTTGAGAAAACATGTTTTCGCCACCAAAAAGCACAGATGGAGGAAAGTGTCTCCGAACCGGTCCCAGCCGGTCGGAGTCAGGGGAACTTACAAACGACCAGTGAAATGAGAAAAGAAAGATCTGTAACTGTGACGGATGTTGCAGCACAGCTGGAGTGAAACCAGCATGAGGTTATGTAAGGTGACAGCGACAGTTACATACAGACTGTTACCGATCCGTCAGAAAACATCCCAACACCCTCTCCTGCCATCTCTCTGTATGTTCAGAGGCTCTGAGTCACTTCCTTTGTTTTATAAGCATCAGCGGGCGCACGAGATGTTCTGCAGCTGCTCTCTGATGTACAGTTCTTATACCGTTCTGCGTCCACATCTGGACTGGATTTAACACAGCAGCTACAGTTTGGGTCCAATCGCACCCGTCAACACCACACATCATGCCTGAGGGGAGAGTCAGGAAACTCAGACGGGGCTCGATGTCCAATAACGGACGACGGGTAACGAAAGAAGAAAAATGATTGACGGGCTTTGGTTATGAAGTGGTCAACCAGGTTGTGTGTGTGTGTGTGTGTGTGTGTGTGTGTGTGTGTGTGTGTGTGTGTGTGTGTGTGTGTGTGTGATACAGTTCATTGACGCTGTGTCTTCCTCCCTTCAGCTCAGCAGAACCCTGACAGTCTTCGTTTCAAATACAACTTCATCGCTGACGTGGTGGAGAAGATCGCACCGGCTGTCGTTCATATTGAACTTTACCGCAAGTAAGAGAAACTACCTGAACCAACAAACTGACTGTTTGTGCAAGTTTGCAGTCAGGTACTGTAGTTTATTTCTCAGCGTGTCCACTAACAGACAGAAACATGTTCCCGTCTCTTTCTCTTTCTGCTCAGGATGATATTCTCTAAGCGCGAGGTGGCCGTCGCCAGCGGCTCTGGGTTTGTCGTGTCGGAGGACGGACTCATCGTCACCAACGCCCACGTGGTCGCCAACAAGCACCGAGTAAAGGTACGCAGAGCAGCGGTGCAGCTGTCAGTGCAGGGGAGAGATATTCAGTATGAACTGTACTGGTGCTAACTCTTCTTTTAATTCTTGTTTCATTCTGAAATTATTCTATGCTGATGAATTTTAGGATCCACTGAGAATTCTTGCTCTACATTTGACATCTGATTGAAATGTCAGTGTTTTGTTCTGGAGGACGTCAGTGGCTGTGTCTCAGATCAGGCTCTGCATCCTTTTGAGGAGCATTTGAAGGCCAATTACATCACAACGTTGCGTGAAGTCTGTCCCAATCTGAAGGCTCCTCCAGATGCTCCTTCTTTTCCCTGTTTTTGGAGGATGCACCGCTACGATCCTTCGTGGCCTCACATATCCCAGGATTCGCGCCCGAAAAAGAAGAAAGAAAGAGAGAAAATGGCGACATCGCGTAGCGTAGATCGTCACTTTCGCGGGCCTAGGTGGCAGAAATCCGGACGCAAGAGTAAAACATCTGGTGACGCAACCAGGAAATGCTCCAAAGGCGAGACCGTCCCATTTAACAACGGCTGACGAGGTTAACAAGGTCTCTCTGAAGGACTCGCCTTCAAAGACCACAAAGGCCGAGTCCTTCAGAGGATGCAGACCCTGAACTGAGACACAGCCAGTGTGAATGGTACTAAACTTTTCATTTCCTCCAGGTGGAGCTGAAGAGCGGAGCCACATTCGACGCTAAGATCAAAGATGTGGATGAGAAGGCGGACATCGCCCTGATCAAGATCGATACTCCGGTAAGCAAACGTTTTAGACTATTCTTGTTTTTGAGGGGACGAGAATTCAATTTCCCTCGAAATTATGACATTTTGAAATCTGAATTTTGCTGTCAGCCTCACCGTCTACCATGCTGCATAAACGCCACATATTGTGAAGTCAAGCATGTTAATCAGGATGAAAGTAGAGCTGAAGCACAAAAGAAGCAGAAATTTGTAATAATATCAAGAAACCTCATCCGGCCTCGATTTTACGATGCGCTCTAGGAACTTCCTGTCTCGTGTCCTCATGTGTCCCTTGACTTCTTTCTGCTTCTCAGATAAACCTGTTTTTTCTTTCCTTCCGTGCGTCTCTTTCCACCCTGTTTTTCTAGTTTCCAAAACAAATTCAGGTATTTATTGCTGAGAAATCTGCTTCCCTGAACCTGTTTTTAATTCTGTCTCAGTGGGATCTCTGCGGCAAGGCACCTCAGTGAAATAATGTCCTGACTCATGAAAGTGGATATGTGAGGGGCAGGTCAGCAGACAGAGGGAACTTTCTATGTGGGTTAATTTGGGATTTTATTTTCTCACTTTTCACTTCGTTTTGGTCCAGGGATGACTGGACGACCGGGTTCAGTTCAGGAAGCAAAGTTTTCCACAAGATTTGTGCAGTGGAAAAAACATTTTTAGCATAACAAGGTCGATGTGTCTCATTTCCGTGCAGACGTTAGGCAGTCAGAGCTGCATCATCCTGACAAGGGCAGGCTCTTAAAGGGGAATGTTGTCTATTTATACGGGTAAAATTCAGAAATGTCGATGCCAGAACAAAGTGCTGAAATAAATCACATCTCCAGGTTATTTTAGAGCTGCCCTGAGGAGTTTGAGATCCATTAGAGCCCAATTTAAAGACCAAATAAAGGACCAAAACATTAAAAAGCAGCCTGTTCATGACTGAGTGTAGCTAAAGTTGTACGTCTATTAATAGGCTGAAAACAAGAAAGACAGATGAAGTCCAGCTGTGCTTATGAAAGCAGACAGGATGCTTTATGCAACCTGTCATCTGGATTTTATTCTCACAATATTAAAAACACAAGATTCGAGAACTTTAACAATCTTTTAAAGTCTTAAAATGACTCCTGCATGATTAATGTTTGCATTGGACATAAATAAAGAAATTATCACTCATTATAAACAGTAAAACTCAAAATATACGTACCATAGGATATGTTTTAAACTCAAAGTAGGTCAGATTTGGATGGCTGTGTCTTTGCCCCCTCCGGTCTGTGAGGATGGCAGGTTCAGACCTGTTAATGCCATCGACACAAACATCCTTCCTGCCATCTGGAACTGCAATCAGGGAGCTGATGATGCCTCCACAGAGTCGCACAAATATAGAAAAATGCTCTGTTTATATCATTTGCAGATATTTAGATATTTTCAGATGTCTGAAATAAATGTGTTTATACGTTTGAATGTCAGACATCTCGTGCAAGATCCACGTTTAAAATTTGACGGATTCTCAGTGAAGGTTCTTTTATTTTATCCTCACACCCCAAAAAAAACTCTGCGGGTGTTTTTGTCCTAATGTGTCTCAGATTTAACTTCAGATACGATGTTTGATTGGCAGAATGAGAGCCGCCCGTGCACAAACAAACGTGTCAGCACACACAGACACTGACACTGCAGGACGTGAGTTCATGTTCGCCGGTCAGACGGGGACGATCGTGGTTTTTCCTCGGCATGTTTTGGGCGGAGCGGCCGGGTGTAGCTGAAGCTCCGGGGGAGGAAATTGTGCTGATATCCACAAACTGCTCAGCGCTTGTGGTTTTTGGTTCACATGCACACAAAAACCAAAGAGACCAACTGCACACACACACACACACACACACACACACACACACACACACACACACACACTTTCATCAGCTTACAGTAAAGTTTGTCTCTGTCTCGTCTGCTTGCTTGATACTGAGGCAGGTCTCCTCTGAGCATGTGCAGACAGGAGCTCTGTGCTGCTGTATTGAGTCTTAAATCAGCCAGTAAAGCCTCGCGGCGATGTTCCACCTCGATCCAGCATCGATCATTTTCCATGACACGTGTCCATGAGCAGCTTATGGAAACTGCTCTCAGCTTAAGCAGATCTGATTTAACAGGCCCGGACGTCTGAAGGCCAACGGCAGCATTTGATCCACACTAATACTGTTATTTACTGCAACTGTTGATGGAGCCACCTACACCTTAACATCTCTAATGAGTCAAATAATTTTGAAGTTTCAGAGGCGCTAATAAAGAGATGAGGAGGAAATATTTCTAATAATAACTGCTGTTTGCACAGGGACGGAATTCTCTGGTGCTCACTGCTTATTTTTCATTTCGCACATGTTATCTCAGCAAATTCCTCAGAGAGTTTGCAGTTCTCTGCTTTGCTTGTTTAACCACACAACTGAAAGGTTCTGGCTCTGCCCAGAGAAATGGTGAATACGGAAGAAGAAATGAGAATAATTAGATAACACTCATTTCTTTTGCATGTTTTTGTGGTTCTCGTTGACTCTGTGCAGCAGAACAGAGAGTTTACACATGCAGCAGATGTGGAGTTGTGTTTCCGGCCATCTGATTTTAGTTTGATCAACTCCTGAGAGAGAATTAGCGGCTGAATGCTTCACTTTATTCACCGAGCGTGTCTGTCTGCTGTTTGGTGCTGGGCAGGTAGAGCACAGTGGCTTTATCAGAGCTTTCTATCTGAAAACAACTGACTGTTGAGTCTAGAAACAACATTCATGAGTGCACTGACTGAGCCAAAACAGCAAAGTGGCAGGTTTTAAAACCAGAACTGAACTAACCTTACCAAACACCTGGTTCTGACGCCACATAAACGACTGCAAATGTCACCAGATGTCTTTGAAATATCCAGTGATATCCCACGACTGGTACAAACGTCCATCTGTGGATTGTAGAACGGTAACCCGCTAAGATTATATAATGGAGACTGGGCTGCACTTTTACATTCATGCCAAGAAAGAAAAGGATTACAGCAGCTTACACACTGAAACAGCTTAAAGTTGTGGATTTTCCAGAGTAACAAAGACTTTCTTTTTCTGTCTTTTGAGTGCTAAAAACCAAATTCTGCGTTGACCTCGGTTGTTATTTGGTGGCAGCAGTGATGAAGATAGTTAGATCCGCTGACTGAGACATTTCTGTGTGCACGTGATTTGAGATAACCGACACTGTAACAAGCGTACTGTACTTGTGATTGTATAGAGAGGCGGATAATGAGAAGGAGAGAATGATGAGAGGACAGGAGGGATGAACACAACCACCGCTTTGTTCCTTGTTGTGGTCTTTGTTGGGTTTTTGTGTTTGCGTGTCTTAATTACTGAACGCAGCTCCTCGGCTTTGTAATCTCACCGCAAACAAAGTCCTGTCATCCTGAAAACCACCGAGCGAGGAACACAGTGATTTTCCCGGAGGGCGGAGCTCCGCGGGCCGCGTGTTGGACGGCGGATGCAGACGATTCTGGTTGTGGTTCGTTACAGGCGAACAGAGGAGCTTTATGTTGAGCCGACAGGGCGACGCTTCGATTAGAAGAGCTCAATGAATCCATTCATAACCTCCTTGTTGAGGTCTGTGTACAGTATGTTTGTTGGTGATGCAGCAGGGAGATGGTGTGTGTGCATGTATGTAGTGACCTCATTAGAATATATACAGTCCTCATATCTGGGGTTATTATAGAAGTACTCAGTTCAGGCTGTGAGTAAAGAAACACGACTTAATGCAACGTTATGAAAACTGTCCTGAGACATGAAGTCGAGTCGCATTTACACGTTTGTGCTTTTTTTGCAAAAGTCTAAATTTTGTTGTTTGAACTTTCATGATCATCTGCGGAGGAAACTGGCTGTTTTAAGTATTAATGGTAGCTTCATATCTTAGGCATGACTTAGTTTTACTGCTCTGGAGTGTTAACAAAGGATGTGAGCGGCACAGAGACGCTGCGACGAACGCTCATTTAAAATCTTTGGCTTCTGTTTCAGGCTCCACATTTTATTTTGCTTTGTCATCTTCCGTGACTCATCCACACACCTCAGCACACTCCGAAGTGTCGGTCATGTACAGATGTGTTGAGCATACCTGTGGTTTCTTTAGACAAGCTGTTCACACATGTCAATCAAACCATTCGGTTTGCATTTCGTCTTCACTGGATGTCTGGAAATGTCTTTGTCATTCCTCGGCTGCCCTGAGATATAAAACACATTCACATCTGTCACAGCTGTCATCGCTTTCCTGCTTCGTTTCATGTGTCATTCACTCCTTCTTCTCCCCTCTCTCTCTCTCCCTCTCTTTCTCTCTTCTAACTTGTGTTTCTATCTTACTGAACCCTACCAAAAGTGGGTCAGACTCTGCAGGCTTGTTACTTAACAGAGGAAATGGGCACCAGATGTGTCTATCATCACCGGGGAAACGAGATGCACACACGCACTCACTGACAGACAAATAGACGCTTGTCGATGTTGTCGATGAGAGTCGGGGTCCTAACATCACGGCTGCTTCATGTCTGCTCGCCGTCACATCTGGGGCTGAAGTAGGTTAGTAGGACGACTTTCAGGAAGTTAGCGCACAGTTCACGGAGGGTCGGCCAATCAGCCGACACCACTGCAGAGCGGCGAGCCGGTTCAACAGTGTCTTAAACTCATAGATGTATTGAAAGAGCTGGACGCTGCGCAGGAAGTCAGCCGCGCTGCCAGTTTGGCCCGGTACCGCAACAAAAAATCTCTTGTGGACCAAAATTTTCCTCTCTGACCAAAAGAGTCTGTTAAACTGCTGACAGGACACATTGAACTGCACATACTTGTCCAGTGAAGACCATGAGTGTAATTTTAAAGAGAGTGAGTAAAGTGCTCACTGGGATGTATGAAAACTAAGGTTCTTTATCCCACTATATTACCTTCCTCCCCTCTCAACCCAAGGCCATGTTCTGGCATGCTTCTTAGAAATGTAATCCTCCTGTTAACATGTAGAAAGCGCCGCCAACCCGATCTTATTCCCACATCAAATATTGACACAAGCCTCCTCCAGCGCTACGACAGCTCAGTGTGGATTTTCCTTTTCAAAATAAAAGCCAAAAGGTGCCATAACAGCTGTTCCATATATGATATTATGAAAAATATCGCATATGCCAGCAAATATCACGATATTCACCCTCTTTTCAACCAGCTCAAAGGCAGCTTCAACATCAACATGTCACAAAACACAATTAAATCGTTTAGAAAGAGATTCATATGAAGGTGTTTCTTCAGATGTCTCTCAGACTGAAGGTGTCGGTTTAACAGCCAGACGTCTAAATATCCAGTCAGCTGAGGCACATTCAGTTCTAAACCCAACTTTGTCTTCTTCTCTTTAGTCATAAAAATGAATTAAAGCCCCTGAAAACTTGGCTTCCATCTGTATTTCTCTATAACATTAACCGTGACACTGACAAAATGTTTTCAGAGCCTTTAACGACATGTTTAAAAATCATTTTCTTTTGCGACAAACAGGAATTTCTTTTATGACTTTAACACGGGTTAGTGGGGTCGACTGTGGCACATTTCACTCGTATTTGTGTTGTAAATTCAAGGTAAACAAGGTGTGTGTGTGTGTGTGTGTGTGTGTGTGTGTGTGTGTTTAAACAGCAGTTTGAGTGTTTCCTGGTTTGAATAACCCAAAGTGAGTGAGAGAGAGGGAGGCGCAGAGCAAATTAAGAGTAATAAAATCCTATTAAAGTCTATTTGCACAGATTATTACATATAAAAGTCTTTACAGGGCTCTGGGTTCAGCGTGATATAAACTGTGTGAGTGTGTGTTTGCCTGCAGTAGCGCTCAGGATGGAAAAGCTGGAAGTTACGAGCTGGTTAATCAGAGCTGTGACCTGAAGCTGTGCAAACAACAGTGCGAATATGTTGGATTTTAAACACATTTATTCCGCACAATCACATCACACTCATGCTGTAATGACACATGGGTGCGATTAGTTTTGCTTGGCACGATGGGTTTGGCTCATTTACATAAAATCTGGCTGCTAGAGAAGTGTTACAGCAACAGCCAGCACAGCATTGAACCGTGTAAAACTTCCCACTGACCACATGTTGGTGAGAATTTACTGATGTGATGGGAAAAAAAAAGGGGGAAATGACATTGGGGAATAAAAAATAGACAGTATCCTGCTTTCATTGAAGTGTTTTATGAGAGAGACATGAGTCAACATCCAACATATGTCTGTAATAATGCTTACCTTCACACAAGACATTAAGGATTAGTGCAACGAACACAAACAAACACGTCTGACTGACATGGTGGTCACGGTGAGCTGTCGTCGACGGTGATTTACAGTTTTGGGTTGTGGATGGAGAGAAGCGTCGTCCAGACTCAGAGCTGACTCAGCTCCCCACAGGAAGCCCACGTCTGCCTCGTACAGCTCGGGGAGAATAAACTGCTGTTTACCTCCGTGTGTGTGTGTGTGTGTGTGTGTCGTTTATTCATCTTCTCCCCCGAAATTCAGATGGCAAGCACAACACGATCAGCGTTTACTGAGTTTGGACGATGGGGACTTCTTTCAGTCTGTCTAAGCTGAAAACACGAGGTCAAAAGAGTAAAGATTGGATTAAACATGGTGTCTGTCTCCCTCAACAAGTGTCTTACTTCCTTACCTCTTTATCTTCAGCAGTATTTGTCCTCTCTTTTAAACTAGAGTTGAAGATAAAGTTGTGTATTTTGTGTGAAACCTCCTTCATTCTTCAACCAGATGTCTCTCTCTGTTTTTGTCCGGTGGAGCAGATGAAGCTGCCGGTGCTGCTGCTCGGCCGGTCGGCGGACCTGCGTCCCGGCGAGTTCGTGGTCGCCATCGGCAGCCCGTTCTCCCTGCAGAACACCGTCACCACCGGCATCGTCAGCACCACCCAGAGGGGAGGCAAGGAGCTGGGCCTCCGCAACTCTGACATGGACTACATCCAGACGGACGCCATCATCAACGTGAGGAGAGAGACGGTCACACGTGGAGTGACATCATCATTCTTGTGATTCTTTAATAGAAATGTACTATTTTCTTTGCTCAAACATTTCTTGTTTTCTTATTTGTTTTCTTGCAGTACGGCAACTCTGGAGGACCACTAGTCAATCTGGTGAGTGAAAGAAAACATGCTAAGATGTTCCTGTTTGAAATCTTCTCAGATCAAAGTATTTTACCTCATAAACGTATCTTTTCAGTATTTTTCATCCAAGCTCCATATTTCATACTACATATGTCAGGAACCTCAGTATGAATAGATGCAAATTAATATAATTAAAGCAATAATAAGAAGACGGGTCAACACTTCTGCTCTGTAGCTTGGGGACAGACCCAAAAGTTAATTCTTAACGGAGCAGCGAGCAGATGGAAAGAGGTCAGGGTTGCCATCTTTAGACTACATGATAGATGCTGATTATATTCTGGGGTTTTGGCCTCAGTTAAAGGGCATTTTAACATATTCTCACCTCTTGTTTGGGGAGCTGAAAATGAATGTTTTGGAAATAAAGTCAGCAGTCATGTAATGTTTGTATCAGCCCGGGGATTCAAGGGAATCTAACTCTTACATCACCTCTCCATATCTCAGAACAGTGTCGGGAAACACAGCTTCTTATTTCTGGGATCACATCCATATGTTGCGAAACAGAGATGTACGTAATCTCATATAAACAACACTAAGGCTCATAAAGTCCGTATTAGGGAAGGTAAATAAAGGGTTTAGGTAACGCTTGGCCAGCAGCTGCAGCCCACAGCTGACTCTGATTAGACTGTTTTCAGCTGGCCGTGTTACCAAACGAGGAACAACGTGGCGTCAGAATCAAACTGCTTAACGAGCTTCATGAGGAAATTAGATTTTTACTGCTGGGCGTCATTGATGGTTAATCAATGTGGCTGTTTTCGTGCGTGTGCCCTGCAGGACGGAGAGGTGATTGGCATCAATACTCTGAAGGTCACAGCGGGAATCTCCTTCGCCATCCCATCAGACAAGATCAGGCAGTTCCTGGCAGAGTCACACGACAGACAGTCCAAAGGTTTGCAAACATTTAACTCTTCATTTTCTCTCAGAGACTAAGAGAGACGAGGACGACATGCAATAAAGTCTCAGGGTTAGTGTTTTAATCAGCGGTCTAATGCAGAGAACCATTGTTTATTCGGTGGGATGGAAACAGAACATGGATGATGCACAAAGATTAAGACAAAACATTTACGTCAGCCAGTTACCCAGAGAAAGCCCCGGAGAGATAAACATAATCAAAATATGTCATTTATTTCTGATGTATTTCCACGTGGGACCAGCCAGATACTTGGCAATAACATCTCAGCAGTAAAACGGAGCCTGCTTCAGCAGCTTGTAAAAGAGTCTTAAATCCAGTTCCCACTGAGCCAGACGTATATTAAAATCATGTGTTTATACTTCTGTCCATTTCTCTCCACTGTTACACACAGTTCAGAGGTTTCTACCTGCAGGTGATGTGACCATCTGTGTAAATACGTCCAAACATTTAAAGATAATAGAAATATTATCTCAGGGCAGCTTTTTTGGGCGCAATATGCAGAATGTGTCCACAGTATTTCATAAAGGAGAGTTTGTGTTCGCCTCGAGTGTTAACGAAATGACATCGACTCCTTCTCCTTTGTGTTCTGCAGGTAAAACGCACCAGAAGAAGAAATACATCGGCGTCAGAATGATGAGTCTCACACCAGCGTAAGTTTCCTGTGTCTGATGACATCACAACACACATTTAATGTCATTCAGTCGTAATGAAACAGCTGGAACATCTGTTTAGTTTCTGTGGTTAAGGTTAAGGCAATTTTGGGTGAAAAACAGTTACAGTATTGTTATGTTTGAGTTATAAACCATCAATATATCAATTTTTTCACATCGCAGTGTTAATAAAAGGTCATTCTTTTGTGTGTTTCTTGGAGATCAGACTATCTGGTTTTTTACAAAAAAAGGAATCTGAGCTGTTATGCAGTGAGATGAGGCCGTCTGATTAATCTCCCCAGATCCCTGTAACTACTTCTCAGTTCTTGACTTTCATACACAATAAGGGTGGTGGTGGTATTGAAACGGTGACCTCAGCTTTAGATATCTGCCTTCAAATGATGAGTTTCAACAGGAATGTAAGTCGACCCGGCTCTGGTCGGATCAGAGGAACACCCAAGCTGCCCCTCGAGAGCGGCTCACTCTAGGAAACACCCCGAAAACGGCCAAACAAGCTTCATCTGGTGGCAGCTTTTAAATTCTAAACATGCCAGCGGGTCACCCTTACCATCACTTCATAGATTGATTGATTTGTTGAGAGTCTTGTCGCTCTACCTTCCGGGAAAACATCCGATACGTCAGAGAGTGATGTAGGAGGACAGTGAATGTAGCTTCACTATACCTGTAAAGAAAAGATGGATGTTGAAGTCTGACGTCTTAACGATCGAGCAGATGGTAACAGTTGTTTTTCTGTTGGATAAACTGACACCATTGTTGCACAGTTTTAGCTTTTTGTCATGTTCGTGTCAGGAACAATCTGTTAAGCCCAAACAGCTTGATTAATAACTACCAGTCAGCACCAGGACACATAAACACAATCAGGTCTGTATTGTTGAAGCCGACTGTCACCAGTAATCAGAGCGCTGCCTCACATGTTAGGATTTAAAGTGAGTCATGATGTATCACCCCTTCGAGTTGAATTAAAATCAGACTGGTGTGGTGTGGACATTTAGTACAAAACCTCATGTTGGGGCTGTTTTTCTCCGTCAGGCTGGCGAAGGAGCTGAAGGAGAGGCAGTCAGACTTCCCAGATGTCACCTCGGGGGCGTATGTCATCGAGGTCATCAGCCGAACTCCAGCTGAGACGTGAGTGACTCTCTCGGCACTTCTCTCTTTTTCCCACGTCGTCTGCTGTTCGCTGCCCACAATGTCAAAACAACAAGTGTTGAGATGGATGGGAGGGTGGATGCTGGTTGGTTCCAGACTCACTCCTCCAGAATATATGTTGTCCCTGGACAGATTAGTGGCATCCACATGAAAAGCTTGTTGGAAGCAAACCGCAGCGTTCCACCTGAAAAAAACCAGCAGGTGGAGTTTATTTTCTTGTTGTCTGGTGGGTTTATGTGGAACACAAGCAGCAGTCAGGATCTCAACGTTCATGAGATTTGAACTTTCTGCATGTGAAGACAGCAGGATGTGGAAAAGTTCACCTCTGGTTTTGAAGCTGCTGTTTTGCTTTTGGCACCGGGCTGAAAGCTGGCGGTGAAGGCAGGATGGTGAAATGTTTCCCACCCAGGCCGCCCGGCTCCCTCTGCCAGGGAGGGCACAGCGCTCCAGCCACAGCTGAGCAGAGCTTATTTTCTTTTGTGGAAGTGAACCTGAAATGAGAAGAGACCGACTGAATCCTGCCAAACAAGCTGGGAATCCCCGACATGGATGCACATTGTGTTTCATTTGGTCGCCTCACACCATAACTCCCATGATTCTTTGCTTCTTCACTACATTATTGAACTACAACTTCTGTTTTCATTGTTTTGATGTAGAGAGAAGTCGTGACAAGTGTGTCAAGTTCCATGTTAAGGAGCGGCAACAACACTAACATCCTCACAAGCCTGTCTGCAGATATATTGTGGGGATTGTGTAAAAATAACACTGCAACCAACTAAACTTTATTTGCTTGTGTCGCTCTTCCTTCTTAATGACAGCGCTGGCCTGCAGGAGAGTGATGTCATCATCAGCATCAACAACGAGCGGATCACCTCGGCCAGTGACGTGAGCGCCGCCATCAAGCGGGACGAGACGCTGCGAACGGTGGTGCGGCGAGGAAACGAGGACGTCATCCTGACCATCATCCCAGAGGAGATCGAGCCTTGACCTCAACCAACAACAGTCAAGTCAACAACCCACACAGTCGACCAATCCCGAGCTGGCTCTCAGTGTTTTTCAACCAATTATGAACATTTTGAAAAACCAAGCAACGAATAGGTGTGTGTGTGTGTGTGTGTGTGTGTGTGTGTGTGTGTGTGTGTGTGTGTGTGTGTGTGTGTGTGACTGCGTTTAAGAACTTGTAATTATTAGTAGTCTTACATGGTTTTTTGCTTGCACACACCTTCAAAGGTCCAACGTTCGTTGTCCAGAGAAATGAAGCTCCTGCTTCTCATGTTAGCTTGAATTTTTCTTCTAATCCCGTTTTACATTTCATCCTCACGAACCTTTTATATCCTACTAACCCCGACTGTCGCTGCAGGTTACCGTAGTTCTGTTTCATTGTGTATATTCTTGATGGAATATTTTTTTAATAGTATTTTTTGTCTTTATGTGTTTGATGACATTTTTTTCAAAAAAGGGAATAAAAGTCTTTACAGAAGTGTTGCCTTTATGACAAGGATGAGAAAAAAAATGTTAATTTGATGTTTGATCGCAAACATGTTTCCTTAATCAGCCAAAAGGAGTTAATAATAACCATGTTCAGCAAACTGTTCCTCAATGATCTGATCAGTTCTGTTGTAGCAGCTGTTACAGATCCTCTAACCTTGTAGAAGAATAATTCATTACAGACAAAAAACTAGAGACCATCTTGCCATGAGATTTCACCAGCTGCAACACCAACATGTCAATGTTCTGACCCGTTAGTAAAGTAGAGGTCCACTGGCCCGCTCCAACTTCTGGCTTGGACGACTGTCTTCAAACTCAGCCTTCATTTTGATCTCAACAAGGTTTCGTGACTTTATTTTGAGCAGTTGTGACACTAATGTGCCGGCAGACATCTGACACAGTCCTCAAAATCCCTCCTGTAAAGGTTTCTCCCACCAAAGGTGTTTCCAGGGCCACATTTCACCAGATAAACTCACAAGGTCGACGCTGTGGCTGCTGATTTCATTTGTCTTCATTAAAGATGTTTAATAATGTGCGTATATTAAAAAAAATGTAGCAGAAATTCAACTCCGCCGCGGCCCCAGCAGCCGAGCTCTGTTCACAAGGAGACCACGAAAACAAGTTGAGAAATAACTCCATCATCTCTCAAACATCTCGCTCTCTGCTCTGTGGCTCTGATGTGAGCCATGTAACACCGAGTTCAACACAGCATGACACAATGTGTTGGCTGCAGTGTGTGTGTGTGTGTGTGTGTGTGTGTGTGTGTGTGTGTGTGTGTGTGTGTGTGTGTGTGTGTGTGTGTGTGTGTGTATTGGCCCAGTGGAGCAGAGGTGTTGCATAACACCTGACACAGTTAGCACAGTAAGAATAGTGATGTGTTCTCTGTGCCGGTTCACGCAGGAGGTCGGCTGATGTAAGTGGGTTTTCTCTGCTGCTGTAAACGCTCAGCAAACCTTCTCTGAACTTCACGTCAGTATCTACATTTTCTGCTGCTCTGTGTAACACTCCACTGCTTTACTTGATGGCTTTGGTTACGAGTTACTTTACAGATTACGTGCCTGATCAGAGTCAAAGTAGAACAGTTTTAATTTATTGTATCAGCAATCAGATAAAAAAAACACTGATTCTGATCATCAGAAAAATGTTGAATATCAGTCGACCCATAGTTATACGGTTTACACTTACATGTAAATATATATTGTGCATCATTTACCTTTACTTGTACTTCTGATAATTGCGTTCATGAATAGTCAGACACTTTTATGGACTTTTACTCAAGTATTCATGTAAGTGACTTTAACCAAAGTAATATTCTCACGTGACATCCTTCTTACTCAAGTATTATTTTTGGGTACTTTTTACCTCACTGGACATTATTTGTGCACTCGACTGTGTAATTACCATCAGATAACCAAATTTGCTTTGCTTTGATTTTATTTTATGACTTTTCAAGCTCAACTTGTAGGTCAGCAAGCAGTCCTCAAAGTGCTGCAGGTACGACTGAACGCTCCAGGACTGATGACTGATGTGACACCGTTTGGTCAAGACGTTATTTTTAACCTTGACTTACATCAAGTGATCATTTGTGCACACAAACTGCTGAACTGTGTCTTGGGAAGATTGACTTTAGTGTGACAATGAAGAATCTACTGTGATAGAATGTGTTTTTGTCCTCAAATGAACCGTCTTTCACTCCATTCCGAGGAAAAAAAGGTTTCTGTGTGTTGTTGCAACTTTGATATCGTGCTTTCTTCTCGTTTGCCTCGGCCAAGGTTGTTCTGCGGGTGAGAGCAGATAAAACCAGTTCAGGAGTTTCTTATTAAGCACTCCTCCTTTCTCTGCTTCGGTTTGTGTGATGAGAACATGTAGCGAGATGGAAATGTTGACTGTTACTCGTTCCCTCTGCCAAACTGAACCCACATGCATATGTTTTATCTTAGACGACAGTGTTGAAGTTTGGTTTCTCATCGTGTTGTCGGGTAAAGAAACAACAAAGGAACTCAGAGTCAAACTCATCTTCAGAGATCTGCTGCATTCAGCATTACTGCAACCGTCGGTCAAATTAAACATGCTTTGCTCTGCAGAGTTTTGATTACCAGCATCATCAATTTGTCTGGCATAATCATCTTCATTCAAACATGTTGGAAACTCTTTTGAGGAAACACAAATCGTCTATGCAGATGTTTATAATACGGAGGTTTCCGTGTGGGTCCGATCAGGAATGCGTGATCCGGCTGCAGTGTGTAGAGGAGCTTACACAAACAGTGGATGTGGGCTGTGAGGTGAAACGGGTTCAACATTACTGTAAAACATGAATGACATCTTTTCATCACCAACTACCTCCTGGAATGCGGATAGAAGCCGTCGACCGGCAGGAAAAGACGAGCAGAGAGATGCTTCTTTCATTTGGACCCCGGCTGGATGAGATGAATGGAACCAGTGACCCGGTTTAGTCCTGATTGACAGAACAGATTTTGTCCCAGAACCTCTGCTGACTCAGTGTCTGCTCTTCTCTCCGCACTTCTTACAAAACATCCGCACATCGTTTTATAATTTGATGTCCTCCATATGTAACGTGTGACCCACTTCTGATGACTCAGCTCCCAGCTGTCAGTTGGTCCGCCGCCATCTTGGCATCGACCGGCTCCTCTGTTTCTTTTTATATTTTGGACCGGAGCTTTTCACGCAGCAGGATTCACTTCAGATGTCTTCTGTCCTGGACCTCTCTGCTGCAGTTCTCCCCACGAGAAGACTTTCAGTGACCTTGAGAGTTCATTTACGACTAATCTATGACTCAGCATTACTGGAAGGCCCGGCGGGAAACATCGGCCAAGTCGAATTTACATTTCGGGAACGAGTCTTAAGCGAACTTTTCCTCTCGCTGCCATTGTCGTCCACGCATAATATCCATAAACCAGAATTGTCAACTCTTAAAAGTATTGTCTGACTCATGTGTTTTGATTCTGGTCAGATTATGCAGCACTGGAGCCAAAAGATACCAAACTGAAAGCCAAGACGTTCTGCTTGGTGAGGCTGCCATAGTTAAACAAAGCTGCCTCACTGTTACTCATTATGCAGCTTTTATAACACAATTTTGCATGAAATATTAGAACTTTTGCCATTTTCTATGCAGTTTCACATCATTCGTTAATGGCCCATATCCTGTAAAGTGTGTCAGTGACTACAGTTTTCTAATTTATGAAAGCAAAGCACTGAACTCTTACAGTTTTCTTTTTAGGATTTCATATATTCTGCTCCGTCTTTTCCATGCATGTCTTTCTGTTTAAGGGTGGCCAATGCAACTTTCTTACAGAGATAACATCAGTTTTAGATGTATTTTACAGCCGTATGTTTCCACCCAAATTTGCAAACTTTAGAAAGACAGCAGGCTTGTAGTTGAGTAATAACTTCTAGGAGACAAAACATGTCAATCACTAATTTAGCAGAGCTTTGTTAGCACCGATTCTTCATAATACAGCAGGGCGAGTATATGTGACTTCAAGTGGGCAGCCCTGTTGTAATAGAGATATTAATCCCTGCCAGCATAAAACCAAGTCAGCACATGTGCATGAAAAGCCCCATAGAAATCCTAGAGGTTTAAAGAATATATGACTATATAACCCAAATGAAAAAGTTACATAATGCACCTTAAAAAGAGTTATTAAGAAACTAAAATCTGTATAAATATATTTATTATTGCCGTGTACGTCAGCACAGTTATTAAAACCATAAACATCACAGTTCTTTTACTAGTTTACACTGCAGACAAGCTTTATGTTACAGACATTACATTATTTAAAACATTACAGTGGCATATTAAAAACATCTTTAATCAGTTACACCTTCTTTAAACACTGCAGTAACCAGAGTACACGGACTCATTCTGAGAAGTGTCGAACCAAAACAGTTAAGGCCTGACGGACCAAAACACTTAGTGCAGTTACAGTACGTTACAGAGTGGGAATAAGAATAACTGTCGGTCAGGATCATGTGGGTTATAAAACCTGGGAGTGTTTACATGCAAACTTTCATGTGAATATACGAGTGTCCTGCCCACATTGCATGGAAATCAATATCATGTTAAAATCAAACAACAATAACCTGAGTGAGATCACGTCACTGCAGTAATTAAAGCTTCTTCTTTATGTTAAAATACTTCCACAAACTGTTAGAGATGTTTCTGTCTTCTCTTTAATGCGGCCAAACTTGCCCAGAATGCAACACATGATTTCTGAGATCTGAGGGTTTTTACGCTCACCTGGACATTCTCACTGGTTGTTAAATAGACTTGCATTCATTTGCTATTTTTTCCCAGAGATAAAAGACAAACTAACCGTTTCAGAGGCTGCATCTTCGACAGCTGGAGATGTATACTTTAAGACAATTTCATGCTTTATCAAATTGTTGCAATTATCATTTAAATGTGTCCCTATTTCCCATTGCAGCCTGTTTTTGTCTCTGTTAGTATCTGCATCCTGCTCTGCCTTCCTCCTGACACTGAGGTCAGTCTGAGAGGGACCAGGGGCAGAAAGGCTTCCCGGTTACACATCATGTTAGTCTTTTAGCGGTGCTGAACTCAGTGCATGGCTGGTGTCGGTGCGGTCTGATCCATCGGTCCGGTGGATGCTGCGTCTCCTGCTGAGCTGCTCATGGCTCCCTGGTTGAGGGCGAGCTGTGGCAGGGCGCTCAGAAGGGCGTTCTCCAGCTTCTGCTCCAGAGCATCCAGGCGACGGTCCACGTGCTCCATCAGCCTCTTCTCCATCTCCTCGAGGCGGCGCTCCATGACTGAGTCCAACTCCCTGCAGAGAGGAGGGACAATGTGGCTACATTTGGTTTAAAAGCAAAGTGTCTGCAGGGTAAAAATCTCAGATTAACATGAAGGTACAATGAATATTAATCAAATAGCAGTTATTGAACTTTGGTTCTCTTCTGCTGACTCAAGGGAAACCTCGTCTGAACATGAACGTTGGGTGCAGCTGCAATTTTTCAACAAGTTGCAACTCATGTCAAATGTAATCTCAACTGTACGTGGCCGCACATTAGGTCCTGAAATGAGTGTAGAGGAATGAAAGAGGGCAGCAGACAGAGAAAGTTGAGCTGCGACTGACTCACAAACCCAAATGAAGCCACATCAGGGACAAAACCTCACATATAAACACAGACGCTGAAACCAAACCACCCACACAGTCAGCGTTGACCATTATGTTCCCCTGACCTCAAACTCCTGCTGCGCCCGTCTCACTCAGCCACTTTTCTTTATGTAAGAAGCTGACTTTGGGTTTGTTTCATCCTGATCAACC
This sequence comes from Diplodus puntazzo, assembly GCA_963678695.2. Taxonomy (NCBI): domain Eukaryota; kingdom Metazoa; phylum Chordata; class Actinopteri; order Spariformes; family Sparidae; genus Diplodus; species Diplodus puntazzo. Next base: position 25,363,716 of record OZ023176.1, on the reverse strand, counting down.
ACAGGAAAATTTCCAAAACCTTTTTCTCTTTTCCCACCTTCTCAAACACGTCTTTGCATTTTCTCGGCATCACTTTTAACCCTCAAGTATCTTAAAGAGTCTTCAAAACACCATCCAGTACTTCTAAAGCTGCTCAGGACATAGACCAGAATGCAATGCAGCAGTCTCAATTTCCCACAATGCAATGCAACTGCAAAACAGGTCCACATATTACTTTCAGTTTCTCCACTGCAAATTAAAACTGTTTCTTTCACAATTGCTTCCTAAACCTTCAAGTCAGCTGCACAACTGAAAGCAACAACTTACTGAATTTAATGAATTTAGTTTTTCACAAGAAGATGAAAACAGGCACGTTTAACATCAGTTCACAAGAAGAAATAAAAAACAGTAGTATACCGATAACACATCTTTACAAAAAGCAAACACTCAAATCAGATGATTTTCTTTAAAAACTACAATGACTTTCTCAGTTAGTTTCAAAATGTAAATATTACCGTTTCTTTGTTTTCTGAAATCTAATTTGGATTATAAACTAAATCAGTCATTTCATCCTGTGGTAACTCGGCTGATGTGTTGTGGTGAAGACGTACCGCGGAGCTGCCGTCCTCTCCTCGATGTGGAGCCACAATCAGCTGACATTCTGTCTGAACCCACATGTGCTGCTCTGTCCTGACAAAGAGCCTCATTTATCAAACCGCGGTTCGTAGCACCAGCTCATAAAGACATTTTTCAACTGTAGAGAAAACTAATGTCAGCTCTAAATCAACTGATACAAGTCTTTGCATCAGTGTTGGCTCAAAAATTCAAAAGGAGGTTTGGTGTGTTTGCCAACATCTTAATGACTCACACATACAGCGACGCTGATAAATGAACTCTATTGTCTCGATCAGCCTCCTCCCTGCACTCGGAGCAGCCACGGGCCAAACCCACATCCTTCCATGTAACCCAGACTCTTAGCTGAACACTAACAAGAACCCTCACCAGAATGTTGTTTTAAAAAAAATGAGACTTTATGGCATGATATGACTTCATTCCCATGTAGATGAGAAATATTTGAACTGCACTCCAACACACGTCATGCATGTTTCGTACTGCCAGGCAGCCGAGAGATCGGTGAATATTCTAGGATGAGGCAGTGGGGAAATGTTTGGGCGTCACTTTCAGCCAACAATGCAACTTCAGACAACCAAAACTGTCGGCCCATTAAACAGATGAGTCTTTGTTTCACCCATGCACTCGGTGACAACAATGTGAGCGAGAACAATGTGATCAAAAATGCTGACTGTTTCTACTGCAGTGCTTTCCATTTAATTAAGAATTGACGAGCCTGGATATTCTGCTTAGCCGTGCGTGCAGAGATATATACATCTGCTCTGCGGCGCTGGTAACTGTGCAAAGACGTCACATTTGCTGCTCCACATTTATTTAACAGTAATGATGATCTAATAGTGGAGGTACAGTAGAGAAGTAGTCAAGTAAAGCATTGTTATCAATCATCTAAAATAATTGTATCTTGTCCTTAGTTAGCAGGAACCAGGTGGTAACATCCTTCTGACACAAGATGGTGCTGTTTTATCTGATAAAAATGGTGCAGACAACATCACGGAGCTGTTTTTCAATTGTTACTTCTACTCCACTAAAGTTCACTCACCATGAGCCATTTCTCATCTTCTTCTCCTTCTCTGCCACCGCTGCAGCGTCATCCAGCCTCAGCTTCGTCACCTGACCGCAGAGGCTCTGCAGCATGGGCAGAAGCTCGGGGTCGGATCCCATCACCTGGTCGCGTCCCTGCCCTTTCATGAAGTGTGACATCATCTCAGCTAGCTGCGCGTGGCTCGCTGTGACTCTGCTCTCACTGTTAGCTGGAGGTATGAGACCAACATTGTTACATTTCAAAACTAGATTAAAGTGATTGGTGACATTATGTAACACGTCATCAGGCAGTAAGATGACAGATGACAGTGTCTGGAGACTTCGAAGAGTCAGATTTCTTTTTATGCCACTTGAAACTCCTTTTCAGGCCAAACAGCTTCCTAATTGTGGATTTTCAACAGAGGCAAATAATTACTTACTTATATTCTCAGTGTCGACACCAGAAACCGGCCTGTCTGGGGACGAGGAGGTTGAGCCGTTTGACATCGCTCCATTCTGAGCCGGAAGAGATTCATGTGCAGTCCTGATGGAGCCGACTGGAGGCTAACGACACAGAAAAAAGGCTGTTATCTAATGTGTGAGTATTTTCTGAACATCAGGCTGACGATGGACATGCTCTAAAAAACATTTATGTTTGCAAGTTTGGCTGCAGATTTGTGCTGCTGTTAAGTGACCACACCCTAAAGTAAGTTTGGATTATCTATTGGTGTTCTGTTATATTCAATCATAATGCACTATGAGGAGTAACATGTTCTAGACTGTTTTTGCAGCTGGTTGAGAGTAGAGGTCAGACTTATACCCTGGAGTCTGCAGGCTGGTTGCTGACGGCTGCTGGGGACATGTTGGCTCCTTGAGCCAGGGCAGAGAAAGCTCCACTGCCCATCAGGAGAGGCAGGAATCCGCCCAGAGAGCCGGTCTGGTTCTGCAGAGAAACACACACCGACAGATGACATTATTTTGTGCAGCTGCCATTATTGTGCAATAGAAACTACATGAAGCTGCCAAGTTTTCTGTCAGACGATATCTTAAGATTTAAGTGAGTTGGCTAAAAGCATGACATTAATGAGATGCACTGTCATAAATCCAAATACAGAAGAAGTTACTGTTCAGCAGGGAGAGGACTCCCACATCTCTGTAAGAGCAACGGTAAATACACAAGAGGGCTTTTAAAACAGTCACTGTGTCAAGAATCAAATTGATTTTCCTAATAAGCTGAAATGAACTGAAGCCCAAAAGGCGCCTGGAGGCAGATAAACTTATAGTATAACTAATAATTTACATGACACTTTGGGAAGCACAAGCACAGCCCTTTAGCTGATGTCACTCTTGTTGTAATTCCCCTTTTTCCCCTACAGAGGTTATTTAACGCATTAAGTAACTTGTTGGTCCTTTACTCCCACCTTCTGCTGGAATTGCACCATTTCCATGAGGTTCTGGGCTCCTGGTGAGAGACTCGTCCCCATCTCCTCAACCAGACACTGCACCTGCTGCATGTCGATGCCAGGGCCGCGGGCTGGGCAGGGCTGGAGCTGCTGAAGGCCCACAATGACTCGACAGACCAAAACACTGCTTCTACCAGCCAGGGAGAGAAGCTGAGAGACAGAACCAGAAGATCAACTCAACATTGTCACACAATTCTATTAAGTGTGGAGTGTCATTAAAAGAAGCATCAAGCATTTGCAGGTGTGAAGACTAAAATGAGGTTTTGGAAAATGCAAGGGTGCTATTAGATGCTAATAGATGTCAAAAACTCAGTGGTTTTTATGTTTGGACATCTCTGAACACAACTCACCTTCACCTCACAGGCTGAGGACGGCTGCTCGAGGATCAGCTGCTTCTTATAGAAAGGCCCTCTGTCTGAACTGTGAGCAAAGATGAGAGGAGACACAACTTCAGACATCGTTCAAATTCAGACTGAATCAGACGTCAGACGCAAGAACTGACAATAGACTAAACTGATCACCACAGATTAAACTGAAAGACAAAGACCCTGTAAATAAAAAACAACAACTTGCAAATGATGTAATAACTGTGTATCTGTGTGTATACCTGTCTGGCAGGGCGCCATCTTGTCTCTCCCCGCGTACAGTCCCGCAGTATTCTCCTGTCTGGCTGTACACCTCCATGGTCCGAGCCTCGCTGATGACCAGCAGGCGGCTGATGGCAGAAGGGGAACAGGGGCTGCACTGGAGCATCAGGACACAAGGAGAGCCTTCCTCCGTCTGCTCCAACAGCACCGGGCTGACGCTGCGAGGGAAAGATCACATAACACTGATTTACTGTATTCTCCTCCTGTTAGTAAAAACAATGGTGAGGCTTGGACATAAATAGGGATTGTGCAAGAATCTGCACAAATCAAAAAATACAAAACAACTCAAGCAGCAGAATCCAAACACTGATCATCTACTTTTTTGTGTGGTAATTTTTTTACAGTTAATTCTTGAGAACCTCACCAGTTTTTGAGCTCTTCTTCATGGTCGTCCTTATCACCGATCAGAACAGGACTCAGGACATCAGCCAAGCGACGTCCCTCAGCCTGACAGACCCAAGCGGCTCCGCTCTTCACAGAAATGTCCACCATGATGCTGCTGAGGCCACTGGGACTGTAACCTTCTTGGGAACAAGCTGGGACACAAATTGGGAGACAAGAGTGAAAGTTGGGACAGAAAAGCAAGACTGGAGGACAAAGTCAGGACAGAAGATAAGTTAGAGAACAGGGTGAGACAGAGGATTGGAGACATTTTAGGAAAGTCTTTTTAACAAATTAACAAACATATACAAACAACATATATTTTGCAGAGGCTGAGGTTTTCTTGTCCACTTCCTATTTTTATCTCTGTGAAGGACAGAACATTTGACAGCTGTGATGTGGGAATAATTTGACTGATATCTTTTCATTCCAAGATGATTATTATCGGCCGACTTTATATTCTGATGCGACTGAAGTGTTGGTGTTAGCAGTACCTGTATAAAAACAAAACAGTATAGTATGCTAATGTTAAGACATAACGCTGCTTTAACGTACTCTTACCTTACAATAGCTTCAGCTGAAACCGTTGATTAGCTTGTTTTCCTCAATTTACTGGATTTTCGTCTTCGCATCTCTTCGTACGGATGAACCTGATATATAACTAATGATAAAACGCAGATTTCCTGGCTCGGGGAAGCTAACGCTAAATCTCCTGCTCATCTGCACTACAGCGACCGAGTGGCAGCACGCGACAGGATGTTGTGGTGTGACGTCATTAAACAGCGACGCGTGAGATGTCATCCCAGGCTGTGATGCCAATTTGGTAAATACGCGCTTTTTAAAGCACAGCAAATATCTTTTACGTGGTGTATTTTACAGGAAATGTAAGTATAGTTCTGTAAAAGCTTATGACATGTTCACAGTTAAGCTAGCAGTTAAGTTAAGTAGCTAGCTAGCTTCATAGTTGACACAGCTAGATGTACTTTATGGTATCCTAGCTTAAAGAGCTACACAAACAGATGCGTGAATAATGGACCCAGCTCTTTTTTAAAGCAGGGCATGGACTTCACAGAGTGCTACGGAGACACGGTCTCCAGTGTTGCTGCTGCATCTCGCTCAGGCTGTAGGAAGCAGGTGAGGAGGCTGATTCAGAGACGCTTCAGTGTGGACTGTCGGGACAACCGCGGCTGGAATGCTCTGCATGAAGCTGCAGCCGCCGGGAGTAAAGGCTGTGTGCAGGAGATTCTGACGGCTGCCTGCGGTGAGAAAGGTTGGAGCTGATCACATATTACAATCTGGAGTGTTTAGACGTGTCCCAGGATAAATAACTTGAATATTTCTTTTCTTTTTCAATGAATGAAGCCAAGCGTTTTGCATCCTAATGGAGCCAACAATTCAAAAAACAATATATATGTCATTTAAAAATAGTATTAAACAGCAAATCCTCATATTTCAAATTCCTTGATGAGTTACTTCAAGAGTTTTCAAAATGGTTTTTCAGGTTATAAAGTCTAATATGCGATTCAGGTGGAAACAACTTTTGTTCCTAATTGTTCTTTCCGGACTGCCAGCAGCAGGATCCTCCCGTGGCTGCCGTGCTTATGTGAACTCTTTGACGCATGAGGGAGAATCAGCATGTTACCTGGCAGCGAAGCATGGACACCTGGCCGTGGTCCGACTTCTCTTAAAAGCACATGCCAACATCAACCAGCTAACAAATGACTTGTCATGTCCTTTGTATGCAGGTACATTTGCATTATCAAACCTGTCTTAATGTGTTTTCTTTACATGTTACTCTGACCTCTCTTTTGGATTGTAAAGTTGAATTTGATTTGATGAACTCTGTCTACAACACTTACCAGCTGCTAACTGTTTTCCAACAGCTGTAGACGGTGGGTTCGAGGAGTTGGTAGAACTGCTGGTCAGTAAAGGTGCAGAGGTCAACAGAACACACACCGCGTCCTGCTGGACCTGCCTTCATCAAGCTGTGTATAAGGTAATAACAGAACACACAAAGAACTTTGTGAAATGTATCCTAATGTGTAACATGGATATTTTGCCTTCCCTAAGGGCCACAGTAAAATTGTGGATATCCTGGTCAGTGTGTGCAACCTGGAGGCAGTAGATGACCACAAGATCTCGCCTCTCTTTGTGGCTGCACAGTACGGACAGCAGGAATGCCTGGAGATCCTTGTGAATGCTGGTAAATTGTTGTTTTTCTTAAAAACTTTCCATGTTCTTTACTTTGGTTCAAGTTTCCCTCTTTGTCACTTCTTTATGCTCCCCTCTTTAACCAGTAATTAATGAAATTTTGTGTTGATTTGGTTTCTTTATGTACTTTTCTTTACTTTAGGTGCCAATGTGAACATCCAGGCAGCTGATCTCGCCACACCACTGCTGATTGCCTCCCAAGAGGGCCACCAGGCATGCGTGAATTTCCTGTTGGACCACGGAGGAGATCCCAACATGGCCTGCAGTCAGGACTGGCCCCAGCTCCCCATTCACGCTGCTGCTGAGTTTGGCCACATCAGGTACTAAATCTTTAGAGTCATCTTATAAATATAGATTATAAAGAAGTTAGTTTCTAGTTGTGTCCATTTGTCAGTGAGGTGACATTTACCAGAAAAATAAGAGATAGCGACGTTTTCAGTTAATTATTGTAAGAATTTTTTAACTTGTTAAGTTGATTTAATGTCAGAAAATGGTGAAAACCCAGCGATATTCCATTTACAATTATATAAAACAAGGAAAACATTGGAGTATTAGGAACCAGAGAACGTTAAACATTTTTGATTGATGATATTGATATTGATATAAAATTCAGGTATATCATATGCAATTTTACCCATATTTAACCCTTAACCCTGTTTTTGTTTTTCATCCAGTGTCCTCAGCAGGCTGATAGCTGTTACTGACCGTGTGTGTGACCGTGGTGATGGCATGGTTAGTCCACTGTACTTGGCCATTCACAGGGATCAGAACGAGAGCGTCGAGGTGCTCTTGAGGGAAGGTTATAGCCCAGATGCTCAGGACTGCACACACATCCTTGGCCTCCATTCACCACTCTCTTTCGCCTTGTCTCAGACATGGAACAAACCATACAGGTTTGTGTGAAAGCACATTTAACCTATTCAAGAACATAGACAAAATCAAAAAGATGAATATGTCCCTGATTTCAGTTCAAATCTCTTTCAGTGAATCAGTGAGGATGCTGGTAGCTGCAGGAGCTCGTCTGAGTGAGGAGGACTGGATTTATGCCTTGGCCAATGACAAAACAGACCTGCTGCAACTGATATTTGAGCACAGATGGATCCCCCGACCAGAGACTTTGACCAATGACTGTTCAGTATCGAATCACCATGGGAAAGCTATATTAAAACTGCAGGAACTGAGGGATCTGCTCTGTGTGGCATTACACCAAATCCATTTTGCTGCCTGTTGGCTTCCTCTGCTTCTGAAGGCAGGACTGGAACCTTCTTTGCTGCTTCAGTCCCATATGTAAGAAAATCTTTTTTAAATATTTCACTCTTTGGTCAAGTATCGGATGACTATAATTGATCAATTCTTTCTTTCCTGAACACTTTCTAGGTTGGAACAGGCAGACAGCGACGTGTTGAATTACCTGCTAGAGTTTGTGAACTGGTCAACTCTGTCCCTCACTTTAAAAAATATTCTGGATGGCAGACGGGTGGCGAAGACTTGGCAACCGTCTCCACATTTTGGTACAGTGACAAAGTAAACACTGCAAATTTGCTGCTGCTAATCTGTGTTAAACTAAATAATTTTAACTCTCTCTTCCGTCTCTTTTTCTAGACTCCATTACCTCTCTTTCCCACATCTGTCGACTGCATGTGAGGTCAGTGTTGGGACCAGATCTACTGATGAGGACCAGCGTAGTCCAACAGCTACCTGTACCCTCCCCACTTCATGGCTTCCTCCAATTCAGAAACATCCCAGACCCTTCTTACAAACACTCACAGCCATCACCGCTTTCAGATCGAATACAGACGTACCATTCCACACACCAACACAGACATGTTCTGTAACCCCATCTAGTTTACCTCTGTATGTTGCTTTAAGATTGTTAAAATCCAGGTTTCACATATGTATTCTGTATCAGCTTGTAACAGCTCCTTGTGGAAGTGTGATGCTTGAGTGATATATTCAAACCCAGGAGTATCTGTTGGATCTTCTGAGACTTTGGGATCACAAGAAGTCACAAGTTCAAAACACTTGACAAGATGGTCACATGATTGCAGAATAGTATTCGGGCCGGGGGGAGAAAATAAAACAAGAAGAGGAAGTTCTTTCTTCATTATGCACTTTGAGAAGTCTAAATGTGGAGAATAAAGTCGACTCTTCTGGTCCATCATATCCAGTTAAGGGAGCGACTGTAAGTTATGCAAGCTAAGCTAAAAGAGAAATTATGCATTTCTTACTAAAGCCAATTTCACCAGTTAATCTACATAAGGCATTTTGTTGAGGCAGTCATTTGCGCTGTTTGATGTAGTAGCAAAAGGTCGACTTTAATCTTGAAATGTCAAATTGTATTACAACTTAACACCTTGATGCTCTTCCATACATGACACCTCAAAAGAAATCATTTATTTGCATATTTTAGAAATGGACCAATGCTGTTTGTATTCACTTGTTTCTCCTGACCATTAACATTTATTGTTTAATTTGATATACAGAATATTTTTTTGTAATTCAAGTAAATACATCCCCAAAAAGAGTGTTGTGTTGCTTCAGTTTGATATTGATATGCAATGTTTGTGATGTGACAATAATGATATGATAATAAAAGCCATTTGGTCGAACTCTGATTGGTGCAAGCAGACGTCATTCACACGCAGACCAGCTCTGATTGGCCAACGTCACATTTGCTGGGCTCTGTATTTGACAGGTATGGCGGGTGGATAGTGCCACGGCAACTCTACCGCAGGAGACTCGTGTGTGACATCAACGTCTGAACTGGCTTACGTTACGCCGTCGCCAGTGCAAGTCGTCGTTGATAAGTACGTCGCCACACCTACGCCGTCGTGCCCCCCCAACTTTCTCATTCACATCAGTTCTGGTCTCCATAAATCAATCAATAAATCCTAACCGCTCGGGACAGGAAGTGCACGCAAGAAACTTCAAAATAAAATCATGTAGACATTTTTTGGATATTTAATTAAACAACAATGTAACGCGAGTCTGTCAGCAACTTTATTGCATTACATTAACTGTCAAAATGGGGTATAGGCCTAAGCTCTGTCCATATTTAGCGACAAGTTCATAGGAAAATATTTAACTTGTTGATAGGACAGTTGGACTCTTCCAGTCTTTGTAAAAAAAAAAAAAAACACCTCTCATATTTACCATTGAATAGTTTACCAGTAGGCCTAATTGACCTATATAAGATATTTTGAAACAATTGAACACAAGAAAGCTGATGCACCTGCTCAAAGGCTTATACACAGCCTATGTAAACTTTACAGCAGGCTAATCTCAGCACACGTAGAGGGCAAGAGTAGTTATTTGAAACCATCAACCAACATATAACATATATAATATAACATAATTAATCTAAGATTGTTTTTGTTGCCTCAGCTCATGTAGCCTAAAACATTTATTAAATAGGTCTACATTATTTTGTCTATTGCATGTTTCCACCTGATTCTTTTATATAATATACTTATTAATGGTACACAAATAAAATGAAATACACTAAAAAAAAAAAGAAAAACAGCAGGACTCGAACCCTTGCCGCTCCAGTAAAAATTACAGTAGGTATTTGTTGCAGAACTCCTACCAAGTGAGCTATTGAGGTAACTTGCAATTCTGCAGTTTGTGAAAAGTACCTTACAGTAGTAAGCTGCACAAAGCACCGTCAGCGCATAGACAAGTATTTATGTGCTTAACGGTACCGTGAAAAAACGATGAGAAATGGACATAATCACGAATTCATAACCGGACCCAGACATGACGTGAAAAGTGGACATGTCCGGCCAAAAGCAAACTTTTGGTCACCCTAAGTTAAAACTGGATTTTAAAATGCACTAACCTACTTCTGTTCTTCATGGTATAATGAAAATAAATTATTAGGTGGGTATCAGGTGTTGATTAAATAGGTAATGAAAACACAAAATAACAAAATTTAATTCTGTTGCCTTTTATTCAACAATTGTCCTCCATTTCCCATTCACATACCCTGGTCAGTCAGGCTGCATGTCTTCGATAATAGAGAACTTAAACGGCTCCAGGATGACTTCTCTCTCCACATCATTCAGCTCAGAACTTGCAGCCTCCAGCAGTTACTCCTCCCTGACTGGACTGAAAAACAGCGAAACATTAAATCCTTATTTCATCTTCATTTAGATACAAATAACCTGAGCGTCAGCTGCTAACCACCGTTAGCGTAACTAACTAAAAAAAATACAACAACTCACAAACATATAGGATCGGTAATATAATAAATAATGAAACAAATAAATGTATCCTATACTACTAAAACGGTAATGCAATCTCGGCATTCATTACTGTTGTCATGGTGGAATGCAAAATACAATGCAAAAATACTATTATATATATATATATTAGTATTTTTGCATTGTGGTATTGATACTTTGGATCTAAGTAGCCTACTTCTTCCAACACGCAACACTGTTTGTAACTACAACAACCATTGAACAATGGCACCATCTAGTGGATAAAATCCGCAATAGAAGTTCCCAGGAAAACATTGTTAAATTTGGACAATTTTTAAATTTTGCAATTTTGAAAGCAGGGCACTGTCGAAGACTGACCGTCGAAACCGTTTTGTGTGAGTAGTGAGGGATTAAAGAGATCAGAAAGAGTGCTGCTGGCTTCTTGTTCCTTTTACACAGCTTAGTCTATTCAGTGCAATCTCAATGCTGCAACTGCTCAAAAGAAAAACAAGTGAATCAGAAGGATGAGCATAGTGCAGGCTATGCACTGTACTCTGTAGTTCCCATTATACACGAAAATAAAGACATGTTAACATATAAAACATGTAAGCTACTGAAAGACTTGAATTCACTCAAAGTTGGGGACGTAATTTTTTTTTTCTTCTAACTTCATTGAAAGTTGCAACAACAACAAACAATTCAGTCATTCCCGCTCACGTTTATGACAGCAGATCAAGAGCTAAACAAAACACAGAACATTATTTATAATGAACAATTACAAAAACCTAATAGCGAGGTGAAATTGGTTTTATATTCGACATTCGCTTGTTTTTTTCTGTTTCCAACCTTAATAGCGTCATGAAAACCGCACCAATTTCAGCCAGGTTGGTGTTATTTTGTACAGATAAGTACGACAGACATTTCACAGGTCTCATCAACTCACCAGCCTCAGTGGTTGTAGCGAAAACTCGAAGAAACAACACTGAATGTCCGTCGGAGTACCGTGCGGCAGCTGGGGCGCTAAGGGACCATCATAAAATTGCAATCTCTGATTTTTCAGTTTCAATCAAAAGAAATAACAACAACACACACATGCTGTCTGCTTTTAAGCTTAGTATAGATCTTTCACAACCATTATCTCACAGGAAAAAAAAACATTTAAAAATATCCCAGAAAGATGTTTTCAATCAATATTAGTTATTGATATTTCTTTGTTTTATTTTGAAATAGCTCTCAGGAATTCTAACCTACCAACACCAAAATACTTCTCATCTGCTTTAAGGCCAGTACTGATCTTTCACAACCATTATCTCACAGAAAAAAGCATTTTAAAAACCCCCAGAAAGGACAAGGGTTCAGTCAACATTAGTTATTCCTATTTCTCGGCTTTATTTTGAAATAGCTCTCTGGGATTCCAACCAACCAACACGAAAATACCTCTCATCTGTTTTTAAGGTCAGTACTGATTTTTCACAAACTTTATTTCCCAGGAAAAAAAACAACAACAACATCATTAGAATATATTCCAGAAACAATTAGTAATCATTGAGCATATTTAGTAATATTTTTTGGTTTCATTTTGAAATAGCTCGCAGGAATTTCAACCTACCAACACAATTCTACTTCTTATCTGTTTGTAAGGTCGATATTGATCTTTCACACCAATTATCTCCCACGAAATCATGTAAAAAATATCTTGGTAACAATCAGCATTCATTGAGCACATTTTAGGACTATTTCTCGATTTTATTTTGAAATAGCTCGCAGGAATTTCAACCTACCAACACAATTCTACTTCTCATCTGTTTGTAAGGTCGATATTGATCTTTCACACCAATTATCTCCCATGAAATCATGTAAAAAAATATTCCAGAAACAATCAGTATTCATTGAACATTATTTATTAATATTTTCCCATTTTATTTTGAAATAGCTTGCAGGAATTTCAACCTACCAGCACCATTCTACTTCTCATTTGTTTGTAAGGTTGGTATTGATCGATCAAAACCATTATCTCCCATGAAATCATGTAAAAATATCTTAGAAACAATCAGTATTCATTGAATGTTATTTATGAATATTTCCCGGTTTTATTTTGAAATAGCTCAAAGGAATTTCAACCTACCAACACCATTCTACTTGTGTATGGAAGCGAATCTGTTCCATAATTCAAATTAAAATGCATTAACAGAAATGCTTTTTCATTTTCAGAATATAGCTGCATTATGTGACTCAAAAATAAAATGAGTAATAAATTATCCAAATTGCATTTTCATTTTCTTATTCAAGACTGCTCACTTTGTAACTAAATTAAAATGATAAAGAAAATTACATTTAAGATTTAATTTTCAAAATATGCCCCAGCAAAAAGTTGCCAAAATTCAATTTGAAATGTCAAATTTGAAAATTAAAATGCATTAGCAGAAATGCTTTTTCATTTTAAGGTCATCGTGCATTATGTGACTCATAAATAAAATGACTAATAAATCATCCAGATTGCATTTTCATTTTCCTCTTCAAGACTGCTCATTTTGTGCCAGGGCTGAAAAGTAAACTGCTTTTTCGTTTTAAAGCCCGCCCCCCGCAAAAAGTGTTTCAAAATTCAATTTGGATTCGCAATCCCAAGTGGCGCAGGAGAGTGACGTCAGAGGCCTCTCTTCTTCTTCAGCCCAGTCTGACCGACCGTGCTACGCATCTAACACGTTAGGGGGCGGCAGTGTGCATGTTCGACGCTGGAGCAAGAAGAGAGACAAGGGGACAGTGCGAAGGCTGTGTTGTTGTTAGCATAGACTGTGGTACATGTTGTCAGAAACAGCGGGGAAATCACCACCATGTCCAGTTCTGTACTGCGGTCAGGACAGCCATGGTTCGCGTTTGCTTGGTCAAATCAGCCGCACATTTTTTCCAGTGCGCAAATGCTCTAACATTTACGGTGATCGTGACGAAGCCGCTCTGAAGAGCTTCTGGTAGTGAGTGATGGGTCCGCTGCAGTCTCACAGTCAGAACCGTGAAACACACACGGTACTTTACAGTCAGTACTCCCGGTAATAAACTGAAGGTATCAGCTGGACTGTACGTCGACGTCGCCCCCATATTGGATGTGGCAGCTCAGCCCCGTGAACTGATACAAGCCAATGGAGTGAAGCTAACAAAGTGCTATATGTCTGTCATTTACACATTCACACACGTAGGGATACATTCAGGCAGGGGCGCCGCTAGGGATTTTGGGCCCCATGAAAAGAATCTTTACAGGGCCCCCAACACAGCGGTGAATTTTTTTTATGCTATTTTACATACAATTATGCATTTTAATGGTATTTTTGACTATCATTACCATATTTGTGAAAAAGGAACAACATGACAGTTGACATGTACAGTAGGGGAAGAACTGAGCACTCTGAATACAATGGAATTCATTTTGATTCATTTATTTGCTGCAACACTGATTCTTAAATTGGAAATAAACTCTTCCATGAAAAAATAGCAATTATAATCAGTGGAGAGAAAAAAATCTCAGCAAAAACAAAAACACCATCAGAATACAAAATGGCCATATATGATTTCTCATCATTTAAGTAGAACTTAATATATAAAAAGAATGGCAAATTATTATTATTATTATTATTATTTCAACACACACAGCTGCTCACCTCCTTCCTCATGTGGGGGCACTGGGGCTGGTTCAGGGGGATGGGGAGTTGGGGGCTGACAGACAGCTGCTGCTGCTGCTGCAGCTGCTGGTGCACTTGACTCTGTTCAGAATGAGGCATCATTTTGACAGAGGGGAGATCGACTATTATTGAATAAGAACAGCTTGATAAATGTTTGACTGGATTCATTATTTAACTAATATAGCAGTAAAATGTAAAAATCCAGAGTTTTCTTGAGCTAACATGGTGAGAAAAGTGAGCTAGCTTACAGACCACAGACAGGGACAAAGTTAATATTCCATAACTTTCCACCACAACTAACAAACCCACCTTTTTTTTGGAAATACTGGGTGACATATTGTCGACCCTTCAACTCCTTCTCCTCTCTTAATTTCTTTTCCTTCCTTTTTTGGCTGCCTGATTTTTGAGGCATACTGCCGTCTCCTCCGCTTTGCCCGCTGTGGCGCTGTGTGACACCGCCGGTGTGCTACCTGCAGCTGATCCAGTGGACTGAACCATTTTACGTAAATAGAGGGGGGGAAGGGTTGTTGTTTCCAAAACTAATAAAGTTATTGTTAGCAGGACATGGAAAATAAAACATTTGTGATTATATGTTAGTTAATAACTTAGTGTCATTATATTTTCTGTGATATAATTCCATCATCATTAGGGGCCTCTCTGGGCCCCCCTCAATCATGGGCCCCTAGAATCCGTCTCCCTTACCCCCCCTTTACGGCGCCCCAGCATTCAGGAAACAGAGAGGAACCAAAAACAACGTGTGCAACGTTCTCTGATTATTATAAACGTTAACTACTCCTCTTATGTTCAGTATACAGGTATTTATGGAACAGATTCGCTTCCATACGGGTGTACCTGGGTATTCTGTGTTTTCCCTCGTTTGTCTTCCCCCTTTTTCTTCCCTCACCGGCTCCCGTCTACCGGCTTCCGGACCTGTGGGCGTGCCAACCGTACCGGCTCCAGGGGAGAGGCGCACCTGGGTTTCATTCATTCATCATCCCCCTGCTACTTTCCCCGCTGTTTCTGACAACATGTACCACAGTCTATGCTAACAACAACACAGCCTTCGCACTGTCCCCTTGTCTCTCTTCTTGCTCCAGCGTCGAACATGCACACTGCCGCCCCCTAACGTGTTAGATGTGAAGCACGGTCGGTCAGACTGGGCTGAAGAAGAAGAGAGGCCTCTGACGTCACTCTCCTGCGCCACTTGGGATTGCGAATCCAAATTGAATTTTGAAACACTTTTTGCGGGGGGCGGGCTTTAAAACGAAAAAGCAGTTTACTTTTCAGCCCTGGCACAAAATGAGCAGTCTTGAAGAGGAAAATGAAAATGCAATCTGGATGATTTATTAGTCATTTTATTTATGAGTCACATAATGCACGATGACCTTAAAATGAAAAAGCATTTCTGCTAATGCATTTTAATTTTCAAATTTGACATTTCAAATTGAATTTTGGCAACTTTTTGCTGGGGCATATTTTGAAAATTAAATCTTAAATGTAATTTTCTTTATCATTTTAATTTAGTTACAAAGTGAGCAGTCTTGAATAAGAAAATGAAAATGCAATTTGGATAATTTATTACTCATTTTATTTTTGAGTCACATAATGCAGCTATATTCTGAAAATGAAAAAGCATTTCTGTTAATGCATTTTAATTTGAATTATGGAACAGATTCGCTTCCATACTTGTGGGCCGTTTGTAATGTCAATATTGGTATTTCACACCCGTTACCTCCCATAAAATAATCTAAAAATATCTTAAAAACAAGTGATATATGTTATGATTATGATCTTGGGTATTTGAGGCAATAAGTATGTACATTTACCACCTGATTCCAGATGCATGGGCATATTTTATCTTTATATTTCATATATGTTAAAGTCATACCAGGTTACAGGTTTGTTTTGTTACCATTCCTGGTCTCCAGACTCTGTGTGTGTGTGCATACGCTATGTTTTTACTTGTATAGACCTGCATAGTGATTTTCATATTCATTATATACCAAGTCTTAAATCAACTGTGAGATAGTTTCTAAAATTACAATATTTCAGTCTTTAGTGAAAAAGACCATTGCTCGTGTTGTGGTGAGGAGTATCCAAAAGGACAGAACCAAACGACAAAATGGGTGAGTGTACTTTAAAAAATTATAGATTAAAATAAGTTAGACATGTAAATGATGCAGGGTAGCAGTGTAAAGCAGCACCTAAAATGGATACTTTTGATAAAAGATCTGATCTTAGATATACAATTATCAGTATGATAACAGTTTATTTTAGAGATCATAATCTAATATTGTTGGATATGTGATTTAAAAAAAAATATTTCAGATTGAATGCACAAAATGCAGAAGATGGTACCATCCAAGTTGTGTGGCAATGTCCGATGCAGAGTGGGATGAGGAAAATACTGCAACATCATCAAAATGGCAATGTGGCCTCTGTTGATTTCAACAAGGTATTATGTGTCTGAAGACTTTCAACATTGACATTGAAAAGGTAATTTTAAATATATGCCCCCTCTCCAGCTAAATAAAACATTTAGGCAAACTATCTCACTATTTTACAGGTGTAACCAAGAGCATCATGGACGAGGATCACAAGTTCCATAACATGCACAAATCAATAAAACAAACAAAACATGAAACAATAGCCTGAAAAAAGTATGATAGATTGGTGATGATAGGTTAAAATACTAGTGAATGATGAAGAAATAGAAGCCTGAAATATTAATGAATAATGTTCACTGACTTATTAGTCTGTCTAGGTAATTCATAAACGTTTTTTTGGAAAACATATGTTTGTGAAAAGTGTGAAAGGCCTTCAAGCTATTTAAAAAAAAACGGGAAATATTCATAAATAACATTCAAAATAAAATGGAGAAACATTTCTAAAATATGCTAAATGATTACTGATTGTTTCTGGAATATTTTTACATGATTCTATGGTAGATGATGGGTGTGAAAGATCAATACCAACTTTACAAACAAATGAGAAGTAGAATGGTGTTGGTAGGTTGAAATTCCTGCAAGCTATTTCAAATTAAAATCGAGAAATAGTCTTAATATATGCTCAATGAATGATGATTGCTACTAAGATATTTTTACATGATTTTATGGGAGATAATGGGTGTGAAAGATCAATACCAACCTTTCAAACAGATAAGAAGTAGAATGATGTTGGTAGGTTGAAATTCCTGTGAGCTATTTCAAAATAAAATTGAGAAATAGTCCTAAAATATGCACAATGAATGCTGATTGTTACGAAGATATTTTTACATGATTTCATGGCAGATAATGGGTGTGAAAGATCAATACCAACCTTACAAACAAATGAGAAGTAGAATGGTGTTGGTAGGTTGAAATTCCTGTGAGCTATTTCAAAATAAAACCGCAAAATATTCCTGAAATATGCTCAATGATTACTAATTGTTTCTGGAATATTTTTACTAGATTTTATGGCAGATAAAAGAAAAGAACACAAACAAAAAACATTTTAATATATCCCAGAAACAATGAGTGTCCAGATGAATTTGGACCTTACAAGCAGATGAGAAGTAGAATGGTGTTGGTAGGTTGAAATTCCTGCAAGCTACTTCTAAATAAAATCGAGAAATAGTCCTAAAATATGCTCAATGAATGCTGATTGTTACTAAGACCAATACCAACCTTACAAACAGATGACAAGTAGAATGGTGTTGGTAGGTTGAAATTCTTGTGAGCTATTTAAAAATAAAATGGAGGAATATTCATAGAATACTCACTGGACACTTATTGTTTCTGGGATATATTAAAATGTTTTTTGTTTGTGTTCTTTTCTTTTTTCTGGGAGATAATGGTTGTGAAAGATCAGTACTGGCCTTAAAGCAGATGAGAAGTATTTTGGTGTTGGTAGGTTAGAATTCCTGAGAGCTATTTCAAAATAAAACAAAGAAATATTAATAACTAATATTGACTGAAAACATCTTTCTGGGATATTTTAAATGTTTTTTTTTTTCCTGTGAGATAATGGTTGTGAAAGATCTATACTAAGCTTAAAAGCAGACAGCATGTGTGTGTTGTTGTTATTTCTTTTGATTGTCCAAACTGAAAAATCAGAGATTGCAATTTTATGATGGTCCCTTAGCGCCCCAGCTGCCGCACGGTACTCCGACGGACATTCAGTGTTGTTTCTTCGAGTTTTCGCTACAACCACTGAGGCTGGTGAGTTGATGAGACCTGTGAAATGTCTGTCGTACTTATCTGTACAAAATAATACCAACCTGGCTGAAATTGGTGCGGTTTTCATGACGCTATTAAGGTTGGAAACGGAAAAAAAACAAGCGAATGTCGAATATAAAACCAAATTTACCGTGCCTAATTAATTTCTTGGTGACAGACCTCCTTATCCCATGATGATTGTAATTATAACTGTTGTGAACATTTCTGAGTGTATAGGCCTATTCATTATTAATATAGCCTACATTTTTAAATTTGTAATTAACTTAAGACAAGGGGACGTACTGAAATGACGACGTAGTTAGGTGACGACGTGTTTCAGACGTATACTTTGTTAGTAATTCTAATGTACGCCGTCGTCACGTCGCCGTCGATCACACGTCCTTTCCGTGCACTCGCCGTGAAGTCGCCGCCAGTCTCTTATCTGCTGTCCCATTCACTCCCATTCAAAACCCCGCACGGTCTGGCGGTGACGGATAGGGGAGGCTGCTCCTTCTCCTGCTCCTTCTCCTTCTCCTGTAGTCCTAGCAGTGGCACTATCCACCCGCCATACAGGGGGGCTTTTCTTGACATGAACCAACACCTGTAATGTAAGGCTGTTACACCACACGCTGAAGAAAGATATGTCTTAATGTATTTCATACGTGAGTATGATACATGTCTGTTTTTTTCTGCATGTTTTCCCGAACGGTGTCGTCTGTGTTGCTGTAGCTTGCTAGCTTGTTTGGCTTGTGCGCGCACACAACGGTTGCCACACGGCGCGTTAACGTTAGCTCGGAGCAAACCAACGTCTGATTTGTTTGTGGTTGTTAATTTTGAGCACAACGACGCGTATTCAGACACCGCCAGCGTCACTTTTTTCTGATTTCCAGTCAAGCGGGGGAACAGAGAGGGTGAAGACAATGCTTTTCGGATTAAAACGAAGGATTTGATTGCATACAGTGATGCCAGCCTTGCCAACAAACCACACAGCAGGTTAGCGTTAGTTCACAGGCTAACGTCGGCTAGCTAGTTGTGGTAACGAGCAAATTGCTGCTTTGACAGAGAAGTTGGGGTTTATTTACTGTCTGCTGGCTGAAAGAGACTTCACGGGCATGTGGATGGTGCAGTTGTCAACCACCTTGTTCCAGCCAGTGAAGCGCAGCATCAGAAGCAGTTCCCTGAAACACAGGATGTCTGCCTGAGGTGGAAAGGGAAAGCTGCTACCTCCAGCAAAGCTAGTTTTAAAGCTAGTGATTGCCCTTCTTATCATTGTTGGGCATACATGAAAGTGAAAGAAGTAAATTCATAGCATCGAGTTGATAAGAGGATCAGTCAGTCAAACAAATGTTATTCATGTTGCACCTTTCATGGATTAAAATAAGTATTTTAAAACCATAAATGATGATAAAACACTACAGAAAAGCCTGAATAGATCAGTTCAGGCATTTGGTCACATGACAAACTTTGACTAATTAATTCATCAGTATTGATTCATGATTACAGGGCTGTAATTCACCAAAGTTATTGTGAAAGTGCACTATTCAAAATTAGTCAGGGATATTTTACTGTCACTTGATTGTTTGTTCTGTTACATAACCCTGCTGCAAAAACCAGAATCTGATTATTTATTTTGTGTAAATTGTGTTGAGACTTTTTCACTCTTTAAAAGCATTTGATAGAGTTAACAGTGGCAATGTTAATGGGTCAGACCCTTGGTTGCATATACATGTATGGACAGAGCTGTGGTTAGACGATGAGTTGCCAACTATTCATTTGATTGCCAACTAGTTTGATAGTCGAATAACCAGTTTGAGTCATTGTTAACATAGAAAGAGTAAAAATTCAATCTCCTCAGATGTGACTGTGTTCTTGTTTCTTGTTCAGACTGAATGTCTTTGGACAAAACAGGACACGTGGGTGTCTTTGGCTTTGAGTCCATTCTCTGACATTTTATAGACAAAACATGTAAATCAGAAAATAGTCATTAGTTGCAGCCACATAAGAATATGGATGGATTAAATCTCAGACCACGATGATGCAGTTATTCAGAATGACTTTTTCTGCTTTCAAGAACAGAACAGCCCCTATTCAGAACTACCATGACACCTCTTTGGTAATGTGGGGTCGTGACGTGATTTTTGGCTTGGCGGAGAACAGGAGTACAATATTTTTGCTTCGAAAGGTCGTACTGTGTTGATGAGGGTGCTTTGAGCATAATCACTACTGAATGTATCCCTCCTATAGTCCAGAAATATACTGTGTATTATCAGACGTGACAGAAAAGCTTAAAAGACTGAAAAGAGATGCAGATTAATTCCTTTCCAGTTTGAATAATTGACTAATCTTTTAAGCTCTACTGTGTATGCTAATTAACGTCCAGGACAGGAAGGACATTTCTAATTTCCTCTGTCTTTTTTTTTTCTTTTAATATGGCAGCTGAGGCCAGCATTAGGGAGACGTCATCTCGTCCACACGTCATCCAGATGAGGCATGCAGGAAGTATGCAGCCCATGTATAGAAGAGACGCTGGAGTCTGGCACCAAACAAGAAGCCTTCTCTACAAGAATCTGCTCATCAAATGGAGGACCAAGCAACAGAGCCTTCAGGTGATTAGTTTTCAGAAGACTGACACAAGAAGACTGTTTATATTAAGCAATAGGAGGAAATAGGTGTGTAGTGTGTGGATTACACAGGGAATATTACTGCTATTTATCGGTAGCGACTCAATTCTAGCCAATAGATAGAGCTGATATTGCCTTCGCTGACTTGATAAGAGCAGCGTTGACAAAGTCCGATACAGTAGGTTGCAGTTTGCACCTTGAAAGTTGGTTTGCAATCCGTCAATAAACACAGAGATGAAGAAGAATATGGAATATTAAATCATCCATCTTTGCGCACAACGCATAAGCCCATCTTGTGCTCAAGTGTGCATAGACAACAGGTCATTAACTTATTTTTAAAATACCAAAATGTGAAGTTATCGGTTATCTTATTGGTATCAGGAAGCAGGTTATTATCGGTTTATCACTATCAGCTGAAAACTATTGAACCATGTAGCCCTTATTTAAAATGGGATAAATCATTAATATATAACCTGTGTTCAACATACATTTTGGTTACTTAACTATTTCACCCCTGACACCTAAATAAGTGTTTGTGGTATCTGTTGAAAAATTTGTTTTGCCACCGATGTCCCAATATCTCACATTCCACACACATTTGTCTCAGGGCCAGCGCGCTGTCATGGTCTATAAATCTGTCTGGCTCAGTAAGAGAGCTCTCTCTGGGGTTATTATCAGTCTTCAACATTGTCTTTTTGTCAAGTGCGCTGCTGCGCTAGTGCAACAAAAACAAAAGAGCCCCATAGCTTCTGCCTTTTTAAAGTACTCCCTAATTTACACACAAGATGCATTTTGATTTTGGAGTTGGATAAACAAAGTGGCGTGTGCCTCTTCTCCCTTCAGTTTCGCCTTTGTTGGGTCATGCATTTTTCATTTGGATTTAAGTTGCACTGATGCATTTTTAATGTCTGTGTATCAACTCTTCAGCACAGACGGACGTCCTGCAACTTCCTTAACAGCAGTTAGGAAAGTCCAGGGCGTCCCTGAGTTGCAGTGTGAATAATGCAGCTTGTTTATTTCATACCACAGATGCCAACTGTTTGTCAGTGGCTGTTAAAGATCAGCACTAACAAATTAATCTTTTAATAGGAAAACAGAACCCAGCTTTGTTTGTATGGAAACTTTGTGATATTTTGGACGAAACAGTGTTTCCTAAATGAGATATTAGTTCTGTTGTGGATACAGATAATCTCATGTGAACCAAAATCTCCTGATCAAGTTTTTCTCCTTGGATCTGGGTCAACCACAAGCCGTGAAATATTTCTTGCTCTAAATCTGTTTTCAAACCAGTCAAGCCCCTAAATCAGCTCTTGACGTTCCAGTGGCTCCGAATTTATTGTTTCTATTCACCGTGTTGCTGAAGGTCAAGCTGTATCATGTTGTTTATGGCTTGGAGGAGAGAAAGAATGGCGTGTTGTTGGTCATGAGGTTTGATCCAGCTGTTGTCCCTGAACACGAGCGGTATTAGAACTTCTCTTCATCAGTAGGAATTAAAAGCGTCCTCCAGGTTGAACTGGCAGATGTCGAGGCTACAGATGGAAAAGAAGCAGAATATCCTCAGGGCAGTTGGAAGATTTTTTTCAGTTATGTGGGTGGTTGGACTAACCTACAGTAGAATCTTCTTCTAAGGATTAACTGTGACAAAAAAATGCAAGGTTTTCTCATCAGCTGTTCTTTTTGTGTCTGTCCTTGCAGGAATTGATCTTACCTCTGCTACTGTTGGGCCTCCTGATACTCATCAGCACCCTCAATCCTCACGTTTATTATGGAGGCATCAGCACTATGGAGCTGGAGCGTGACGACCACTTCTTCAAGGGCCTGGGCTACACACCGATCTCTAACATCACCAACCACATAATGGAGGAGGTGGCCCAGGAGATGCGTAAGTGCTTGGGAACCATTTAATTCTTTTAAATACACTCCTACAGCATCACTCCTGGTATCATATGGAGAAACTGACTGAGAAAGGGAATCTAGAAGGATACAGTGGACAAAATAAGCTTGCTTCATGTACTCTTTATCCTCCTACTTGTGTTCTCAGACATGCGGGATCGTCTGGAGATGTTTGCCAGTGAGGAAGACCTCGAGAACGCCAGCCTGTATGAGCCTTCCAGCTACATTGGTGTTGTGTTCATGGATAACTCTGCCACCTCATACAGGCTACGCTTCCCGTACAACCAGCTCCCCCTACCAAGCGATTACACAGAGTCTTTTGGTAAGTCTGATGGGACTAATTTTATTATATTGTATTTTTTCGTCTACACATTTATACTGAAAAAATGTCCTTTGGAAAGTTAGTTATTCTTGAAAAGAATAGCACTGCGAATGAAGCTTTGCTCACTTTAATTTACTTACAGTAAGAATTTAGCCGCAATTTATTATGAAAAGGAAAACATTTTTAAATCATGAATCTGAATCTGGCTGTCTTAAGCTGGCCAAACTAGAAGGGCCTTCTGGGAAACTGTAGCTACAGAGATCTCTGTAAATGTTTGCAAACCTGCTATAAAAGAAACTTCAAGCTATCAATCAGGTGTTTGTTAGGAGGGGTCGTTATTAATCCTTGCTGAAAGTATGCAGCGTTACTATGTACACAATCTGAGTACATGTTCACGACAATGCTGTATAGGCTCCGAGTCAATTCTGTGACAGTTCTTAAGTGGATAATCCAAAATCCAGATTTAAAACTCATTGTTCATAATCTGTGCAAAGTCCTGGCTGTCGCCTTTCACTGTAACCGATCCGTCCTGACAGAGTATGTAAGGATTAATGTCCACATCAAATGTTATTGAGTTGGCGGGTGGGGATAAATTGTGTGTAATGACTTAAATGCCACGTTATATTTCCCTTTTATTGCTCTGATAAACTTACTCAGATCTTTGACTCTCTTAATATTTTATGTTTGTCTTTGTGCTTGTTCTCCTCTAGCCAACTGTTTTACTAGCTCGGTGAACTGCAGAGCAGCTAATTACTGGTATTCTGGCTTCATCCGCCTCCAGTCTCTGATCGATGCAGCCATCATCCAGGTGAGACAGGCCAGCGATCAGCTAAATGTTCTCCTGTGAGAATCCCCTCGACCCGAAAGATGGAATGAAGATGGAGCGTTGGTGTTTCTTGAAAAAGCTTTTTACACAGCAAGGAAAAAATGGCTCTTATTTAAAGGAAACATTTTCCTACACAGTGAATTTAAAAATGGTAGTTTATTGATTTGGTGTTCACATGTTAAGTGTCTGAGTCTCATGAAAAGAGCTGTACAAATAACATTATGCCGTTGGTTCATCTGTGTTGTGCAGATGCAGACGAAGCGATCAGTCTGGAGTGAGATGGACCTGAAGGTAGTCATGATGGGCCAGCCGGGCTCTGTGGAGGTGCAGAAATTCCCCCACGCCCTCATCTCCATCTACCTGGTCCTGGCCTTCACGCCTTTTGTCACCTTCCTCATCGTCAATGTGGCAGCCGAGAAAGAACATCGTCTCAAAGATACCATGACCATGATGGGGCTCTACGACACCTCTTTTTGGTGAGGGAGAAGAAAAACTGCAGTTTCAGACACTTTAAGTGTTATTCACTGTAAGAAGCAGCTTGCTGTGTGAATACTACTGTGTCTTTTTATGTTATTTAACAGGCTTTCATGGGGTCTCCTGTATGCTGCTCTGGTGACCACCATGTCCATCCTGATGTCCGTCATCGCTACGTACACGGCCCTGTTCCCTAACAGTGACTTCTTTGTCATTTTCTTCCTCATCTTCCTCTATGGAATATCATCAGTGAGTAGAGCTTTGATGGAGGGAAACCTTTAGAGATGTGTGACATTGTTTAAAGGGTTGCTTTATATTGGTATCTTCTCATTCTCTCAATGCTCTCATAGTATAAAAGCAGTGATGGTAGTAGTCACAAAAACCCTGATTCTCTTCTCTCCCCGTATCTCTCTCTGCCATCCTTTGCTCTTCTCTCTTGTTCCCTTTCTTCTCAGATCTTTTTCTCCTTCATGCTGACTCCGTTGTTTAAGAAGCCCAAGTTTGCCAGCACGGTGGGCTCCATGCTGACGGTGGTGTTCGGCTGCCTGTCGCTCTTCACCGTGCTGATGAAGGACTTTCCACAGCCACTGGTCTGGCTCCTCTGCCTACTCTCCCCCAGTGCATTCTCAATCGGAATTGCACAGGTAACAAACACACACACTTGCTTACAACATCCTGCTTGACTGGTCATGCTTTGTAATGAAATACCAAATCTCTACATGAATATAGTTAATACTGGCTTGTTGGTATTTTTTCCCTCCCATGAGACTTTTTAGAAAAATGATGCAAAGTTTGGAGGCGGATAATCATGCTTGTTGTGAATTGATCTTTGTGTGTTGTTGTGATAGGTGGTTTACCTGGAGGCTCAGGGAGATGGTGCAGTCTTTTCCTCACTGGCCAATGGCCCCCATCCTCTCTACGTACCTCTGCTCATGTTGGTTTTGGACTGTGTTCTCTACCTTCTCTTGGCTATCTACTTGGACCAGGTACTGCCTGGTAAGTACACACCAGGCCTCAATATGATTTAAACCTTATTAAATCTACTTTACACTGCAAATTATTTGGTTCTTACCAAGAAAAAAAACTTAGATTTAGAAGTGTTAGATAATTTGTCTTGTTTTAAGAGTTAATTTCTTATTTTAAGTGTTCAACTTTACACTATAATTCTATATCAAGCAAACCTTTCTTTCTTTCTTTTTTGTCTCAAATAGGCAGTAAATCTTAAAATAAGGTAAATAACTGTTAAAATAAGATATATTACATCTCTCCCCCAAAGTCTCATCAAAATAAATCTTGTTTTAAGATTCAGTAACAAACTCAACTTGCTTGATTCAAGAGATGATGACCAATGTTTGTTCACAAAATTGGCACAGGAAACACAAAACAGGAAGCAGGCAAACTGGGTCACCCAATACATGATACACCAAACTAACATTGGCCAAAAACTCCGTTGCTGACGCTGTTGATGATGACAGCAGGCCAGGTGTGGCTAACGTGAGCTCCACTAATAGCTTCATAAAAACTCGTGACACAGACTGAACTGAATACAATGATAGGCAGGTATGTTGTTGAGAACATGCTCCTGTTATCAACAGCTGACTCAGACTCCTTCAGAGCCTCATTGGCAAAATATCGGGGAGAGCAGGTGACGGTCCGCCATGTAGAAATACATTTTCTAAATACATATGTAGATGCCGAGTTCGCTAAAATGACTGCCGAGCTCAAAAGGGGGAAGAAATAAAAGTAACGCAATAGTTACTTTTCCTGGTAACTAATTACTTTTATAGTGCAGTAATTCTGTTACTAACTCTGTTAATTTTTGGGATAATAAACTATAACTAATTACTTTTTAAAAGTAACGTGCCAACACTGCTTATAAGTCATTCTGGTTGTGATTTCTGTAAGATGTATAAAAATAAGGACAGGCTTTAGGTTTTAAGGTTTAGTTTTAAGATGAAGTAAGCCTTGTTTCAAGATGAACCTGCTTGGATTAAGACAGAGCTTAGACATTCTTCGCTAATACTATAGTATTTTTCACTAAATTTAATATTTTTCTTAACTAATCTTCAGTTTAATTTGCTAAAGGTAAGAAAGACTTTGTTTGTAATTGCTTGTATTTAGTATATTTCACTTATTTTGAGGCTGTAAAAAGTTACTTTTTAAGTAATCTTATCTTAAAACCAGCATTTTATGCTTATTTTTATGCTTATACTTAGTATATTTCACTTAATTTAGCGTTGTAAAAAGTTAAATTTTAAGTAATCTCATCTTAAAACCAGCATGTTTGGCTTATTTTAAGCCTTCCAAATACCTCTGTAGACATTCTTATTTCTAGATTTAACAATCTTAATTTAAGAAATCTTGTCAAGTGAAATTATCTTGCTGCATGGACAGATAATTTCACTTGTTTTGAGTACATTTTCCCTCAGATTTAGTGTTATTATCTTGTTTTTAGACCCCCCTTTTTTGCAGTATAATACTGTTAGTTGGAATCAGTTCTGCAGCAACAGCCATATTGGGATCATTGTTTCCTAACCTGTCATTGTTTAAGTATTATCATGTGTTAATATCGATTACATTTTATGTGAAATACAGGTGAGTTTGGAATGAGGAGGTCCTTGGTGTACTTCCTGAAGCCATCCTATTGGTCCAAACGAAGAAAGCGCTACGTTGAAGTGAGCTCAGTGTACGACGCAGAGGTGAAAGGAGCTCCTGGTGGGGACGAGTGTATCGAGCCGGTTTCACCTGAGTTCAGAGGCAAAGAGGCCATTCGGTAAAGAACTTAACTTACACATGATCGTCAGCTGGATGCTTTTTTTCTGTTTTGTATTGAATGTTTACAATCTGTTGCAGTGAGATGCTTCTTTCACATGCAGCTTTTCAGATAGTAGATGCTTTCTTAGCATCATCATTTAACTTGCGGTGAATTAAAAAACATAACGTAATATTCACAAAATATCTATATGTATAGTATGTCCATTCAGAGGATGAACCCTTTGATTATGAAGCATGAGGAGAGAAGTTGGGGGTTTGAGTGTTTGTTGACAGTTTCTTGGTTCAGTACCAAACAGCACTCACTGCTCCACCCGTTCTGGCCGTGGAGAGCTTCTGGGACCTGCCTGTAACCTGAGAGCTGCTCTTCACTCTGACACTGCTTCTGTGTTCACACTTCTCTCCTCTCTGTTTTTTTTTTTTTCCTTGTTCCTCGTTGGCTAATTCTCTGGCAGCATTAATAACATCCACAAAGTGTACAAAGAGAAGGACAACGTGGTGGAGGCTCTGAGAGGTGAGTCCTGAACACTTGGACTTCATTGTTTGTTTTTTTTAAGATCGATGGCTTCTCAAATAGCAGATGTTAGTTCACAGTGTCCCACAATGCACCTTATTTACCTGATTATGTTTCATTCTGTTGCACATGCCTAAATTGCTGAGACAATATGCTGTTCAGCAAGTATCTGTGCATTTTCTGTTTGACGCTTGCTTTATGAAGCTGTCCCTGTCTTTCTCTAGGTTTGACGTTTGACATCTACGAAGGCCAGATCACGGCTCTGCTGGGACACAGCGGGGCTGGAAAGTCCACTCTCATGAACATCCTGTGTGGAATCTGCCCGCCCACTAACGGCTCGGCGACCATCTACGGCTCCCCTGTAGCGGAGATCGCAGATGGCTCAGAAATGAAGCAGCTGGTGGGAATCTGCCCCCAGTTCAACATCATCTTTGACGTTCTCACGGTGGAAGAGCACCTGAGGATATTTGCTGCGATCAAAGGAATCCCACCAGCGGACATTGATGCTGAGGTAATGCGATGATAGAAACGCTGGTTTATGAGTGTTGAGAGTTCGGTGCACAGCATGGTATGAATTTAGAATGCAAAGATTTGGCTGGAAATTACATTTTTATTTATTTTTAGGAACGTAACAAATCTTAAACTGAGATCAAAGCTGTGATACAAACGTCCACGGTCTTGAGTTGTGGTTTCCATCTTCACAAGCCGCATTCTGCTTCTTTCTAATAGGTTACTAAAGTGCTGAAGGATCTGGACCTGGAGAAGATCATGACTGCTCAGGCCAAGAATCTGAGCGGAGGCCAAAAGAGGAAACTCTCTGTGGGCATTGCCATTCTAGGAGATCCTAAGGTGCCTTGAGTTTGGATTGGACGAGTTATTTTACCATTAAACTTTTACTTAATTTTTTTTTTGCATGGACTAGAAAGTCTTTGATTCTTTTACCAGTCTTAGCAGGATAACATTAGCTTGGGTGCATTCTGAGCATCATGTTTGTTTCATCAGATCCTTCTCCTGGACGAGCCCACAGCAGGCATGGACCCCTGCTCCAGACACCAGGTGTGGTCGCTGCTGAAGAGCCGCAGAGCCGGCAGAGTCACCGTCCTCAGCACACACTACATGGACGAGGCTGACATTCTTGCTGGTATGAACTCTCTCTGTTCCAAAACACGCACTGACACACAGGCATTAAAACCATTAGGCAGGTCAGAGGTCTAATTCAGCTTTTACTCTTACTATTTTTAATCCAGTTCAAAAGCAAACAAAAAAAACATTACATTTTAACAGAAGGTCTGAGAGTTAGGAGTCATCAAAGTCCTCAACTTTTGAATTCTGTACTATAAGCAATGTTGAATAAAAACCATCAAGATCTTCATTAATTATTTACTGCCAACTTAAGGTTTTGTATTCATTAGAGAGCTGCCTGTTAACTCGATGAGTAATGAAGTAGAGTCTCACCAACTGCAGTTTCAGAATCAAA
This sequence comes from Diplodus puntazzo, assembly GCA_963678695.2. Lineage (NCBI taxonomy): Eukaryota > Metazoa > Chordata > Actinopteri > Spariformes > Sparidae > Diplodus > Diplodus puntazzo. Next base: position 25,334,414 of record OZ023176.1, on the reverse strand, counting down.
GAATCTGTTCTTCATCTGTTGTTATTGTTTAACACCTATTTTATTTTCTCCAGATCGCAAAGCTGTGATTTCCCAAGGACAGCTGAAATGTGTCGGCTCTTCCCTGTATCTGAAGATCAAGTGTGGCGTTGGATATCATCTCAGGCAAGACAACTATATTTCTCTTATGCTGTTTATTATGTAAACTGCATCTTAACCACATGCTGGTCTTTATATAAGTAGTTTTAGATGTAGTTTTTAGTTTTTTTTTTCTTCCACCGCAGGATGTCTGTCAATGAGAGATGTGAAGCAGAAAAGATCTCATCACTGGTCAAGCAGCATGTTCCCAAGGCAAAGCTGGCGCGACAACACGAGGCAGAGCTGACATTCACTCTGCCTTTTGAGAGCATGGACACATTCTCAGGTCAGACGCGAGGTCTTTATGTAAATAGTTTATGTCAACATTGGTGCTACTTGGAAAAATCTCACATTTCCAGCAAGTTTAGTTTCCTCTGAATGCCAGGCGTGTCATTTAGTATCAAACCCAACCCAGACAAATGGTAAAATAATTACTTAATTAGTTTTGAGGTCAACAGCAGTCGGCCAGCATGAAATACTTATTTGTGTCTTTGACAGGCTTGTTCTCGGAACTCGATTGCCAACCCAATCTGGGAATTATCAACTATGGTGTTTCCATGACAACGCTGGAAGATGTTTTTCTTCGTTTGGAGGCAGAGGCTGAAGTTGACCAAGCTGGTGAGTGTGCTACCAAATCAGCAAGGAGTATTGTTACGTGAAAAAGAATCCCAAACTACTTCCGAATTCAATAGAATAACTGTATTTGTGCTTATTGTGTGTTTTGTTTCATGTCATCAGACTACAGTGTGTTCAATCGTGAGCAGGCAGAAGATGAATCTGACAACGCCTCTTTGGATGATACAGACCAGCGGCTGCTGACGTTCTCAGACAGCAAGTCGGACGTTGTGTCGGGTCACGCTCTGTGGCGGCAGCAGTTCAGCACCGTGGCCTGGCTGCACATGCTCAACATGCGACGGGAGAGGAAGGCCTTTGTTTACACGTGAGTGTGCAGAGACAAAATTTTTTTAAAAGCCAGATGCATTATGAGGTCAGCCACTCGGTGCTGAGACACCATATTTGCTCTAATGGAACATGCCGTTACTTTAAAGCAGTGGCACTTTATGAAAGAGTTAATTGCTGTATAAGCGGTCCCTCAATGTTTGTTATTAATATATTCTAATATTTGATTTGCTGACATGAGTTTCTTAATCTAGTAATCCGACATTAGCGTATATTTTGCTCATGGCAGATGGAGGCATCTGAATAAAATATAATTTATTAAATAGATGGTTGACATGTTTATATTCTGCTGTAGGATTTAGAAGAATCTAACCTCATCTTTCTCCTCATCCTGTCTTTCCTCACCACCTCTCTTCTCTTGCAGTCTGGCCTTGTTCCTGGTGTTTGTTGCGGCAGTGCTTGTCCTGTCACTGGCCACAGGAAACATCCAGATTCACTCCCCAGATCGTCAATTTCTGCCCATTTACCTCCTCAAAAAGAACCAGGCGCCCCGGAGGTACAGCACCAGTCTCCTGGTTCAGAACTCCTCAGGTGAGTCCACTGGAGATTTTCCAGAGGAGAAGGTTTTGCTCTGTGGAGGAAACACGCTGATGGCTGATATTTTTGCATCAGGATGTTCACTGTACAGCTGAAATGTAGACCTTGTTCTGCTTTCAGGTTCTGTTATAATATTTCCTCTCTATTTTAACCGACCTCCTCGATGATGATCTTCTGGATTTTATTTTACTCTCCATTCATTCTACATTTTGAACTCCATGCAGTGTCAGTGTCTCGTACATTACTTGGCCATGACTTTTCCTTGTACCAACAGGCTCTGATATTTCTGACTTCATCCACAACCTCGAGTCTCAGAACATCAAAGTGGAGATGATGAAACAAAGCGACTACATGGCCGCCGCTCCCCACAGCGCTGCCATCAACGTAACAGGATCCAGCAAGGTCACTTTTTAATGCCGGAAAGATTTAATGTATTTTTTGAAACCAGATATTTAATGAAACTGGAGATAAAGCATCAGATGTGATGTCCTGCTTTACCTCCACCTACAGTTAATGTGGTTGTAATGTTCCAGATGAAGGGCTCTTTGTTTAAGGGTCCTCAAACTGAGAGCCGTATATTTAGATGGAGTGGAGTTCACCTACAAAGATGTGAAGACTTTGTTCTTTAACTCTTTGTTTTCTGTCTGCATTCAGGGTTTCAGATACAGTGTTGCGTTCAATAGCACAACAGTTCACTCCTTGCCTATGGCTGTCAATATACTAAGCAACGCTCTGCTCAGAGGTCTGAATGGTACGGGGCAGATCCGAACATGGACCAAACCATTTGATTATGTGAGTATGTGACAAAGCCTATATATTCTGTTTTCCTATTGCCATTTAAAGATATTCAATGTTTCCAATGTGATATATCTCTCAGCAAATCCCAGATGCTACGTCCTACGCTCTGGTGTACATTGAAGCAATCATACTGGGAATGCTGGCAGCTGGAATGCCTGCATATTTTGCAATGGACCACACTCGAGACAGAGAGGTAATCTCTTAATCTGTACTAAATCTGATTCTAATGATCATTTCCTCTGTCCAGCATGGAGATTATCTCATGAAGAAAAGAAACATTGCACACCACATGATGGACACACAACCATAGTTTGTACTTTGTACCTTCCCTGTTTTTGTGGTTGTTTGACTTTATTAAATGGCAAATGGTCTTGCATTTTTATAGCTTTTCCCAGTCTACTGCCTGCTTTACAATACATGCCACATTCACCCATTTACACACTGATGGCGGAGGCTGCCATGCAGGGCGCCAACTGCTCTTCAGGAGCAATTTGGGGTTCAGTATCTTGCTCAAGGACACTTTGACATGCAGCGAGGGGGAGCCGGATTCGAACCAGTGATCTTCCGATCACTACCTCTACCCACTGATCCACAGCCGCCCCAGACAGAAGTAGAGAGCAGCAGGAAACATGCTGTAGTTGAAATTTACTTAATTCTAAGGTTGCTAATACCTGGGAACATTTTTTGTGGCAATAACGTGGCCATAAAAACACATAGAAAGTGGTTTCGATTATAATTAATTGTCATCTTCTGCGTAGTCCCATTGCTGCTGGCTTTGCCAGTGATTCATTATCCTGATTATAAATCATTGTAATAGCACAGTAGATGTCACAAATGTTGCAAAATATTTGAATCCCTGTTCTGTTTGTTCTGTTTTTGCCTCAGATTAAGTGTCGATCTACACTGCGTATCTCTGGTCTGGTACCATCAGCCTACTGGTGCGGCCAAGCAGCTGTGGATATCCCGTTCTACTACATCATCCTCTCCAGCATGACCATCATCCTCTTCTCCTTCCACACTGGAAATCTGCTCACCTCCAGCAACCTCACCGCTGTGGTCCGTACTGCTGTTTATAAACGGCAGCTCATACATCCATGACATAGAATTATTATACGTTAGGCAACAATACTTTGATTTCTGCTTCTCCATTTCAACTTTTTGACATTATATAGATTTTATTTTTCAGACAACATACCTCCTTACCATTAAGTCACGATTCATGACCTCCCTTCTCTCCTCTTAGGTCCTGTGTACTGTCGGCTTTGGTCCGGCCATGATCCTCTTCACCTATGTGTTTTCTTTTGGCTTCGCCCGAGTCCAGAGCAACAGGGATTTCTTCTCTGTCATCTCCATGATGGTGAGGCAGCGTGCATTGTGTATTCGCCAAAATATAGGCATTACTGCGTCAATAAGAACTTCAAAAAGTACTTGAAATCATTGTGATAAATACGCTTTAACCACAATACTTATTACATGGTGATCCTGAAAAGGCCTCTGCTTTATATCCTTTGACATCAGAACAGTTTTAGGTTTTGCTTACTGACTGAGTGACTTATGCCTCAGGTGTGTGTGGTGTCAGCTTCGCTGGTTCAGTTGTCATTTGTGAACGACAATCCTGGACTGACCAGAAACCTGCACAACATCTTGTGTTTCTTCAACCCTCTGTACCCTCTGATGGGCTGCCTCAACTGCATCACCAAGGTAGGAGAACCAGTCAGCTCTGTCAGTGGTTTTTCCCTCTGCCTTTTGTCTTTTAACCTACATTAAGCTATATTTTAGACGACATGATGTGGGAGAGTTGCTCATAATGATGAACCCACTGAGAATCAACACCAGCTCACCAAGAGTTTGTCTTAGCTTTCAGCCTCTTTAAACTCAGTGCAATTAAATTTCTTTGTAACAATAGTTCTTTCTAGAGGTGAGCAAGTGCATCTTTAACCGTATCTGTGTCTGTACTCAGAGGTGGGTGGAGTTCACAGAAAGTACTCAGAAGTTTTTATATTTTTCACCAGATGCTTGTTTCAGCTGAGTACTCGCTGTACCTACTTCTTTGGATCCTTAAAGTCATTTTGCAAAGTGTTATTAAAAGTTAATCACTGTTTCTTTTACACAGTGACTGCTGTACAAGCAGGAGTCACCTTGTTGTTCTCTGTTAATAGGCGACCTTCCTCCCCTCTCTGTATGAAGAGAACTTCTTGTGGAAAAACCTGCTCATTGCGGTTATAGCTGTACGTATCTTATCTTAAAAAATATAACCAAACATTTCTATGCTCACAAAATGAGAACTGAAATACTGTGTGTGTGTTTTCTGCCATAATACTGTGTGTCTGTTTCTGTGCTCAGCCGTATCTCCAGTGCATCCTGCTGCTTTTCCTGCTTCGTTGGCTGGAGCTCCATTACGGAGGGAGGACAATGAAAAACGATCAGTTCTGCAGGTGATGATCAGATTTTAGGTCATAACTCAGATTACACGGAGCCTCGGTACATTTCTTTTTGTAGAAAATGACATTTATTCAGCTGAAGAAACTTGCACTGTGAATGTTTCTTGTTATAATGATCAAGGATTATTGATAAAAACTCAACATAAAGCCAGAACACATGAATAAAACAAAAAACATTGTTTTGACCAAGAACCAACCTGGGTTTTATTCTTTAAACCTTCACAGGATCTCATCCAAGTCAAAGCCCAAAGTGGAGAGGAATCCAGAAGAAGGGCTGAATGAGGATGAGGATGTTCAGATGGAGAAGGCCAGAGTGAAGGAGGCCCTCACCTGCCAGTCCTGTGAAGAGGTGAGTGAAAATCTGACCTTTTGGTCCAGGAAAATAAGGAGTTGTTGAATTTTGCCTCAGTATTCCAGATCACACATGGGTTGTTTCATCAAAGAGTTTTTGACAGGTAAAAGTACAGGTTGCACGAAGATGAGCTTGGGAACGCAACTCTGCAGGATTTATTTTTATTCGTAGAACCGTTTTGTCCACTAGCAATCATAAATAATTTGCTGAACACAAGTTGATTCTTATCTGTTTCCTTCCTTTTTTAGAAACCGGTGGTGGTTGTTAGTAACCTGAGGAAGCAGCACAAGGGCAGAAGAGAAGGATTTTCTCTGAACAAAACGAGGAAAGTGGCCACGAAGAACATCTCTTTCTGTGTTCGCAAAGGTATGTTTAATCTCCTTGTCAAGTGGACTGAGGATTATAACATTGTGTGCAGGATTTCCATTTCCACCTTTTAATGAAATTCAGATTGTTCTTAGAGGGGATTATTCAACTGGACATTGTGACTGGAGGGATTTAAATATGTCAGACGTTAACCTTTTCTTTTCTAAAATGGTAATTATGAGATAATGGAAACCCTGACTACATGCTTGTTATCCATGAGGACAGCGTGACAAAAGGTCAGCCATAGTGGTTGTTTTAGGTAAAAACTTGCTGGGTTTTTCAGGTGAAGTTCTCGGACTGTTGGGCCCCAATGGAGCAGGAAAAAGCACCATCATGCATATGTTGTCTGGTGACACTGACCCCACTGCAGGCCAGGTTGGTGCATATACTACTAAGGCTTACTTCCTTTTTCTCTACTGTTGATAATATATTTCTGATTGCCATTCTGGACTGGGAGTTACGTAAGTGATGCATGAATTCCCCACCAGTGTTGGTCTCATGTGACCCATCTGTTTTCTCTTGTCCAGGTGCTGATGGGCGACTACAGCACTGAGTTTCGTCCCGTGGACAATCCATTAGAACATGTGGGTTACTGTCCACAGGTGAACCCTCTGTGGCCCAGGATCACCCTGCAGGAGCACCTGGAGATCTACGCTGCCATTAAGGGCCTGAGAGGACAGGACGTACCAGGGATCATCAAACGGTGAGGCTCAGTTCACTCTTACAGACACAATGAACCATCAGACTCAGCTGGCATCAGTATCCCAATACTGTACAATTGACAATAACCAGTGATTGCGTAGTGTGACACAATTCACAATCCTGGTCTGTAGCCTCCCTCCTTATTGTGATAGTGAAGTAAAAGTTGCTTGTTTGATGTTGTCAGTGTTGTGAACGCTCTGGAGCTAAAGGACCACTTGAACAAACAAGCCAAGACCCTGTCAGCAGGACTGAAGAGGAAGGTGAGAACATGTTCACCATTCTTAATGAAACAAAGCCTGACTTCACTCAGCTGTTAGCGATTTAGAGTCTGAGACATTTTCCCATTAAACTGCTTGGCTTCCTGCCAAAATGTGATCGTGTGCATGAACAGCAAAACATTTAGAAATTAGTTTTGATAGAAGTCCAGTACATCTTGTTGTTGGCTCCACCGCCTGGACCACTAAAAGGACTCTGAAGGAAGCTTTTCAGACGCTTTTCTTCTTTTGATTTTGTAGATAAAATCTATTTCGTTGCCTAACTTCAGTTGCACTTATCACCATCATTGAGCCATTGGAATTAAAGTGTTCTCATTAGAATAGTAAACTTTTATTCACATGTATTAAACGTCTATGTTTTGTTAAATCTCTCCACACAGTTTGACAACATTCTTGTCTCATGTGTTCACAGTTGTGCTTTGCCTTGAGTATGATCGGGAATCCTCAGATCGTTTTACTGGATGAGCCATCGTCAGGGATGGACCCCAAGTCTAAACAGCGCATGTGGTGAGAAAAGAACATTCCTCAACTATCGTTTTCTGAAATAAGATTAATAAAATTTAAATGTTCTTTTTAGCTGGTTGGTGTAGTGCTTCCGTGACCAGACATTTCTTAATCGTCTGAAATAGATCTGAACTCCATTTATTCAGCTCGTTCTGAAACTGACCTTGGTGTTCCCTTTGTGCAGGAGGGCCATACGCGCTGCTTTCAAGAATCGTCAGCGGGGAGCCATCCTCACCACACACTACATGGAGGAGGCGGAGGCCGTGTGTGACCGTGTAGCGATCATGGTGTCCGGCCAGCTGAGGTTAGCGCTCAGAGCTGTGTAGCATTCTGTGAGGAGACGTTTGCTCGAACAACAGATACCTGCATCATTGTTTTTGTCCAACAGATGTATCGGCTCCATCCAACATTTGAAGGGGAAATACGGTCGAGGCTACAGTTTGGAGGTCAAACTCAGAGAGGAGCTGACAGGCCTCCAGCAGGTGGCACTGCTGCACAAGGAGATCCTCCGAATCTTCCCTCACGCTGCCCGGCAGGAGAGGTGAGACCCAGTCTGGTGGTGGACAATAAACATGTTTCCTTTTGTAGGGAACTTAATAAATTCTATTTTTACTCCTTTACTCCCATAAAAATATGCACAGCACATGCACTTATATGTCATGAGCAAAAAAAGTCAAATGTTATGTATTCATCGTAATAAGAGTTAAAAGGGAAGTTAAAAACCTTTCTTCTTCTTTGCAAAGTGAAATGTGAAAGGTACCCTTCAAAATAAAAGCTCTGCTAAAAGCCACAGATGATTTTCTCTGCAGCTTTGCTACTCTGATGGTCTACAAGATCCCCATGGAGGATGTCAAATCACTGGCCAAGGCTTTCTCTCAGTTAGAGAGTGGTGAGTCACACACTGCAGCCATCTGGGACATTACTGCTGACTCATTCAGTGTAATTTATCTTCTTAATCTCTGTTTGTCTTCAGCCAAGCAATCGTTCAACTTTGAAGAGTACAACTTCTCCCAGTCGACCTTAGAGCAGGTGAGTGGCAAAAAGTTTGAAATGGATGCTGGACTTCGTATAAACACTTTGCTAAACAATAAAATTTGTTGTCTGTCTGTTTTTTTACCTTTTCATTTTTTTAAGCAACATAATATGTAACATTTCTCTTTTCTCTGTCCGGAAGGTTTTTATGGAGTTTGCCAAGGAGCAGGAGAACGAGGAGGACGAGCTCGGATCCCTCAGCACGACGTTCCAGTGGCAGCGTCTGCGTCAGGACGGCCCGGTGTCCGTCAACCACACCGACAGCATCGTGCACCAGCTTTGAAACTCTGACTGAGAGAGGGAGCAGGCTGGTGACTGACCAGGACGGACCAATCTCAGACCTGTCAGGCTTCGACGCCTGAGGGTTCACGCCAGCACTTGCCCGCTCCACGCACACTGACGTTCACCGCCCGTAAACGAACGGAACAGTCCTGGGTGGGGGGCTCACATACACTGGGACTGACTGTGTGTGTGTTCAGGCTCAGGGCTGTTACGGCCCCTTTCTCTGGGTCTGAGGTGTGCATGTGTGTAACCCTCGTCCACTGGTGCTCTGTGTTTTCTGAATAGCGCTGACTGAGGGGCTTTCTCAACACACTGATGCGACTCCTACTCCTCTTTCTATAACGGTGTTTTTTTAATCTTCACAGGGAGTCAGTTAAAGTAAAAATATATATAAATAATATATAATATTTATGCTTTGTAATCCGTTCCATCCGTTCTCCTCTGAGGGAGACGTTACAGTAAGTGTGTTTGCTCGTCTCTTCAGATGTTTTTGTCTGTTGTGTTTGTGAAACTGTTTTTTAAGCACTACCAGAACTGAGATCCATCCACGATCGTACCAAAGCAGCACATCTCTGAACCACACACTACCACACCTCTTCACACAGTGGAAACTGAGAAGTACTTCTTGGTTTTTTTTTTTTGGTGTCAGTAGCATGTGCATAAATAGTTTGCATAATAGTTCTATAATTGATGCGGGGCAGTGGAATGAGGCGATGTCTGAAATATCCCATTTTGCTAACACACTGGAAAAGAGATGCTACGGCTCTTCAGAGTCTTTGGACCTTAACGAAGCCCACGACTAACAGTAACACTAAAGTGTTGGTTTTTTTCTCTGAGGTTGAAGTCACTTCTCCTCATTTTACACCAGCATGCACATCTTAACATTTAATCTCTGCATTCTCCAGGAGTGTTTCAGCATGCACGCTCATGAAGAGGTAGATTATGTTGTGGTAGACAGATGTTGGGATGACGGTTTTTGGATTGCTGGTCTTGGTCCTGTGGCCTTCCTCTCTGTAGGTTTAGCTTTGAACCAGAACCCATAGTTTGGGAATGTAGTGTAGAATATGCACACCAGTACATGTAGCACACTGCCCTTGTCACACGTTAGCCAGGGCCGATGACCTCAAAAACGTGGAGATGTGAAGCTCGAGGTTGTGTTCAGATCCAGATGTTGAAGCCGTCTCTCAGCCAGGTGTTGTGAAGATTTTTGATAACAGATTTTTGAATGTACGTTTGGCCTCCGGTGAGAGGAGGGTTTGTTAATCAGTGTTGACCGCTCTCTCGTCACGCTGTTTCACTTTGGTGCCACTTTTACTCACACAGCTGTGTTTTGTTGACTATCTAACCTGGTTAGGTGTGCGTGTGCGCGTGAGAGTGTGTGTGTTTCTTGTGTTGTATATATCGTGTGTAGCTGCGGCTGTGTCTGCATATTTAATCAAGCATTTGTACAAGCAGGTGCGTTGTTGGTGCAATACCTATCAGCAAACCGACAAATTGTAATTTTTTCTTGACATTCAGGTGAGAGTAAGAATATTCTGTCTACTTAAAGGGATTTAAAGGGACATTTTGTGGAACAGACTTATAAATATGTGATCTGATGGGTTTTATGTTGATGATCATAACCATTGATCGAGTGCTGGCTTGGTAAAGCACAAGAGGGTGGACAGTTGACCACTCGGTCCTCAAAACTCAGCATTAGAAGTTTCACAGAGGAAATGTTAGTTGCAGGGTTATTGTACTGGATTTAATGATGCAGTCTGATATGTTTGTTTTGTCCTCCTCTGCGATACTTGGTCTACTTTAATAGAGCTGCAGGGGAGCAGAAGATGGTTTATTTTAAAGACAGCCTAAGGTTTTTTGATATGAAGCATAGATACCTATTTGTATAGAACATCTGAAAGGGTTCATTTTCTGTCGTAAACTCTCAGATTCATGGCACACATGCTGAAAAATGTCTGGTGTATGTTTACTTTAAAGGATTAGTTCACCAGAAAAAATGAAAGTTGGCTAAAGTTTGAAGTCTGCTAAAACATTTCTGGAGCTTCACAGTGAAACAGTGATGCATTTTTAGAGTTTTATTCCACAGTTACTTCAGTTGTTTTGCTGTGAGTCTCCAGAAATGTTTTGTGGCCTATAAATTGCCCATCTTTCCATCAGCATGGTGAGATGATTGAATTTTCTTTTTTTTTTTGGGTGAACTGCTCCTTTTAACATGTTTATGCAGTGGTTTCCATTAATCTGTTGGGACTTTGTTTGCTGGTTTACCTGTTACGCCATCATTAATGAAGTTGAGTAAGAGCGATCGGTCACGATGTGGGTTAAGAAGAACGAAGCCGAACTTTCCAAACCTTCACTACAAACATTCGAGCACATTACAGACACTACAGATTCAAATATACTTATCTTGAGAGAGTGAGTGGGATTAATGCCTTAGGTTCTGTCCATGCACTGTCCTTTTTTAAATGTGAAAACTTTATTTAAACCCTGTCAATGTTTTATTGCACACATGTAGCCTTGTTCCGTCAAACAGGGAACAGAAACACTGGCTCTGCATGATGTTGAACATGTGTGGTGAGGATGGATGGGTTTCTATGGATGTCATATAAACACTATATGTTTTATATTTGTTTTCCCAAGTGCAATGTAGAGTATTTGTTCCAAAAAGTGAACATACTTTGAACTTTCTCGTACTCCAACATTTATGTGTGTGTCAGTAACATGTAGCTCCAATATAACGTCACCCATCTTCTTCCTGCTATCAGAACAAAAAGCACCGAGTCTGAAGTATTTCACACTAAGAAAACCAAACTTTGGCTCTGTGGAAAGTGGAGCATTTAAACGATTGGCATAGAAAGCAGAGCAGGTTACATTTTTATTTTTCCTGGTGGTGGTTAAATTGCACTATTTCTGGGAAATTTTATAACCTTTCTTTATATTATGCAATCTTTGTAAGATTATCTGTTCACTGATTTTTATTTTTTAAAGACTGTGGTTTAGCTGTGTGCTGTATTTTCTTCCTGTATCGCCCGCATGTCTGGATGGACACTTGTCATTAATGAACTCTATGGTCACTACATGACCCTTTCATGAATAAATGTTAATCCAAACTACTGTTCTGTTAATTTTTTTTATGAGTGCTTCTGGTGAGTATGTATCTATTTAACACAGTTCTTGGGAAACGTGAGGCAAGTTGGATTCAATCTGAAGCAATTTCAAGTCAAAAGCAAATTCATTATAGGCCTACATGTAAAAATGTATAACTACAGGGCATTATTGCCAACTACAATGACGCTGCATAATGAGCATATAAACTACTTTAGCTGCTCAAAATGACCTTTTATCTGTCTGCTTTGTGATATTACAGGCAGCACTTCAGGTATTTCATATCAGCTGCTGGTCAAATGTTTGAAACCTCACTGAGCTGCTGTTAGCTTCATTAATGTGATAAGAGATTGAGAGAGGCCAACCTGCTCAGACATCATTAAGCAACACATGGGCCCTGTTTCTAAATCAATTATTCCAAAATAGGAATAGATAATGAAGGAACTGGAAGCCCTAGTCTCACTGCAGAAATAAAATTGAATTATCAAATATAGTTAAAGCTTTGACAATGCCACCAAGAGGAGATATTGGACTCCATCAAAATACCCAACGGGTGAGCATGATTAAAACCACAACAGAGTGTAATTCAAAAAAAGGGTTTATTGTGTAAATAGCCAGTAAAGAAAGCAGCACTCACTGTCTGAGCAGCTGAAACTGTAGTCAACAAACAACTGCACGATCTGAAGGAGCTGTCATCAGAAGACAGATGCAGAGATACTCAGATTTCCTGCCGGCTCGTCTGCAGGATTTAGCTCATCTCGTTGGTCCTGACTGCTCGTCTCAGGGATTCTTCCTTTTGACTCGTCCATCACCTGCAGGGAGAAAAAGAAGAGCAGTGGTAGTTTGATGTCTCTCTGTGGAGGTTTGGTGTGTGTTTGTGGAGGTTTTTTGTGTGTTTGTGGAAGTTTTTTGATTGAGGTTTTTTGTTTGTGGAGGTTTAGTGTGTTTGTGAAGATTTTGTGTGTTTGTGGAGGTTTTGCGTGTCATTGTGAAGATTTTTTTTTGTCTTTTTTGGGAGGTTTTCTATAAAAAGCATTTAACATGTGTATACACTGAGAGCCACAACATTAGAACCAGTGACAGGTGAAATAAATAACATGGATCATTGTGTTCCAATGCCATGTTCGGCTGTGAAACCATGAGTCCCAGCATTCATGTGTATGTCTCTTTAACAAACAGCAGTCACCCAAACACAGCTGCAGACCGAGTACACCCCCTCATGGCAGCAGCACTCCTTGATGGCAGTGCCCCCCCAGCAGGACAACGCGCCTGCAACGCTGCAAAAACTGCTCAGGAACGACCCGAGAAACGTGGGAAAGAGCTCAAGGTGTCAACATGGCCTCCAGATTCCCCAGATCTCAATCCAGCTGAGCTTCCACTGGATGCAGTCTGAGCCAAGAACGATCCACGGGGGCCCCAACGTGAATGGGAGTTGGTTCAGACGCATCCCATAGATGCTCAACTGGATTGGGATCTGGAGAATGAGGAGGCCAGTTTGACACCTTGGTTTCTTTGCCATGAGGGGGTGTAGTTGGTCTGAACGGTGTTTGGGTGGGTGGTGTTTGTCAAAGAGGCTCCACAGAAATACAGAACTGAAAGTTTCCCAGCGGAACATTTAATTGTAACAAGATGATCAATGCTCATTTCACTAGTCAGTTGTTTTAATGTTTAAGCTGAACAGTGTAGATATACATGTTAAATACTTTTCATATTTTGCATAAATTGAGTTTTAACTATATTATTCATACTTTCACTGCACTTTGTCTTAACAGATTTAGTTAGTAGTTACTTTGCAGATTGATACAATCAATATTAAATATTCGCTGATCAAACATGATGTATTATTATAGATTAAGTTACACAGCATTAAAAGCAGAAAGTTGAGACCTTAAAGAGGAAATGTGAGACAAGCCAGTGTGCTGCATTATGGAGGACAATTATTAATCGATGCGTGATGTCGGTATAAAGCAATTCTGTAGGAAGACAGCTGATTTTGAGTCTCATTCTCAGGTCGTCAAATAACACACTTTGTGGGCTGTTAAAGAAAGTCAGTGCCTCAGGTGTAGATGGGAAACAGGAGCAACACAGTGCGCCAAAGCAACATAAGAAAAAGGCATATTCCATCAATTTCGGGGTGGCAGCCTTTCCCTTTTAATATGTTCAATGAAAGGGCCCCAGATCTTCATGAACTTGGTGTGGGAGTTAGACAGAGTATATCGTAATTCCTCAAGGTGTCGGCAAGAGACCATGTCGTTCAGCCATTTTTTAAAGCAGGGAGGGAGGACTGACTTCCATTCTCTCAGAATGACCCGTTTTGCAATGACCAGACCAAACATGAGGGCTTGTTGTAAAGCGGAGGGGAGGACCAGAGAACCAGAAGAACAGCCCAGTATCACTAGGAGACAGTCTGGAGCCACACGTCTGTTATATACAACACTATATAAATGAAAGATGTCAGCCCAAAAACTTGTTCTGTTCTGTACTTTTAACATAAAATTAATTAAATGAAATGTGAATGATGACTTCATGGGGGTGATGTCACAGAAAGGGACAGGGCAGTTGTACATATTATGTATAAAATAATCTATTTCTTTCTGTTTCTATTTATAAACTATAAAAAACAACAAAATTGTTTTCAGAAGTATTCCAAGATTCATACACTGCTGAACTTTGTTCTTCCTGGACTACTTGCATGAATAATATGAAGTACTTTTACTGTGTACTTTTCGAGTAATACTTTATCAAAATCCTTACCAGAGAACAAGAATAATTATTTTAGCAAATTTGATGTGGAATAAAAAAGTTATTTTCTATGCAGTCCAAGATTCATATACTGCTAAACATTAGTACTTGTGTTTGGGAGATGTGGTGGTAAAGGTTTGAGCATACTGAGGTATTCGTGGATTGTTTTCACTCTAGCAAAATGCAAAAACTGAATAAATTAAACACACTCAAAAAAAATATTGAAAAAGTTATCAAATTGTTTTATTGTTTCAAAAATTGTAGTTTAAATCAAGAATGTTATTTTAAAAATACAGTCATATAACTGATACCTTCAAAGCATAATAAAAATCACTGCAAACATCTGTTTGATTTCAAATCAACAGTTCACAGCAATTACCTTGGTAAAATTCACGATAATGTCTTCCGTTATATGTTTGGGTATTTTATTTTGAAGCGGAAGTTACAGTATGGGTGTATTGACGCTAACTTTAACTGTGGTGCAGTTCTCCTGTTTGACCACCAGAGGGCAGTGAATGCTCATTATTCTGCCTTCAGACACTCGCTGAGGATTAATTTAAACATACTTCTCTTTTTTCACACTCGACTCAGTAGAACGGAGCAGGATTGATGGTGTATATTCAGACTGAGAACTTAATAAAGGCCAATCTGCCATATCTTCACTTTCAATGGCATATTTAGTCGTGTTCACTTCTCGTTCCTCCAGGTTTTGTCCCTACGCGGACACCGTCCTTCCTGATGTGGGTGTGGACACTCGCACAGATGACTACACAAATAATGGAGGAGAAGCTACACTAGTCTGCCTCGAACAAGTTAGGAAAACAGTTAAAAATCGGACAAGTTTCGCGTTTTTCTTCCTGGTTGCAGATTGTAGCTGGGATGCTGTGTCAGGATGGGAAATCTTTTTGGAAAAAAGAAACAGACCCGAGTGACAGAACAAGACAAAGCGGTTTTGGTAAGTGCCACAGCTAGCTAACATTAGCTAGCTAACTAAACTGTTAATATAAGGCTCGACACTGTACGTGCTGTCCTGTAACACAAGTCACGCACGCCAAACCGCTTTGGACAATAAGGTAATTAAACCAATTTGCGGGTCAGTGATGGTACACACACAGCTCGTTCAACAAAACTTTAACATATTAGCTTTTTTACAAGATACTCTTCAATTCGGCTCGATTGTATCTTAAAAAATATATTGTTATTTTAACATGTCATGAACTAAACCCCGTCTCTTGATTCAAACTGCACGTAACTCTTTGAGATATTAACTACTTAAACCATGTTGGTGTTCAGCTTCTTGTATGCCGATGTTATCCGAGGAGGGTGACGTAAATCTGGCCTGCTGTTTTAGTAAACATGTGCTGAAGACTTGTGCTTTACTACAGATATTTAGATTGTAGCCCCCATATAGATATGCAGAGCTAATACTGTCAGTACACAGAGCTGCAGTGTCTGAACAAAGTCAGCTGTTGATGTTTGACAGTAATAAATCAATTTGAAGTATATGAGTGTGTAAATGACAGGTTTGTGTACATGCAGTGTGTGCTCATGTGTCTGTTTCCTCATTCACAGCAACTGAAACAGCAAAGAGATAAGCTGAGGCAGTATCAGAAGAGGATCAACCTGCAGCTGGAGAAGGAGAGACTGCTGGCCAAGCAGCTGCTCAAAGATGGCAAAAAAGAGTGAGTGTACAGAGAAACTGCAGTGAAGTGAATGTGTGGAAACAGGAGTGGATCATTAACGATGAACTGTAATAGTCAGAAAGATGAATTCATCCGACCTGTTGAGGGACGATCATACACAAGAAACATCTGCTTTCACTTTCACTTCCTTCGAAATGAAAGTAGCAGAGAAGAATCAGGCTGGATTCTGTGAATATGAATCTGATTTCACTCTCCTTTGGATTGGAACAGGAAAGCACTCCTGCTGCTGAAGAAGAAGCGCTACCAGGAGCAACTTCTGGACAAGACGGAGAACCAGATCGGCAACCTGGAGCGCATGGTGAGCGATCAGAGGAAGTGACCGACGCACGGCGTGAAGCAGCAACACAGAGAGTGAAACTCACTGTTCTTCTCCTTTCTGCTTCTTACAGGTTCAAGATCTGGAGTTCGCCCAGATTGAGAGGAAAGTCATCGATGGGTTGAAAGTCGGAAATGACTGTCTGAAGAAAATGCACGAGGTGGGTGACGTGAATGCATCTCACCCCCTGCCTCACCCTCCGCCTCACCCTCTGTGTCGCTGGTTATTGACGAGCTCTGTTTTTCCCCCATGTTAGGCGATGTCTGTTGAAGAAGTGGAGCGGATCATGGATGAAACCCAGGATGCCATTGAGTACCAAAGGGTGAGTCAGAAACACAGAACGCTTTATTTCTCTCAGCCTGCAGCTCGGTTACATTTCATCAAGTCTGACCCTGATTGTCGTCTTTGTCTCTCTGCAGCAAATAGACGAGATGCTCGCCGGCTCTTTGACACAAGAGGATGAAGACGCGGTGCTGGCTGAGCTGGAGGCCATAACTCAGGTGGGTCCAATCAGCATCACTGTGAGTGTGTTTGAGTCTTCAGACAGACTTAAGACTGACACAAACGTGACGTCAGCAGCTCAGATGATCGCAGACAGAACTCGGCTCTGTATTCTCCTCCTGATCTTGAGTTGTCTCTGATCTGTGGTCCCTCAGGGAGACGTCGAGCTTCCTGAAGTTCCCTCAGAAGAGTTGCCTGAAGTCCCCGAGGCCTCCGAGGAGAAACCAGGTTTGTTCTCTTGCCCCTCTGAACTAGATTGAGACAAAGAAACTGAATAAATGTTTCATTCATTTTCTTTGTTTGCAGCTCGAATAAAGTCATCTGTGATACATTTAGTATTTTATGGTTTATATCAGGCTGATTCATGATGGCCACATAACAAACCCACTTCTGTAGGAACCCCATTGGCTGAGACGTGTGGATGCATGTGATTCAGGTTCTGCTGAGCCTTGCATAGTGTGAGGAAGTGCTAAAAAGATACACTTTTGTGAAAACGACAGCTCTGGGATCAGTACTTGATATCAGACGGTGGTATCAGGAGAGTAAAAGTCTGAGTTTCTGTCCGGTTGTCCGTCTCCACCTTCATCTTCCCTGCTGCCTCTTGTAACTCCGTGAACTCGGTTCTGTTTCAGAGAGGGAGCGACCCAGAAAGAAGCCAGAGCGGGAGCTGCTCGCTGCGTAGGAACACGACTGACCTCCGTCAGCCGAGCTGCTGGAGTTTCTCCTCAACACTCCGATCCTCCATCAACCTCCGACCACACAAACATTAGCTGGAGAGCTCTCTTTCTGCTCCGGCGGCCTGCGATACAGCGACAGCAGTTCCTCTCAGAACCCGGGCTTCCTTCATAACATCCAGCTGCTGTCGGTCCTCGTCTGCTGCAGGAGGACTCCTGGAGGCAGCAGGACCGGTCCACTGCAGGACAGAACCACAGAGACCTGTGACATCAGATACTTGTGCCTAACCTTAGAGTGTTCGTTATGTTCACCACTAAAGCATTTTACATACAGTAACTTATATTAAATGCATGTATGTGTATTTTATTTAATCAGATCTCCCTCGTGGATCTTCTCTGACTGGATCTGTAAAGGGTCAGTTCACCAGACTTTTATCTTGTGTTTCATTGATTTCTTCAGATTTAAAGATTCTCAGCAGCCAAACTGGGCGGAATTTAATTTGTGACTCTTAATGAAGTTAAAAAGTTTTAGATACTTTTCATTTCTTTCCAGTGAATATTTTCACTTCCCTGGATGATCCACTGAACACTTTATTCATTTTATTTGTTCACTTTTCTACCAAAGAAATCAAAAATCTTAAAATCCAGCATAAACAGAATCTTTCTATGTCACATTTAACACAAAGGTTGAGTCAATGTTTATATAAATGAAATAACTTTAGTCTGATTACAGTCCTGCAGATGTTAATAAACGTGTTAATTCAGTTATTAGATAAAAGTTTAAGAGAACTTTTAAATGAACAAATTGTTTTTCAAGTGTTTCTGTCAGTGTTCAAATCACACATGCAGTTATTTAATTTATTCACATTGACTCAAAATCATAGAAAAAACTTTATTCTCGGTCTGCGTTAATGGAGAATTTTGCCTAAAGATGTTTTTTTATTTCCCTCCTCGTTATTCTGAGACAAACTGACTGAAATGACGAGTCGTCGAGTGAAAAAACAAAACCATTACTGTAAAAGATAACAGTTTTATAGCAATCAGAGGCACTGAAGTATTTAAAATCCCGTCTTGAATGGTGAATAAACGTCAGGTTTGCTCGATGAAGGCCGCTCGAGTCGACACGTGTTGGTTTATCCACGATTCAGATTCCTGTCCTGCTGCCAGCCGATACTTCTAATGTTCCGTCAGCTGGACACTCATTGTTTTGTGGTTTCTATTGACAACTGAATGACTACATGTTATGTTTTGGTGAACTGACCCTTTAAGACAGACATGATAAACCCCTCAGACTCCTCAGCGTTTCTTTCACTCAAGTTTTTTGACCCTCACTGGAACTTTTTGTTGAAAGTACCCAAACACAAGCGTCTGTTTCGCAGAATATTCTCTCGCTCTGACCCCCTTTTTCAAGCAGCTTAACTCGTCTAATTCTCCGCTCCCCTTGTGGATTAGTTCAGTGTCATTGGAGAAAGGGCTAATCATATTGTCTGTGGGTTTACCTATGAAGCCCAGACAACAGTCGTTAATCTCTCCGAGGCAGAACGTGGATCTCTACCCACTGAGTATCATCAACGTGGGCCTGTAATTATTTTACTGTGCATATCGTGCTCAGATTCAACTCGTATGGATCCGTGTTAAGTTGCAGCAAAAAAATGATGATGACCTACATTTGTGAGGCTTACGCTTGTGTATCTTTGAAGATCTATCTAACTAATCTGTAAATCAGTTAATCTCGCTGACAGAAAACACTGATGACTCACTCTGTCGGGCTGCACGCGTCATTTCATCAGCACGGCGTCGAAGCAGTCGTCTGAGATCGGTTCAGAAATTGTACCTCTGTTTCTATCATGTGCATTCTTTTTACAATAAAGGTGTTTTTTTATTGTCATATGTTGTTGCATCACAGCTGCTCATCATTTAGATGTTCCACCTCTGAACACAAGGTGGCGACAAATGTTTTCTCAAGCGTCCTGTGAGAGCCGCTGGCTCCTTTCAGAGTCGACGTGCAGTTTTCATTATACGGCAGAAACAACAGTAATGTTACAGTGAGACTGATTTTTAGAGAACAGTGTGAAACTTTGTGTCGACCCGATGAAGCTCCTCCACAGAGCCGGACCTCCACTCCATCCAACACCTCCAGCAGCCGGACCGCACCACCCAACACCACCCAACACCACTGATGGATTTCATCAGCGCTGTTATGACTGAATCAGAGAAAGTCTCTGCTGCCCGGCTCCAAATAAAAGTCTGAAACCAGAAGACGGTTAAAGGGTCAGTTCACATCAAAATCAAAAACACATATTTGTCCTCTTACCTGTGCAGCTTTTTATCTGTCTGGACCGTTTTGTTGTGAGATGCAGAGTTTTGGAGATGTCGGCCGTAGAGACGTCAGCGCTCTCTCAAATACAGTGGAACAAGACGGCACACAAAAACATAAAACTGAAAAAACTCTCCAGCGACGTCCTTTACTCAAGATAATCAGCTGACAAGCAGTTTCATGTAGGATGTGAACATTAATGGTGTCTGCAGTGATTTTGCCCCAAAATACGTTTTTTTTTCTCATGTCATAGGTTTCATCAAGAAATCCTGACTGCTGGGATCTGACGCCGTCGGCTCATCTCACCAGACAACTTGAAGAAATGTGAGTTTAATATCTAATATTTGAATAACCTCACATTTCTCGGTGATCATGCACATCAGTGTGATATCCTCCTCCAGGCCTCAGAGTGCCTCCACATCCACAGCAAAGCTACTGAAACATGAACCTCTGTCTAACTCTCAGCTGTGCTCACGTTAGCGCACAGAAACCACTGATATGTTTCCCAGTTCAGCTGTCATATGACAGGTGATTGGCTGTGGCAGGCGTCCAGAAGTAGACGTGTGCTTCCGTCTGCGCGGTGAAACAAACAGAAAACATTTCTGACGTGAAACTTCTCACAACGAGGTCTGAGGATTGTCTTGACTCACCAGGTCATGATTTCTGGAAAGAGATTTTCCAGAAACGTGAACACGTTGAGCATGTGAGAAGGCAGCCATCTTTATTGACCTATATCTCCAAAACATGGCAACTCACAGCAAAACAATCTAGATGTGTTAACAGCACCACAGATAAGAGGAATTACTGTATATGTGTTTGGTTATCGGGTGAACTGTCCCTTTAAGTGAGCAGGATTTTATTTACAAATGAAGATGATGGAAGGCTAAATGTAGAAACTTCTCTTTCTTTTTCTCTTCCAGGCATTTCTTTGTCAGATAAAAGTTTAAATAAAGCTGCAGGACAGAAACAGCAGCTGAGAGAAGGACGTCAAATGTTCCTATTTATGACCTTGAGGTGTTTTCATTAGACAAAGCCTTCGTACTGACTCTCCATTGTCCTGAAATATCCTGATCTGGTCTCTTCACTGAACATCCACTCCACAGTGATGCGCTCTTTCTGAATGGACCGGCTCCCATTCTGCAGCCGACTGTGCACTACAAGCTCATTGGTGCTGTGTGGGAGTGGGCGACGCACAGACAGCAACCTGATGATGAATCACGGACGTGGATGTGAAGGCTGAGAGGACGATGGCGTGTAGGACGACGCTGCTGAATGGATCTTTTCAGGTGTGTAGGTGTGTGTGTGTCCTTGCCTACCTGCCTACACCTCCACGCTGCACTGAATACACACAGGCGGAACTGCTTTGTCAAGTCACGTAAGTGTTCAGAAATAAGTCGTTTGGGTCTATAAATGCCGACTGTTCACTCTGTGCTGGAATGTTTTTGCTCTCACATCTTAAGTCCTGAAGAATAATGAGCTCCTGAACCTTTGACCGCTCCAGTCCAACAGGGTGCCATTGTTGCAAGTCATTCCCCGTCTTTCTCTCAGCTCTGCACCTGTTTGCTATCAAATAAAGGCACAAATAACCAACAAAAAGTCTTTAATGAGTCACGTGTCAGGTGTTCTACAGGTCCAACATGATATCTAGTTTGTTTAGATGTCCAGTGTGTCAGATTTAGTGAGCTGTAACAGCAGAAATGGTTTATAATATTATTATTTATCCTGTCATCCATCACTGTCTTTCTTTTCCTTAGATTGAGACTTTGTCCACCTTGTTGCACCTTCATGTTTCTACAGTCGCCCAGAATGTACAAACCAAACGCTGGTGAAGTTAATACAAGAGGTTTTCTACTTCATACTATAACATCTGCCTTTAGAAATGTACAAAAACCAAAGTGTTAAAGTGAAAAGTCGGGGGTTTCTGTTTCTTGGCCGGGTGCGGACACTTCCAGGGCAGCCAGGCTAGCTGTTTCCCCCTGTTTACAGTCTTTATGCTAAGCTATGCTAACCACATTCTGGCTGTAGCTTCATATTACAGACTAGCCTGTCCTGACTGTGAAAGCAGCTGATTACAACTTTTATTCATGCTTCCTTTTAGGCAGACATTCATTCAGGAGGCCGCTGTTTGTGTCCAGTCAGTGTGAAACCAGACGTCTGGTCTCAATTCCTCATTGTCACCACTTTTTTCTACGAGGTTGTGTACAGCTGAGGTGAAGCTCAGTCCAGGTCCAGTCACAGGTCTTGAGTAACTTGTTGTCTGTCTGAGGAAGTCTGAAGTCAGATAAGTCTTACAGCCGTCGCACACACGTCTCAAGTCCTAGTTTTTGCGACTGTGTGTCCAAGGTTTCTGAATGCTGGCGATTAAAACGTGTTATTGTTTACATCATGAGATCAAATCATGTTATCGCACAAACCTACTGATTATATGTCAAAGGTTTCAAAGGTTTGTCCTCATTTTTGTGACTTTTTGCCCGACAAGTCTGCAGCTCTGCTCACGACTCGATCTAACCATGATGAACAACCATCATCTTAATTTATTTCTCCATAATTATACTTTGGAGATGGATCGGCATTCATCAGCAAACATAACTGAAGGCATCACTGAGTTTCGCAAACTAATTGTGGGGATTGAATCCTCACAGAGGAGTAAATCAATCGGCGGGCTGACAGAGAGAATGTTGCTGTTTGCTCCGGTGAAGACCAAACATGCCTGATTGATTTCCACTAACCGTCTGCAGCCTGCTCTCCTCAGGATCCGCTTTAATTAGATGTGACAATAAAATAAAATAACATTCTGTTCTCATGCTGAGCTGAGGTTATACTTTATTAAGCCCGCAGCCACCAGCCCTAAAATATCTCATCTGTTTAATCTCTTTGGGAAGATGTGTCGCTGAATAAAAAAGTCTCTCTCTCTCTCTCTCTCTCTGTTCTTCTGCTCGGTCCCTGTTTTCATAAATTGCCACTGAAAGGGCTTCAGATCGTGATGTGCTAAGATGTGTGGGATTCCCCAACTCTCCACACGAGGCTTTGAACTCCAAGAAGAAGCTGTGGCTCCGTCCCACTCAGAACCAGCAGGAGGAGTGGAGCCACACAGCTACAGGAGCAGGTGAACACATGAGTAACACATGTTGGAACACATGTTGCACCGTCAACAAAAAAATAGTGCACAATCTCAGCTACAGGATACAAATTAGTCAAAAATAAATGATCCTAATGCCACAGAAACACTTCTAAAGCCAAAGAATGATTATTTAATATTACAGTGATCTACTGTTTCTGCAGATGACACCATAATGAACACATGTGTCTGTGTGGAGCTGCTCTGAATGGTTGTAGCAGAGGCAGTTGGCGTGGGCAGCGTGTGACACAGCGGAGGGGGCGTGGCTTGTTAAAATGTTATGCTGCATTCAGGGACTCACCGTTAACCACCAAGATCTCCAGGTCTCACTTTGTGAGGCTTTCAGTCAGGGTTAGTTGATATTAATGATGTGAGGATGGTGGCTCAGCGAGATGAAGAAGGGAGAGAGACAGAAGGGAAAACATTATGTAGAATAACTGATGTTCGAGTTAAATTATTAAGAACAAGTGATAACTGTAAACAACCAATGGGCTAACAGCATCAAGAGAGAGTCCCCTTCATGTGACTGCAGGTCTTTAGTATCTTGGCTAACTTTCCACTCTGAAGAAATTTGAGAAAATGCCAAAAGATATTTGTCTGTCCTCTGCACATCTGAAAAAGCTCTGAACTGAGAGAAAAAGGCGTCGCTAGAAATCCTTCCATGACTTCAGCACCACGGACAGCACCGCAGGTTTATCAATACACAGCACAGTGAGATTATTGATGACATGTCAGAGCCACAATCACAACATCAGTCAGATAGAGGACCAGTGAGTCACTGTCTTGTTTACGTCTGGTGTAGGTTATTCATTTACAGTAACTGATGAAGGTCGAGTCAAATGAAATGTCAAAAATAACTACGATTCCAGGTGTCCAATCATGTGCCATGAGGACCAGTGAAATCACCTGAGTTACCTGGTTGGAAAGAGAACCTGCAGACTCTGAGTTCAGGTGAGGCTGTCTCACCTTTCTGTAGGCAAAACTGACACCTGTCGGGAAGAAATCCTGAGACTTCAAGGTCCTAATGTATGTCAACATGTTTATACAGGTTGAATCACAAAAACACTGATACGTAAAATGCTCCACTGAAGCAGAATAACAAAATAACATTAAAGAGATCTTAAGTTGTCCTCCCATGGTGGGTGGTTCCTGCTCAGGCCTGTCAGAGCGGTCCAATCAGAGCAAACTGGGCTTTTCTGACGATGGCTGATAGAAGTGCTGCAGCAGTGGACGAAAATAATGTGTTCTGTGAACATTAAAACATGTAAAAATGTTCCATGTACCTGAAAAAAGCATGATAAAGGGTTTTGTTTTAATTAGGCAAATTAAAGTGTTTTGAAGCTACTCCAGGTAACGTTGATATTGTCTTGATGTGGACAAACGTGGTTGTGTTTCCAACGTCAAAACCACAAAATGTATTATTTACTAGAGTCCAGTTGAAGAAAAACTAAATAAAAATAGTTAATCTTTGTGCTGATTGTCTCGTTTGCTTATGTAGGGCATAAAGAGGATTCAGAGACTATTTCATAACCAGTTAAAGCTGCTGTCAGAGAACACCTGTGGCCAGGTAGCATCTCCGCTCAGAACAACTGAAGGAAGCCAAGCAGCTCATTTCGTCTCCTCAGTAAACCATATAGTTTCTCTATTTCCCACCGTCCGTGAAGGCAGCACCGCCCCTCTCCGCCTCTGCGCTCCGACGAGCGGCACCGACCGACGGCGCGGCTGCGTGGGGAGCCGGTGTGGGCGCAGCGGAGGACTTTCCTATAAAAGCAGGGATCCCGCGTCCAGACGAGCTCGTCTCTCTCAGTCTGCGCAGACAGGAGCGTCGGTCCCCCCGCAGACAAGCCTCAGTCCTCCCGTCACAGCGCGGACAGTCGTCTCAACCTCACCCACAGGAAATCTTAGTCTATGGTTCTGACTGACGTGCCTACAAGGATGTCCCGGACCGACGAGGTGCACCGTATAACGGAGAATGTCTACAAGGTAAGACGGACAGTTTGGTAGTTTGTTTCACGCCGCTGACCGCGCGTCCTCCCGCCGCGGAGGGACACCTGCTGCACCGCGGGACGCAGGAGCAGAGGACGCTGCTGGAGGACGGACAGCAGGAGAACTTTGTCTCGGCTGGCCAGAGAGGTGTCGGTCCACTTTGGTAACACACCTGCCTGGTTCTGTGCGCTGTGGAGTGAGTTAGTGTGAAAGAGGAGAAACCAGGGAGCGTTTATTCTGTAATGAAATCTGTGTGGATGGTTCAGAGAGGTTGATGTTAGTCTACAGAGGCAGCTGATGCTTTTCATTCAGGTAAATGATGGAGTCTATAAAATGTTTAAAACATCTGGAGCAGCATGAAGTGGAACAGTTAACAGAACTGTGGTCCATTAATTGGCTCTGTGCGGATCCAGTGGTGTGCTGCCTCTCCTCCTCTGCTCACAGTGCTTTTTATTTTAAAGAGTGGAGCGAGTCAGACATGTAGGTTCAGCTGCTCCACCTGACAGCTTGCTCCAGGGCACTTCAGCTCAAGTTGCTGAGGAGCAGCTGCCACCAGGAGGGGAAACTCTCCTGGAAGCAGCCGGACTCTGACTTTAACCTGCTGAATGTAGGCAGAGCGTTAATGTAGACGAGGTTGTGGTGTTTATTGATGGTTACTTTGCTTCACATGGACTTCAAACTGGAATTAAGATGCCAGGATGAGTTCAAGCACAGTCACAGTGAGATTGTAGGTCAGAGGAAGGAGAAAAGCTCATCAGTGAAAACTTCTGCGTCGACTGAACGTACCACCCTGCTCTCCCTGAAACTCGAGAGCCCAAAAGGTGACGAACGTTCAGGTCGTCCATTGTTATTTCTGCAACAAAGCTCCTCTTCAGCAGAAAGCGGCAGGCGGGGTGATGGTGGCGGCGGTGGAGAGGTGTTACGCTTCAGCTCCAACGCACTCAGGGCAGCTCTCCAGGCCAGGTACATTTCAGCAGCGGAAGTACAGCGAGGGTTTTCTCTTCTTAAGCCAGGAAACTTGTCACTCCTCCGCCAAAAACACACAAAACCCCTCGGAGAGAGCTGGGGTGCCTGGAAGGGTTTCTGTATAGGCTTTCTGTTTAGGTCGGGTGCAGGAGGAGAAGGTGTGTTTGAGGAGGTCAGGGGGAGGTCACGGTCGTGTGAGTGGTGAAGGAGTCGCTTCAGATTGTGGTCGACTGCATGAAAACACACACACACACACACTTGCTCTTTCTTTGAAAAGGCTCTAATGAGGGATCAATGGTACACGAGGAGTAGGCGCCTGGTGTTGTGACCTGTGGGAGGTTTTCTTTGGATCGTTAATGAGTGGTGAGAAACCACAGCGAGGAGGAGGAGGAGGAGGAGGAGGAGGAGGAGGAGGAGGAGGAGGAGGAGGATTATGATAATGGAGGAGAGAAGAGACTGTAACATGAATGGATGCCGGTCCTCTAGAGTCCTCAAACCCACGAGCATGTTTGCACTTCAGGTTTCCTGTCATGAAGCCTGAAGGTTTTCAGATGAAGATGTTGATCCCTGCAGCTCCATATGTGTGATTAAGTGATTAATTGATCGACAGAAATGAATGGTGATGATAGCTGATCTGTTGAAGTCGCCTATCGAGACATAAACCAAAGACTCCAGCTTCTCCGATGTGAGAACGTCTTGCTCTTCTTCGTTGTTTGTCGCCATAAATCAAGTCTGTTCAGCTTCTGGACTGTTGCCAGGCAAAACAGGCTATTTGGAGACGCTACCTTTGGGCTCTGGGAAGTTGTGATGGGTCGAGGTGCAACTGTGAGAC
This sequence comes from Diplodus puntazzo, assembly GCA_963678695.2. Taxonomy (NCBI): domain Eukaryota; kingdom Metazoa; phylum Chordata; class Actinopteri; order Spariformes; family Sparidae; genus Diplodus; species Diplodus puntazzo. The sequence goes on along the minus strand of OZ023176.1, from coordinate 25,307,791 downwards.
CATCCAGAGAAAAGTAATTGCCAGCTATTTATAATATTCAGGCAGTTGTTTTGGTCCATTTTCAGGCAGAAACATGAAACACTTGCTGGTTCCGGCTTCTTAAATGTGACGATTTGCTGCTTTTGTTTTGTTTGTTTGCCATTCGTGAAGGTAGATGAAGAGTCTTTGGGTTTTAGACTGTTGGTTGGACAATCTGAAGATGTCACTTTGGGCTGTGGGAGATTTTGAAGAACATTCTTTGACATTTTATTGACTAAATGATAAATTATCGTGAAAATAATTGCCATAGATTAACCGATAATGTAAATAAGCATCAGCTGCAGCCACTCGTGCCGGGCACTTTCCACCATTGTCTGACATTTGATAAACTAAACGATTCGGTGGAAACCTAAAGCCAGATTAATCAGTAAAGACACGATCATTAGTTGATGCTCAGATGAAAAACACCAAGAGGATGAGAAGCTGTCAGCGAGAGGACGCGCTGCCGTAGAGAGGCGGGTATGAAAATGCCATCGTGCAGAAATGCAGCAGTGGGGTTTCTTCCTGTCATCAGCAGGCCGGATCATTATGGAGTCAGCAGGAGAGAGGAGAAGCAGAGTGCCGCTGCCAGTCTGACCCACTGCTGGGTTCTGCTGGGTTCTGCTGGGTTCTGCTCGTGGCTCGTGGCGGTCGGTGCTGCAGTGGCGGAGGGAGGCCTTCCCCGGGGATGTTTTCTGAACCGATCCGATGAGGTAGCTCAGCTTTGTCCTGCGCTGTGTTTAGAGACACTAACCGGTCTTTATTAATTCATCAAAGGAGCAGAAGATGAAGAGGCCCCGAGGTGCCAGCTCCCATTAGATAACACTCAGGTCTGTTTCTGCAGCGAGGAGGGAAGGTAGAGACGACAAATGTCAGCGATTAAATCACGCAGCATCGGGGACATCAATTACAGAACACAATATCACGAGGAAGCGTCGAGCAGAAACGTACTCTGGGTGCCAGAACTGCTCGGCCCATATTTCACCTAAATGCCAGAAAATGTTTCTGTCTTATATTAACAGACAATCGTATCAATCAGCTGATATCAGACACGTTTACCCAAATCCTGTCAGAAACAACAGGGTTTTCTTAGAGTCATGAACGTCGACTTACAGCCATCGACTTCCAATTAAAATGCTACTTCAGGATTAATATTTGGAAGATTAAATGTTTAATGATTTGATTTAAATTGCTCAGTGGGTAATAATGAATGGCTAAGAGAAAAATAGCTACCAGATGTTGGGAGAACACGTCACCTATGATGAGTGAAGAAAAAGCCGAACTCCTCAAAATGTTTTATCAACCAACTCTGCTAAATACTGGATGAAATGTGTGTTATTAGAAAATAAAATAAATAAATTGTCTCTCTGAAAATTGGCGTAGCCTGTACCCAAATATTAATCCTAACCCGAGAACTCCTGGCAGAAATGTTTTGCTTCTAGTTGAACTCGTGTTTATTAGTCTTGAATCAGATTTAATTGTTTTAACAGCCAAATGACGGCGGGAAAAAATCTGCGATACAACAACCTGATCGCCAGAGTAAATGTTGGCTCACCACGAATATCCTGAAACTTCTCATCTCCTCATGTTGCAGCTTCATGTCATAGTTATATAAACGCTGTGCTTATGATCTGGTTAGATTTAGGGACCACAGACAACAACCTTAGGGTAGGAAAAGATCATGTTTTGGCTTAAAATACTAGTTTCTTTCAGCACAAAGGGGCTGGAATTTGTCCCGAGGCCCCTCTTTGTTTTTTTCAAATATCCAGCGGTGTCACACTTACAAATGTTGAAACAACATCTCACTGGCTTGGCAACGAGATTTGATGACTTAATAATTCTCCTCAGCAGCTACCATTGAGCGAAGAGGCTTCTGTAGATGTAGTTGAATTATTTCAGACTGCTTATAACTAATCTGAACCGAGCGTTACGACCCTTCTCCGCTCAGACGCTGATTTTAGTTTCCAGCAGCTCCGCATGCTGTTTGTTTTCTTTGTTTGTTCGGCTATTAACTGCCAGAATACAATAACTCAACAACAGAGGACCGAAGCCTTAACCCCACAGAGATGCTGAATGTAATTTCGGATGACTCACACAGGCGGATGTGAGTGTGTGTGTGTGTGTGTGTGTGTGTGTGTGGGCAGTGTCTCACGACTGTGTAAGTGTGTGTTTAGCCTGTTCGTCAGCACCCATACTGTACTGCAGAGTGGCTGGCACTGGATCTGGATCTGGCTCTGTAACGTTCCACCAGAAGATGCAGATAATGAAAGGAATCCGCCGTTAGGTGTGTGCAGTAAAACTAAAGTCCCTCTGGATCCAGGATTCAGAGGCGTGTGTCGACCCCTGTCAGTGTGGGTAAACAGTTTCCTCAGGTTGTTGTGGTTGCTGAACGAGCACCATCTGTATGTTTGTTTAGGAGTGTTTTCAGCCAAGTGTTGTAATCCCAACAGTGCTGCAGGCTCCGTTTGTTCAGTGTGGCTCGGGTGTCAGGGAGAGGCAGGTTTCTGTCGTGGCTGATGGAGGGAGAGGATTTAAGACGGATCAGCTGGTCAGTTGATTGATTATTGATTATTCTTTGCTCTGTTTGTGTGTCTGTCTACCTTCCTGCCTCAGGCTTCTCGTGGAGGATCTTGATGAGTTCAAAGCCAGATGATATTCAGTAGTTATTCAGTCTATCATGTTATATGGATCGATATATATAGTACATTTTCTGAAAAGTCAACAATAAACTCAGTAATTCAGACGTAGAGCCTGATGGTGCTCGGTTTTTGGGGCCTTTACCGTTAACGGGCTGTAAAGATAAAAGAAATAAAATATAATATCAGCCAATATACATATTTTTTGCAAAGATGTGTGGTTGACAGACAATTTGTGACAGACGGGATGTTTTTAGTTTAACAATGAATATCATTTTAGGCTGGTCTCGTCTACTCAGTGCACTGCAGTGGTACACGTCACTGAGAATGTAGAAATGTGTTTTATAGTGCTTTATAATCTCTAAAAAAACATTCACATCAGCGCGTATTGGACAACATACGAGACATACTGAGATATATCTGCGACAGGCCGATATCAGCCGTTAATATTGGTGAACCCACATATCTGTCAGGCACTGTTCATTGGATTAAATGCATCAAATCAATGAAAATCCAACATTGCCTTTGAGCATTGCATCTTTGACCTCCCTTTTGATTTATCTGCAACAATTTTGCAATTCGATTGTTGTTGCAGATTGCAAATAAGTTAAAGTGTTCAGCTTGTTCTCTGGGCAGTACTTTCTCTCACGATGAAACTTGTTTCTGACAGAAGCTCACTTTAAGGGTCAGCAGCATATTAAAGGTGTCCGATACCAATCTAATCCTACAACGACAGGAACGCTGTATTAGTCTTTGTATTGCAAACTGTCACTGGGGAACATCCGGGAGTGATTGAAGCCATAAATGCTTTCATAAATATTGTCAAATTTTCAAGTCCAGTTTCTGCGAGACACGAGACTACGGCAGCGCTCGTACAAGCCAAAACTATTTGTTCTCGAGGGAGGGATTCTCGTCCAACGTGTGGGGGGATGTGAGTAATGCTGGAGAACACTTTATCCCCACAGTCACACAAGTACAATCTGTTCAGAGTTTTTTTCTTCCCTCTAACGTCTTTTCATGTCTCAGCCCAGTGGACACAGTGCAGACAGTTACAGTCAACAACAGGAGTTTCCAGCTGTTTTTCTCAAACTGCAACAGAATAAAGTTTGCACCACGACCACAGCCGGTATTTCACAAGATCTCACCCTGGATTCTAGTTTGCCGTGTTGTCGGAGTCGCTGCCTGTTGGTTGTGTGTTGTCCAGTCCGTCAGGTAGCAGACAGCTGTTGTTCATGCAGAGTGCTGCAGGTGAGCGGCTGTCGGGGGGGAGAAGATGAAGTGCAGCAGTGAACGGACGGAGGGATCAGCAGAAAGCTCCGTCACTGTTCCCCTGCTTCCCTCTTTCAGCTGAAAAACAAAAAAGATGCATTGGTGTCATGTGCAGCGCCGGTACCGACCGGGCTTTGTTCATGTTTGAGGTCATTTGAGGTGAAACCAAGCCTCTAGTCTCTGCGCTCATGTGTAAGGAAGCATGTCGAATCTAAATGCTCTGCCAAGGCAGATTCCTCCAGTGTGATTGTTTCAAACCAGTGATTCCTCCTCTCTGATTAGTCACACTGCTTTCACCTCTTTTGTCTCCGTTCGGAGCTACATCGCCGGCTTTGTGCTTCTGTCCCTGCAGAATATTTTGCCTCCTCATGCTCCGGGCTTTGTTCTAGCCCTGTGCCGTGTTGCTGATGCTCGGTCAGCAGCAGCAGCGCTCGGCGAGCGTTGTCGTGACACTGTGTGTTTGGTGGTGTGTTGTGGGGTGCATGCCTGCGTTACGTAAGAAGGGAAGAGCGCAGGCAGGTAGCGATGGATTCAGTGTTGCAGTCGTTCACTGTTTTGTGCATTAATCATTGTGCTGATGATCTCATTGAGAATCATCGCCAGTGGAAGTGTTTGCACATTCATTTTAATTCGAACAAATTGCATGCCTTCAGGAGACGGGAGCTGAAACAGAGCGTGCTGCACACGACTGTGTGAGAAGACTGATGTGTTTTGGGCATCAAAGCACGTAAACTTATTATAGTAGCAACCCGAAACACAATTATTAACCTGAAAATGAGCATAATATGTCTCTTTAAGATGGCAGGGACAGGGAATGTTTCAACTCTATATATTATTGTACACATTTGGTCAGTTACACCAACAAGGAACAAAATGTACCCAGGACTGTGTGCTGTATTCAACACTAATGTTTGTACGTATACAGACTCGATTCACCACAAAGAGGAATACAGAGTTGGCACCCTCTTTTCATCTGAATCTTATATTTGTGTACAAGCACAGAGTGGACTCCAAGTCAAAACCCAGAAGGCTGCAGCTCGGCAGGTCCAGTCTGCACCGCCGTCCTTCTATTATTTAGATTTCAGTGCTCTGTTACGACACAGCTTTCAGAGCTGTCACACAACATAACTGTTGGCATCTGCTGCGTGTGTGTGTGCAGCACGTCAGCAGCCTTTAACACATCTGTAAGTTATCTAATATGAGCTGGAGGGAGATCTGGGATGAGAGGTGGCGGCTGTCAGGGAGAAGGAGGTTGGCAGAGGATGAAAGGAAAGTTACTGGGACAGATCTCCAAAGAGAGACGGAGGATGGAAGAGAATAAATGAAAGCGGACTGAGGAGACAAAAATGTGGAGCCACTGTTCTTTTCTGATTAATTAGACTGAAATTAATGGGCGAAAGGCCTAAAGAGGCACTATGGTGCACACATATCCACATACACACAGCCCTGCTTGACATACAACACATCCTGGTGTCCTGTACGTGCAGACACTCCTTCATATGTCGTGTGTTTGCACAAGAAATGAAGCCAAAATAAACGTCTCCCCGTCATTTTTATTTTTGAATAACGACCTTGCCAGTAACATTTGTGAATGAACGTCTCGACGTACGAGCGTGTGCTCATTCATGTGCACGTGAGTGTAAAATGAAACAACAAGGTTGTGACGATGAAATCAGTTGCGTAACTCGGAGGCGATGACGACGACGATCACCTTCGTTCACATGATGGCGGAGGAGACTTCCTCTCTCCATCCCTCCTGCCACCTCCTCGCTCTCTCCTCGCCCACCACCCCGTCAGCTTTTCCTGTAGAATGAGACGAACGTGAGGTGAATAAAGATGGGCTGCCCTGTCACGGGGGGGAATTCCTGCACTTCCATATATAGCGGCGGAAGTGCCCCCTCCCTCCCGTCTCCTTCCAAAGCTGCATCTGTGGAATAGGGGGCGCTGACTCTGCCTCTGCTCGCCTGCACGCAGATAAGAGCTCATCTGAAAGGGAAATTGGCTGAGTTCTCACACATTCATTCGCACACAAACTCTCTCTCGCACACACACACACACACACACACACACACACACACACTCGGCGGATAGGCACTGAATTTCCATCTCCTGAGGGCGTTGAAGCAGTGCAGCTTTAGCGTGGTGATTGTCACACTGACTGAGCAGAAGCAAATAATGTCCGTTTTCTGGGGAACAGCAGCGAAACACTAATGGACATTATGTGCACACATCAGCTCATCGCTGCCACGTACAGTTTATAACGCAGTGGGGATCTCAATGGCTTTTAATAATGTTCTCCACCGGTGCTTATTTTGATGCACAATGCATCTTTACATGTGTATGTTTGGGTTTATATGCAGTTTATGGTAAATGAGGTCTGTTGATGAACATGCTGGCTGACATCCATAAATCAGAAAGGAAGAGTATAAATCAAATTATTGGTTTATTGCTGAGGCGGTAGATAAAGGTGACGTTTTGATTGACTAGCTGACACTGAGGTGTTTGTCTGCCTTTTATTTGCATGATGGGCGCTCAACGACAGTGTCAACACAAACTGAACATTATGTGCATCATAAAAGTAGACTTTATGGCAAAACGGTGTTAGATTGCACAGGTGTACGCCATGAAATCACCACTGAGCGTTTGAGAGATTATAAATCCTGTGCACAGCCGCACAGTCACGGCAGATCACATGCAGGTGTGAAGGGTGTAAACTGCTAAATTAGCAGGCAGCCATATTGAATTAACATACAAAAACAGCCACTTGTGTTGTCCATGTGTCTGTTGTAGATACCTGCGAGGTGAAATCTTGTTCATGTGATCTTGCAAATCCATCTTACCAGGCTACAGTGGCTGAATCAATCGGTGTCCACTGAGGAACTGAATAAAGACGTGATTTCAGGAAGTTTAGCATAGATTTAGCTGTAGCATCAGCTCTGGGGGTGTTGCTTAATCGAAAGAAGAGTAAAGAATGGCACTAAAGGCTTTTCTTGTTTTTGACTGTCTTGGTCTTGATTTTCCATTTCCCAGCGAGCTCTGCTGGTGGTGTAATTCTCTCCTGCTGTTGATCTGATTGGTTGAATTCAGCCCGTGAGAAGCTGATGGGAAGCCGACCTTGTAACAATTATTGTTCTGTGTAACCAACCATCAGGTGCATCAGGTTAGTTTTAAGCTTTTTAAAAACATCTTTCCATTCATATTACTCATCTTAACACATATTTTAAACAACAAAACACACAAATCATTAATTGAACATATTTAGACATTTTCAATCTGTTTGGTACAGACTTCAAAATACCCGTTTCATCGGAAACCGTTTTATTTTAATCTCAGTAAGTGCAGCAGCAGTTCATAGGAAAATAAAAAGCATGAATATGCCCTAGTTCAGTCTTAGAGAAATCCGCACAGATCCCATATCTGCACCAAAAACTTGTTACTGCTGGGTTTATTTGCAATCTGTTACTTGTTATTTTGGAGGTCTGGCTCATTTAATTTACAGCCAAACATAAAAACACAACATTATTGTTGCAATAAATAACACAAGCTTTCAGCCAGAGGCCCGGCTTTACTTCATCCTACACTATTAATGTGAACTCAATATTTTATACGTTCATACTGAACAAGTAAACTACATCCCTCCGACTTTGCTTTGTTTGATGACTTCACAAATGCATGATGTTTATGGGTTCGTCTGCACCCGTCGCTGTGCTGCAGGAGGCTTCTGCAACAAGCAATCAGCTGTGGATGAGCAGCTGAGTGCGAGTAAAAACATCTGAATTATTACATCTGTTTGCAGATTTTGCATTCCAGTGTGTTTTCACTTTGCACGACTGCTTCATTTCGATCGCAGCGTGTGTAGCTCAGAAAGGCTTTTTCTTACAGGATATATGCTTTAGACGGAGCTTTTTATACCTCTGGTTACGCAATATGTAAATAAATTCATGGAGAAAAGATTAATGCACTCGAGGTGAAGCCATCAGCACCCTCCAGTCTAATCAATGTGTGCTGTTTGGAAAGTTTCCGTCAGGGTTCATGAGAATAAAAACAGCTCTCTCTTTATCAGGAGACATTTGTGATAAAGCACACATCGGCACAAAACAGAAGGACGTGTGGAATGTGGCTTTAACCAAAGAACTGACTTTGTGAAACTGCTACAGAGCGAGATAACAAAGAACACACACGTACTGTTAGAACTGATGCACCCAACCATATACTGAATTATTACATTGTTATTTGGACAATTTAATAGCGAAAAAAGAACATTTACGAATCTAATAACAAACTAGATTAAGGCAAAAGATCTTTTCAGCGCTCGTGTAGATAAAATCAAATACATTCAGTACGTCTGTGTTTGCTCAGGACATCAGGCGGCCGGTGCTGTTAGTGCCGTTTGATTGAAAACGTCATGTCGTGTCGGCAAATTGCTTCTGCGCTGTGTGTAAGCGTGTGAGTGATGAGTGTTTGTACACCAGCTGACACTTGAACACGGTGAGAAATGGGGAGTGTGTGGTGGCAGGTTATGGAGAGGGGATGACACACACACACACACACACACACACACACACACAGTAAAACTTGATGACAGGGGTCACCTTGACTTGTGAGTAGTAGCCAAATACTCTCCAGCACCATACGAGCCCTCACCGTTTCCAGGGCGACCAACTAGAGTAAATGACCTTTCTTGTGTGTGTGTGTGTGTGTGTGTGTGTGTGTGTGTGTGTGTGTGTGTGTGTGTGTGTGTGTGTGTGTTTAATCCGGTTAACCTTGATATCCCGACCAGTTCACACACGTCCAAACAGCCGGGTGAACTTTGCTTATCGTCACTTAAACTGTTGACTCTGTTCTGATTGCAGTGTTGGTGTTTTTCAGTTTCCCCCTTTGAGAGATTCTCTAAAGACTGTTTACACGTGAGCGGCTGAATCTCACATGATGTCACCTCCTGCAGTCGTCTCGTCCGTGTTGAGAGCAGGAAGTGACCTTAGTTTTAGCCGTGTGTGTGTGTGTGTGTGTGACAGGGAAATGAAGGCAGAGACGGAAGAGGAACAGCTTGCAGGCTTCAAACCCTGTTGATTAATCAGGTGTCTGTACCTCATGAGATGCTTCTCTTCTCTTGACCACCGAAGAGAAAAACTTTAACCCTGCAGCAATGATGTCAGCACAGAGAATATTCATGTCTCAAGATGGTGGAATCCTGATGTCAGTACTAAATCTCCAAGGCGAGAATGTGCGGAGCAACTCTGAATCACTAAAATACAAAAACAAGAACAAGAACATTTCCGTTGGGCGATAACAATCTGCTGTTTGACAGGATTTCAATGACTATATTTCGATGTGTAATTAGCACCTGTTTTTTTCATTTCTTTCACAGAAATGTTGTTGAAACAACCGGTACATGTACCCAAGCCAGCTGGAATGTATGATTTTTTTTTCTTTTTTTTACTTGATGACGTCAACTGAATCTTTTGACTTGCAAATCACCAAATCAGTGCTTCCTTGTCCGTGACAGTTAACATGCTTTACATACTGATTGTGGAGTTATGGTCAAGCTGTTGATGGCAGATTGCTGTTAGGCCATTGTCCGTGTCCATGTTATAAATACTGACTATAGACATGAATCCAGTTATTTTCACTCACAGGTTATTTAAATAGAAAACATCTCATTCTGTCTCCGGCTCCACCTGGCCTGGCCCTCCCTCCATGCCCGGGTTGCCAGGTCCCTTCTTGCTGGTTAATCTGTTTGGCAGCGCGCGGCGCAGCAGGTTCTAATGGTGCCACACGGTTGGCTCGGCTTTGCAGTAATTTACGCCCCAACATGATATGAACCTGCTGCTGTTTATGTAGGCTCTGACTCACCACACACACACTGGTCTGCTGCCGCCAGCTGACACACACACACGTACATGTACACACACATACACACACATACACACACACACACTGCCTCCTCTCCACCATTGTGGCAGACCCAACCGGGTCATGATGATCTTAACGCTGCTTGTTTTCCTACATTTGTTCTCTCGAGTGTTTTGCTGTGATGTGCTTACCTGTGTGGGAAGTAGCTCAAATCAGCCACTAGACTGCTTTTAATTGTACTTTTAAGAAGGCTTCTAAATGTTCTCATCTACACGTTAGACTTGATGCTTGGAGTTATCATTTTGTACTGCTAGCTCTGCCGCGGGCAACTGTTGAGTGCTATTCTTGTGAAACAGAAGTACTGCTCAGCCACGCTACGGTAGAACACACAAACTCACCGCAGGACCGACGAGTGCTAATTAAAAAAATCCATGTTATCTGTTCATCTGTTGCATCACTCACTAGCGTACCTGTCTCAGAAACTTGAAACAAAGTTAGCTGGCTAGCTATACTGACTTTTTATTAATACGCCGCCGATATAACCGTCCGTCGTGAGAAAAAGAATAAACAGGATATGGAGATACAACGTTTGTGTCACCAACACCAAAAACTCCTGCGTTACGGGAAGACACACTTCTTTTTTGTGCTCTCTCGTCAGACGCTTTTTTAGATCGCGATGTTCCGATGGTACAGGGCTCTGTAGTTGATGACAGTAAAACCAACACTAGCGAGGAGCTTCATGAGAATGGGATCCATTGCCTAGCAGCTGCACGCAAGCTTCATCATGTCCAATGCCAAGCATGGGGTAAGCACGCCGCCTCTGAACTCTGGAGCAGTGGAAACATCTTCTTTGCGGTGATGAATCACGCTTCACCATTTGCCAGTGTGATGGACAAATTTGGGTTTGGCGGCTGCCAAGAGAACGCTACTTAGTGCCTTTAAGGATACAAAGATACACATTTTAGCCAATTAGGCACTTTCAACTCAAGTTTGAGAAAGGCCATTTTCTGTTCCAACTTTACTGCCCATTTGCACAAAGCACGGTCCATGTAGACATGGTTAGGTGAGTTTGGTGTGGAGGAACACAGCTGACCTCAGCCCCCAATGAACACCTTTAGAAGGAATTGTAAAGCCGATTGTGAGCCCGGCCCGCTCATTCAGCATCAGTACCCGACCTCATGGATTTTCTTTTGGCTGACGGGGTACAAATTTTCACAGACGCACTCAAAATCTTGTGGAAAGCCTCCCAGAAGAGTGTCTGTTAAAGGTCCAACTCTATATTAATGCCCACAGTTTGTAGAATGGGGCCTGTGTGATAGTCAGATGTCCACATACTTTTGCCATATATTATGCTCAAGCACTCGTTTTATTTTGTACACATTCATGTATTTAAAAAATGTATATTTACTGATTAGAATGTGTTAAGTGGAAGATTTCAGTGCTACTTGGCTGCAAGTATTGACACAGAAGTGAATATTTGTGATGTGTGTTCTGTATTCGTCAGTGTGTGACTGCACCTTAACTTGTCATAAACACTTGAGAGGAACGCCTGTCTGGTTCCAGTATTAATAGCTTGTATAACCTCTGGCTCTGTTCCACATCACTCATCTGTCATGGGACGTGATGTCCGTGTGCTGCCATGTTGCTCTGATGGATCTATTAACCTTGGTGTTGAGGGGCTAGCTGCTACCTATTCAATCTTCCTCTCCTTGCATTAGCCATCTGTTACAGCCATGACAGCACTTACAGTGAAATTCCACTGGATTTCAGCTGCATTAACAGGAAGTCTACTGTCTTTCACAGCCGTGCGATTTAGCGTGTTGATCGTCAAGACAAGATGAGACAGACTACAACGATAGTCCACAGGATAAAGATGTTTTCAGGATATGAAGTAGTTATTGTTCTCTGTAAGAAGTTTGACTTTTGCAAGAATTAAAAATGTTCTTGGATCATGCACAAAACGTGAAACTTCAATACAGGAGCTGGAGCTTTGCCCGTTCAGAGAGTCAACGTTGGTTTCTTTTAACCATGTTGTTTTCCTGAGCGAAGTGGTTTTACGAAGCGTGAAGCTGGCAGATCAGAAAATGGTTATATTATGCTCGTACACATTTGGAATGAGCACACTTGCAGTCTGCTGATGCCAAACGCCACTAGAAAGACCGATACTCTGTTGTTCAGGTGTAAAGGCTTGTTCCTGTATCATACCCGATAAAAATCAAAAAGATAAAATACTTTCTTTTCCCAGAAGAGAAGTTCAGTCAAGTCACAGGCTGCTTCCACAGACAAAAACTGAAGAAACCCCCCAAAAACAAGAACAAAGAAACAATCGGAGGCCCAAATCTTCATCTCCCCTGCAGAAACTGATGCTACATGGCAGCCAGTCCTGCCTGCCAGCACGGTGCGCTGTGAACAACAACCACACACAGACGAACACACCGACATTTACTGACACAAACAGAATTTCATTCCACAGTTAGTCCTCTACACACACTCGCACAAACACACACTTTTGTTGCTCTCGGACGCTTCCAGGGTTGAACATCTGCCTCGCCGATCAACCGAAACATCCTTTTGGTGAGAGGTGGAGAGGCTTGTTTCCTTTTTCTGTCGTGAGAATAAATATTTCAGATGCTGGCCCGACCAGCAACATGTCAGCGTGAGATGGATTGTACTCTAGGTGTGTGTGTGTGTGTGTGTGTGTGTGTGTGTGTGTGTGTGTGTGTGTGTGTGTGTGTGTGTGTGTGTGTGTGTGTGTGTGTGTGTGTGTGTGTGTGTGTGTGTGTGTGTGTGTGTGTGTTGGGCATGTGGATGTTCACGTGCTTCCAGTCCACCACAGTACCTGGAAGGCTGCAGGAGGAATGAGCCTCTGTTGCTATTTTGCTGCTCAGGTTCTTTTCTGTTATTCTGCTCACGGTTCTTCTCTGTTGATTAATCGTACACACTATAAAATGTCCAATATTTTTAACACAAATGGCCGACTTGACGTCCTCGGATTACTTTGTTTTTGGGCAACCGATAATGAATAATATGATAATATAAAAACAGAGGAAAAACATTTCAGGAACTGGTAACAGAATATTTGTCATTTCTGCTCGACAGCGATTCTATCAATGAATTAATGAAATCCATCAACTGACTAATCCTATTAGCATTCTCTGATTTGGTTATATAAGCATTAATAAGATACCAAACCAGTGATTAGAAAAGGTGCGTTTTCTTCCTCAAGGTGCCAAACGTTATTGACGTTAACTTTAAATTGTGCTCCAGACACATTCTTCATCATAAAAACTCATTAGTCTTAACTGAGATTTGTTGAAACCAATTTGTAGCCACACATTTCCTGTAAAGGTTAACTCCGCTCTGGTCTTGAGTCAGCTAATTATTTGTGTAATATTTCTATCTCCCCAGTGGGATCAGTGATACGCTTCATGGTAGATTTCAAAGTGTTCAGTGATTAGCTCCACCGTGGCATTTTAGTCTGTTCCTGTCTGGGAGCCAGGATGTTAAAAAAATGCTGCATTGGTGACACTGTGGCTGCATAATGGATTGATTAAACACGGTGTATCATCATCTGTGTGCAGAGTCTTACTGAGATCAGTAAACAGAGTATCGTTATCACTGTTTGTATCTACGTGGCTGTTTCAACAGAGTAGAAGATAATGTACCGGTTGTTATTATTTGGCTTCCAGATAACATTGAGCGGCGGTGGCTGATGGGAGACGAAGCACATTCATGAGAGCTTTTCCCCAACGCTGCAACGTGATAAGACAATCCTTGTATTGTTATTGAGTTTTTGGCGCATAATTGGGAAGGTGATTAGCTAGTCAATTAAAACACATGACCGGAGCACACACGGGCGCCGTAATCCCTCTCATTTCCCATCAAATGTGGTCTTTCATTCAGTGGAATGCTAATCAGTCTCGGTCCCTGTTGCTGAAGGAACAAGCTCAGTTGATTGAGGGTGGATTAAGCCAGGACCGGCCAAGTTAATGATCCTATTAAATCATAGCCTAAACCGTATGAGCATGTTGTGATGATGATGATGGTAAAAACTCATGAATTCACAATTTGCATGTGCAGGGCAGCGTTGATGGTGATTGACGGGTGCAGCGTGCGTCAGTGTTGATCAGAGGAGTTAATTCACAGCACTTAACGTGGTTTGTGTGTGTGAAGGGCAGCGCCGACTGAACCGACTTTGTAAAGGGTCAAGAACTTCTTCAGATTGGCACCGAGCTGGTATGCCGTGCAGTAGGGATGATGGATTTTTGTAGGCTAACCCGGAAGTTGGCATCGCACCGATTCCCTCGACAAAACGCTTTCAGCACTAAATTCTAGTTTAAATGTTGTAGAAAGTCATGAACAGAAGTTTATGATACTCACTCGTTTTGTTCCACAGATGAACACATTTTGATTATGATTTTATTTTGTAGTCTCATTTTGCGGCATAAAAGAAAACATGAACATCTCCTAATTCCAGCATGTAGTTTCCATGAACAGTTGTAATAACATGCAGATGTTTGTGGCTGGAGCACATTCAACCTGTCAACAGTTATTGTGTCCTGTTTTGGATTGCAATAGTGTAACCAGCCTATTGTAAGCTACCCTGGAACAGGTTATTTTGTTAGCTTGAGTTATGTTGAGTCTTTATGCTAAGCTAGCTGGCTTCAGCTTCATATTTAGCAAACAGACAAAGGAGTGTTATTAATCGTCTTCTCATCTGAAGTCTCTGCAAGAAGGTGAATAAGCATATTTCCCCGAAATGCTTCTCTTGTTTGATTAAGAGAAACATTTTAATCTGAACTAGACAGGTTTCTGTTCTCCGTCTGCACTCCTTCCAACCACGCGGACAGTTTTTTAACAACAACCACACAAACTCCGTGAAAGAATGCAGCGCATGAGGCCTAACCTGTTCGCTAGTGGTTACATAACACACCTCATCACTCAGTCACTCAGTCGTAGGCATGAAAGCAATCACAAACACATGTACACACACACAGACACACACACACCCTTCACAGAGACATTCCCTCTCTGTAAATCTGTTGATTTAGACATGACAGCCGGGCAGCTCTCCATCGTCTATATTTATTCTCCCGTTGATCGTCCCTTTCTTCCCGTCAAGCAGTGGTACATCCACTGCGATAATTACTGGTGCTGGAGCACTTCCACCGACTCGGGTTTGTTCAGCAGCCGACACCTTATGTAACAGAAAATATACCCAGAGATGGGAGAGCGGGGCCGAGGAGGGAATTGGGGTATAAATAGCTTTGTTTGTCCTCAGAAATGCAGAAAGAAACACCGCTAACCTCTTTCCTTCTTTTCATGTTGGTGATTGTGTGACGAGGTTAGAGAAATCTTCCCCGGAGTCCACAGCGGGCTGCTTTTGATCCAAAGTACAACTAGTTTTCCATTCAGAAATCACCTTAAATCATCTTAAGCCTCACATAGATCAAAATCTGTTTCCACTTTTGATGTATTTATTATCATCCCTTTGCAAAGTCCAACTCTTCAACCCCGAAACTAAGCTCACCTCGTCTGAGCACCTCGGAGCGGTTCTCTCTCCTCTTTCACTGGGCAGTCGGCCTGTTTCTCTTGCACCCCTGTGTCGTCCTGCCCTACTTCTTACTTTCCTTTTTTGAAGTCATGGTGAAGTTTGTGTACCAAGGTGACTGTTGTGCGTCAGCTGACGGGCATTAGCAGGCATCCCTCGTAGCGAGCAGCCACAAAAATATGTCTATGAACCTTAAATGTACCCTCCTCTCCCCTCGCCGTCTGCTCGCTCTTCTGTTCTCTTTGTCCCCTTTAGTCTTCTTACTTTCATCGTTCTCCTGGCCTGTGAAGTCTGTTTAACATATTTCAGCCTCAAAATACCTTTCTGCCCTTTAACTGACCTTTGGTCCCGTCTCACCAGGAAGTGGAACTGTGAAATTCCTCAGTCCGTCTTTGCAAATGTTGTAGTTTTGCAGGTGACTAAAGCCGGCAAGCAAGTTTGTTTGTTTGATTGTTAATGGCGTTTGCGTTGATGCATCGCTCCAGTGAACAGCAGCAGTCAGTTTGGTTCTATGGATATAAATCTTTGCATTAGAGCTTTCTGTAGCAACTTGAAGTGAAGGTTGTGCAAAGCCTCTAAAATTCCATTAGAGTTAAGTTATTTTGTTGCAACATTTTATAGTTTTGATGTTGATGATTGGAAAATCTGCTTATTAGTTAATACACCTTATAATCCCTCGTCCGTTCTTCTATCTTGGATCGTCTCCTTCTCACCCCTCACTCCCTTTGTCCTCTCTCCATCGCTGCTTCTCTGACAGTCCTGCCACATCAAAGTTATAAAAGAAAGTCAAAGAGAAAATTGCTGGGTTTTTTTCCGGAGATTCAGCAGAAGTGAAAGGGCAGCTTGGACTGAGTGGGAGGTTGAGTCACTGCAGACAGAGAAAGTAAAACTCATTATACTTTTCTTCTTGACTGTTCCTTGACTTGTTAGCGAGCGCTTGTTGTGTGTTCCGATGTGGACACACTCCTCTGCCCGTTCGCTGACCAATACTTGGTCATGAAAGTGAGAGAGGTCATGTCACATCTCACATCAATCGTTACGTTCAGATTTTGCCTTTTCTCCCTGATTCTCCGATCACCCAGAACCGAATCACGCAAGAAGCAAAGTCACGTCTGATGTTGCTGCTGAATCTGCGCCGATCACCACGTGCTGTTTGTCCTTCTCGCTGTTAATGGTTGAGTTATTCCTCTATCACGCTCTGATTTCATGGTGATGATCTGCAAGCGCCTAATGGTTAAACCTTGTGTGGTACAGCTGACTTCAGTTGCATGTTTTGACCATTTATATATACTTTTGATTGTATTTGCCAGGTTGTGAGCTATCTGTCTCTGAGATCGGATGATGCCATAGCTAGATGCTGCTCGAGATGACTGAGAAAATGTTTTTTTTATTTAGAGTTTGGGGTGAACTGCCACTTTAAAAACAAAAGAGAAAGAAAGAAAGCAATTAGCGGGAGCAGTGTGCAAGAGTTCAGTGCGCGTTAGAGGGATGGAGGGGAACAGGGATGTGTCCAGGTCTGCTGCTGAGTGGAGGGAGTCTGCAGCCAAAAACAGGTTTTATTTTAATAAAGCCAGCAGGGGAGGTGAGAGGAAACAGCCCTCCACACACACACACACACACACACACACACACACACACCACAACATATATATACACAAGCGCCCCCCCACAGTCACTTGCTTTCTCTCTTTCTCATAGTTTCATCCCATCAGTTTTCAGCTTGAAATGAATCCCTGCTGCTCTCCTCTTCCTCTTCCTCCTGGTTGGCTCATCTGACTGCTGTGTGTACGACTGTGTGTGTGTGTGTGTGTGTGTGTGTGTGTGTTCATGCCCCAGTAAAAAAAAAAAGTGGCGCTCTGTCATTGGAGCTCATATCAGTGTTTGTATCGGTGTCCTTCCTGCTACTTGACTAACCCAACGTGCTGTTCTTCTTCCCTTTTCAGTCCATCATGGAGCAGTTCAACCCCTGCTTGCGGAACTTCATAGCCATGGGAAAAAGCTATGAGAAGGCGCTCACCAGTGAGTACAACAACCATTTTCTTGTTTTCTTTTCTGTCTTCGTCCTTCTTTCATTCCTCCTGTCCGTCCAGTAGTCCAGGCAGAGGGCCAGCTGACCCGACACTTGGCGCTGCTTTTATATCCTCAATTTAACTCCAGGAAGAGATGTGTTGTGATGGAGACACAGATATTCAGTAGTTTCTACTGCTGTTGACGTCTGCATCGAGCCACTCCAGGAACCTTAAACTTGATGTCTGTAAAGTAGCTTGTTGCTCTGTTGCAGAAGTGACAGCAGTAACGTCCCCCTGCAGAGACACTCATCCAATATCTTGTTTCCAACTAAATGTGTTCACTGAAGATCTTTTTCAATGTTAAAGATTTGCTTATCAGAGATGAGATGTCCTCTGATTCCTCCTCTGTGATGACGTCCATGTCCACATGTCTCCGTCCCTCCGACACCAGTTCATTGGTCCTGAATGTCCGCCTCTGCTGTACGCCTTTTGTCATCGCTTTTTGTGGCTTGCACAGATGTGTTTGCATTGTCGTGCATCTCTGTGTGAGAGAGAGAGAGAGAGAGAGACAAAGATGGAGTGACTGAGGTGTACATGCAGCAGTGGCTCAAGGTTAAAGACAAAAGCACTGCAAACGTCTTGAGGGAGCTAAGTGGAGCACAAGCCAATGGGAAGTGGAACAGGAGCAGAATAACGGTGCCCCCCCACGGGGCAGAGGAAACGAGAGCAGACCGAGCCGGTATCCAGGACAGGACGGGGGGAAAAAATAAAAATGAGAAAAAAACACGAGATGGAAGAAAAGATAAAGATACATATCCAGAAACACAAGAAGAAATATGTGTCAGAAATAGAAGAACGTCCAGCAGCCTATCAGCATTTCACGGGCTCTGATTGGTTCTTGCAGTCAGCATTGATTTAGATATTTCATACTTCCAGATTCAAAGCTGGAAACGCTTTTAGCTCGGCCATGTTCGTGTCGTCAGATAAGACGAGCCTCCGAGCATGTTGGGCTCATTTATTGATAAGAAAAACCTCCTTTCCACTCGGCGCTTTCATGTCACTCAGCAGGGAAGAGGTTATCAGGATCGCATCATACTTTATTTTTTCAGCGATGGCGCAGCCGTGCTTGGTATGCTGTGTGCACAGTGTTGAGCCGGGCTCTCCTTCTTGTGCCTGGAGGGGAAATGCAGGGAAGACTCTGTAGCCCACAAGACCAATAAAGGAGGCCTCACTCCGGTCTGATAGATAAGGCTAAAAATAGCCCTGCGACTCCCTGAGTGGGGATTACACTTCATCAATGCCAGGCAGCGGCACAGCGGTAGGGTTTAGAGTAGAGCAGTGCAGAGCAGGGCTGGGCACCCGGCGAGCAGCTATTGTCACAGGAAGAATACCAGCGCAGCCTCGGGATTTTTAAGTAGAATGGGGGCGTCTGGTTTGTGCCTCTGGGGACGATGCAGGGAGGAAGCTGACTTGATCTGGTTTTGCTTGTTTGAGTCTTGAAGTGTTTGGGCTTGATTGCACTGGATGTGGGTCGTGTGGTTTTGGATGTTTGGTGCTTAGCCAGAATTAAGTTTTTATTCAAATGTTCACTGCATATCAGTGCAGCACTGTAGCGGGCAGGAGCTGTGAGGCTGGAAAATATTGTCGGTTTGCAGGACCGAGAGAACATCTGACCGGGGCTACGTGTGTGGAAGTCGCCCAATAAGCACTGATTTGGTAGTTTAAAGGTCAGGAAACATCTAGCAGAGGCTACAACTGGGTTGTGTCGCATAGAAGTGAATTAAAAAACAGGGGAACAAATAATTATTATGCGTTACTATTTCTTTAACTGGTCTAAAGCAAGCAATTCAAAAGACTTTGAACTCGAGGAAGTTCTCATTAAAAGTCCAAAATAAAAACATGAAGATATCAATTCAGAACCAGGACACTTTACTCACTGAAAACACACTTGAAAGAGTTTTATGTCATCTATAAATTGTAAGTGAATACAGTGCTTTTCTACTTTTACAAGCAAAGATCTTTTCAATTTTGCAAACTTGGCAGTTATATCAGGTGGACAAAACCAGGCCCCTTATGTAACTGTATTTGGAGAGAGCCATAACTTCACAAAAACTTAAAGTTTGCTGCCCAAAAATCAGGTTTTTTTCTCACAGGTTATACTTCTGCTGCACATCTGCGCAGTTTCATGACACCAACTTCTTTCGCAGCTCAATCCTGAGTGCTGTGACACATCAGCTCGTCCCACCAGAGAAGTTTAATGTTTGAATAATCTTACATTTTCTAGGTACTCCCGTGCGTTAGCGTGATATCCTCCACGATTGGCTGATATGGGGCCAGATATGAGTTATTCAACCAATCATCTCAGGCTTTACAGACGTTTCAATTCAAAACACAAGTCATACGCTGATGGGGGGGCGTCAACATGTAGACTGCATAGGCTGGGAGTCCAAACACGACCTTCTGATTAGTGGACGACTACTTTACCTACTGAGCCGTAGCTGCCTACCTGGTATTCCCAGGCAGTCTCTCTTAACTTCTGAGAATGGAGGAGATCTGGCGTGTTTGTGCTGTAAGACATGGACATCTACAATCTGATGTTTAGTTCAATTTTAACCCAGATGTCCTGCAAACCATCAAATCAGTGCATATTGGACTGTGATGAGGGAGGCGATGTGACTGATGTTGTTGAAGACTTGATTTAGTGGGAGTGAAGATGGAGTACATATCAAACACCAATCCCAGCTGATTTAGATTTGTTTTCTTGTTTGTGTTTCATCTACACTGATACTCTCCGCTCTCTATTGGCTTTATGTCACTGTTCTGATCCTCTCGACAGGCAGACGCTACATCTTCCTCCTTTCCTCACACACCTTCCTCACCTCCCTGACGCTTTTTCAGCTGACAGACAAGCAAAGCATCCCCCCCCAAAGCTAAACCTGCCTCACCTGCCCGCTCTCCTCCCAGCTGGGATTTCTCCAGACATCGATTGAATTAGCTGTGCTCATCCAGCCGCCTTAGCCTCACCTCCATCCCCGTGCTCCCTCACATTCTTATATCCCACCAAGGCTTAACTCAAGCGAGGTTCAGGAGAAGCCAGCAAAGGGTCCTGGCTTGTCACTAGGTAAAAGCTTACTGTGGAGGTTTGCGCCG
Organism: Diplodus puntazzo; assembly: GCA_963678695.2. Classification (NCBI taxonomy): domain Eukaryota; kingdom Metazoa; phylum Chordata; class Actinopteri; order Spariformes; family Sparidae; genus Diplodus; species Diplodus puntazzo. The sequence goes on along the minus strand of OZ023176.1, from coordinate 25,287,305 downwards.
CTGTGTAGAGATTTACCGGCTTCTATCTCAGTCTGAAGTTTTGATAAAGAAGTGAAAGCAGGCCAGTTTCAGAAGTTGTCTCAAAATGTTCCCATAGATGGAATGAAAAAGTTAAATATGTTTAGTGATTGAGCAACCGGACGCCGTCTTTGTTTGTTTATTTCAGAACAATAACTCACATAGCAGCGAGCTTTTCAGTGTCACGAAAACAACTACAACTAGAATAGATTTACATTGTTCTCCATGTGGAGATATAAATACACTTCCCTTCTCTCTCTGGGGGATTCTGCATGAGCGTCCTCTGGCAGTTCAAAGCACCAGCACCCATCAACATGACGGCCCCGTAATAAAACTCAGCCCTCATCCATATGTATCTCCCGACTGGACATGCGTCCTCTGTCATCATGGCTGTCAGTCCCTGTGTGGCTAACCACCGACCTGCTTTAATTCACCGTCACTGCTGCTTGAGGCCATCTTGTCCCCGTTGTTAAGGCCTGAGTCACCGTTAGGACTCAGCCAGCATCCTCGGCTCGTGTGATGATGAACCGCTGAGGATAACAGCTGACATACAGCATTAGAACTGCAGCGAGCTTTGACATCATCGCCATGGAAGTTGGAGTTGTTCAGATGGTTTGTTAAGCACTTCAAAGATTCAGTTCCTCCAAATTACGAAACAACATTTTTCTGCTTATCTAGCCACGTAGGTACTGAAATTAGATTTTTATTAAACTCAATTCCTCTCAGGGTTTATTGCTATGGTTGAGATTTGATTGCATTTTATCAAATTTACTCAGTCCCGGTGTTGAATCCATGCCTGTGGGCATCACAGTTTCTAGGTTTAGCTGTTATTCATAATATTAAAATATCGATATGATCTATATGAAAATATACTGGGAGATTTGATTTACTGAAACTGATGTGATGTAGTTGGACAGATTATTACACCAAGAAGAATCATTATTACTCGGCTGGTCAACTCATAATTGCAGCGCTGCGTTCCTCAATAAACATGATTGACACTGATAACCTTCCACATTCTGTCTTATAGAAAAACGATGTACATCGACGAGAAGCCGTCAAACCCATGGATCTGTTACTCAAACTGGACTTGAAGCGTATTTCATCGGCTCACTGCGCTTTTTTGATTTGAACTCCTCCAAACTATCGAGTGCAGACGCCAGCGTACTGCTGTTTGTAGACGATGTATTCTCCCAGAAATAAATGCGATAAACAATATTGTAATTTTATGACCATTTTATGCCACTGATGTAACGAAAATGTAATGGAAAAATGATGCAAGTACAAACTCGGTAAAAGCAATACACTAAATTCTTAATATTCAGACATTGGAATTAAATGTGACAATAAAATAGACACATTTAAACAACCAAAACGATAAATAAAATGTGAATGATAGGTGAAAGGCCTACCTACTTATTCTGGCGTCATGTTGGCTGAAAATGTTGGTGAAGTAAATCAATACTCCAATAAACGCAATGGGCATTAGTGAGGTCAGCAAAAATGAACCAAAATGAGGTTGATGAGAAACGATACGTATGGAATTATGTTGACGGGCCTCTGGACTTTTCACCAGCCTGAAGTTTGATCCCAAATAAAAACCAAAACCAAATCATTGTTGACTTATAAAATAATAATAAGTGTCAGAGATGATTAGAAACTGTTTGTCAAGGCTAGATACCTCTATGGGCAAGTATGAAAAATGTTTTCTCTGTAATTTGTGCTAATCAATCCATTGACAAGGCTCAGTTTGTGCTGACGACAGGGTTTCCGTTTTGTCACTGGTTGTGCTTGAGGTCAGTCTCTATAGCTTTATCTCTGTTCCCTGTAGTTGCCTCCATAGAGCTTTTTCTTTTCCTGCCTGGTCTCCATTTCCGCCTGTCGCTCTTTATTTCCCATGCCCAACCTTACCTCTCTGGGGGGCGGGGGCTGTAGGGGAGGGTTGCAGAGCTGAACAAGACATCTATTTCAACTCCGCACCCTTGATCTGATGCCCAATGCTTCCATGTTTCCAGGTGTCACATATGCTGCAAAGGGCTACTTCGACGCTCTGGTGCGGATGGGCGAGATGGCCAGCGAAAGTCAAGGCTCTAAGGATCTTGGTGAGTCCTTGTAGTGGCTGTAGCGCCCCTGGTGGGGTGGAGGGGGGATGCACAAGCAGATGGTGAATGGGATGGCCTCGTGTTGTAGAGCAGAAGCAGCTGATGACCAACGTGAAACTGGACACACACATACACACACACACAGACATTTTCCAATAAATCAGTGTTTAATCCTAAAAGACTTTGTCTTCGTGCAATGTGGAGCTGATTTGATGCATTATTACTCCCGAGTCATTTAATCAAACACATTTAATTTGGGAAGAATTAATTCTATACATGTGTCACAGCACGCCCATTTGGTTAATCTCTTGTTTCCCTCACATTCAGGAAAGATAAAGGCTCTCCAGTTGCTTTTATGTAGCACCGCTGTGAGCAAATAATCAACTCACAAATTCGTCTGGCATTTAATATTCACAAAAGCACACATGGTGAGATGGATTGGCTCCCTGTTCACAATAAGCCTTCACTATATTTACTGCGTTAATGAAAAATCTCCCCGTTCGACTGCTTCTTCCAGCAGGAAGTGTGCAACTATGTTCCCAGCTCGCTCAGCTCTCACTCAGCGTGTTGGATCAGCTCTGGTTCTGCTCATCATAGACCTACTTTTAGTCATAATTTGCATAGGCGAGCACTGAAGGCCCAGGTAGGAAAATCTACAGTATCTGTAGCAGGACAGGCCTGTATATAATCGCTGCACTCTGGGCAAAGTTGTTTCATAGTTGTAAACCCAGTCACATGCCGGGGAGTGTGACGAGTCTGCGTTAGCCTGCATCACTGCATCCTCTTCGTTCCTTTACCCTGATGCGACTTAAGATAGCAGGCGTGGACTGGAAAAGTGTAGGAGAGGGAGGACGGAGGGTAAAGCAGCGACGTGCAGGGGAGAGTGTGGAGGATATAAAAGCAGCGTTCATTATTCATGTGGAGACCTTGTTTTGGTGCTTCCTCGCACTTCTTCTGGAGCTTCATCATTTCATTTTTCCTCCTTGTGTCCTCTTTGGGTAAATACTCAGTTGAGCTTGAGTGGCCACTCTAATTTTGAATAGTGAGAAGCTCATTATATTCAGCTTCAAGGCTTTAATTTGTAAACTGATCTCATTTAAACCACTTTAAGAATGAGCACTCATTAAAAACAACATTAGAGTGTAAATTAAGTCCTGTAAAAGATCAAGATTGTTTGGACATTTACATAAACACTCTGTTTTTGGAAAAAGTTCTGCTCTTTATGGCATCCGAAAAAATGAACTGTGTGTTCACAAATAAACGTTACCTGTGTGATAAAGCACAGTGTGTACATCTAATTCTGTAGTGTGTATTTTCACTGTCAGCGGTCAGCGTGCTTACAAAAAAATCTGACGTTTTGCGCAACATCTTGAAAATCCCATCATCCATCTGTACATCCCCATTTCCATCAGCTTGGTTGCTTTGCTGTTGTGCCTTCCATGTTTCTGTCTGACATGACTGTTGCTTTATGTCGCCTCTTGTCTGCACGCATGTTTTGGGGTTTCTTGTTTTGTCCTCCTTTTCGATTTCCTCCTCTGGCAGCCTAACCATGACTCAGCAGCCCCCTTTTTACGCAGCAGATCCTCCCTCCGCCTCCAGTCAAACGACAGACTAGGCCGAGCAGAATGGATTGATGCCGTCTCCACGTATCAGCCGGGCTCAGAGCAGCTGAGGTCTGTGCAGACTGAAGGGGGAATTGCTCCGACGACACTTATTGCTTTGTGGATGCTTTAGCATATTCCATTACTCATGTTGAGCCTCACGGCTTCAGTAAATTATCTGAGAAAATGCAAAGAGAGTGAAAAATGTAGTTTGAGGAGGATTATTAAGTTTTAACTTCAGGTTGACTGTAATGTCAGCCTGCAGGACTGTAATCAGTCATGTACATAAAAGCTCTGCCACGTTAATCCATGGATCGAGTGCTGGTTTATTGGGAGGGTCGTGTGATGGTGGGGAGCTTCAGCGCAGTGAAGAATAACTCAGGAGATCACAACTGAAGCCGTTCTTTTGTAGGAAACACATCATTTTCCAATTTCCCAATCCCAAAGAGATGATTTAAACTGTTTTCCTCATCAGGCAGATTCGTTGAGTACGTTTACATGCACACTAAGATGTAAAAATGCCAGTGAGCAATATGAGACAATACCATATGCCCAGTTTACACAATCAGCTAAGAAGAGGAAGAAGCTGTCACCCCTTTTTCTTTTCTGCTTCAGGCCATCTGTGCGCTGCCGAGCCAACAGTTAGACCGACGTACAGACACGTCTGGTCCTCCAGAGAAACGCATCATCTTTAAAAGTTTCTATGAAAGTTTCTACTTTTTATGGAAAAGGAAAAAGGTGGATATCAGCAGGTTTATGTGCAAATGTCCCGGTGCTGACCTTTTCAAGAAGGTGGATAAAGCCATTAAAGAGGGAGGCTGTTTGTTTATGTGCCCAGCTGCACAGTAGAATGTCCATTTTCATTAGCCAGTAAACAGCGTGGTGAGGATATTGTCTTCTTCAGAATAAGGAGGCAAAATCTGAATTATGTGCATATAAATGAGGCCACTGGTGTCAGAAAGTAAGCAGCCTCCTGTAACCTGTTGCTGCAGGATAATGAGAGGCGGCAGTAGCGTTTTTTTGGTTAAAAGTCAGGATTTCTGTGCGTTCTGCTCTTGAAGGGGTCAGAGGAAACACTGCATGCTGTTGTTTTTGACGTACAGCAAAGTGAAAAAGTTCTCAAGCCCTGCTCGCTTATTAATTAGTAGATAAGAAGGATTGTGCAGTTGGTTGTGTGTGTGGACACAATGTGTGTTTGTGTGTGGCTGAACATTTTGCCAAGCTGGCACGTGTCTCTAACTGTGACCAGAGCTAAGACCACAGTGTGTGTGTGTGTGTGTGTGTGTGTGTGTGTGTGTGTGTGTGTTTGTGTGTTTGTCAGGGATAATCACTCACCCAGGGCTTTACCTCGCACTTCATAATTGATGAGGACTGAAGGCGGACTTGTAAAATCGGCCAACTTGTAATTGTGTATTTAATTGGGTTTTTGTTGAGGGGGAAAACGTCCAGGGCGCGACGGTGCTGAATTAACAGGGACCGGACTTTAAACTGCTTGAACCCTCAGAGGTGACGGGGGCCTTTCAGCCTGAATTCACTCCGACTGTACTCGCTGAAACAATGTAATTAATCAGAGTATTAGGATGAACGGCAGCTAATGGCATTAGCACAGAGGATGTGGGGCTGCACGTGACAGGGCGAAATGAACCGAGGGCTTAGAGTCGGGTTTGAGAAATTGAGCTTGATGGAGAAAATGAAGAACATTATGTCGAGCGGAGAAGCTCTCGATTGTTTTAACGTCACCTCTTTTTCTGCTTGAAGGAAAGTTTAAAAACTGTCCTGAAAAAAACAAGCAATTAATTCTGTTGTAATTGCTTTAGCATGAAGGTTCAATACATTATAGATTACTTTAGGTGGAGTCATGAATTTAATTTTGAAGGCTGGGATTAATTATGTTGAGTATTAATTTTGGGGCCGTGTAGTAATTTGCAGTGAAGTGGATGGATGCTCTTCCGTGTGACTGAGTCAGGAGATTATAGCTGCGTGCTTCCTGCCCTGCAGGAACATAGTGAACATAGCTGCAGAGGTGCGTAAGACAACGAAACGTGCAAACAGGAAGATCAACCTGCTGCTGCCTCCCGGGTCAGTGGTGGGTCAGAGGATCCACGTGGTTTAGGTTTGGCTCTGACATGTTTTTGCTTCAGACTGAATCCTATTTCACATTCTTATGTTGATTATTTCAGTATAATATGTCAAAATATGTAGAAATCTAACCCAGTTTACTTGTCAGCAGATTATAGGGTGTTAAAGATAAACACTGGTCATAAATTACAGGATTTGTTGTATTTCCTTCTTGGTTAAGTCCAATAATTAAAGATCATTGTCACCATGGAGGCTTGTTGAGGGGCCTGAAGCTAACGTGGATGTTTGAAGACCGTCTGTGATCGAAAGCTTGCATCAACAGATAAATGTTGCAGACTCTTGTTCAAAAAGCAAAGACTGTTTTTGTATCTTGTTGACCGTTTACTGGTTTACACTTGTTTCACTTGTTGTTAGAGCTGCGTGTCAGTATTCTCACTGTCGATTAAGTGGTTAGTTGTTTGGTCTGTAAAGTTTCCTGAAGTCCGAGATGTCCCCACATGTCTCGTTTTGTCCACAACCTCAAGATATTCAGCTTCCTGTCTTTAGAGGAGGAGAATCAATTAAACTGATTAATTCATTATTAAAATAACTGGGGATTAATTAAAAACTTGACAAGGTAGCGATTCATTGAGTAATCGTTGCAGCTGTAGTTGATGCGCAGGTGAAAGCTCAATGGTTCCTGACTTCACCCCAATCTGAATGCATGTTCTGTTCGATAATTGATATCTGGTTGAGCCCCAGATGTCAGTAAACAAACAGCAGAAGAAGTTATCACATGCAGATGTTCTCGCTGCCCTCTGAAAAAGCTTCTCGTGAGTGATTATAGCCTTTAATTTTCCCAGGGACACTGTGGTGATCCGGTGTGCCACTTTAGAAACAGGGGAACAGTTTAATAGTAGATTTCAGCTGCCGTCACACACAAGTACACACACACACTCGCATATACACATACTACACATAATATACTGTACGAGTACACAAGGGTAACACCCTCGCATGCCAGAGCAGGCGGTGCTCAAACTGAGTAATTGGGACAAAGAAACAACGTTACATGATAATTATCCACTTTTGTAGCTCAAAATAAACTGACCCACGTGTCCTCATGGGGACACTTGTTTCGTAGAGAGAAGTGTTGTTTGTCACAGGAAGAGGAAATGATGCATCTCTCTGTTTCATTCAGTTATTCTTAATTTACATGATGCTGTCAGAGTTTGAACCACTGCTCTGCTGCATGACTCCCTGCGTGGAGAGACGAGATACTCCACGCCTGCAGTGTGGAGTGATCAGCCCACTCATCCTCTCCTCTTTCACTATATAGCTCTCTGTGTCTGCGAACGCCCCCGCATTGATGTGGGAGCTCAGGCAGCCCTGGGAGAACACGCCGACTCTGCACACGTTTCTAAAAATAGATGAAACAAAACGCCTCGACCGCGAGCCGCTTCGAAAGGAGGAGGAGAGACGGGAGTACGATGCTCGAGCCGCAGCCCAAAGATGGTGTGTCGGTGATGTCACTACGCTGAGAACACCGTCGTCTTTCTTCCGTAGACTAAATATGGACATGATTGTGTGAAAAAACATAGGAAGCTCCTGCAGTTCCGGTTCTCCTCTCTGACCATATAAGGGCTCTTCCATTCAGATGCAGATTTGGGCAGAGGTGGTGCTCACTCAGGTCTGCGCTCTGGCACTCAAACCTTAAAGACGCACCGGCACAAAGGAAAACATCGATTTTGGCTTTACTTTATATCATTTTTGGGTTGTGTTATGGATTTCATGTCAGTAGATCATAGATCCGAGGCTCCATCACATTATATATGTAGCATATAGACTGTATATCTCCATCTGTGACATCCAGCTGTTGCTCTTCATCCATTACTCTTAGCGGGAAGTTTATATTAGAGGCAGCACAATTAAGCAAAAAATGATCGAAATTTCAATATGGCCAAGTGCAATATCCAAATCTCTTTTTGATAAAGGTAAAATGTGTGACAAAATAGCATTATGATGAAGTGTGTAGAGCTGCGGAGAAGTCCTGACCTTCAAATCTTGTTCTCCAGAAAACAAAACTATTTGGTTGAGACCCCGATAAATGTCACATCATCATGGTTTTTTCGTTAAAAGGAACATTGTGATGCAAAAATGATCATTCCCACTAACAATGAAACATATGGCCCTCAAAATACATGTCAAAACATTTGAAGTATGAATTTTCTTGTTCCATATCGCACAGCCTAATTTATAATGCGGAAGAAAAGAAAGGAGAGGTCTTTGATTAAACTAACCAGGACAGCCAAACTGAGATTTTTCAAGAGCGTCCTGGAAGATAAATACAATAAAATGGATAAGAAAAATAAAAATCTAAAGTTATAAATCAAATTGTCAAAACTGATCCTTTTAATTTCAGCTCATCTTTAACTATTTTTCTTGAGGAAATGCTCCTGGGAAAAAAAAGTCCCAGAGAGTAGAGCCCGGCGGATACTCACAAAAATCTGAATTGATCGTCCATTACACAAAAAAAAGAACATATCTGCGAGTTTACACCGATACCAATCTGTAAAAGGTCAATATAATATTGTCCGACCAATACATCGGTTGGGCTGTACTCCAAAATATTTTTTTAACTACACTGTTACTTATCTCAGTCAACAATCAAAAGAAATACTCATCATATCCCAGGTCTTTATTTATTAAAAGACAACCATTGTGAGATCTAAACACATCTGATGGATTTTCAGCTACAGCCCAGCGAGATATTTCATGCTAGCTGTGACCACGAGCTAATTAACAAAGTGTATCCACATATTTTATGCTCCCACTTTTGGCTGTGATTACATTTTCCTTCCATCCCTCTCCTCATCTAATTCTCATCATTCTCTCGGACGTTCCCGTTGCCGAGGGGCTGCACACGCTTTAGCATAACATCCATCTCATTAAAACAATTTAAGGTTAATTCACATGGCCAGATTTGAGGTCTGGGAAACGATTACCCTCTGGTTAATTAATTCATGAGGAACACGATTCAAAAGAGTATATCGGCCTTCGAGGCATATTCCTCCACTTCACCAGACATACTGTCACAAATGGGAACAAGGCTCGGATACAGGCGGTGATATCACAGACTGAATCAGGCAGCAGCAGGGGAGGAAGTTATTCTGCTGGGTCAGAAACACAAAATTTCATTCCTGTGGTTCAGAATTCATCAGCAGATTCTACTGTATAATTTTCTTCCCATTTTGTCTGTCAAGTAATTATACTTCTGTCTGGGAGAGAAGTGTTTGAAATCACCCCTCGTGCTGCACATTTGAAAGGCGGCAGCAGAAATATGAACGCTTGCTCCTGGAAGCTGAGGTAAACAAAACCAGAAGATGAAAGCAATAATAAAGACTCATATCCGCGGACGGAGGAGCAGCGTCCTCAGCGACAGGCTGCTTTTTTTTTATTGCTGAGTCACCGAGCAACTCTAAAATTCTACCTCCAATATTCGCTTTTTGTTTTCCCTCCAACTGTGTCTCGCTTGAAACCTCGCGCTCCTCTATGTTTGGGGAAAAAACGGTGACCTCGCCGTGACTCTCGTTTCTCTGAGCTAGCACAGGCTGAATTTCCCCCGAGCTTCAACCCCAATCTGAATTCAGCCGGCGTTCACTCTGCATAGAGGAGAAACTGCAGCGAGAGCACTCTCTCAAAACATTTTCCTTTTACCCCCGCCTTGTCATCTCGCCATCTCTCAGTGTAATAGTTCTCCCACTCCCACGCACATTATCCTACAGGGGACTGAAGACTGATTGTTGCATCTTGACTCATCAGTTGATGACAAGTCTGTAAATAAAGTCCAACCTGAGGGATAATACCGGAGTTAACAGAGTTACGTAACGGTGAGTGATTGGTGAAGTGCTGTCACACTACAGGATGATTGAGCCTTTTTAAGTGGAGACTTTATTTTCATCTGCGTGTTCATGTTTCATCTCAGGATGGATGGAAAACTTTGAGCTATGTGAGTATTAGTCTGCAGGAGCAGAGACAAAACAACGAAGGGCACCTTTTTCCTGAGCAGTGTTAGGATTTGATTTTGCCCTGAAGGCTGCTGTAATGAGGTTACCACGGGCACTTTTGGACCAATCACGGGGCCAGTTGAGCCAATCTGATGGGCAATTGGGTAATCTTGATGTGCAGTTATGCCTGCAGCATGGACCCAAGAGGGGCAAGTGGTCTGACCAGAGGGGTACATCAGTAAGTGGCATTTTGAACAGCAGGTGCCTGAAGTGTGAGAGCGGTAGCTGGGCCAAGCGAGGGGCTACGGGAGCCACCAAGAGGGGCAGTTTGGCCACAGTTGGGCCTCCCAGGGAAGGTATTTGGCCGATAGGGATGTAAGCTGTTGGCAGTTGGGCTGACAGCAGGGGCCCAGATGCTAGTGGGGCACCAGGGCTGAAACAGAGCGACAGGTGTGCTAACCAGAAGGATATGTGTCCCATCGGCAAACACAGTCAGGCATTAGGGCAGAATTGAAAACATGCAAGAGGCCCATCAGACTGAAGTCACCTCTCCTGCCGTCAACATTAGTTTCAGGCCTCCACTTGTCATTTAATTTAATTTCTATCTGGGGTCAGCTCACTATTTAATTACCAAAACCCAAGTGACCAATCTCAAATGGGAAACGTTAGCTGTCCGTCTGCACGTCATCAGAACCGCTCCGCTGTACCAATTTAGCTTTCCTTTACTGTCGCTGCCCTTTGAGAAAGTCCTTGTCCTTGAGTCACCTCAGGAAGTGAGGGAGGATGCAGAGAAAGACGGAACAAAACGAGAGACACGTAATGAAGGGAGACACGCCGAAGAAAGAGGAAGGCGAGACAGAGAGCGATGTGTTCCCGGCTCATTAGCAGCCTTCAGGCGGTTCTGGTCAGATCAAAACCTCGCTGTCTGCGGAGCACATAGACACGAGTACCTGCACTTTGATCAGCCCCACCGCCACTCGTTGATACATCCCACAGCAGCTGTCTTTGCTTTTCTTCTGCCTTTTTGTTTCATGCGTCTGTGTCACATTCATCAGAGCTTTCAAACGAGCTCGACATTAAGCCGCATGTCTTTTTGAGTGCCAGCTAAGTTACAGAAAGTGATCATGGAGGGATGGTGTGGCGTTTGATTAAGCAAATCAATGTAATAGGCTGTTAATGTGGCTTTAACAACGTGTTAGGCTCTATAAAATGTCCTTGAGGCGTCGCATTGTCCTTGATGTGGGGATTCATCCAAATGGTGACTTAATGATGCTGATAATAATGTGAAGTACACGCTCTGATCTGAGGCACTGCAGCGTTAAATATGCTGCCAAACATCCAGACCACACACACACACACACACACAAATATATAAATACTGATCCAGACATTTTTAGAAGACAAAATCTCGAGAGGACACGCAGGAAAACACAGGTTGTCAAAATCTTTTTCATGACTCCTTTTTTCTCCTGTTCTTGTGGGAGTCGCAGCTTATTAAATTAAAGACAGAACACGGTACCACTTGTCAACTTCATGTCACATAGTGTGAAGCTGTCAGTGAATCCTCACACACTTTTGTGTTTGCCGTTAAAAGCAATGCGTCTTCTTTTTGTTCAAGAAGTGATTCATTTACAGCCTGATTTAGAAAACGTCCACCTTTTTATGACTCGATGCGCGAACTGCATAGAGATAAACGACGACGCGGGTCGGACCAGGTGATGGATCACTTGGAGAAAACGGTTTTAAAAAAATCTTTATTTGCTGTTTTCCCAGCGTGGGACCCAATTAGAGGCCAGAAATGATGAGTTAGAGGAGATGCCAGCGATCAAATTGACCAGCTGAGCTCCATGTGTGTTTATCAAAATCCGAAAAAGCTATCAGATTTTATCTCTGTCGTTCTCCTCGCGCCCTCCATCCCTCCAGCTCTTGCTTCCAGCTTGCTGTCTCGGATAATCAGTCTCCATTTTTGCACTCCATCAGCCGCCCTGTAATGATTATATATAGCTAGTCATTCCTATCGATCTTCTGCAGGCAGATTCCTTTTTAAGAGGATTCATTTTTCTTTTCAACACACTGCAGGAGCAACGATATCAAATAGAGCCCAGTTGTGACATGACACGCTTACAAGTGTGTTTATGAGATTGAAAGGATTTGTGCTGTTATAGTAATTTATTACTGGGAACATGACAGCATGGGTAGTTTAAACATTTGAACCTCGACATTACTGCAGCACGCTGCAGGTTTGCAGATTATAGTCTTTCTTGCAGATGGTGAAAATGTTGATAAATTGGTTTTGTAACTACAACAAAACTCGTCATTGTCAAAAGTCACTCTGTAGTCAAGTAGATGCTTAAAATGTTAATTGTGTTTGCTGTAGTGGAAACGCGTGCACGTCGCCGGGTTGATGCAGCCGGCATTTAGTGAAATTAAACGCCCAGAAGAGCGCAACAATAACAGTGTCAATCATGCGGCTTTGAGGAGGACAAATCTCCCTGCAGCACCTTGTACTCCTCCACTGCGGCTTTCTGGGGATTAGAGTTGCTTGTGTTTGCTTTCAGGCTCTTATAATACAGTCCCTGCAGAGACGCACACTACATAAAACTCCTTCCCTCCATATGGCCATTAACTGTGGGTCCCTCACTCACCCTCTGTTGTGCCAGGAGTCACATGGAGAGTGGCTGGGGTAATAAGCCCAGATGTGAGCGCTGCCCTTGGGTTAGCCACACTGAGTAATGGGGCTGCAGTCAGAGCTGCTCAGTACACACATACTGTACATGTATACACACATGAGGGTGGTTCTGATGCTGAAGGATATTGGAAATGTCTCCACTACGACTGGGATCTGTACCAGTGAGTTCTTGAGTCTATGCACCGATCCAGTAGCCTGTTTTAGAAGCATCCATCACTCATTGTTTGATAGCTGACAGAGTTTTAAAGAATTATGAGCTGCAATTTTGTTTTGTTCAGATTGAACTTTACCCCAGTGTGGGCTGATAAACAAGCTATTATTCTCTGGTTTAACTCTCTGAGCTGTATTTTGGAAGCAGTTTTTAGGTGCTTACCTAATTTCTCTCCACGTGTGACTTAAACCTCTGTCTAATACTCACCAGATCCATCGTTAAGTCTAAGATGCAAACAATAATGTTCCTTCTTTTGCTTAACCGGGTTGCACATTTTGCTAGTTTGCCAGATGCAACGGTCATGAACTCAATTAAAATCCTGTCTTTAGTTTCCATTATTAGACCAGAACAGCAGTGAGGAGGTCTAGGAAAAGAAAAGAAGTCCGGCTGTAGTTGTTGGGACTGCAAAATATTCTGTAGACAAAAGTGGTATTTGTGTATTCTTTTCGTGATCCGGACCCATGCACTCTGGTGGCGGGCAACAATATGCTTTACTCCCCTCTAAGCCTCAGATGTTGTGATCTGCTCTGATTATCGGTAAGCTGCTTAGTTCTGGCGCGTAGAAGTCCAGTATTTCACAATGCAAGGTGGAGAGGTTTTTTGGATTAGATGGGTGCAACGAAACTAGAACATCCAGGAATTTGAGGATCTTCCAGTTGATGACAAAGTCGCCTGCTCAGGACGTACCGATACAGACACCTGAGACCTGCTGTCTCAGCAGGATCTCTTAACGAACGATGATTTTAAAAGATGAATCAACTTTATTACAACTTGGATCGCATCTTTTGCAGTTTTGGCCGGAATTTGCACAACACTAAATTTGGCAACACTCCAAAAAAAAGCCAGGCAGACGTAGAGAACAAACAGTTCGATGCTCTGTGCTTCCATGGAGAGTATTGTTATAGTAACTGATAGAAATGATGTCTAAACTATAAAAATAAAACCTAACAAGATTTATATTTGGAAAAAAAAAAAAAAACCTTGTTAAATCCTGTTTTGGCTGCAGCAGCTGGTGGCAGGGTGACCTCTGATTGACCATCTGCTCTGCTGAAGTGTGAAGCGAAGAGACAGTGGTGCTCTCACTGCGCTGAACCCTGACCTGCCTGAGGAGAAGAACAAGGGAGAAGACAGTTCCCCCGCAGAGATCAATGAAGGACAACCTTAATTAGTCTACAGATGAACACATCTGTTATAAAAGCCAGAAATAATGACCAAGGGTCCCTTTTTTTTTATGGAAGCAAGCATCTTGTGAAGTGTAGTTAATCCTACGGCTATATTTCATTCCCAGCTGAACGGCTTCACATTGGCAGAGCAGGAGTGTCGCTGTCTCTGCACAGGAACTGATCTGTAGAGGGAGCGTTCACACTGCAGGGTTACAAAGAAAGACACAACCTTTATAGATCAGTCTTTCTTTGTGAGTGTGTGTGTGAGGTTTGTCGTGGTAGTCGGTCTTACCGATGTTGCGCGTTGTTTTCTGACATACACTGGTTACGTTACATGACTCCCTCCGTTGTTTTGTCTTGTTAATCAATACTCAGTCGGACGATGGCTGCTACGACTACAAATTGGAAGTGTCTGCTCCCTACAAGTGCAGCAGCAGAGTGGCAAGAAGTCACACAACAAGAGTCAGGAGAGATGACCAACAAGATGATGGCAAAGGATTCGTTGTCAAAAAAAAAACCAAAAGCAGCTATTTGGCAAAATTTCGGATTGTAACTCGATGCTAACAGGGAATTTAATAATGTTAATGAGGGTAAAGGAGTGAGGATTTGGAGCGCAGCCTGTTGCCTGCAGCTCTTCAACCAGCAGCTTGTTCTTGTGCCATTACTCCCACAGACTGAGATTTAGCAGGGAGAAGGTTCATACAAACCCATTGGCTGTCAACAAATGCAGAAAATGATGTTCTGATGAACGTTAGCGGTTGACTTTTATTATGAAGTCCTGACAGGAATTGCAACTCGTGTTTTGACAGTTAAATGCTCTTAATCTGCAGCAGCAGGAAATCTTCCGTTTGCATTAGCAGGAAGTTAATACAGCGCTCCACAGATGGTGAGCGTCTTTTTATTTTTTTCTCACTAAACGTCCAACACATGGTCTTGTCATGTGTTCATTCACCAGTGGCACAAGTTTAGAGCTCTTCACAACACTCAGAAATACGAAGTTGAGTTTTATTTTGGAAAGAAATGAGTAATATGGAAAGTAAAGCAAACTAAAAGGGATGAAAATGAAAGTAATAAAACTTATAAACATGAAAGATAATCTGTTTTCTGCAGACTAATATCTGATGTATTCCACCGTCTCTTAAAGTGTAGTTGTCCGATGCACCTCTGAGATCAACATCTGTGTAATTGTGTGCCGCTGTAGCCTGTCGATGGCCGCGGGCCGTTTATTAATGGATGGGATGGAGTGTGTGTTGGGCGCCCTCCAAGAATCAAAGGAGAGTTTTGAAAGTACACGCCAGCGCATTTATCTGCCTCGCTGCTCGTAATGCCCTGTCCTGCTGCAGTCAAACACTTCGACAGTGTTAAAGCTGTCACTGCATTTTCATAAGCAGATGGGCGACTATAAAACGAGATGGTGTGTCTGAGATGAGAGTGTGTGAGACTCGTTTCTGCCCAGTTCACTGGGGCTGTAAATCACCAAACAATCTATCAGTTCTTTGGACAACTCTACGTATATTGGTGCGATTTCAGTCCAGTTCATTTTGCGGGCCTGTTGATCAATATGACATGATGTCATCTGCGTATTTAACACAGTCACGTACATGAGAAACGGCACCACTTTCTCTCAGTAGTCACCATTATTAGCTTAAGCCTATAGCATCTTACATTGCATAAATTAGCCTAATGGCTAGCAGACACGTCCTTAGATGCACACAAGCTGATGCAGACGTGCCATGGGAATTCCAAAATAAAGGCATGACCTAAAGATGATGATACAGATGTTTCACTTCGCATCGACTATATTAAATTGTTAATCATCAAATGTGACACCTGTCCTCCAGCGGAAAAAGTACTTAAGTACATTAAAATATGCTAAAATATCAAAAGTAAATGAGAGCTGATGGTGAATAAGATGCAAAGTGTTACAAAGACGTAACGGAAGAGGTGAGGACAGAAGGAAGGACACAAGGAAGGAAGGAAAGTGAGAATGAAGGAAGGGAGAATAACTGAATGTATGGAGGAAAAAGCAAACATTTTTTTTATGGAAGAACTCAAGAAGTGGATTTAACTTTGAGGTGCTTGTACTTAGCTTAAGTAAATGCGTTTCGTTCCCACCTCTGCCCCCCACCTCCTGCTCCGACCTTTTCCTAAATCCCTTCTCCCCCATCTGAGTCCCGTCTGCATGACCACAGCACTTCCATTAAGCCCATTAATCCTGTCAGGCAGCCCACTCTCACAGTGCCCCCTCCACCAGCACCCACCTGCCCACACACCACCTTCATATCACAGCAGCATACATTATCTGATGCCAGCATACATTATGCAGGAGGTGGATGAGTGCCGTTGATGCACATTAGTGGATTCACTGAGAATTAGTTGGCTCTTAGCGCCTCGTGGTGCTGCAGCTGTACAACATTTAACAGGTATTTTCAGGACTGAACCCAGATCTGTTTGTGAATGTATGTATTTATTCTAGTTATGGTGGAGCCTGACTGACCACTGATCAGAAATATGTCCTGTTGTCGTCTCACCACAGATTTACTGTCAGTGTTTCACTAAATGTTGCTGCAATAAGAAGTTAATATGTTTTAGATAAGTTTCATTTGTCTGTTTTATATATAGCTGTTATTTATTATTATGTTCAATTAAATTATAGATATATAAGTTTGTTGTCCAACTGTGTAATCCTGTATCTTATCACACTGTCTCAGTATTAAAGCTTGATTGATGCTGGATTTTTTAGGCCTATATCCCAATATCATATATAAAAGCATAGCTTGAACATACTTTCTCACAACTTTAGTTATTTTATAATTGTTATATTGTGAATTTACAATTAGCCAATAAGTAACACAGAGTTCTGATTGTCCAACACGATTTCAATGTCCCGGACAAGTGGGAGGAATTCCTGTTAATGATTATCTTTGTTTAAAGAGATTAAACAGAGTTCATGGAGACAGCTGACGCAGTTCATCACCAGCTAAAGGATCAGATTCAGGTCTTACTGTCTGTCTGTGTTCAGTTCAGCCTGACTAAACTCAGCACGTACCAGAGATTCTGGTTGTTCTTCTGCAGTTACGTCATTTCTTCCTCTCTCCTCTATACAATCATGAACGACAGTATCTATACAGGCATTTACTCTCCAGTCAGAAGCCAACAAGGATGAACAGACTAGTTAAGATACGTTACACCTGGTCGAGAGGCGAGACTGAAAATTTAACCTTTTGATTGTAAAATTATAATTACACCCAACAAAATATTTGCTTCGTGTTTGGTGTGAACAAAGAGAGAAATGTTGGTGTTAAAGATATTTTTTCTGTGCTCTCTAGTGTACAAATTACAAAATGTTTCTGCTGTTTTAAAATGATCTTAAGATCTGTTTAACGTTCATATCGGTGCATTGTTTAGGCTCCACATGGTATATAACAATAGAGAAACTAAGTAACATCTGATGATGTTGATTTCTAATTATTGGATGTTCAAACATCAGCCTGAGTCTGATAATGCAGTGTGTGTTGGGACTCTCACAGATCAGTGGACGCTGTGTAAACAAGTGATTAACTGCCTGTCTGAGTGTTTTTCTGTGTGAAAACCTGTCGTGTGTCTCATTTTTCTCGGGGTAGTTTGATCTGTCACTGTCTCTCCAGATCTCTATCCCTCTGTTCTTTGCTCAAACTAGATCTTTTTGTTCCTTTTTTTACAATGCATTGCATATTCAGAAGAGGCAGCATGTAGGTATCTTTAAAACGACACGCACCTCCCTGGCTGCATGAATCATCTTTTACTTATCTTTTGTGTTTTTTCTTTCGTTCGTTCTTTTTTTCTCTTTCGTTAGCGTTTTGACTTCTTTTTCTTTGGGTTCTGCTTTTTGGTGTTTTCCCCCTGTTATGTTGTAGTAAGGCATATTGTCTTAGTGCAAAGATAAAATACTTTTTTATTTCTAAAGATTTCCTTTTATCTTGCTGTTCCTGTGTGTTTGTTAGCAGCAGAGTTGTAAGATCTTGGTAATATGAAAAGTATTTAAGACATTCAGTAGATTTCTTGGTTAACTCTTTGATTTTTCATTCATCCTGTCTGCACTGCGTATTCCTGTCATGTTCTTTTGATTTTCTCACCATTTGAGTTACGTCTGCTTCATCAGTGTCATGACAGATGTTCCATCCTGTCCATTGCCTCCTCCTCCTCCTCCTCCTCCTCCTCCTCCTCCCTCGACACCACACACCTGTCTCTCATCTGTTTTGTGTGGCTGCATGGTCTCTTTTTGCACGATGTATGTAGCTCTCACAGACATTGGAAAGATTTAATATCACTCTCTCTTTTCTCTCTCTCCTCCTCCCCTCCCTCTTTTTGTTTATTGTCTTTTTCTCTTCTCTTTGTTTGCTCTCTGCAGGGGAGGTGCTCTTTCAGATGGCTGAAGTGCACAGACAGATCCAGATCCAGCTTGAAGAGATGGTGAGCATGTGGTGACGGTGCTGGTGGTGGTGTTGCTAAAATCAGCGCTTCTTAAGCCACGAGTTGGGACTTAAACAGATTGTGGACCAGTTGGTTTGGAGTCTCCACGCCGCAATATATATTTTTATATTCAGTACTCAGCAGAACACACTCTGCTCACTGTGCTGTGTAGCTTCTAGAGTACCGTTTTTTTCCTGAGGGCAGCAGCTTCACTCAAGTTTGGTTTGTTTACTGATGCTCTGATATGTAAATTACAGACTGAACACATATTTGAATCTCCAAATATCTTTATTTGAATCTTCCAGCGAGTAAATTGGCCAATTGTGGTGACATTAGCAGGCAACGTTCAGTCAACCAGGAGAAGAAGAAGCGAGGAGCTTTAATCTTTATGCTAAGTGTGTTTTTATAAAAGGTATTTAAATGATGTTTTCTCATCCTGTGGGGTAATGGGTGTCAAAGATGATCCACTGATGATGTTTTTTTACTAAACAGTTCAACTTACAATTGAGGTATTGAGCAGATGCGTCTTTATTTACCAGAGGGACTGAAATTAAATGCAAATGATGAGGAGTTTTATAACACAGTTCAGACTTTAGTCCTCACTGAGACCCGTAAACAGTCTAACACATTTCTAGACAATTAAGTCAATGTTCCTTGTCAACTAATCGGACTCAGTAGCTTCTTTTTCTGCAAATATCCTGCTGATAGTAGCTTAAGACAGGACAGACAGGGATGATAACAGAGGGACAA
This sequence comes from Diplodus puntazzo, assembly GCA_963678695.2. Taxonomy (NCBI): domain Eukaryota; kingdom Metazoa; phylum Chordata; class Actinopteri; order Spariformes; family Sparidae; genus Diplodus; species Diplodus puntazzo. The sequence continues at coordinate 25,268,254 of OZ023176.1, read as the reverse complement.
AGACAGCGAGAGGTCACGTAGCGTGAGAGTACTAAAGACGCATCGCTGAGGGTTGTTTTTTTACTTGAACTGTGTTCTCTGGGTCGAGATGTCACAGATGAAGAGACCGTAAATGTACTTTGTGTTGCATGTACATACCAGACGTCCTCCTCTCATCCTTTGGGTGTGACACATCCGATGGAAGCACAAATACATCTGTTCAAACCGCTCTTGCGCCGCAACACTGCAGTGTTGCATTCCTTGTTTTTAAAAATAATCCTCTGTGGTCGTGCTTATAATTACTTGAGGTTTTTTTGTTGTTGCATTGTTCTTGTTTTTCTGTGTGTCTTGCAGCTGAAGTCGTTCCACAACGAGCTGCTCACGGAGCTGGAGAAGAAGGTCGAGCTGGACGCACGCTACCTGAATGTGAGATGCTCTTCTTAATGTGCAGTTATACACTGACAGAGTCGTCCGTCCGTATTGAGCTAGTCTTTGCTTCATGAGCCAAACCACAGAATTATCACCTCAACCCTGTATATTCTGATAAACTCCCTATATAAAACTCTACACTCCCCTGCACTACACAGCAGACAAACAGGAGTAGGTGAAACATGTGGCAGCTAAAGAACCAGGTATTTTCTTTTGAAGTTTTTTGGAGACCGAACCAAAGCTGAGAGGAAGATAAATAGTTTTTTTTTTTGCTAATACATCAAGAATGATGCATTTTTATAAGGTGTTCATATGTCAGAGTTGTGTCAAATCTGTCCTCCAGAGGCTCAAATCAATACGCTGAGCCTTAAAAATGACAAAACAGTTATTTTGTCAGAGTTCAGCCGCAGGGCTACAGCTAAGTATCATTTAATCTGCACATTTGGTCAAGATTAATCATCAAATTTGACCTCTTCAAATTTCTTTTGCCCAACAAAACAGTCCAAAGCTCAAGGACTCTTCATTTAAAGAAATGCAGAAGTAAAAGAAATGCAGGAAATCTAAACATTTAAAAGGAACCTGCAAGTCATGTGAGTTATCATGTCATTTGTTTCCTGTCAAGTCGAGCGGTAACTCATGAAAACAGCGACTCGGTTGCTCACTTCTGGTATTTAAAGCACCAATGATGATCATATCTACTCACACAGCATCACGCTCTGATTCATTATGTAACGGTATTCCTGACCCAGTATGTGCTTGAATGAAACACCACTTTTAACTCGGCTCCGTGTCACTTAGCCCTCTCCAGAGAGTGACGTTATGGGGAATAAAGTATGAACCATGTTCTCATAAAACCGTTGGCCAGAGACAAAATGCACTCTCTCTCCTTAATTTCCCACCGGCTTTCATCCAAACCACTGCAGCAAGTTACATAAATGACTTCCCACTCAGCCCTGTGAATTATGACTCATTCTGTGAAAATGAGTTGTTTTGCAGAAGAAGAAGAAGAAAAAAAAAAGACATTCATTTATGGTGATCAGCAGATTGGAATCATTCCCAAAAAATCATTACATCATTTGAGACGGGGAATCTACGAGTGTGTTCTGAAGGCTTGATTTGGATATTTCTTTTATGTTGTATGCGTCACGTTGAATCGATGTAATATATTCACAGGCGGCACACATCCTAGTTCTGTGAAAGACTGCCGACACATCCGCGGTGCTCCCTGCCTCTTGCCCGGTGCGTGATGGGATACATGTCATGTTTTGAGTCAATATGGCAAATGTGTTAGCACACAGTTGCTTATTTACATACCCAGCAGACACGTTTCTGACCACCTGTCCAAAATTCGCTCTCTGACTGTGTGCTGACTTCTGATGATGGCCTCCAATATCTGGCTTTTTAGCTGCTCGATACTTCTCCACGTTCACCAGCTAGTGTTTCACTGCTGCTGTCTGCTTTTGGTGTTGGGCAGGTGGTGTGCGTTGGCTTTTTAGATCTCTATAGAGCTGGAAACCGGATGTCTCAACAATGAGCTGAAACGCCACAAAGCAAAGCAAAGCTGCAAATTCAAGTGATAACTCTCTGTTCGCTCAAACATTATCACATCGTTTTCACATTTTCATGCGAAGGGTTTACTTCTCGGTGTCTGTTGTGGCACCTGGTGTTAGAGTTGGGTGACAGTTTATCGAAGGTTTTGTAACAAATTTGTGTAAAAATCTGGGGGGAATTAACAAGTTTTGTAATCACTGAAAAATAACAAATGTTGGCAGCACTGAACCCTAATGTTGGATCTGGGGTGCAGTCAATTCTGATCTTATAACGAATAATACAGTTTAGGCGGAGGCTAAATAAGTATGTAGATTTTGAAACTACAACACAATCTCACATTAAAAACTATTATTTGGGAGCAATAAACTAAATATTTAGATTTAAAGTCACTGTACCACATTTTGATATTCACTAAATTGTTGCTCTGCTAAACCCAAACTTTGTCGTTGGTGTTATTGCCCTCACTACTACACATTTTATGACTTCTTGAAAAAAGAAATATGGGCACTGTAACACATTTTAGTCTTTGGGGGCACTGTCGACCGATCTTTGTCAGGGCCTGGTCCTGCTGTTTGACTGCCCTGACTGGAGAGTTCAGAATCAACAACAAAAAGAACAGCTATATGAGAGGGAGAAATAACCAATGCATCATGATCCTTCGGTTAAACGGGAGCTGACCACTTGTCACAACAGTTTGAAATGAATATATGTCAGTCTAAAATATCATCTGCGGTTGCTGAAGCATGCGAGCGCCGATGTGCCCCTGCTGACTTTGTGCTGCCCCCCTCAGGCTGCGCTGAAGAAGTACCAGATGGAGCACAAGAGCAAAGGGGAGAGTTTGGAGAAGTGTCAGGCGGAGCTGAAGAAACTGCGCCGGAAGAGCCAGGGCAGCAAGCACCCCTCCAAATATGGAGACAAGGAGATGCAGGTCAGTGTGTGTGTGTGATGTCATGAATGCTGCAAACTACAGTTTCTGTGGTTTAGAGATCTTTTAATGGCTCAATGAGGAAGAACTCGGATGTCTCAGCTCTGCGTCTCAGAGAGGATCCTAACGGCCAGTTGGAGGATCATAGTATAAAAAGAAGCCCGCCATGGTTACAACAGCCGGTGCCAAGAGGATATGATCCTGTTGGCTGCAGCCCAGTGTGCAGTTCAGACGACCTGCCGGTCAGCCTCTCGAGAAAACATCACATTCTCATAATTTACTTCATCTGTATTTCAGCTGAGGCAGAATTAGAATCACCAGCACAGACTTTAAGTGAACTCATGCTGACTCTTCAGTGTGCCACACACAGATGCTTTTGCCTCCTCCTGATGGGATTTGAGCTTCAGTGCGCCCGGTAATCCGTGGCTGCTGCCGGTGCTGATGGGATAGGACATGCTGCGCTGAATGGGTTTGGACCCCCGACTGGGAACAAGCAGTTTGGGTGCCAGTCTGAGGATCTCTTCACAGGGAGAGAAATGGAGATGGTGAAGGTTATGACTTTAACCCACTGTGTCAAACATTTTAAGGATTTTCTTTTTAGAAAATGCAGCAGAATTTGAACAGTATTAGTCTGTGGCGCTCATCAAGCACACTTGCAAAGTATTTTTAAACATGCATACAGAGAACTTTTAACTGGTTATGAAACAGTCTCAGTTTAATACTGACCCATCTTTATGACCGACATTAGCAAACACGACAAGGAGGAAGATGTGCTGTTTCTCGATGGTTATTATAGTTTTCAGATTCAGACTTGTCCAAGTTGGGTGTGAGAGATATTTCTTAGGCAACGAGGAGCGATGGTGGCTTCAGACGACAACAGTGCTAATATATAACGTCTGTGAAAGGATCATTTCAATTATGAATGGAAACACGTGTGATATGCTGCAATGGATTTCTATAGATTCAACAAACGTTGATCAGGAATCAATAGAAATGGAACATGTAAACGTAGCAAGACTTCAATGAAACGCTGCTGAAGAAGTCTGATAACTTTGACTGTTTACATGGCTTTCATTAGCTGCTGCATTTTACCAGCATTACATAATGTTTGTTTATGGTATCGAGGGCAGGTGGAGGGCTTGATTTCCCTCATGTTCAGGTAACTGCTTGAGCGGAGGCGTGAGGAGACGGTGCGAGTCTCTTTGCCCCGTCTGTAGGTGTAGCGGTGACACATGGTGGGCGTGCCCTCTTACACAACCTGCTGCTGTGATGTGCTGTCGGTCCAATCAGCTGCTCCTTCAGCACAATGACAGGCTGAGAGCGAGAGAGAGAGAGAGAGAGAGGCGAGGGAGACAAAGGAGAGGATGATGGGAAGTTTTGTCTGTATAAATCTATATGCAAATAATCTGTGTGTGCGTGACTTCCAGGTGCATATATGTGTGTGTGGCTGTGAGGTTTGTTTACTTATTTTTCCAGCCAGAGTCGACGAAAGCAATAAAAAAAATTTTTCGAGTCAGGAGACATTAAGTACGTCCACAGAAGAACTCTCTGCCTTTTTTAAATGTCACACACCAAAGTTCTTCTTCCATTCAGCCGGTTCTGAATGAGGCGACAGGAGAAATACTTCGGCCGTCCGCTGATGGACTTCTATTGTTATCGTTCTGCCTTGTCAGCACTTAAGCTGTCAGATGTGATGCAAATAATTAAACTCACAATGAAACGGGGCATACGGGGCTTCATCCACCGACAGCTTGTCTGCACGATGTTGTACACAGCAAAAAAAAACCGTGCTCGGCTGCAGCTACACAGTGGCATTTTCAACAGGCGTCATGTGAGAATACAATGAAATCACCTTCAAAAGATTGTAATAAAGTAAACTGCAGTTACTGATTTTATCACATCAGGTATTGTTGATTAGAAAAACATCTACCTATTGTACAAACCCTATAAAATCACACGATACTGTGTCAGATGCACACAGATTCATGGTTTTTAAGATTCATTTGACAGGTGAGTTGAGGAGGGTTTGACCTGAGACGCAGGTCTGATTGGAACCACGGATGAAGCAATTACATGCTGTGAGGTGCAGCGAAATGTAATTCCATGGTGCGATGATAGATGATGATGTAACAGGTCAAGAATTTTTTTTGAAGGATCAGAATAAATTTAATTAAGCTGTCGACAGCCTCGAGTTTTGAAGCCTGGAGTTTGGCACGAAGTCCGTTGCCATCTTGTTTTTTTTGGAGCTGAAAGTGAACATGGTTGGACTAAAGAGTGGAGCTGAGGAGGAAACGCTTGGCTGCACCTCTATACACGGTCGCAACTTGCCAATCACAAGGTAGCCAATTAAAATCAAGCATCATGCTGTATGTATGGGCTTGAAACGAGGGAATGAGACTGTAAAGTCATTAAGAAGTGAGAAGTAGGGTTAATTTCTCATAAGCTTAAATTTAATCAAACCTCTTGTTGAAACCAGCATCGCCCCCTGCTGGCCAATAAAAAGAATGCAGATGTCAAACTGGCAACACAACAAAGCGTTTAACTAAAACCTATACACGCATTAAGTGAATGAGACTGAACCGATGCTGTAAATGACACTTTATGGTTTTAACACATCATGGCGGCGCAGAGAAAACATTGTGTCAGAGGTTAAGAGCTAATTGTGCAGCACTTCCAGAGGCTGAGGCCGTCGCCCCACACCGTTCTGTAGGAGCAGCAGGGGAGGTAATTATTGTGTAATTGTTAGCGTTGCTTCGATGGATGGCTGGTGGAGCGTGAAAGGGCCGACCGGGCCTGTTGTTACAAAAATCGATCCGTGGAGCTGTGAGGAACAACAGCACTGGAACATTGAGCCCCGAAGTCCTGCAATTCCTCTGGGTTTATCAGCTGTGAATGAACCGGTGTGAGCTGAGACAGCAGCCGCAGCCCTCAGGTGTGTTTGTTACCTCCAGCATGAGGTGGTATTGATTTCTGATTTGGATTTTTGTTTTTTTTATTAGGATCTCTTCCAAGAGTCCACACACATAAAAAAACATCACTTAAATAGATGAAAAGAGAAACAAACACTGTTAGATAAGTAGAACACACTTTGTGCAGAACATGAAATAACAGTTAAGATTCAGCATTTAATATTTCAGTGACACATGGACATAAAATGTTCAGCTATGGACCAAAGGATTCATTTTCCAGACATTTAAGAGATTTTAGTGAGACATATGTGAAGTTTTCTTGAAGTATTTTGACGTCGACCTTGATCCGGACTCTACTCAGGCCACCGTGTGTACAATCAAACCCTTTACAATCAAAATGATACACTAATTGTGCATTTGTGGCCAACGTATGCACTCGAGGTGCCGTCTGATTTGTGCCCGTGTGTTGTGGACCTCCTGAGTCGCATGTGTACTGTATATTCTGAGGGAGACGGTGTGGTTGGTAGCCAGATTCCCGCTGTGCGTCATATGGGCCGTCATGGGAACCAGGTCTTGGCAGGAACAGGAGACAACATCGACCAGACGAACATAAAAGACAGATTTGCCTCCTTGAACATACAATATGGTGCATATATTCGTCTGGGGTACTTACTGTATGCTCTTCAGTATGTTTGTGCGAAGCCTGAAATCTTGCCTTTTGTGGATTTGTGTCGGCTCATTTGCTTCTACAAAACGAAGCCGTACACTCCAATAAAGCCTCCTGCTCGCTTCACGCTTCCCTCCGCGGTCCAACACTTAATTAGGTGATGCAACAACTTCCTCGTGCCTTTTGGAGCAGCGAGGATAACAAAAAACCCATCACAGATTAAAGGAATCTCAATTTGCTCTTCCTGCTCATGACCGATGTTAATATTAAAACTATAGGTGATGGGAAGTCACCCAATCACAACGGTGGCCCTCAGGGGCCATAAAGCACCGAGCTGCTGTCTGAGCACAAAATACTGCCGGATAAATCTCCTGGTGCATTTGTTAGAGAAGCATGATTGGTGGAAAAGAGGTCATTTCAGAGGATGCCAGTGCCTAAGAAATCACTTCTTCCCTGTTCCACAGCAGTAATCCCTGAATAATGTTCTTCTTTTTCAGTGTAAGGAATGCAGAAACGTTAGACAGCGTGATGAGTGAATCAGCAGGATATTAATCCCTGACAGTTTTGATTAATTAATGATTTAAGCCAGAGGTTCCAATCCTCTACACATTACTCAGATGAAACAACAAATCATATCATAGACACGTCACCTACTCTATATTGCATCTTATGACGTGCAGAAATAGCATTTAAACCACCAGTTAAGACGTATATCAGGCTGAAATCACCAGGCAACGTCTGCTTCCAGCGTCTCAAATGTGAGGATTGTGCTGCTCTTTGTTTGTATGTGGAATAAACACATTATCTTTGGCTTTTGGACTCTCGGTCGGACCGAAAAACAAGCAGCTCAAAGCAACTGAGACGTCACCTTTTAACCGCGCGCTGACATTTCACAGACTAAATGATTATTTGGTAAACAGAGCCTTCTAGAAATGAATCAATACTGAAAATAATCAGATGTTGCAGCCCTGATTATGATTCATGCCTGTGGCACTTGGACTGAGAAGTCAGCTGAATTGCCAGTAGAAGAGGAGACATTACATCAGGAGTCGGAGGGTTTGAGCAGGAGGAAACTGTTGTGTTGCGTTTTGTTGAAGCTTCTCGTTATATTAAGATTTCTCTCTTTGTGTGTGTATCTAACTTTTCCATCATAAAGACATCTTTAGCAGATATTTCTTCATGTGAATCCCTGTGCGAGTGCAGAGTAGTAACACCAATTAAACACATAATTAGCATCCAGTCACGAGAAGAAAGCCTCGATGAATGACGAGAATATGGGGATTTCCTGTGAATGATGCGTGAAAACACCTTTCACCTGTTCACAACTGTCTTTTTTTTTATTCTGACACGTTTTTAGTGGGACGTGATCGGAGGAGATAGAAGCAACCATGAAATGAGAGACTGAGAATGAGAGGAGAGGGAGTCGATAGAAAGGAGGGATGAGATGAGGATTATAAAACCATGCTGAGGGAAGAATTGGCAAAATCTAGAAAGTGAACTTGGACCGAGCTCAGTGGCCGTGACTCCTGATCTGCTTCTGTTTCCCGTTTTGTGTTCTCGTGTTTTGAAACATCTAGACAACTGCATTAAAAACATTTTCTACCTAGTCTTTGAGCTAAATGCTAACATCAACACCCATTGAACGTGCTTGAATTTTTGCCAAAGTATTTTTGGTGTGTCTTAAATTGTTGTCTTCTGGACATACTGAATGAGATTTCCATCCTTCAAGCCAGCAGTTGTTTTCCAGATGAGCCGTGACAGCCTGTTCTGCTTCTTGTCAATCACATTTAAACTTCCTGTCCACAGAGATATCTCACTGCAGCCGAGGTGACTCTCAGAGGTGCTTCACCGTATGTAGAAGAGATGGCTGGCATCAGGCCACAAGCAACAAAATCAATTCCATCCTGAGATTCATTTTTTAAAAACTAACAAGAGGCTCATAGCCAGTTAACCCAATTGTCTGTTATTACTTTGAGCCAGTTGACAGTTTATCTCGCTGAAACTCAAAGAGAAGAGGTTCATCTGTTTGAGATGTTGAGCTGAGGGAAATCTAAAAAGTCCAAATTCATTTGAGCAGCAGGTGTTGTTTTAGCTCCTGGTGAGGTCAGCTTCATGTCAAGAAAACACCTCTAACCTTTAAATATAATTACTAATCAATCTGTTCAAGTGAAAAGTTTGGACATGTTCCATACTCAGCAGAGGGCTGGGGTCAGCAGTTTTTTTGCACCATCTTTAATATGAAATAAGTCAATAAAGACTGGACACAGAAGCACACGCTCTCCCTCCAGCACACGTCTATATGCTGATTGCGCTCACTGTCAGCAAAAAAACCAGGAGCAGCTTTTGGCTCGATTTTCTATTCAGTGTAAAGACGGAGCTTCGGGCGAGCAGCGGCTGATTGGCAGAGGCATGAAAGTCCAGCTGGAATCTAATTAGGGCTCCGTATCTGAGAGCCATCACAACATGTGTACGCGGCGCGCAGCAGGCCTGATGTTTTAAAACTACTTAAATAATGGAGAAGGGGCTCGGCTGTGGTGGCTTAATGTACTTCAGTGTGTATATCTAAGTAGTTGTGTTCTCCAGGGATCTGTTATGAAACTGCTGTTCTGCTGCCTACGGCACTTAAACATATCATGTCCTATATAGTGTTCCTGCTCGCATAGTGTCGGAGCTGAGGAGTAAGATATAACAGAATGAGTGATCGGTTATCGGATGTCTGCGACATGATGGATGGATTAGCCTCTTTGGTTCCTTGTAGAGAGAAAATTAGCTATTGACTTCAATACTTCACACTGTGTGTATATTGTGTATTTAAAGTATGGATATGTGAATCCTACATTTCTTTATGTTGCAACTTTACGTTTCTTCAGGTTCCGTTTGTAAACTGATGTTGTGACATTGCTGTTCTTATAATCTAGTTAGGTTTAGCCGCAAAAGACTCTTGACAGCTGGAAAATATCCTGATACCTCTTTAAAAATATCCAGTGGTATCACCCTTACAAATGTTGGAACACCTCTACCTCCTGACTTGAAAGTCAGCTCATATACTATATATTTGAAACAAATGTTACGAGTATTGTACAAATGTCTATATGGTAACTATTCTTGGTTTGCAGAAATGTCACCAACATTTTATTTTGGCGACTGAGCTCCATTTAAACTCCCAAACAGAATTAATTGACATAAAGCAACCACAGACCTGCAGCTGTGGTGGTCAGCTTTGACAATCGAAAAGTTTTAGGGCTGAACCAATTAATAAATAGTTTGACGGAACATTGGATATACATCTGAAGAAAAATGCTAAATGATGGCTGTTTCAAACTTCTCAACTGCAAAAAATGAGCTTCTTTTCCTCAGTTTTATGATTTAGATATTGAACGTTTCTGAGTTGTTGTTGTTGGACAAACAAAATATTTGAAGTTCCTTCTTCACACTGGAGAATTAGCAATGGGCATTATTTAGAATCTGTTGAATATTGTGTAGACTTGACAATTAATCATTTAATTGAAAAAACATTTCACAGAACAATCAGTTTGATACTGACAGTATTCATGAGTCGCAGCATTAGAAGTGCACTTCACCTGACAGCTCAGGTGTGATAGTAACAAGAGGAAATATAATATTATGATTCAGTATTTGTGAGGGAAACTAAATATGAGATAACTAACCTTACTACTGTGAACAGATACTGTATCAACCTGATTCCAGGTGAGGAGGACTTCATGCCCCGGGCGAAACAGACCGGTTCTACAGCTTCTGCTTCCTGTTTTATCTCCAGCACGGTTGTAAAATCATGAGGAATTTAACAGACAAGGAAACAAAACAAAGCAAAGCAAAGCAAAGCACACACACACACACACACACACACACACACACACACACACACACACACACACACACACACACACACACACACACACACACACAGACTCCAGGATAAACCGCCTGTTAACTTTTTCTTTCTTGTGACTCTTTTGTGATTTTCAGTGTAGTTTACACCGAGTGTCTGTGACTAAACTGCACTCAAAGCCTCAAACATTCAGAATCTTCTGGCAGTGGTTCCCGCCTCCCTCTCCCTCAGCCCGTCACTCTCTGCTGATTGACAGCTCCCTCGCGGTTCCCCCGACCTCAGCATGTGGGTCTGGATCTGATCAACATGGTCGCTTGCTGTGTGTTTTTCGTGGGCTTCTTAAAGGTCTCTCCACCTCCGCCATATATACTGTAAATGAATCATAAGTGGCCTTCGTCTTTCTCTGCTGTATCGCCACTCTAGCTTGTCACCGTTTAATGTTCACTGTGGGTGATCGGTGCATGTTCAGTCGTTGTGCGCCCACATGAAGGACTTTCTGTAGTTCTTAGGCACAGTTTGAAGCTGAATAATCATATTCATGTGTTGATTTTCCCTCTGGTTGCATTTTGAGTTGATCCTCCAGCCTGAAATATGTAAGGGACGGCAGATTTTGAAAGTTTGAGGTGAAACTGTGGCTCCTCCATGTGGCACGTCGGTATATAAACTGAGTTTCCACCAGTGAAACTGATGTTGTGGCACAAACTACACGCTATAGAAGAGAGCACAGTAATATAATGTGATGTAATGTGATAATGATGCATACGACCCAAATCATGAGTCCAAACTGATAACAACAAATGGTCTTAAAATGTAATTTATCGCAGAAATATAAAGAAATCTTTGATTATCAATTTTAATTTATCAGTTGTTTATTGTATCACTAAGATAAATAAGCAAAGAGAAAAGTTACCATTCATTGATTCATTTGTCAGATTTGAAATAGTCTTAATTTCCTGCCACTTATTTAAACTTTCTTGATGTCACAGAAAAGTAATTTGTAAAAGTATCATCATCAGATTTCCGTATCAGGACTTTGCTTGACTCTGTTCCACCTTTTGTATTTAATACTGATGAATCACTACATTGTTCATTTTTTGTCTCACTTTACATTTTTTCCCTCTTGTGTCTGAGTTTGTATAGAAGTGGAACGGATCAGACTAATTGCTGGGTGTCTGCAGCCGTTGTCTCGTCTTTCCTGTCAATCCCGGACTGTTAGTCGCGTCTCTGTAGTGACACTAACACCCGGAGAGGCTGTGGACAGTGACGGTGTAATGTAGACTGAGTGTGGAGGTGAAGCAGTTGGAAATGAAGGAGTTAACTTTCTGGATAGTCTGTTATCTTCACAGATTTTACACTGAACCTTACACAAGTGAAACCCTGTTTCATCTCAAGGGTTCATCCTTCGAGTGAACAACTTTTTTAAGATAACAGACTAAAATCAGCCTCAATATCTTGCAGATTTATTGCGAGTTTCCCATGAATGTTGATGTCAGACTGTACTGTGAGGGCGGACGGTTTTATTAAGGACCTTGCAATAAGCGTGAATTAATAGGTGAATTGCAAAATGCTTCTGCTTAAGCCTACAGTATCAATAGTAGTGTAATAAGCATGTTTATTGTTTGAACGTAAGACACAAGCAAGTTTATAGACTGAGTTTTGTTAATAACAGCATCACAAACACATTGAGTTTAACATACCTGTTGCTTTTCTGTTGCTTTACATACTTTATTATACATTTATTATAGTTTGTTATGCACTTGTTAGCAGCATTCATTAAAGATTACTTTAATATAAAGTGTTGCCATGCGGGGTAAATTGAATTTGCTTTGGCTTAAAAACATCTTTAATGTGTCCATATAGTTGTGAGTCATACAGTTAACTATCTGTCCCATGATGAACCCTGTATTTAAAAAAAAAAACGCAGTGAGAATCTGCATCTTATCATAATAGTCTAAATTTAACAGCGTTATTTTCTCAGAGGAAGTGAAGTCGACTGTGCAAGATTATGATCAAGTGAATAATACGATCAGGGCCACTTCAGAGAAAATGAGCGTCTCACCCCGGCTGTGCTAATTCTATTCTCTGTGCATTATTACATAAGATCAAAATTATACGGCCTTTGAAAACTGACATATTTTTGTCCCCGCTCAGATCATCTTTTAATTAGATCTCTCAGGCTGTAAAGAACCGTGTTCACATTTGATTGAACACATTCGCAGTATGAAGCAGTCCTTCGTGTTCAGTGATCCAGTTTCACTGCGTCGTGGTTTATGAGTCTTATTGCAGATTCACTAACACTTCCTCACTATAACTATATTACAGGTTCCTTTTGTAAAGAACCTGCTATGATTTTAGCAGCTCTTCTTATTTCCAACGCCTCAAATACAGCAGCTTTGTCAAAGGTTCTTTGGATGTTATAAGGAGGAGGTTAATAAACAAAAAACTTCTGAAATATCTGATTTATTTAGTTAGAAAATTACAGATTGGCCCTTTTTAATACATTCCTTTTTTGTTTATATTAGCCTGTGAATGATGCAGAAATATGTACTAATGAATACATAAATTAGCTTAATTTATTAGCTCAGTAGCCCATCTGGTGCTGCTTCTTACGTGATGGTGATTATAGCATTAGGTAACTTGAAGCCCACATTAATAATCATATCTTGGCACCACAGATTCGTCTCTTGCATCGACACTTTTGCTTTCTGCAGAACTGGTGTTCGTTAGATCAGCCACTTGTTAGTGACAGCGTGTAGGCCGCTTCCTTCTCAGCAAACAACCCGGCCTCGATCATTAACACCTTATTCAGGAGCTCCGCGCTGTCTGGCACTTTGAGAATGCTGTTTCACATTATTCGACACCGTGGGAATCTTTTTAAAAGCTTTCAGTTCTGTGAGAATTACCTGAGGAAAACGTTCACCACGTTCTACCTTTTGCGTCTATACGTGGATGAGTGGTTCCACTTGTTTGGTGGAGAGGAGCTGCCTGTTCCCAAAAAAAACACACACAAAAAAGCACTGAGCGGACTCAGTGGGCTGTGAAGGACTGAAGGGTGAATGGGTTTAAAAAGCCAGATACAGTGTTGGAACGGCAGGTGCTCTAATTCAGTCAATCTACAGGAAAAACAGAAAGCCAGCCACCATTATCACTCAACAGACACATGTGTGATTAGTCAGTTTGTGGAGCTTGATGTCTTTTGTTCTGATTCATGGTTTTCAGCTCTGATGTGCTGTGACATTTTCCAAATGCACAGCAATTTGGTTTTCAAAGCAGCACACGAAAGCTCGATTTGTCTGCTTTTCATATGTCACGATACGTGTGATGCCTGGTTTAGTTTTAGGAGGGCAGAATCTATTATCCGCAGAAGTCTTTCAAAGCTTCAATTGTTCACCGAATTTTCATAATTGACATGCAAAGTCTGTCCCCTTCCAGTCCGCCCCATGAGAACAGATGTACACAGAAGTCAACGGTGAACGGCACAAATCAAACGGGCCGTCATTATTTATGGCATCCTACCCACCAGCCTTGTGACTTTGACCCCATCAGAAACTACATGCTACTATGTTTTTTTTTTCATGCCATCCCTTTCCTTCCTCTCCGCAGTATGTGGAGGCCATCAGCAACAAGCAGGGCGAGCTGGACAACTACATCGCTGAGGGCTACAAGAACGCTCTGTCTGAGGAGAGGAGGAGGTACTGCTTCCTGGTGGACCGTCAGTGTGCCGTGGCCAAGAACGGCAGTGCCTACCACGGCAAGGTGAGACAGACGGTTTAGTCTCTTACTCATTTATCTGTTTGTGATGTCGGGGCGAGATGGCAAGCTGAGAGATGTCTGCAGCAGGTTACAGCCAGGTTGGACGTTTAAGTTCTACCTAGCCTTTGCTTCAACTGTATTGACATATTTCACTCTGTAGGTAAAGATTTATTATTATATTTATTTATTTGAATGCCATATTCATCAAGCCAATAAACCATCACATTACTTCTCTCTTGCACATTCAAAACTACTAAATGAGCAGGTAAGTTTTTGGCCCGATCTTTTTTCTCTGAGCTGTTGCACTCTGCATTTATTCATTCAGGAAAATGTTTTGTGCCGTTTGCTTCATACGTGCGTCAGTGCAGCGGGGATATCTCTCGACAGGAGTTTATCATCCAAGAAATTAATACGGAAAAGCATCTCCCACCCACCTCTCATCCCTTCACATTGGGGAAATGCAAAGTGAAATGAGAGAGTCGTGGAAGTGGAGGGTGAGTGGGTGAGGAGGAGGAGGAGGAGGAGGAGGGTGAAGTGGGGAGAGAGAGAATGACCTACTTCTGCAGGAACACTTGGTTCAGAATTGCTGTGTGTGGGTGTGAAAGTGTCTGAATGAGTGATTGATAGACAGAGGGAGGAAGCGCAGAGCACTAACTGCTGGCGTGATGATGCATAAACAGCAGAAGATGATTTTAATCGCCTCGAACACGGTCATGAAGTACAGTTGAATCTTGAGTGTAGTTCCAATTTTTTTTCTTTAAAGCAATAATGACAAACTTTCTATGGCTCCAGAATAATTGATAAAATGAAAAGCGGATGAATGATAGTAAAAAAAAAAGGATTAGATTCACAAAATTCAGTGATGTTGCTGCCAGAACAAAATGTGCTTGAACTAAATATTTACTAGTGTTGCTTAATGTTGCGAGGGTGTTGTGGCACGCTCTCGTTGTTCTGGGACCTCCCTGCGGTGTCACTGGGTTAGCTTTTTTGGAGTAGTTCACAGGCTGCAAACACACTAAGAATGATTTATATAAAAATTACGAGTGTCACAATTAACACTGTGATTCTTTTGCCTATTTATTCTCATCCAAAGATAAAGAAACACACCTTTTCAAACTCTTGATCTCTCTTTATTTATTTTAAGAGATCCCTTATTGATGTGTTTGGGGAGAGGGTTTACTCTGGACAGATTTGAGCAACCAAACTAAAAAAGTTTGAGTCAAATATATAATCACATTGTTACGTTTTAAAACTGAAACAAGATTGAAAGTATAATATATAATGTTCATAGGGGTGTCATGATTCTCAAAATGTATTATTTCAAACATTTGCTGGTTCCAGACTCTTAAATGTCGGGTGTTGATTGGATAGAAGACGCAATTTGAAGACGTCACTTTGGGCTCTGGGAAATTGTGATGAGAATGTTTTACACTTTTGACACTTTATAGACCAAATGATTAATGGATTATCTGTAAAAAAAAAAAAAAAAAAAATAATAATAATAATCACCAGATCAGTTGTTAATGAAAATAATCATTAGTTAGCAGCTGTTATGTCACCTCTCAGCTTCGAGAGCATAATGTCAGATGGTTCTCTCCGGTCCTGTCTTTATATTCTTGGTACATTTACAAATCGACAGAGATCAACTTGTGGGAGAATTTCCAGACAGAGGTTCTTGTGTGCTGCGGTGGGTGAGCGAGAAGGCAAGAATGAAGGAGAACGAGCCACCGTCTGCTAGTCGATTTTATCAGCGAGCTGGTGAAGCCACTGATCCGCCTACACGCTACCTTAGCGATTTGAAAGGACTAACTGAGGTCGTGGTGACTCATCAATTCTACCAGCAGCAAAGAAACCCAGAGAGAGGCTCTGCTGCACACACACACACACACACACACACACACACACGGAAATACATGGTTGATATCTCATTCATCCCAATTTTCCATTAATCCAACATCTCGTCATCGAGGAGTAAGAATGTCACTGAGAGAGAGAAGTCATTAGCTTCAGCTCAGTGATCTAAGCGTGATTTCAGTCCGAGCATGAATCCCCTGTGACACCATGTGCACCCCTGTTGGTATGAATTTGTTTTTGCTGTACTTTGTGTGTGTGTGTGTGTATGTGTTAATTTATTTGATCATCCCACCCACGCCCTGCCGCCCACACACACTCAGCAGGGACAGACAACCTTGGCACCACACTGTGTTTATCCTCCACACCAGCCTGGTGGAGTTAAAACTGTTTGAGCAGCAGATTCTCCTCCTCTATCCTTCCAATATTTATGGATTCAGGACTCCCTCATTTATTCACTGATGATGAATGCAAATGAGAAGTATCTTTTATGTAACTGCCCTACTGTATAATGTATGGAGGGAATGTTACTCGGCTCTTCAAGCACGAGCGGAGAGCTTCTCAAATGAGTGCATTCATAAAGAGGATTCATATCGTTATTCTGCTGCCTCTCATCTCTTGTGGTCTGTATCATCCTGCCATCTATAAATCTCAGGCGAATGTAAATAAAGTGATGTTATGTTTGTTTGTTTTTTAGGGGAAGGAGCTTCTAACCCAGAAGATCCCGATGTGGCAGCAGGCGTGTGCCGAGCCGAACAAACTGCCAGATCGCGCCATGTTCCTGGCCCAGCAGATGAGCGGTGCGGCGGGCGTCATGGCTCCCGGTGCTCATCATCCAGGCATGCCCATCTCTGAGCCCATCCCCGGTGCTAAACCCCTGCCAGTGCCTCCAGAGCTGGCTACCCTGAGGGCCAGTGGGGGCATGGGACAGCAGGTCTGTACTGCCTGCAAATCATCATTTTGTCATATTCATAGCCGTTTTATATGGTAATGGGTTGTTATAGAAACAGCAGTTGGAGTGAATTGTGTTATTCACGGGCCACTGGGTTCATGTTCTGTTTGTGGATCTTGCTGTTGCAGTAAAATATCCCTCTTTATAAGCCCTTTTTTTTCGAATGCTTCACACACATTTTTAACTGTCCTTGTGAGGCCCCTGACTGACATGCTGCCTAAAGAAGTGAGTCTAAATGAAGCTAACATGTCCTCCTGCAGCAGACTCACCTACGATTAAGTCTTTACTCACGTTCTAAAACTCAAATTGGTCCCCAAAAAGATAGAAGCGCACACACAGGAAAGCGTTTTCTAAGGAGACCCTTAATAAAGTCCTGGAGTGTGTTGAGGGGTGTTGCTCCTGGATGATGATGATGATGTTGATGATGCATCATGGGAGCCCTTAACGCATCCTCAGGAAACTCTGCTGAGTGCAAATGAAATCGTTAGTGAAGGTAATGAGGTTGTTGCACAGACGAGGCTTAAATTCCTCACCTCCGCGGGCTGGAGCTGCAGGCCTGGTTACTGAAGGCAACTAAAACAAGAAAAATGATTTGCATGAAAGGCAGCATCAGTGTTGCCAGAGCTTCTAATTAAAAAGCCTGTTGCAGATTCCCTTCTGTATTCTCAGATGAAACACACTTTGAAACTCTATACAGTCTCCCAGAAGTTATTCCGTATGTTTATCTTTAAACCAACATACACTGGAATGTAGTCTTCTCATTAATCGGCCTCCCCCGACCCAGATCCACTCTCGAGCCTGCTCGTTTTTATTAATGAGAAGTTGGCTGTTACATAACAGCTGTTGGGTGATGTAAAGAGGGAGAGAGGCGGTTTGCATTTTTAATCGCATGTGTGCACATGTCATCATGTTTGCAGAGGCTGATGGGAGCTGTTGATGGAACGATGACGGTCATGAACGGGACGGCCGGCGCTCACGGAGGAGACGACTACCAGCAGTGGATGGAGGCCAAGGTGGCCCAGGGCAAGGCCTCACCGCAGACCCAGAGGCACGGAGGGGAAGTCTACTCAAACACCCTGCCTGTGCGCAAGGTCGCCCCGGCCAAGAGCAAGACCACACTGAGTAAGGACTCGCACTGTGGACTCGTGTCCAACCAAGGTCCAACTTGCATGTGGCCAGTTTCTTTGTTTATTAGAAACTTCAAGCAAAATATGAAGGCAGCATCTCCCAACAAACTATCTTTGACCTTTAATTTCATAAGCATGTATTTTGGTGGCAAGATAATTAAACGCTATCGATGATATTTTTCTCATTGGGTCCAAATTTAAATCAAGATTGACCTCGACTGTGTCACTTTTACCTGGAGCTGCTTTAGTCACTTCATAAATTGACCCAATACCTCAGAAAATGGATCATTTCGACCCATTAGCTGCTGAAATATGCTGCCTAGTTTTTGGTGGGTGTGAGGGCAGTCAGCTTTAAAATCGGCAAAATGTAATCTTATCATCCAGAAAATGTTGACTACACATAGACGGTACCTGCTGACAAATGGCTAGCTGGTGATAAAAGTAGAACACCTGGCAGCTACAAATACTTTTCTCATGTGTTGATAGAGACTCTCTGTCTGCTGAGTGTGTATAAAGAAGATAATCTGTGAGCGCTAACAACTTTAGACAGTGGTCATGGTTGTGGTTTATGTCATTTTATATTATAAGTATTTCTAAATGGTATCAATGCATCTCAGATATAAAATCGACCAGGAGAGCTGATGAAATACTGTGTGGACGTCAGGCAACCTGTGAGGATTTAATAAGAAACAGGCCAACGCAAGTGGGAATACAAGGAGATGTGATATTAAAAATGAGAAAAGGAAGATTATGAGTAAAAATAGATGTAGGACAGGAACAAGTTTCATCAATTGAGCCATTTAAAATTTTAACAGGGAACTGTGACTGTTTTAAGAGTTTTTGTTCAACAGTGTTTTGTGGAAGTGGAAACTAAAATCCATCATGTGTTCCAGCGGAGACCCGTACGCTGCCCCGGTCCAGCTCCATGGCTGCCGGGCTGGAGAGAAACGGCAGAACTCGGGTCCAGGCCATCTTCTCCCATGCAGCCGGTGACAACAGCACCCTGCTCAGCTTCTCTGAGAACGATGTAATCACCCTGCTGGTCCCAGAGGCCCGCGACGGCTGGCACTATGGAGAGAACGAGAAGACGAGGATGTGAGTGCATCTTATGTGGTCGAAGAACAGTTTTGTTTGCCTCCTGAAGATTTTATGGAGGTGTCATTACCACAATTTGGATTTCTTTGGTGGATTGTAAGGCCGCTGGAAGAAGAACCAGTGATTAGTTTTTGGTGCCACATTTGGTCTACTTTCATTTTCCATGTCTTCATTTCTTTTTGTTAAAATGAGTCACGCTCTTCTGAAAGTTCACTTTTCTGATGTCACAAACTATTGGTCTAAATATCTAGATGTTTTTTTAAAAAGCTCAAACAAAGCATTGTGTTTAGTGTCCGATACCTGCGGACACTCTGGATGTTAAGATCTGGTGCCTCCTCATCTCTTCCAGGCGTGGCTGGTTTCCCTTCTCCTACACCCGAGTCATCGCTGAGGCCGATGGAAACTCCATGAGGCAACTTCGAGTACACAAGTACGTTTTGGGGGATTCTACTTTGAGCTAAAGATAAAAGCCACTTCACTGAACATCAACCAATTGAATGTTGGTTTCACCTGTGTGTTTCCAGCCTCCACGGGAAGAGCAGCAGCACAGGCAACCTTCTGGAGAGAGAAGACATGGCTCTCTCCACCCCTGATTACGGCATGCACTCCCGTATGGCGGCGCAGAGTGCTGCTGCGCTGCATGGCAGACAACAGCGCCCCTACAGCGTGGCAGTGCCAGGCTTCTCACAGGTGGGGGGGGGCACACACACACACACACACACACACACACACACACACACACACACACACACACACACACACTGGCTTCTTCCCACACATGATTTCACAAGTGACACATGAGCCGAGCCGTCAAACAAAACTTGGCAAAGATCTGTGCTCGTCTGTCTCGGAAAGTTTGGACGTGGCTCTTCCCCACATGCTGCTGACCTGAGATACAGTGCAGGATTAGCTTTGCTTTGACAGGCTGTCTCTTCCTTTACAAGTATTCAGAGTTCTCTTGAGCCAAAGCTTTCAGAGAACGCTCTGCTACATTAGCTTACATAAACGCAGAAATCAGTTCTCCTTCGCTTCACACGTTCCTGTTTGTGGAAGGTCGAGTGTGAGATGTGGCCCAGCTCAGACTGGAGAAGTCTTCCTCTGCGCCCGGCTGCCTCTGTCTCCGAGGGAAGCTCTTCTGACAGGCGTCGGCTGATAACAGAGCGAGCGTTCGCCCAGCTGACTGAACGAAAGAGGAGGCAGCGGTGGTGACGAGGGAGGGGGTTACATCTTTCAAAAGGCAAAGTCAGAAGTAGTCTTATGCAACGCTGAGCCCTTCTCCATCGGCCCAGCTTCCCTCCTACGTCTCACCTGGAACATTAGATGTGGGCGATGCTTAATTGCTCAGCAGTCATGTAACAACTTAAACTGTTCTTCTTTCCACCTCAACACATTCACAAGTGGAAACGTATCTGCTGACATTTAAGAGGGGGCTGGATTTTGTCGTCAGGCTTATGTGAACTTGAATGTGTCTTAAATGCTTCGGTCACCCAGCGAGCTCTGATCTGATGTGTAGGTCAGAACACATCGAAACATTTGGTTAACAAAGACATAAACCTGGTTTGAAACAGATGAAAATGCTTTTATAATGAGTGTGTTTCATATATTGTGAGAATTTGTTTCACATCAAATATCTAATAATGGTCGAAGACGTTTCCCAGCTGAGGTTTGTAGTCAGAGTTCAGGATGCTGGAGGAAATGCCTTGTTGGGTCATTGCTCAGATCTGAGATCTTTGCTGCCACCTGCAGGCTCCAATGGGCATTGCACCTTTAGAAAAGTATTAATTTTGTTTTTTTAGAACGAACTGTATGAACAGATCTCTCATCTGTTTTTATTTTATTTGTCTTTACAGCAAGGAGTTGAAGAATACGAGCCCCGCTTCCCCACAAGGTAAGAACCACTTGTCCAAGTTTATTGTTTGTTTATTTTGTATTGATGCAGAAATCAGGTCCAGATAAATTAGTAAGCTCATCATCCATATATTTATTTTAATTACACTTTGGTGGAGTGCAATTGGAAGTATTTGTGGGTGGGAAGCCAGCGATTGTTTCCGCTGGGCGCTGAAGACGGAGAGTTGAGGGATTGGGATATTTTGTGGCGACAGTCCAGACCCGCAAACACACAACCAGCAGGACACACCACATTCTTGTTTTGTGTTGTTTTCTTTGTGTTCTTTTATGTTTTCACATTTGTTGTTTATAGGATAACATAAGTGATAATATCATATACTGCATAATGCTGGAAGACTGGCTTTCTGTCTGGTCGTCTGTGAATGTTAAGTAGGTCCATCTCAGCCCACACAGAACCATCAGAAGTAACTGATAACAGCTCAAGCATTTTTGCTCATTTGTTTTCTGTTTTAAGCATAAGTTGATTTAAGTTTTCTTTTTGTTAATTTCTATAAAAACACTCACGCTTTGACCTCCCAGCTCCTCCACATGCACCATGCAGCTCCACTAGCACCTCCACCTGCTAACTGCACTCACCCACCCCCAATCCCTTTATACGCTCGCCCTGCTTCAAACCCTCTCATTCACAGTTAATGTAGGAAGTTTAAGGGTTCAGACAAGTTTTCAGACTGTTGAGTTTGTTTCGCATGTCGGAGGGTGGACGTGGTTTCTGTCCTCCGTGTGTCCTGGTTGTGTTTGCTGCTGTTTCTCCTGAGCCAGCCCACCTGGAAGCCTCTTCCCTCTCTTTGTCCACAGTTCCGCAGAGGGCAAATTGATTTCGACAGTGTGAGGACAGACAGACAAACAGGCACAGACTCAGCCAGACGATGCGATAGGACAGGCACCTCGCTGCCCCTCAACCAACCCCTTCCCTCATCCTTATCCCCCCTTCTTCCCGCCTCCTTATCTCCCGCTTACGGCAATAAACTCTCCCTGAGCCTATCAATGCAAGGACAAGGCTTTGGTCTGTATCTTTACCCCTCTCTGATCTCCCTCAATCCCTCCCTGTGCTGTCTAACTGGCCGGTTGCCACAACGGGCCACTGGTGACTCCTTGGTGCAGAGCCACGCCAAGCCAAACCAGAGCAAACTGGACTGTGCGCCATCCCAATATTCAAAATCAATGTGATGGACATTTTCTCTGAGGAAAATGTATCTTTTGCTTGTCTTTCATGCATGTACATTTCTTTTATATATTGCTGGGGGACTATATCTCCCCACCAAAGGAACCGGATTTACACAATTGTCAGTGCACTCCATCCTGATGACAATGTAAAGGAAATGTAAATCAGGGTGTGGAATTAATGATGTTGATCCCAAAGAGGATTTTCATAATGTAAAAAAAAAAAATGAAAAAAAAAAAGTACATTGCAATCAATACTTTTACTGGGTCTTTCAGTATTTAACAGTAATTTTACCTTTTCATGCTGTGAGGTTTTGTATTCCTCTGAGATGAGAGGCCATGTATCACGAGTAGTGAACAGCTAATGTAAATGTTTTAACTTATGGAACGGAGACGATGTGACGGGAATGTTTACTGTACATAAGTGTGCCATACAGAAGTGCTTGTCATACAGTATCTATGATCATTAAAAAAAAAAAAAAAACACACGCACCTTATGGAATTAATAGTCTATATTTCTGACTTTCTGTAAACAAACTTACGGTAACGTTTTCAGTCTCAGCCTTTGGACACTGTGCTCAGACACACTAACCCAGGTGCTCGGGGTCCTCTGACCATCTATTGTGGTGTGTAAATACCAATGCCAAGGCTGAATGGGGTCAACTACCTCGTCCCTGAATGACATATAAGGCTCTGAGTTGGGTTTTAGTGCTGAAACTATCCGTCGTTGTCTGTTTAAAGTTATTTATGAAACAAAAATGAACAAAACACCCGCCGGCTCAAAGCTTTCTTAAATGTGAGAATTCGCTACTTTTTCTTGTTTTATACAGTTTTCATACAAATTCTTGAAAGGTTTTAGTTTAGGAAATTGGTTGAACTCAAATATACTTCTTGAAGAATGCTTGATTTTCACACATAATTTGGTGTAGGGCTGGGCAATATATCAATATTATCATTATCGTGATACGAGACTAGATATTGTCTTAGATTTTGGATATCGTTATATCATGATACGGTATAAGTGTCGTCTTTTCCTGATTTTAAAAGCTGCATTACAGTAAAGTGATGTAATTTTCTGAACTAACCGGACTGTTCTACTTGTTCTAGCACTTTAGCCTTTATCGCTTTAGTATCTATATCCACATTACTGGTGATTATTTATCAAGAATCTCATTGTGTTAAAACTTTGTGAGCGTAACAACAGTCGTCCCTACAAAAGTGTCTCAACATCAATATTGAGGTATTTGGTAAAGAAATATTATGATATTTGATTTTGGAGCCCAGTCCTAGCATTTCTGAAGAGCTTTTGAGGAGGTTTCAAAATATTGAGATGATATATCGTGTATCACGATACAGCTTAAACATATTTTTTTAAGTCCATATCGCCCAGCATTAATCTGTTGTTTCATCTACGCGTCATCAATCAGATCAAATGTATTCTTTTATTTGAGATGAAACGATCCTGCTGTCATAGTTGTTTGTCTCCAAAACATACAATCATTGTTATTATGAACAGCTGGTAGAATAAACATATTTACAGTGATTTCTGTGGGCATAAAGGAATTCTGTGAACCTTATTCATGTGCAATTGCATTTAAAGTAACAACCGCAGCAGACGTGGTGACGACATCTTCAAGATTCTGGAATATTGTTGGTTTCTGTACTTTGAAAGCTGCTTGAATTTTGCTCTTAAAAAGCTCCAGAGCCTCGTTTTATATTGCAGATTGAATGGGTCAGAAAAAAAAAAAAATCATCTGGAAGACATCACTCTGGCATTCAGACATTGTTTTACATTTGACAGACGTAAGAAATATTTTTGAGAAAATAATAATCTGATTAGTTGCTGATAAATAATCTGAGTAGTTGCAGCCCCAGAAACATTCGCTCGTTCATGCATGAAAGAAAAGACAACTGGTACAGCCGTTTGGCTCGGTGCACATCGTCTAGTGACATCGCTTTCAATTCCAAACACTTTTAAATCTTTGTCAAAGTCGGGACATATTATAGTGCCTCCATACTGTGAATTAAGTGACTAATGTGAATAATATACTGTATTTCTATGGCAACTTATTCATCAATAAGAGATGCTGATGAATCCAGAGATTCAAATGAGGCGTCAGCAGTGTTGTGACGATGACGCGGGGTCAGATTTAAGGCACAGCCTCTCTGCAGCCTTGAAGGGGAGAGGAGCTCATTTGATGTTGAAACCTCATTCAGCCTTCTTGTACTGTTGTCTTTGCAATTAAGGCTTGATTTTAAAACCTCAGTAAGTAAAAAAAAAAAAAACATCATGTTTTGAAGATAAAGAAGTGTTTGTCTGATTCTCTCTGTGCTAAATAAAGATGCTGGTCTGCTCGTCTGTATGTCAGTCCAGTTAGTGCCTGTCTTTACTTACCTCCGTCCGTCCGTCGACCTCTGATGTCCACTAACAAGTTCACTAGGAATCAGTCTGTCTCATATTGTTGGCTTCTAAATCCTGTTTTTATGAGGTTTTTATGAAAATCTCATCCAAGTATGGTCTTTTACCAAAGTGAAAGAAAGAAGTGTTAAAGTGTGCACCTCTCTCATGCCTCCTGCTCTGCAAAAATGTCCATCCTTACCAAATATCTAACATGGTCGACTGTTTAAAGAATCATGAAGTTTATCACTTTCTTCAGTGTAGTGAAAGAAGCGAGGCAGATGTGTTCACTTGTTCCGAACTTCTTATTCTGTGTTGCAGTTTTCACTTCTTGAAGATGAATATTCATAGACTTGAGTATAGATGGACTTTTTTGCATTGTAGAAATGTTTCCCTCGCTGCGTTTGTCTGCCGTCTCTTTGCTCTCTTGTCCTCTGCTCTCCGTTTGTCTGTCGCCTAACACTCGTCTTCCCCCTCAGCTTTGCCAACCCCCCTCTCTCTCTCTCCATCTCTGTCTTGGTGAATTTTAGAGACAAAAGTCGTGTGCAAACGACTGGAAGCTGCCAGTGTTTCTTCTTTCTCCACTAAAATAAGCCCAAGGTATGACTGCCACTGCTGCAGAGAAAGCACACCAACCACCTGTGGCCCCAAAACTCCCACATCAACTGATGTGCTTTTATTTTGAGGGGTTTTGCTGCAAAAAGAACAAAAAACATGAAGTATTGTACAGAGAATTTATCGACGTGCATGCTTTGGGGGCACCAAAAAGTGTAATATTGATGACCTCAAATGTATGGTGACTTTCTACTCTAAGAAGTGTGAAATAAATTTATTCAGCTGGACCTTTTTTGGCTGTTTCTATTCATTTATTTTTATAAAGGAAAGGCCTTTACATCCAAAGAGACGTTTAGAAAGATTTCAGCCTCTAAATCTTTCTTTATTTGTTAGATAGCTTTCTTTTTGTCGCTATGTAAGTCCTTGAAGGCCAAATGTGTTTTACTTCTGCTTCTATTTCATTTTATAAAAAGAATTATCTTTATTTTACAGCCATTTTAAACATTTAACAGAAAAAACAAGCTAATTAAAGGAACAGTTTATCCAAAAATTAAAGATCATGTTTTACTC
The DNA here is from genome assembly GCA_963678695.2 of Diplodus puntazzo. Taxonomy (NCBI): domain Eukaryota; kingdom Metazoa; phylum Chordata; class Actinopteri; order Spariformes; family Sparidae; genus Diplodus; species Diplodus puntazzo. Next base: position 25,242,574 of record OZ023176.1, on the reverse strand, counting down.
ACTCCCATGCTGATGGAAAGTCAGGTGAAGTTTCGTAATCCACAAAACATTTTTGGAGCTTCACAGCAAAACAGCGTTGCAGCATTCATTAAATGCTCCATGCAGCTCATCCGAGGAAATCCAAGTCTGGAAGTCTCAGATTTATTCAACGAGGCTCGTGCACGCTTTTAGCTTTGCACCTCCAGAGAAGATTTCTGCTTGGAAAGGGTTTAAATTACGTAATTTCAAAGCTCCAGAAATGTTTCATGGACTACAGAACTTCACCTGACTTCCCATCGGCAGCAGGAGTGAAGAGGAAACGACTGACTTTACATTTTTGGGTGATCTGTTTCTTTTAGCTTCTGCAGAGTTTACAGACTTCTCCAAACATGTTTCTGTGCTTATTCAGCATCATCCTAACGGACAAATTAGTTGCTCATCTGTTGCTTTAACACATTAACCAGCGGCTCCTCTTTGCACATTTGGTGTCGCTTCTCATGACGACATTTCTGGAACAAACTGCATCATAACTGCGCACCGGCCTTGTTGCATGTGAAGTGTGTGTGCGTGTGTGTGTATTCAGTGCACAGTAGTAGTTACACTGCATCCTACCCGCCCTGACCTGCCAATGCCATACACCCACTGGCCTGCTCCTCCTCCTGCTGCTAGCAAAGGTACCTTTTTCAACTCAACTGTGTGTTTGTGTACGTGCGTCCTCATCACAGCATATTCATTGTCCGTCTGTTTGTTTTAGTTCACTGTGCTGTGGCCTGTGTGTCTGTCTGTGTGTCTGCCTGTGTGTCTGTCTGTGTGTCTGCCTGTTTTATTGTCTGTGTTTCCTGTGTTGTGGAGTTAATATATGTGGGTCATGATTTACATGTAAACACTCAGCGACTGTGCGTTTTGTAGAGTCATGATCTGTTTGGGTTTTTATGGATGTATTCGTGTAGCACTTTAACATCAATCTATAAACACTAGAGTAGTTTTAGTGCATCAGTAGAAGTAACACAGACAAGTGAGAGCATCACTGAGAGTGACTGGCTGCCTCAGCAGGCCTCAACACTTTATTTTGTATTTATGTGTCATCGGCGGTGATACGATTTGTCTGTTTACTCAAGTACTGGAACCACTGGTGGACAAAGTAATCGGATCCTTTACATCTGTTAAAATATGCAATACAACCATGAAAGAAGACTTTCTTACAGGTGCATTTCAACTCTTACTGAGAGGTAAAGTCTCTCCCCTTGAGGTTTGGGGCTTTATTTTAGAAAAAAATATTAATATAGAAATTAAAATGTATAAGATGTCACTAGTCTTTTTAATAATGTATTTTCACAGTCTTATATTTCATTAGTTTTATGACAAATCTCAACTTTCTTGAGTTGAAAAATGATCTTTTAGATTCACAAACATAATGTGTGATTTATGGCATAATTGGAGCGGGATCAAAAACATTTATTTGTTTCTCGCCATTTACTATCAGCCATGTGATTACTTTATCCACAGCTGATTCCAGTACTTGAGTAAACAGACACACATCCTGCCTCAGACAGGAAACAGTGAAGTGTCAAACGGAGTCTCCCAGTCGCCTCAGTCTTGGTCTCAGTTGTTTATATCGTAAATCCTACGCAGTGCTCCTTTTAAAGTTTCATAGTAACTGAATATGCATACTGTATGTGAAGCCAAGTAAGATGCACATTTATAGTAATCATACATTGCCCTGTGACACGTTAGGATACAGTGTGTGACTTGAGGAGATTGTGAATGTTGACACTTGGGGACTGTGTCTTCCTTTCAGCACAGGGCCTGATTACGCCCGCTTTTGAGTGACCAAAACGCATCGTAAGTGACTGACCTCGGGTCCTCGGTGTCTTCATGCAACAACTTCCTCCTTCACTATTTCATCATCACTAAAACCATCTTCATTGTCGTGTCGGCTTTGGGTGTCCTGCAGTTTTCGGGTTATTTCCATCGTTTGTTTTGTTTTTCTGTGCTGTGACTGCTCGCTGACTTCATCATCAGACTGTCGGTTGATGTTTTTCCTACATTTCAGGAAATGTGTTGCATGTTTCTGCATCATTCCCAACTTTCCCTCCTTTTTTTTTTAATTTTGCATGACTCATCAGATTCATATTTAATTCATTCCCTTTTTAACTGCACTGTTGCTGGGAGAAAAAGATGTTTCATCCTTTTTTTTTATGCATTACATTTCATAACTTAATGTTTTTACTATATTTTTACTTCCAGCATTTATCCACCCGACGAGCCGGCCGTAGAGGCCCCGCCCATTCCACCCCTGTCTGATGATGACGAGGATGGGGTGGAGGAAATCGAGGACGAGCAGCTTGATGAAGCTCACTATGACTCCTTGGAGAAGACCTCGAATCCCCCGGATGACTACTGAGCTCATCCTCAGTTTAAAGCAGCTGTAGTAGGATCACTGGGGCAGTTCCACCCTCAGCTGTAAAGCTCTGATTTATTACAATAGTTCTACTATAAAATGAGAATTAAATATTGACAGCAAAGTAACTCCACCACAACAATTCACATTTACTGTAATCTCTGTATTAGTTGAGAGAGAATTTAATGTAAATAAAAGCTAGAATTGATTCATTTTTGATCTTCTAGCCCAGAAAGCACATTGGAAGCCTGGAGAATTAAAAAAGTCAGGCTCTTGCTCTTGATTGTTTTCCACTGAGTTGCGTTCTGTAATATGATGATGCACAGCAGTGAAGTTATTTATCTGGTCACTGTCCAAACATATGAGCAGCATGTGCTGTGAGATAAGAATAAGAGTAGCTGTTCGCCTGCGTGGCTCACTTCTTTGTTCATTTTTAAAGCCTGAACCGTCTCTTACATCACATCACGACCCAAAGACTGAAGACTGGCTCCTCATGTAGAATCACAGCCGGTTCAAGAAGTCGCCTGATGACGTCTCCGAGCTTTTGAAATACAGCTTCCTCCCCTGCCTTGTCAACAAAAGGGCTTCGATGTTAGTAAGCTATACATCTTGTCAGGTGTCTCACCTTGTAGCCTCACCTGTTAATACTGCCTTCTCCCAGGGCGAGCATGGCAACCTGTGTTGGTGCTGGTGTCGAACACTGACACACACACGCAGAAAGAAAACCATCGTTTGTCGTTTGGCTGAACTGAGAGATGGAAAATCTAAACCGCGACATGTCAGATGTTTCAGCAGATGATGGAGAGAAAGTAAAAGTGCTGAAACACACGAGAGAAGAATAGACTAGCCAGAAAAATCAGCAGTATCTGTGTGATTAATTCATGCTGAGTGATTGCATTGAAACTGATAAGCACACGACTCATAGTACTGTATCTTCTACTAATTGTATACTCACAGGAAATCTTATATTCTGTAATATTAAGCTGCACTGCAGGTGTACCTACAGAAATGATGCACTGCACTGGTTTTCAGATTTCATTGATTTGATGTTTGATTAATATTCTCTACAAGCAGTTTGTAAGATCTTCTTAAAGCAACAAACAAATATTCAATAATACAATCAACAAGAGAAAACTTTTTTTGATTGCATCTTTTTTCTTTCATGTTTAAGATAACTACTGGAGAAACAAGCGATCAGGAGAACACTGATACAGGTCGTCGTTAGTTAGTCTGAGCTGATATTGGCCTTTTGTTTAAAATGCAGTGTTTGAGTTACAGAATCAGTTTTCTAAGTCTGATTTAAATTGTTCCTCTGTCTTGTGAACTGGAGCGGGAAAAGTTTTGCCAGGATAATCTTTTCATTTTCAATTTTTGTCTCTAATCTGTAAAAAGGAGAAAAAACCACGTCGACAAAATAATAATAATAAAGAGAAAATGATTTTTTTCAAAGGTTTTTCTTTCATGTGGACACTTTTTTTCTCCATGTGTGAACCAAGTTTTTATTTTTATTTTGTTTCATCAGGAAAAACTAGTTCCATTTTGATGAAAAATTGTTGAACCAAAAAAAAAAATCACTTGACTTTCATGAAATTTTTCTCCTGAAAAATGTTTTTTTTTTGTCCACCTAGTTTGACCCATCATTATTATTTTACATGTTATTTTCACTCTCTCTGAAAAAAAGTTTTCACATGATTTCACTACACGACATTTTTTTTTCTTTTTTCATGTTTTCACAGATGGAAAAAAAAAACTTTTAAAGATTGTCCTGCAAAACATTTTCTGAACCGGTTCTCAAGTTGTGAACACAGGAGAGACAAAACTATTTAAGTCAGACTTCAAAAAGTTCTTCTGGTGACTCAGCGTTTTTCACGCCCCTGCTGGTCTCTTCATGCAGATAGTTTGAGTTTTACTTCTTCTAAGTTCTAAGTTCTACCACGGGTCTAAATTTTGAGACGCATTCAGACTCTTATGCCTCTCAGATGTCTGTCTCCACCCCAAGTGATTTGTGGCGCTTACAGCATTGTGTCTTTCCATAAACATGTCCTGGTTACTGTTTAGATTTTGCCATTACATTTTTCTAAATTAGATGTTTAAATGCTATGAGCACCACAAATGCAAAACACTTCTAAGGTCCCTGTTCCCATCCCAAAATGACTGAGGAAAATCTGGTTTAATATTTTAAAACCTTGACAACGTCTGGATGGTTTGATACCATCAGAGATAAATCACACACTATTGCCTAACTTTGCCTGATGCATGTGAGGTTGTTTATGTATTCACTAATGATTTCCATATTTCATTTAGTGGAAATAACATTGAGGTGAATTCCCCTCTACAATTCATAAAATTAAGACTGAGTTTATTGTTTGAGAGATTTTAAAGCAAAAAAAAAAAAAGAGTAGATTTTAAAAGTGATTTTGACATTCAAAATAAAGATTTGAATGTCTGAAATATACAATACGAGCCCTGCTTGACATGTTAACTGCCATTTGATTGGCAGACAAGACAGCACATAGTTTAAATGAAATGTGCCTTAGTTTAAAATGTTTGAAATGTGAAAGGGAATTCACCTCATTGTTATACGTTTCAGTTGGTACTCACAGTCAGTGCAGGAGATTTTAAAGAGCAGCTGCACTCTCAATCATTTACAGGATGTAGGAGGTGAATTTCTGTACTGGGCTCTGTGGGTTGAAAGGTTTTTAGTCTGTCAACTCACAGCTGGGTGTTGGCCAACTGCAGTATAGCATTGCTGAACTGTACACTGTGAAGCACTGAACTGTAGAGGCACCACAGAGCATGTGCAGTAGTGACCACTGGATGGCAGTGCAAGCAGAGTTTTCAGCCAAGATAGTCGTTGGTAGTTTCTCTTTAAATATCACATATCAGCAGTTGAAATCTAAAAACTGGTATTCAGACTGATGAAACCTGTATCAGTGTAACTCCAAGTGATACATGAAGACTAATACTGTACAAATACGATGACTGGCAGTAAATCTGTATCGTTATGTGATTTGATGGCAGATTATTTAATTTTGAGAATAAAGAATCAAGTATTTACCCACACTGTGTTGTGTGTCTTGTATGTTTTCAGACTACCTGATGTTTTTGTCTTTCAAGTTAAGTCAGATTGAAGTCGATTATTGCAGCGACATGACGGTATGATCCAACGTGTCAGTGGGGGGAAATAAAGATTTACTTAATGTACTTCATTTCAAAATGATATGTGGTACCATATTTTAATTTCAGTGTTGTAACATACTGGATCTAAAAAAACACACCAAAATCTATGACGTTGAATTTTCTTTCTCCCTCATGTCTCCATGTGTAAATGATATAAGAGACACAAACACAACAAAACAATCAAAAGATTGAACTTAAGATGTGTAAAACAGACTTTATTTATATTTGATAGAAGGTACAGAAAGTAATGACGTGACCAGGTCAGTGTGGGAGCACATGTTACTGACAGTATCCCAAACCAAAGCTGCTGTAAAGTTCCTCCTCTCTGTCTCCATCTTGGGGTAAAAACATGACCAACCGTTGCCTCCTGGGCCACAACACAACATCTCTTTGGCAACAATAAACAGAAGAGACACATTTTTCTAACCTTCTCTCCCCTCACAGGTACAGTACATCAATACTCTTAAAAGTATTTTTGTCGAGATACAAAAATATTACGGACAGCTGTCTAGATGGTTCTATGCTAAACTCTTAAGAGAATATTAAAGCCTCGGAAGGCAAACAAACACTTAGAAGACACGACATGTTGATCATAGGGTGCTTTGAAAGGTGCCATCCTGCTTCTCTGAGGCTCCGGAGCCGACAGCCGACCACACCTTCCGTTTCACTTCCTTACATTTACACACACACAGAAAGCAAAGCACTGCAACATTTCATGATCATGACGTTAGCCCTCTATCGTCTCTCAACCAGCTGATCAGACAAATACGACTCAACACTGAATTGATCCGTCCCGCCGTCGAAAAGCCACGTGGCTCAACACATTTGTTTTTTAAACTTTTTTTATACGTTATGTAAAGAATCCAAATTATGAATTAGAACAAATGTTTTTTTTTCTTGCAAATCTGAAAAGGTTCAACAGCTTCTAAAACCAGATTTGTTGTACAAAACTGCTCCAAACAAGCTTATTTTAGATGATAATACAGCAAGTGACAGTAAAGTCCGGCAGCTTTTCTCATTTCTCTCACAAACAGATAACATGGCAGAAATGGGCAGAAGCTTACAAATACTGCATGTATAATGTGCTGATTTACATACGCAAGAGCAAAATGTTTGCTGTCAAAAATATGATTTAACAGCCTTTTTAATACTTTGTGCATGTATTCATTTGTATTGATTGGCCTGTAGGGTTGGGCGATATGATGATGCATACTGGCTATTAAAAACAAATCATTCTACTCAGGTATTTATACCTTTTTAATATCTGGTTCTACATGGCCATTGTGAATATTGTTGCAGATGACTGAGGATTACTCCTTGCATCAATGTGATGAAGAATGTTGATTTATCAGGTGTAAAACTTCAAGTAGATATTTTATCTGTTGACTCGGAAATGGTACCATATCGAGATGTATACCATTATTGCAATATAGTATTACAATGTAATGAAGATTTCATTCTTATTGCCAACCCTTAATGGAACATGTCATAATCGGACAAGTAATGTCTTTATGAAGCAAACCTTTTACTTTGGATCGCCATAATAAATGTTGGAAATGTACGTTTCTGCAAACCACCATGTTGCATCTTCACAATTCTGTTGATTACATTTTCAATTTTATGTTGTGACAACGCTGTGCTCATTGTCTGGTTAGGTCTAAGCATAAAAATACACTTGGTAAGTGTTGGAAAACATCATGGTTTGGCTCTTAAATACTTGGATAGCTGGAAAAATGTCTCATTAAAAACATCCAGTGGTTTCACACCTTCAACTGTTGAAGCGCTGTCCTCTTGCTCACTGTTAGCAGCTGAATGTGATAGCACACGTATTGTTGATTCTAAATATTGTAGCTATGACACAAACATATTTGAGTGTATCCGTGGTTTGCAAGAAAGTAAAATGCCAACATTTTGTTTTGCTGACTGGGGCGAAACCATGAAAATGGATTTCCATGACCATGTGTGCCTGTCTGTACTCCGAAAAAGAAAGCAAGCCACTGTCCCATTTCATCTGAAAGCAATGAATCCTTACACTGTCTTCTAGTTTCTTGGAACCATGCATTGCTATATTTGTAAGAAAAACCTTTCACACCTTAAATAAAGAGTTCAACCTGAAATGACTTCCTTTACTTCTTGTCACCATAGTGACAATGTTGTGCCAGATGTTTACAGCAAAGAGTGGTTGGTTTTGATTTGATGGCGGTGCTGGTACTCAATTTGGTGGAGAGAATGAGCCACATATTTGTGTAAAACAGTACAGTAGTGGTCCTGATACAAAAAAAAGAAAGAAAGAAAATAGGGTCAAAAAACATCAGGCTGTCCAGGTTCGATCAGCTGTTTCCATGATAAACATCCTGTAACCAGACATGACCCATTAAAATTCCCTTTGCTTCCTTCGTTCACGCTAGTGTGTCCTTCGTCTCTGAATAAACCCAAATATTAACATTATATTACTTGTGATACCTCAAGGATTCTGGTTGATATTCATTAAGACAAGTAAAGCAGTTTCCTTAAAAGTACAAAGTCTGTGGAGCTGTACAGTCTTGTTCAAGGTGCTGAAGCCAAGAAGTTGACTTTCACTCCGCGACAGTTTCTGTTTTTTATAAGTCCAGGTGGTTCCACGCTCTCATGAATGCTACCCATCATAAATTAAGAAGTGAAAGTGGCGGCAAATGTGACGCTTTCCAAAGGTCTGTCCTTCCATTTCCTCTCTTTGATCCAAAAAATATGAAGAATTCAACATACCCCTGCTTTCATATATTCTTTACATCATACATACAGTATATATTAATATTCTGTAAATTTTATATATTAACCATACTCTTTTCAGTATTCTAAACAGCTTAAGTCGGTCCTCCGTTGTGGTAAGACGGACCTTTCAAAAGTGTCCACAGGCGATAAGAGGCACTGTCTTGTGTTTCTAAAACCTGACTTTAAAAAATAAATCAGAAGTCATGCTAGCAGGCCGAGTCATTGTCACAGGGAGGCAGTAAGTGTCCACAGCTCGTTACTCTTTGTCCCCATCCTCGCTGCTTCCTGCAAAAGAAAGAATAAAGCAGACGGGATAATGACTAAAGTGTTCTTAAGAGGCAATCACGCATCTTAATAACCCAAAATGTTTCGCAGATTTCTATTAAATATGGCAAGAAACTTTATTATCTCATTAGGGTCTTGTGTTTTACTGTAATCCAGTCTGTGGCTGTGTGTTGTAGACAATATTGAAATCTGTTTTCTAAACTGGAATTAAGTCTAGTTCAAGAGAAAGTACCCCACTAGCCACATCATACATGACTTGGAATTAGTCTAAATTTAGGTCAGATTTACTCAAAGAATCAAGGTTTAAATTAAATCCCAGAAGAATAGAATATTATTTGTTGTATTCAGTATTTGAGATCTGAGCTTTGCTATGAAAAGAGGGATGTCTTCACCTTGTTGCTATGCGTCATAGTTTTAGCAGCTTTGACCTTTCAGTCAAGTTTCTCTGCAATTTTGATCTATAAATCATTTTCAAATCTGACCATTTGATCCGTATTTCAATCTCAAAAACTAGATATTATTATGTGTTTGAAAGAGTAAGAAAATATCATTTAAAGTCTGTTCTGAGGAAGGACGAGTTATTATTCAGAGACGCACCTCCTACTGAGTCCATATCAGAGTCCGAGATGTGAGTGATGGAGAAACGGGACACGTTGGAGGGGGAAACAGTGAAGCGGGAGAACTGTACGGCTGGTTTGGGCTCTGGAGCTTTGGGGGTGGAGCGAGGTGGAGGCGAGTCAGATGTCACAGAGGATGTTGGTAGAGGGAGCAGTGGGAAATCATCCTCCCACTCGTACCCTGCACCTGAGGGCAGACAGTAAAATGATATATTTAAAGTAGTGGTAAATTCTAACTGAATAAGTTTTCTTGGTGCTGAAACAAGCAGACTAAAGTTGTATCCTGGTACTTACTCTCCTCTGAGATGTTTCCATCTGAAGAGTCATCCGAGGCATTAACCTTTTCCTGGGATTTGCTCCGTGAACTCTGACCCTCTGTTCCTAACGGGAAGCCATGCTCAACCAGCTCCTTAGTTGGGCTTTCCTAATGGAATTGAAGTTTAGGAGAAGACATTAGATCTGGGCAGGTGAGTCAGTTTGAGCTGCATAAGCTGCCATCAGGCGGCAGCTAAACATCTAAACATGCTTGCCACCTGATGAATGTGAGCCCAATATTCACACTCCTTCTAGTTGTAGGTCTTCACTCATTTAACTTAAAAGATATTTAGCTTTTTAGCTGCTAGGTGCATAAATATGTTTACTATCCTCTCTGGTGTCTGCTGGTACTCCACTAAAACGAATTTAACTTTGTTTCAGCCTCATCTTTTGTACAAAGGGGCTGTTACAATCACCAAAAAGTGAAAGTGCCTCGTTGTAGCTTTAAGTAATAACTTAATAAATGAAACCCTTCTCTGCCACTCACCTGATCAAACAGATAGACGGTGACATCGTCAAAAAACGACACCGTCTTGGTCTTGCGTTCGAGCTCCTCCTCCAGGTTCTCAGTTGTGAGCAGGGTTGGCATCTTCAGGAGGCTGCGCAGTTTGTGGGCTTCGCTGTTGTCGCTCACCACGATGGGCACTGGGTGGACCTCGTCTTCGCTCTCCTCACCTCCGCTCTGTTCCTGCACACTGTAGATTCGCAGCTCCTCATCCGACTCGTCGCTGTCATCTGTGTCACCACCCTCCTCATCCGCCTCTTCTCCATCAGCCGGAGATGCTCGGCCCTCCGTTGTGGCAGAGAGAGGAGGGGGAGGGGTGGATGGAGGTGGAGGAGAGGAAGAAGAAAAACGTCTGGTGCTTGCTGTGTGCTGCAAGGCCACCTCATCTTTGGGTAAAGTATGCAGGTTTTCACCGGATATCTCCGATGGCCTGTTCTGATTCATCTGCACTGCTGGCTCTTCTGTTGTTTCTGAATCTTGAGCAGAGTTTTTCATGTCTTCTGCATCCTCCTCTTCCTTGACATTGGAGGTACAATCTCCATTCAGGGCCCCAAGGGCTTCTTCCATGGCTCCTACCACCTCTGCTGCCCAGTCTCCTAGGGATGAGCTCTCTTCCTGAGATGGCCATTCATCCAGCCCACCCTCTGCTATTGAAGCAGTGTCAGAGGGCTCCAGAGGTAGCCCCAATTCCTCATCCTGGTCACACTCTTCTATCAAGTATGCCTCCATCTCTGAGTCTGTTCCCTCTGTTAATATGTCTTTTATTTCAAGTTTTATGTCTTTGTTAGCAACACTGTCCTCTAGTTCTTCTTCCTCGTTATTCTTCCTTTTCTCACCCTTCTTTTCTCCCATGTGCTGTTCGTTTTCAACAGTTCCTTCATCCTTTACCATCTCTGACGGTTCATCCCCTTCATCCCGAGACAGCCTTTCATTCTCATAGTCTGAAAAGTAGGCAGAGTCTCTATATGGAGTCTTATCAGTCAGTGGTAAAAGGATGTGGTCACCTGTTTGTGAAGCTTCTAAGGCCAAATCTTCATCCAACGGTGGTTCAGCCTCTGTGGGCACTACTTCAGACTCGACTTCATGCTCCTCCAGGCTCGTATCATGGGTAGGCTTTCCCAGAGGTTGTTCACGGGGTTCATGAGGCTCTTTGGGTACAAACTCAGGGCTCTCATTGTTTTCTGTGTCATAGCCACTATCCATAGCTTTGGGTGAGCTGGAAGGGTGAGAGGACGCTGGGCTGAAGCCTTCACAAGACCCAGCTGCAGATGGCAGATCCATGGAATCCATGGAGTCAGGAGTTCCTACCTGCTTCTGTAGCGACTTGAAGGCAGGTGAAGCGTTTAGCTCGCTAGACTCGTCTGCAAAGATGCCTGAGGTAACGTCAGTGATATCATCTGTGATGTCATCATCCTCATCATCGTCACTGCAGTCAAGGATGTCTGCAAGGCTCACATTGGAGTCGCCGTGGTCAACACCACTGTCTACAGTGTGACTCAACTCTGATTGTGGGTCTGTGAGGGTCACCATCACATGCATGTTGTCAGCAGGAGGTGGAGAGGTTCTAGTCATTGTCAGGGTCACCTCTTCTATTTTAGGCTCTGTCGGTTTTTGCATGATTGGATTTTCTTTGATTGCATCCTCCCTCTTTTCTTTGAGTGGGGTATCATCAAATGTAAGGTCAACATACTGCTCTCTACTGTCCTCAGTCTTTGTCAAGGCAGGTTTGGCCACAATGGGACCCCCTGGAGCTGGTGATAGATTGATCATCTCCTCATTGCTTTGGATATCAATGGCCTTATCACTGATGTAGTTGCTGTGACTGTAGCTATGACTGTAGCTGTTGTTTCTGACTAGTAGACCTGTAAGGGGGTCAACAAAGTGCGAGTGGCAACACTCTCCTGATGCTGGCACCTGAGTCTCGCCCTCATGGCACAGGTAGATGTAGGCATTGCAGTTGTCTGAGGGCACCATTGAGTGATGTTTGCTCAGACTAAGGCAGGCACTGTTATCTTTGGCCTGGTGGGGCTCGAGATAGTCAATGGGTTTGGGTAGAGAGTGGAAGGCCAGGCTATGCTCCTCCGGCCAGGAATCTTCAATATCTGTACTTGGCATTGTATAGTGGAAATCTACATAAGCATCCTGTCTGCAGCTGTGGCTCGCCCGTCTATGGTGACCCACACTGCTATGGCTGTGTTTTGAAGGCCAAGTGTTGCAGGTGTGTCTTTCAACAAATATATCTTCTTCGTCCTCTTCTGAATCGCTGTCTCTGTGCCCGATGAAGAGTGCCCCCTCTGTCTCCATGTTTATACTGACGGAGTGGCTGTTATGCCTGGTGTGACTGGGCATGGTCTTCCTCAGGGATCCCATCATGTCATAGTAGCCACCTGTCACATTCTTTCCTATGATGGAAGTCTGACTTGTGTCCAGGTATGTGTCTCTGTAGGCCTGTTGAGGAGGACTGTTTACAGAGGGGGATATGCCAAGTGGGTTCTCCAACTCACCCAAGGCCTGACGCAGGCTCCTCGACCCCCAGCTTTCCCGATGATGGTCTCTGGTGAGCTCACTTCCAATCAAATAGTGATCAATTACCAATGGGGGTGAGTGCTCATAGTAGTAACCCCCATCTCTGTCTTTATAAGACACATAGTGACTAGACTCCCAGGGTCGAATGGGGCTGCTGTCCGACACTTGCCCTAAAAGAGGCTCCATTGTCAGGGAAATAGCAGGACTTGAGTCATTGGAATCGTACATATCTGACTTGTGGATATCTGCGGACCAATAGGGATCCATGTTCTTAGCCTGTGATGGGCAGGCCATGCACTCGCCTGAGTCTGCACTGCCAGTCAGAAAGCTCCCACTGCTGCCTTGGTAGTCTGGGCTGTAGGAGCACATGGTGTACTCTGGATCGATGTTGCAGTCTACTGGCTCTTCGATGCGGATGTAGTATTCACTGCTAACTGAGGGGCTGTGGGCACTGAGGACAGGAAGTATGCCAGGAGCATGAAGATGTTTTGGTTGGTAGTAGGGCGGAGAAACTCCATGGCTGTGGTTCTCCATTGGGCAGCCTCCCACAATGCCTCCAGGTGGGTAAAATGCTTCCTGACAATGATGGTTGACTTGTCCCAGGGTACTCGAGGAGTCTGGGGCTCTATATGACTGGTCTGCCCTGGCTTGCTCCCACTTGTACTCAAAGTTCAGGCCGTGGCTGGTCTCAGTGACTGTTAGTATGTCATCCCCAGACTCTGAGTGGTAGCCATCACCAGCTGAAAACTGCTCTAGGAGAGGGAACGAGGAGGATGTTGATGAGGTGTGGTCTCGTGATATTGCCGAGGCACCACGGTGGCTGTTGAATCCAGAATTGGGACGCAGCGAGTTCCATCGCCTCTCAAAGTCCTCTTCAGCCTCGCTGGCCCCCTTGGCACACAGATAGCTGAGCAGCAGGTGGACTTCCTCTGCATTGGGCCTCTGATCAGGCTGGAGCCAGCAGAACTGCATCACCTCATACCTGTGGAGCACATATCAAACATATCACACCAGATAATGATGAAGATAATACACACTGTTCCTGTCAAATAACACATAAGTATGTATTTAGTTGTAATAAAAAAAGAGACAACTGAAAAAAATAGCTCCACTCCAGAGAAGCAAAACCAACAGGATTAGCATAATAATTAGAATCTGCAAAAGAAATAAGAATCCACTCATCCTGCAAGATATTTAATTGTGTCGCTCTAAAAATTGTGTTTATTCCTTCTCTTGAATGAATTTTAAAGATGCATCTTAATGTGTTTCAGTGTGTCTCACCAGCGCTCAGCAAGCGGCACTTGGAGCAGCGGCTTGGGCAGTCGCAGCTGCTGCTCTCTCACAGCGTAGGTCAATACTTGTCTGTCAGAATAATGTCTGTAGGGCTGGTTGCCGAGCTCAAACAGCTCCCAGATAGTCACACCCAGAGACCTGAGACAAAAGATATCATAGACAAGCATGTGTCATCCAACCTATGTACATATATTTGATCTAATCTCTGTATCTCTTCACAGGTACATCTCTTTTTACTGCATAGTCAGGTTTTTTATTGTTCTTTCCTTATTGCATCTTTCACACTACTTCAGCCTTTTGGTCATGACCTTTTATGCACAAAGTAATGACATCACTGTACAAGATCGCTGCTTCTTTCAAACTGAAGACACACTTTCTTTGTTTCATCCTAATTTTAACAAAATGCAATACATAAATAAAAGCAATTTTAAAATTTTGTTTTATTTCTCAATAGAGTATAACAAAGGCCCAGCCTCTCCTTTTTAAACATCTGCGTTTGTATGTGTGTGTTTATCCTACCACATGTTGCTCTGTGGGGTCTGATCAGCCACCAACAGGTTTCCATGCACCTCATCTACCAGCTCTGGAGCGATCCAACGCAGTGGCACGAACATCTGATCTGATGTAACGTAGTAATCATCCTGAATGGAGGGAAGGGCAATGTATGTTAACAGGCAGACACAACATAATTACACTTTATTTGCTTGTTTGGAAATCATCTCCCCTTATTAAATTAAATACTTTTAAACAAGTGAATGTGCTCCGGGGAATTAAATCATCTGTGTAATCTGCTAACTTGGGTGAAGGAAATACTGGATCTTTTTGGAGATGCACAGCACCTGAATGATTAAATATTAACTCTCAAACAAGCTTAGCTAACTTCTTTCATCGATTCATTAATTAACTCATCCACTCAGTGTTTGTTTTGTGTAGACAACCATTAACAAGCAAACTGTCCTAGGATTATTTACTAGTTCTATTTCTTTTTCACATCATCTTGCTAAACTGTCTGTGTGTGTGCATGCATATCTGATAAACAGACCTTGTACTTGGCGTGGGACAGACCATAATCTCCGATCTTCACTGAGACATTAGCGGACAACAAGCAGTTCCTCAAAGCCAGATCGCTGGTGACAAAAGAGGAGGTGGTGGAGAGTAAACAGCTGTTATTACACGTCTTCATTATTCATAAACATATAAACCAAGACCAGAGCACTGCAGGACTTTCGTAATACTCATAGCACAGAAATATTTAGAGGTCCAACATGCAAAAACACTCACTGATGCAAGATTAAAGTTGCTCTTATAAACACATATTACACATATCAACATCAACCTGTCTCTTAAAAATAAACATGGTGAAGACTGAGTGGATGTTTGAGTTGTTCTGGAGATGAAGGGTCACCGCCTGCAACAAAATCACTGATGCTGGAGTCTGTAAGGAGCACTCAGGCAGCACCAGGATATTGTTCCAGGAAGCAACCGAGCGGAAAAGGCAGATTTTACTGATCATGGCAAAATACTGTCGACATCTGTGTGTGTGTGATATCTAATAGCAGAAAATTGCTTCCTACCTGTGTGTGAAGTTGTGTTTGTGCAGGTGCAAGAGTCCCGAGGCGATGTCACAAGCCATCCGTTGAAGAATCAAGGGCTCAGGGGTCATGGATTCTGCAGTCCGGCAGCTTCGGAGGTAACCCTTCACATCCCCCTGGACACAGACGAGAGAAATAAAACATCTGAGTGTTACAGCCCCTGACCACTGGAGGGCAGTCTTTCCATTTCACTGTGCTTACTGCGACCAAGACTCAACCATTTCTTCTTCAATCGTGTCAATCTGGCTTGTTTTATGTACAACTGAAATGTTTTGCATGAACAGACCATTTTCTGTCCTCACAGATTTTGTAGTTCGTAGCCCTGTATATTAATCTTTTTTCTCTTAAAAAATAAAATCTGTGAACAATTTCATCAGCTATCACCAATTTATTCCCTTACACTGTGGAGTAAATTAAAAATGGTCAGAGATGAAGAGGCAGGAAGCCAGTTCTTAGTCTTTGATTACTTCACTATCACCACAGATATCAATGTTTAATCCACTGAACTGATCAATCATGTGGAGCCGATAGTGGATTTTAGGCTGCAGTCTGAGTGGAACAACTGCAGCGTGATTCATTTTGCTGACTTTGGGCTCGCCTGCCAAATATTAACAGCAGGTGCCAAGAACGTTTTTTACTGCCAGATGTAATTAACAAATAAATCCAATAAACCACATATTACAAGAGGTTTTCAATCCATGTAATGTGTGGGATGAGTTAGAGGGTATAATGCAGACTTTGAATTTAAGATAAAGGTCTTTAAAGACTAAACAGCGACTTTTATAAATTACAGTACTGTAGATTATTTCAACACACTTAATGCACCAAATGTGGCAGAGCCTAATAGAAAAACACTACGGCACATTTACACCTCAGTGATTTTATTATAATATTGACATCTTAAATGACACAGCAGGGTTGTGGCAGCGCTGCTTTTAGATTCATCCACTAAGCAGCTAGCTTCAGATGTTAATCTCTTTTACACATAATGTAAGCCGTTCTACCAACAACACCTTCCCCTCTGGGTTTGGATACTCACCAGTGGACAAAACTCCATCACCAGCAGGTAGGGAGTGACCTCAGTGCACTGAGCCAAACACTGCACCAGAGCGTGGTGCTGGAGGTTACTGGAGAGGAAGAGCATGAGATCAAGGCGGAAAGTGAGTTATGACGCACATTATATCTGTGACATGCTTCAAAAACAACCAAGTCTTTAAAAGCAAGGCAGACATTTTATCACAATAAGAAGAACATTATGAGACACTCACACTAAGATATTAATTGTAATAATTCATACAGCATATCCACAGTATTTGTGAATATATGGTGCAAATTATGCATCCATTATACACCAATTCCAATTAACATATATTCATTAATATATTCATGATGGATGGATATGTGCACGACACAAGGCAGATCTACTTGGTTAGGTTTAGATAAAGATCGTGGTTTGGGTCAAAGTGGAACCTTTCACATTGTTAACTACATGTTGTAAAGGCTTTCAAGTAGAACGCTTTGCAGGCAAAACCTCTCAAAATGCTCATTTTGTAGAATGGAGGTGGGAAACAATTAACCTGGGTAAATGTCAGACTCTTCAAAGTGGAAAACCATAACTGAACTGAAACAAGTATGTAGTGCCTGAAGAGCTGCCACTTTTCTGGTGCCAATACGACCCGTATTAAGGTTTATTGTTACTTGGCGACCTCTGGTGGCTGTAGCAATTATTTCAGCGACAAAGGAGGACATTCAGACAACCTACACAAGGCGATGGATGGATCAAACAAACCACAATGTTTCCCTAAACCCAACCAACTGTGACCATATGACAAAGATAGATGTGCCAGTCTCTCATGCACTGCAACAGTCAAGTTGTTTTGGGGAAAGTGAGACTGTATATGTCCTTTGTCTTACTGGGTAATGGCTTAATTATTCCTTTAGGTATGAGGATGTGCTGTTAGTGTATAAGTCCCAATCACTGACAGACAGATAAGTGACAGAGGTAAATGTGTACCGGTAAGGCTGAGCTTCTTCCAGGAAATGCATCTGGTCCTGTACGCTGGCGCTGGCTTTGAGTTCCTTCACCACCACTTGGGTGGTATTTAGGCCTGCATTCACCTCCCCAAGCAGAACCTGAAACAGTACAGATGGAGACATATACGCACGGGGAAGATGGATTGACAGACAGCCAGACAGACGGACATTTACATCCAAACAAACCCATTAAGCATGGAGTGCGAGTGACCAGACAGACAAAGAGACAGAAAGCAGTCATGCAGGAGTTTGGCAAAGAGAATTCAAAGACAATGAAGAGGCAGAAAAATGCAGACAAACACGTACAGATGGACATACCCAGTGAAGGTACACAAGGATGGAGAGGGCAGATGTATATTCATGAGTGAATGAGTTGGAAAAAGGAGGAGAAACAAACAAAGGAACAGAAGGGGAGAGAACGACAACAACATGTTATCTGGTTGTATAATCACCACACCACATGGTTCAGCCTGCAGCGGAGGGCTATTACTCTGACATTTTTACCAGCGTAAAATATGTTCTCAAGGGCGAAGTGTATCACCTCTGGGAGAAGCGGACATCAAAGGCACGAGGATCAGGACGGCATTACACACTCAGACATTACAGGTATTCTCAGCATGTCGGCCATTTTTAACTGACAACATTCTGAGCACGGCTGGGATCACAGCACAGGCTAACAACCCTGATGTGAGACTCACTGATGCTGGGTTTCATCTAACCTGGCAGGCGGATGCAGGGACAGCAGGTGCGACTGTCAAAACAACCAGCGAGTTACGGAGATTGAAGTGTCAGCAGTGGGCTTACCTTCCCGAACCAGCCATTCCCGATCTCTTTCAGGTAGAGGAGACTGTGGCGGCTGAGATCTGTGGATTTCAGGAGTTGGACTGGAAGAAAAGAAGGGAGAGGAATAGGTAACTGTGACTGAAAATCATCCACCGTTGGAGTGTTGATGATGTTGTGGTCTTTACAAAGTCACCACCTGTTAGTCCGTTACTGCAAATCACCTGATGCCTGATTACAGTTCGCTATCACATCTCCATACGACCCTTAATTATATGATATTAGAAAACTCTTTGAACCTATAATTAACAGTTCTTAAGCAGTTGGCAATGCTGCCTATTTTTCTTTACCCACCATAATTTCACAGCAGTTCAATTATCATTTCTGCCTGCACTACTTGTCTTTGATTGATTGAAACTACATCTATGAATCGTGCAGGAGTCCCAGGGAGGTGGTCAGGGTGAAGGGTGGGTGTACAAGAATGTCACACCAGATTTAAGGCCTGGCATCCAGTCTATGTTTAGGTTAAGGTAACAAATGCACTTAGGAATAGATATTTTGTTTGTGAAACAGTCAGGAAATGTAATATATAGGTTCACTTTGGTTAAGCTCAGGGAAAGATTTTGCTTTTACATTAGAAATAATTGTTGTGTACATGGACCTACAGTTTCCTTTTTTTATTTTTATTGAGTGGACAATTTGTGTCTAAGTGAACAAAAGTGCTGCGATTCCATATGTGATGAATTGCCACGACACTGGGCTGTCATACAACATGAAAATGGATGGAGACCAGTGACTGCTTGGAAGAAAATAAAGCAGTTTATCATTCTACATCTGCTTAACATACATTTGGAAAACTGTCAAGTATACATAACTTAAAATGGAGCTGTTAGTAAAAGGGTTCTGCAAGCCAATCAGCTAAAATATGAGTTAATCAAACGTTATTTCAGGGTCAGATTTTCATCTGCCAAACAGTGCTGCTTGATGCTTTTATTGTTAAGTTACAGTAGAGTTTTTCTGAGCTTAAGTGCAGGCCGACCTTCATCACAAGTAATGTTTTCATTAGTGTCAGAAGAAAAAACCATTAGAGGGCAAACATGAATCAAAAGACAAACTACACATTGCATGTGTTTGAGCCAAAATAAGGTTCTGTGATGTTTTATAACAGATCAATTTTCAAGCAACAATGCTTTAAGAAGGATGATTGATAAAATGTTGTCTTTTGTTGTCTGAATTGTCTTGTTAGATACAAACAGATGGAGATTTCATGCGTACAGACACAATTGTTTTTGAAAACAAGCTACAGCATGTCCTCACTCATACAGCGGTGAATCACTGCCCTCAATGATAAAGAATAAAGAATACATATCGCTCTTATAACACATACATCAGTAACATGAGCACGCACCATTTCCGAGATCTTAAGCGGCTGCTGAAGAATCCATCGTCTGTCCAGCTGATTGTTATTAACCCTTTCTGAAATGAAATATCCGAACATGCCAGTGGACGTTGCCCATGGTCTCTCAGAAAACAGATGTAACTGTACTCTTATACTATATCGAGCCGAGTCTGGCACCGATCTGTCTGACTGTCCTCCAACCCCCTGATGCATCTCTGTCAGCATCCCCAGATGACCTGAGTCCTTCCTGCCTGCTGAACACGCCCGACCGTCCCGTCCCGGCTCAGCCAAATGAAACAGGACTGACGGCAACATCCCCCCCAACCCCTCTGCCCCTCCATCTCTCATCCCTCACCATCTATCCCTTTCTTTCTTTCTTTCTCTCTGTGTCTCCCACGATGACACTTAGATTCTGGGTGTAGAGGCAGACAGATGGACCTTTGTGGCGCTGTCGTCCCCCTCCAGACTGCCACACAGTCCAGTCACTGTGTGGAGGCCATATTGGACACCCCCGTCTCTTTCCCCAGACTGGTCATTCCTTACACCCACTCACGCTCTCTCCGGCCCGAAACAGAATAACCACCATTGTCTGGCTGCTTAGGGCAGCATGGCACCAGTTAGGACCAGTTAGTAAGCACACACTGGGACTATTATCCACCAGCTCCGTGACACAGGAACAGACTGAGCTTTGGCGATAACAGTGGCAAGCAATGGGTCCCACCTACGCCACCATGTCAACCTCAAATATTCATAATTTCTGATGGAACGATGAAGGGGAGAGGGATGCATTCTGGGAGAAAAAATAAATACTCAAAGACTTTACTATAATATTTGTTATCTTTGTTTTCTCTTAGCTTGGGTCTTAGCAGGATGTCCATTCACGCAATTAGCGAAGCTTTTTTAGTACAGAAATGTTTTCTCTTTTTGTCACAGTGTATTCTGCTATAATCAAAAATTACATTTAAATGAGGTGCAGCCATGGCAGAAGAATATTCTCTAACTCTTATGTCACTTTACTCACTGTCACAAACTGAAAATGCCCTGATCGCCCCTGGTAAGTTCTCAGACCTCTTTACAGCCGATACACTAACTCAATTACCACTTGACAGCGTTGTCTGGTCTTTTCTAAGCTCTGAGCTGCTGAGCGTCTCTCTCTGAATGCGTCTAGCTTAATCGCTATAGTATCCAGGAAGTCTTTAGCGAGATGCACAGCGGCTGAATCACTCAGAGTCTAATGGAATTCCCATTATGCTCTTGCAGTCCAGTGCATCCCAGTCCGGGCTCTGCTGAGGTGCTGAGCTGGAGTGCTGTCCTTGGACAATCGTTTAGGTTCACTTATGACGTTGGCCCGTTCTTGTTGTGTAACTCAAGTAGAAATGGAAGCGTGGAGGTCGATGTATGTGCTCCCAGTTGTTGTCGTTCTGTTTAGTGCATGTGTTAAACTGGACTTCTGTCTGCTCAGTTTCACATTGTATGATTTTTAACATGTGTGCAGCTGTTTACATGTCATGTCAACTCTCTGTGTGGGTGTGAGCTCCATTAGTCTTTGCAGTGCAGCCTGCAGTACAGAACAGCTGCATCAGGGTGGGTCCTGGGGACCGGGCCACAGACTGAGCCAAGCTCTTACAGTGCTGGTGTCTCATTAGGAGCTCCACCTATCCACATATTCTTTTGACAGCCCCAGGGCAGCACGACCGAAGAGATGGGAACATCGGCTGAAAGAAACTTTCTCATGGCTGCTGAATACTTCGGCTCCATGTCTCTCTCAGCTCTCAGGAATCATTAGTGAGTCAAAATCTCTGAGATCTGTGTTCGATTCAAAGCAACTTCAAGTCTGTTTTACCCTGTTTCTCATGAATTATTTTAAATCTTAATACGTATGGATTTTCCTCTTCTCTCTGTTGACATCTGTCTAGTATCTGCACTCCACTCTCTACTTCCATTTGATTGCTTTAAGTTTAGTTTTTCAGTTTTAATATTTTATCACCCTCTAAAGCATCTTTCAACTGCATTTCTATGAAGTGGTGCAAATAAACTTGAACTTGGACAGTGATGCGATGTAACATAGTGTACTGTTTGAAAAACTTGAGTATTTCCATTTTCTGCCATTTAATATTTCCACTCCACTACATTTATCTGCTACTGTACTATTGTACTATTATTATTCATATGAGTGTCTTCACTTTTACCAAGGTTATATTTTACAACAATATGTTTACTTTCACACTTTTAAAGTAAAACTTTTGGGTGTTTTTTTTGCAACACTGACCTTTAACTTGAACAAGTTCTCAGTTGAAAGAAACAAATACACAAAAAGCAGCTAACAAAGATAAGAAACTTGTGAAAAGAAGGTTTAAGAAAGAAGGGTGTGATGGATCCATTCAGCCGATCCAGTTCTCTTAAAAAACAACAATTCATTTCCTTTCATGATGTCACTGGGTGAGGCAGTCCTGAAGGCGCAGTAATGAATCCCTGACCTCTGCCATTACTGTAACACCATATGGTTTCTATTATTCACAGAAGACAAACCATATATTAAAGGGCCAGTTTACCCAAATCGCAGAGGAGGAAATGGTTTCTCCCTTTACACTAGTGGCATCAAGCCATGCAGATATATCTGGTTTTATGCTTTTGACGTTCTGTGATATCCACCCCTGGAAGTTTTATCCCACAAGGAACTATTCTTCCGTTGTTTTAATACATAGAACAGCAAATTAAAATCTGTTAAGCAGCCGTGTATCAACTCAACTTCACGCCTTTAAACATATATTCCCTATTCAGTGACCCTAGAGTCGGTCGAACTCTGTTAGTGCAGAACGTCCAACAAACATTCACAATCGTCTCTATCTGAGCTTTGATGCAGACTGATGGCTGAGTTAACTGCGTGGGCATGATCCATTAAGTCTCACCACACTCCAGTGTCGTAAGTTTATCAGGCAGCATCAGCCCATTAGCACACAACATGGACCATTGTCACGCAGCAGCAGAAAGAGAGAAAGAAAGCGACAGGGTGAAAGACGGATACTCTCACTGGGGTTTTGTGCTCTCGCATGCCTGACATTCCAACGAGCAGCAGTGTAGGCTGGCCAGCCTGGACGTTATTATGCAACAGGCAGATGTTTGTGGGAGAGAGTGAAAGCTAAAGAGCACAGAGTTCATACTGTGGGGACCTGCAGTGAGGGATTGTGGGATAGGTGGAGGCCCAGCTGACTGAGGCCAGCATCAGGGCGGTGTTCACCCCGGGGACAAACTTTGACTGACGCAGTCGCGCAGCTCGCCGCGTTCTTACATTGGTTCTCTCACATCCTTGAAATGTAGTTGCATGTGAAAGGCTCTGGCACTTTTGCAAAGCTATTGCAAGGCTTACATCAGTTTGCAGCAAATGACTGAAGGGGTAAATTATGAAGCGCTGACAAACCATCAAACGTGATGTCATGATTGGATGTTCTGTGACTGACCATTCATCTTATATTTGATCCCTTTCAAAGGCAGGAAAAATGTGTAAATCTTTTTAAATGTAGAGTGAGGATTCAAAGATTTACTGAGTGAAAAAACTGGAAATGGAATTGGAGGACCAAGTTTAACCTCTTGAGCACTCAATTTTTTACTTTGCATATCCCTGTATGATTATTTTAAAGACTCTGTGCCCTATTTTATGCCAGCCAGTGGCACACAGCACAGCAAAACTAAATTCAAATGTACTTGCGCCTATCTGTTGGTTCATGGACGCGATGGACTTAAACTGAGCTGTGATTGGGTGCAGAAAGTAACAGTGCCATCAACTAACAAAAAATGGTCTTATATTGAAGGTGGAGATGCCCTGGGTTCACAACGAGTGACACACAGCAGTGCTCACTTAAAAATCAGTACATTTGCACATGCAGTCAAATAGAGCTGAAGATTTAGATTTAGGAGATAGCAGAGATTGTCTGCTTATGTTCTTTTAGTTCATTTCCTCTGCAAAAAAACAAGAACATTCTCTTCTCCAACTGATGAATTGGCCATTTAAATAGCAACCGGCCGGTGCAGGATCACCTGGCTTTAAAAGAAATCTAATTGGTTTATTTTATATTATGCCTCAAACAGACTTATGATCAATCAAGAGAGTAAATGCAACCCCTTTGCACTTTACTTTGAGGCCAGATTACTCACCGCTGAGGGAGCAAAAGACAGTTGGACACTGCCTGAAATGCACTTTAGACCATGTGCCAGATTATCTAAACCCAATTTTCATGCAAATGCAGAAATATTGTTGATTTGTGAATCATTTTGTTATCACTATCCCCAAAGACTGAAACTACATTTCTTTATTAAACTGTCTAAAAAAAATGAGACCTTTGCTTTATATTTTGTTTAATTATGTGGTTACATTATTCCAAATGTTTCCAACAGTTTTCAAACAAGAGAAATATATAATTTTATTTAAAGTTTGGTGCATTTTCTGGTCACTATAACCTCAGAAGAGAGTCAAAGATTGAGGAAGTCAATGTGAGTAAAACTTAAATGCATTACCTCGTCTGTGAACTTTTCCTCCTGAGTTGCGTCGGTAGATTTTCAAAAGAAATCCTACTTATTCTATTGCTTGGTTTTAACTGAACTTAAGTGACTCACCTGATCGTACAGGTTGCTTTGCAACCGGCAGGGACACCTCGGTGAGCGGCAGGATGTAGACGTCGGGGCTGCCTTGGGAGGCCGGCGAGCCCAAGGTGGACATATCTGCATGGTACTCCTCCCCGTCCACATTCTTGAATTCCTGGAAAACAGATACACAAATACACGAGAAGCTCAAAGGTCAGATACTAACATACACTCACAGTTGGTTGGGTAACTTGCCAAGTCACAAATGTGAGGACACGGAGATGAAGACTTGGAAAGGCACTTTAAAAAGCATTGCCTTAACCTGCCTTTAGGGGCATTGGAGATCATATAGACGGTGCATATACAAAATATAATATCTGCCTGTATCAGTGTACATACATGTAGACAGAAAACGGATAATGTTTTGGCTGGACCATCGAGGCAGAAATTAGATAAACTGAGGCAAGCTGTCTTGGCCCGGTTCAGTGTTTCTCTGAGCTGTTTGTGAGACCAGTTGGAACATCACAGTGTAAACAAAGCCAGTGTGATTTATCCAAAGATTATTTGTACTAAGATTACATGTATCTCAGTCCTCTACTCTGCAATTAAGCCTGGTGGTTTTAATGCTGAGATGCTTTCTGGAGAGAAGAGCTGCTGTGACTCACTCTCAATCTGCAAGAAATGTTATTTTTAATATCTGGAAAAACATTTCTTAATGGCTTCGTATCAAAGTCGGCAGGGAGCTGTAGGAAAATTTCAACTTAATTTACTGCACTTCTGTAAGTTCATCCTATCTCAGCCCCCAATGGCACCGAGACGGAGATTAATCGATGAGTTTCACAACTCTGAGTGGCCAAGAGAGATTAATGTGTATGAGATCTTGATAGCCTGATCACGCACGATCAACAGAGATCATCTAAGAAGCATTAATCATAACTTTGTACTTGGAAGAAACTGTGAACAAAAGAGTCTAAGCTTTCACTCGCACCATTTGTTCCTTCTCTTCACTTTCTGGCATCCCCAATTTATGTGCACTTATTAGCATTTCGATGTGATAACGCCAGATGGAAAAAACAACAATCGATGTCAGTTACAGTTATGTATTTTAAAACACTGATGAAACATTCAGGAAGCACAATGCAGGCTGCAGTGGGGTTTTTCTTCTATGTCAGTGTTACATTGAGGCCCGGGCTGGATGTACAGTCAGGAACCCCTGAAAGATTCCTTCTGTCAGCTGAACGTCGAGATGGATAGCAGAATGAAGCAGAGGACCGAGAGGGGAGGGAGTTGGCTGCATCCACAGACCGGATGTCAGAATAAAAGTCCCTTAGTTGCAAGCTGAAGAGCAGCGGGGTCCCAACACTGGAAAAATGTGACCTCTGCAGCACCCACACAAACACACACACACATACACACACACACACACGCACACACATAAACACCTCCATCTCTCACTTCATCCTGTCCCCCAAGAATGCGAGCACATACACAACGACACTCCCTCGGCCTCAGATCCAAATCTTCACACGGCCCCGCTCGCCCTCCCGCTCAACATGTGGTTTCACTCTACACATCGACACACTCACACTGTCGCACACCAGCATTTACAGAACGATATTAGCTCTCATTCCTCCATACGTCCTGCAGAAGAAGCTGTTAAAACCAGGCCTTCACATAACAACTTGGTTATTTTTTTAATTAAAACCAAGTTGGAATGAAGGAAGGAAGCAGGAAAGACAGAAAGAATTCAGGGCAACATTTTCAAAACTTAAAGACTCAATAAGGATTCAATAAAACAGAAAAACTAAGCAGAAGTACGTGACTAAATATGAAGGGATGACTGAAAACCATTGCAATGATTACATTCTTACACATATAAGTACCTTAAATCATTAACAGATAAACAGTTAAGTCCTTTGTCTCCCTCCTAATATCAAAAAAATCCAGCTGACTCCCGGCTGGTAAACTAAATGTTTCTGAGCCTCTCCAGCTCGCTTACCTGTCCTCAGACTCCACAGGTGAGGATGACATGTCAAACGCCCTCAGCTCTGGTTACAGCATCTCAACCTCTTTCTGGTTCTCTTGCACACATCCATAAATACAAACACACACACACACACACCCACACAAACACACACACCCAGTGCCCCCCCAGGGTCCCACTTGTGTGCAGGGTGCAGGGCAGCAGGAGGTTGGCGGTGCCAGGAAGAGCGGCTGCAGAAACAGGCACCATCACTCTGCAGAGAGAGTCTCATTGTTGAGTCCAGAGAGGAGGAAGAGGATGAAGAGGCTCAGTAGCTGACCACTGACTGTCCCCAGGATCTGCTGGGGATGGAGGGATGGAGGGAGAGAGAACGAAAAGGGGGGAGGAAGAAGGAGGAGCATCATCTCCCGGTTCACAGGCGAGATCGAACCTGCAGTCGTCTCATGAGGGAGGGGAGAGAAATCGAGCCCCCTCAAAAATGTGAGGGAGAAAAATACAAGTGGGAGGGGAGGAGGGGGGAGGAGGAGGGAGGACGGACGGGTGAGGGGGGGGTTCACATACTATACATCTGACATCACATGCTCTCTTCCCCTCGTTTTCTCTCTCTCTCTCTCCCAAAAGCCAAAGAACATCTGCAGGGCAGTCCCCTTCCCCAGTCAACACGCACACACACACACACACACACACACACACACACACGCACACACACACACACACACACACACACACACACACACACACACACATCCTTAAATGTGTAACAACTGCATGTGATCAACGTGATCCTGTGGGCATTTTTCACCTGGGTCAAATATAGTTAGCATGTATTGAGGCTCACATCTGGTACTGGTGCTGAAATGTGTTCAGTCCAGCACAGGGCTAGAACTGGGTCGGCTCGGTCATTAAGGTTGGCTGCGATATGGCTATGTCATGGACCATATGTGCCCGTGTTCTAGGAACCAGGTCTGGACCACCGTTGGATCATAATTCATTGCTGTATTTGGGTCGAGTGTAGGTGGGCTGTGTGGCCCATCAGGCCAATTCTGCTATGTGGGTCAACAATACAGAGAATTTAAAAGTAAAATATCAGAAGTGAAGTGTGGCAGGTCCAAATATCTCTCACTGTCTACATGATGTGACAAATGACAAACTCTCTGTTATTCTGAAAAGACTCCAACTGAAAACTTTTTCACTCCTAAACCGAGTCCAGTCCCCCGGCTCGCCCCTCCAGCAGAGAGCCCTGTTAGAGGAAGTTCCTCATCTTTCCATCGCTGTCTGTAAAACACAGAGAGCTTTTCTCTCTCGTCTCCTCTTGAAGTTTTTATTTTCCCCTGAAATTCCCTCTTCCTGCTCTGGGAGAGGCTGTGTCTAATTCCAGATGGGGCCCTGAGGCCGGATGCACTGTGGGCTCATGGGTATGCCCTTCCTCACGCCCTCGCGCCCCCTCTCTCTTCCCCCTCCTCCCGTCCTGGCCCCTTCCTCGGACACACCCTGACAGGTCCGAGCTGGGTGGTCCAATCCGACAAAGACACAAACCAGACATGATGCACATCACTCACACTGTGTCTTTGATACATGCTTGTTCCTTGCCTGCAGCTTAACAACAACTCAAGCTGCTGACTTATAAACACATACAGTGTTGAAGAAAGAACAGGATGTTATGTAATCTTGCTACAAACACTTCTGTAATCGTGTGACCCTGCGTTTGTTAAGACAGAGAAAAGAAAGGCTGGAGCTGCAGAGAAAAGTCATCTGAGGCGGTTATTCATGTGGCTCTCTTCACAGCGGCATAAATGATTCTGCAATTTCCTCTGAAGACACGTTATTCTAGCTCTTACATAATGCTGCAAGTTAAATTAATAAATTGAGGAAAATTTGTGTCCTTTACACCGTTTCGAGCGTTGTGCAGAAATATGAGTCACAGTAAAAAGCTAGTTGTAGAAGAAGGGAGATAAAGGGTGTGATGCATTATGGTAGATCTGCTGATAATATTACATCTGCTCTCATAAGTTTCCAGAGCCCAAGGTCACTTTTTCAAAAGTTTTTGTTCTGTCCGTTCGGCAATGATGTAAAGCAAAAGAAAAGCTGTAAATCCTCACATAAAACTTTTCACATTTTGCATTTTAAGCCACACTAGAGGCTGTATGAAAGGCCCATCAGGTCACCAGGCTGGTGTTCATCGTCTCCAGAGGATAACCTGTCAGCATCATGAGTTCAGTATCTTAATTTGTCTAATAATTTGGTTTATCACCAAAAGGCTACAGAACTAATGACATTCCCATCAGCCTCTGCTGTACTTTAACTGTATTGCTAATCAGATGTTAACATGCTAACATGCTAACATGCTAAACATAGATGGTGAACATGTTGCACATAACAACTGCTAAACATGGTCATGTAAGCATTCTTAGAACTAATCACTAAACTAACTGTTTTAGCACAGCAGCGTATCAAATACTGTTTGTTGTTGGACTGTATGTGGACTGGATTGGGCTTTTAAATACACCTGCTGGTTCTGCTTGACTCATCAGCCCAGTGCAGCACTGATTAGCATTTGTATTCCAACCAGGCGACCTGCTTGAATGTGTGTTAGTAACTGATGACGTGTTTATCTTGAGTCGTGGTCACGGAGTGGCTTAAAATACTCTTCTGCCCTGCAGTAGTATCGACGAATAGCTGCTAACAAAGCTCTGCTTATTTGGTGACGTGGAGGAGTGATTATTTCCAGGAAGACTAAGTTAATTCATTTTCAGCTGCAAACTGGGCAAATTAGGAGCACAGCGGGAGAAAGGGGTTAAAAATAGGTAGACTACAGTGGAAATTGGCAGGCATGGAAGGAGGACACAGGAGAGAAAATAAAGAGATTCAATTAGAATAGAGAAAAGACTCTCTGTGGTCTCCTACACATAAAGTAGTCGAGTATCGCAACACATGCTTGTTTGAGGGGGAGAAGGACGCTCCTCGGTGCCCGCTTGGAGGCACAACGGGCATGCTTTGGTCCCACTGGCCCATTTTGGGCATAGCTCAACCCAATGAGGCCAAAAGTGTTAATGGCAGAGACCCATCTGAGATTCTGACTACTATTCCTCGCTTTGAAGAGATTTTTTAATCTCCAATTTTTTGTATTCTGTAGGCAAGGACGAATTGTGCACAAGCAGTTGTGCGATGTGATGAGCATTCTCGCTGACTGAGGAAGGCTGTGATGTAAAGGTGCAGTGAACGTACGCTAAACCACATCCCTCGGACTATTCAACAGCTGCTGATGGTAGAAAAAACAAGGCAATGAGCCGTTGAAAGGAGAGTAGAAATTGGCTGCCGGCTGATTGATGAGGAGGGAGCGTTCAAGACGTTAAGCCTCAAGATTACACAGAGTGAGATCTGGTGAAAAACACCCAGTGTTAAGAGAAATGTTTGTGTACAGTGACGGAAAGTTACATAGACACATATTTAATCATTTTCACAGTTGTATGCTCAGTCCCACCATTCCCTCGATGTACATACACACTACACACACTCACACACACACACACTCACATCCTCCTTGGCCTATTTTCTGTGGTGCCGTGACCCATTTCAGCACACTGCTCAGAAATAGGGTCTAAATCAACGACACAAGATGGTCCTGAAGAGCTGCAGGCCTCCCGCCTCTGCCACCTCTGTCTGCTTATACATCTGCTGCCCATCAACATTTTCTAAGTATAACTGGCTGGAGACCTTGTGCAGTGAATATAATGGACATCTAAACCAAGGCTGCGATGAATGATTCTTCTCGTTACATCCATTAGCAGCAGTGCTCATGGGCAGAGACAGGCTGCATGTGTACATCTATGCCTGACTTCATCAAAACTTCATATGATTTAATGAGCGTGTGTGTGTGTCAATTTGTCTTCATGACTCATGTTGTTTTTTTAATGGTTCACATGGACGTTGATGAGAAGTGGTGATCTGCCCACCTTGAAGCCGGTTTTGCCCTTCTTGCAGCAGAGGCACGCCAGCATGAGGAAGGCGAAGGTGAAGAGGCCGGAGAAGGAGATGGCCACCACAGCCAGGGACGACGACCAGGACAGATCACTCAGCGGAGCGCCATCTGCAGGACACATCCAGAGTGACAGACAGTCAGAATATCAGCTGAGGCATCGACAGTAAAATGATCGAATGCATATCAAAGCATGCGCGACAAGAGAAATTAGGTTACAACAATGAAAAAGAGGAACGTAAATTACACCGAAACATAAGTCGACTTTTTCATTTCATCATTTTAAATGTATTAAACAGAAACTCACAAACTCACTGCTTTCTCAGGTGATTCTATTTCCATTTATGGATGTTCATATTGCTTGATTTATAGCCTCCCATCCTGTTTTTGCTCAAAATGAAATGCCCTGAAACATTATAGCCCTGTAGGATTCATCCGGCACACAACAACAACAGCACCATTACACCTCTGCTCGGCCCAGAGAAGCTGGATAAAAATGTACATTGATTTACCACCTTCACATGGAAGCACAGGCTTATCTTTCGCACTAATTCTTTTTAATAAAAAGCGATTAGCACTCAGATTCTGTGATTTTTCACATGACCCTGTTGGTCATGTCTTCCACCAGGTCAAACATCTCAGTTATATATCACTATATGGGTTCAGAGGTTAAGAATATCGACTCCACTATCAGATTCTCACAGTGAGTGACACATAAACACCAAGTAAACAACCAGAAAAGAATATAAATATAGCAGTTAAGTGTCTGTTTCCTCTCCTTTAAGCATTTCTGACCCCATTTCTCAACAACAGACGACAGAAGACAGAAAGGAAACACAGAGAGAAAGCAACAAGGCTGACATACAACTACGCAACCTCCCCGACCGGAGTCGTAATTTTGGATGTCGCAATTACTGTTTTCAACCACACAGCTGTGCAACATGTAACCACCAGCCCACTAACCCCAACCCGCCCCTCAACTTCTCCTTTGGTGTTTTTATACATGTGATATTTTTCTAACCCCCTCACCATGTGGTTGTTGTGTCTAAACCTAACCAGAGCAGAAGCACAGTATCCCCAGTTTAATTTGCAGAAAGGTGCAGTTGCATTTACTTTGGCACCAGTGTTGAACCCGCTGTAATACAGATGAATAGTAACTTACAGTAGTGAAGACACCGTGAGGGGCACTTCAGTACCACATGTGTTGAGGGGTATGATAAACACCTCCCATGTGTCCTACATGCATTGTTTTTTTAATTCAGTATGCTTTATCTGCAAAACGAGAATTTGGGGGCTTTAATTAAAAGTGTTGTGCAATTATAATAACGCTAAAATATTCATGCAGTTTACTTACAGTGTTTACACACTCTACTTCTGCCTCTGGAGCTCAACAGTGTGGATTTCTCTGCTGAGTTACTGAATTTCCTGCGGCTCTGCTTCGCTCCCGTTCTTCTGTTCGGAGCCTCATTCTGTATCAGTGACGCCGATTTTTCAGACTTTGAGTTTGTAAATAATATCTTGTTCCCAATTTTAAGGGGGGCATTTTTTGGAGCAGTGGATGGTTTATTTTTTCTCATTTTGCGGTGGCTTCTGAAACGCTACGGTTTCCACGGTAACAGATTGGACGGATGGACAGCCATGCAAGATTGCCTTCAGCTGTAAATCTCTCACCCTCATTCCTGCCAACAACAGTGCCACCCAGCTCTGTAGACACACACATACACACACACACACACACACATACATATACATTATAAACAGAGCACTGAGAGTCAGTTCTGCTGCCAGTTTGTGCTGATCCTCTGAAAGCTTTGGGACTGGCTCGGACTGAGTATTAGGCTCTTAGTATAATTGGACAGAGTGCAAACACTGTTGTTCAGGAGGCCTTCTGGCAGAGTGTAGGAAGAGAGGAGAATATTTTAAAAAAACATGCAAATTTAACAGTTAAATACAGGATTAGCTGGCCAGCCCAGGGTTTGTGGAACATAGAGTCCTTGTTTGAATTTCACTGAGTGTTACACTCGAATGGGGCTAAATAAAACCAGCGGTCCAGAAACAGTGTCCATAAAAAAATTGCAATAAGATGCCACATGAAGCAGAGTGGGAGGAAGAGGTGGGAAAAGCCAGCTTGCTAAATCAGCCAATAACTATTTAGTGCTCTGAAAGGCTGTACAAGATGAATCAGATTTAATTACTTCATTTGTCAGGGGGGCGATTACAGAGAGGTGAGACATATTCCGACTCTGTTGTGGTTTATATAAATACCCCTCGAGAACAAATCCCATCTCTGCCCGCAGCACAAGTGAGAGAGTGTGACTGGAGATGCAGCTCGGGATTAATATTTGACGAACGCACTCAGGTCCACATGCAGTCGAGATGAAAACAGAGCGCTGAAGCCCAGCTGAGGCACGTGTACATTATTATTATGAGCAGATGCAAAACTCTATGAGTGCCACACCCGGATCCTTCAGTAACCTCACATCAGAAACCATCAACATGACTGTAAATATCATCCTGGGTGAATGACAATGAGTACGAATCTTTGTGTAACCGATCAAGCTATTTACATTTCTAAATCATACAATAATAAGACATAAGCCAACAATGAACTGATCCTACTAACAAGTAGTGTCATACATCAGAGTGTCTTCTGTCTCCACCTGAGAGTCAGTGAGTCGCTGAGGAGAGAGTTGGTGCTGGAGAACAAGAGAAATCTGAAGAAAGAAGGGAAATAAAATCTAATCTTATGCCTGAGCTTTTTCCAGGGAGCACCAGGGGAGTTCTAGTGTCGACAGGTGCAGAAAAAAGCTTAGTGCAGCAGTTGTAGTAAGTTGGCAAAAGGAAGAAAGACAGGAACGAAAGAGAAAGATCGTTTAAATATATTGCTGCAGTAATGTGAAGCTGCCACACAAGTCTGAATTGGCCAGTCAGCAATTGTACAACGATATTAATATTTGGGAGGTAATAATATCCTCGTTGTGACTAGCTGAGGTGGGTCGGACTCCGCCACAAACACAGAAAACCTTGCTGTTGTGTTTTCTTCCCCCGCTGTGTAAAAATCAATGCCATCGACTGCTAATCTTAATGAAATAGAGAGGATTCTCCCTCTTGTTAGCCGTAATGAGCCCAGACCCAAAGAGACAAATGTTTCCCGCTAAAAGGTCATTCAGTTCACAGGGACAGTTCTCCTCCTGAGAGCTTCATTAAGTACACTCAAAAGCACACAACACAAAGACCCAATTTAGAGTGAAAAACGGGAAGGTGGATGGAATTTCTGAGCCTCTGCATTTTTTCTCTCTTCTCTTACTACTCGATGCTAACAGCTTGGATACTGAATAGCTCTCAGCTCAGAGGTGGTAGCCATTTTTAGCCTCCCGAGGCAGAGAGCTGAAGCACATCCTGATGACTAAATGATGAAAAGGGAGCGGGCATGAGGAGACGAGAGCAGAGAAGAAAGGATCTGAGCTAGAAGAGGAGGTTGAAGAGCTGTGTACTCTGCAGCGTCTCCCCCAGGAGAATCTCCTCAGCACTCAACACAGAAAGTCAGCAAGTTGAAGAGCAGCAGCTCGAAGTCTAACCGAGGGCAGACAGAAGCAGAAATTGCAGGGTGTCGAGTAAAAGCTGAGTCTATCTGACAAGCTCACGTGTTTGGTCTGCCTCTACAGAGATAGAGCTCCAAAATCAGCCGGCTGCAGCATCTGTGAACACTGACTGCCAGCTTCATCCTGATTTCCAGATCTGAATCAATAAACCCTCAGCAGTACAATAGCCTACATCGCCACAGCCTGTGAACTTAGAATACTGCTTGCCCTGTAGGTTGAATGAGACTACAATAGCTACAACAGTTACAGTAGATGTACTCAGCGGGAGACCTGCAAGAATAGTTTGACATTTCGGAGAAGAAAAAAACAGCTTTCTTGCCAGAAGTTAGAGGAGAGGATGAACGTCACGGTCACATCTGTACACTGAATACGGAGCTAGAATTAGCGGGCAATTAGCTTAGCTTAAGTTAGCCTCCACTGTTTGCCTGGCAACCTCATATTGACAACAAGATTCCAGGAACTGACTGCATCAGTCCAAGAAATAGTCCCAGCATGAAACTCTACACAAGAACACAAATGGTTGTTTTGACATTTAATTTTGTTTCCTGATCAAACAGAATAGATATAATGTAACGAGAGGCGCCACCTCAGTTTCAGTCTCAATGCTGAGCTAATCATCTTTAGCTTACAGACATCAGAGTGAAATCTAACCACAATTAATAGATGAAATGAAGGCTTTTACAGCAACAGACTGAAAGCACTGAGAGCAGCCACTATTCAACAAGCTCAGTCGGCTGAAACGTCATCAACAAAGGCAGAAATTAGTGACCATCACTTTTGTGTGTCGGGGTCCTGAGGGAACACTATGTGACACAGGTCGACAACATTTTTACCTGATCTAAAGACACAGATATAACCTCCTGAAAACTGATGGGTGGATTCAAAATGTGGTGGAGCCAAACAGGAATTAATGGCCAGCTGCAGTTAAAAAGAGTTGCAACACATAACTACAGAAGAGCCAATGCAAGTTTTGTCCTGCCATGATTAGGACACGTTATCAAATGTGAGTCCACTTGGATCCAGTTGGGTATCAGACTTACAGCCGCACAGACCTGAGACCTGCAGAAAAAGAATAGCTCCGCTGCTTCTGTCCCTGACAGGCTGTGGGTCTGTATTTTCTACCACGCCTGTCAGTGCAAACAATAAGTAACTAAGCTGTCTGAACTGAGCTCCAGCAGTACAGTTAAGGTAGGAGTCACAATGCCTTCGCTTGTCAGAGAGACTAAAAGCGTGGGACATTTAAATCAGAGCTGACAGACTGAGAAGAGTCCAGACTCTTAACCCTGTCAGCAGAATGTCCTCACTATCAGCCCAAATGTGGCACAGCATTGTGACATTACCTGAGCAGCTGTTAACTGCATAACAACAACTGCTTTATTTTGGTTTCGGCTATCAGTGATTACTGTGTAACTATTGGTATTTCAGCTTCATTCACGTAAGCCGACTATCCACTACAGAGCGAGGAATGCCCAGTTTTATGCTGCAGCTGTGATCCAGAAGATTCACACCTTCCTGTGTGAGCCAGGAGAGTTACAGCGCTGCCTCGGATCTGTTCCTGTGCCCGCTGCTCACATCCAGCTCAGGGGAGTCAGCAGGAAGTGCATCCAGGGGACTGCTGACCCCCTTCACTTATCATCTGCACTGTTACTGTCCTCGTGCTACAGCTAAATTATCTAAAGCTCATCAGAGACAAAGGTGAAAGCACCTGAAGGGCTGGACACTGGCCAGGGCAGAGAGTCTACACTGTGATCCCAATTAAGGATGAAGGATGCAGAGAGAGAAGAGGTCAGAGACAATGATATTCATTACAAAAAGATGACCGTTTTGACACCTATCGGAAATTCACTGGGCTCCTGTTTCCTTAGCAGTCTCCTCTCAAGCTTTGGTTTTAATATCAGCAATCATGATCCATGTGACCAACAGCATCTTTTAAAGGTCACCATCCTACACATATATCAACCCCCTCTCTTACTGTTAGCCTCATTTTTTCAAACTGAACCATTCTGCATGTATTTCTTGAATAACACCAGGCATTCCCGAAACTGGTAATCTTTATGAATCATTTTAATTCCCTGTGAAAATATGCATGTGATCTCTGCCAAATATATTCACTGTGTGACCATGAATTTTAAGGATCTCCCCTGCATGCTGCATCAGGCTCAGCAGTAACAGTTCTCAGGATAATGCTGAGAGGCAGGTGTCAGAGCGCGAACATTCAGGTGAGTGATGTGTGCGGCCTGCCGAAAGGACTGAATGATGCTCCACGACCTGATATGTGTGTATGTTAAAGTGTCTGCTTGTGAAAACTGGTTTGACATTTGGAATTAGGTTATTTGGTCATTTCTTTACAACAGCAAAGCTCTTTTGGGGTCAAAATAACAACCATAAAACACAGCTTCTGATCCATAACAGGAAAGATGCCACGTCTTCATCGTAAGTTGGTAAACAAATTACAACAAATCATGATGAATGTCCTTTTAAAAATAAAATGCCTTAATTATCTTTTAATAGAAGCTCACACTCCTACAAATATCAAAAATTCAGTCTGTTATATTAGGAGACAGGACATTTAAGTAGAAATGAATTACGTCATGAAAGATGTAAGAGCAGATTGAGGAGCATACATGTGGGGTTTCTCTTACTCCATAAAACGATTAATTCAATACACATTACACCCGTTTTACCTTCGTGAATGGCAACGGAGATCACAATTGTGACCCCAGACTTCACTGGAGCGGGCTGCGATTAGGGTCAGGAGTTACAATCAATAGATGCTTCTCACTGTGAGATATGCAGGAGTGTGTCTGCCTGCCAAACCAGTGACAGAGACAAAGCGTCTTCGCTCGCAGCCAACTGAGACACCGTATCAAAATTGCTGGCGGTGGTAAAATAAATGATTGTTCCCCCATTCCGTCCTCTGCTACAGTACTGCTGACACCACGCTTCTACCAGGCTCTGACCGAGAGAGAGAGAGAGGATGACGACAGGAAGACTCATCAGTTAGAAAAAGCAACAACAACAGAGGAGAGGTAGAAGATGATGATGATGATGATGATGATGATGACGTGGGGGGAAACAGATGGATGGAGGGAGGGTTAGAGATGGTTAAACAGGCCCATATGGGCCAAACACATGTGAACCACATGACGCTGATGATCTGGTCATGGACGATCTGTGTAAGGGGCCAATCTGCTGTACATCTGCTGCACCTCACATGTATGACGCAGAGACCATCCTGCTGGTCGTTTCTTCATACAGACAGACAGACAGACAGACAGGCAGGCAGACAGACAGACAGGCAGGCAGACAGACAGACAGGCAGACAGACAGACAGACAGACAGGCAGGCAGACAGACAGACAGACAGACAGACAGACAGGCAGGCAGGCAGGCAGACAGACAGACAGACAGACAGACAGACAGACAGACAGGCAGGCAGGCAGGCAGACAGACAGACAGACAGACAGACAGACAGACAGGCAGGCAGGCAGGCAGACAGGCAGGCAGACAGGCAGGCAGGCAGACAGACAGGCAGGCAGGCAGACAGACAGGCAGGCAGGCAGGCAGACAGACAGACAGACAGACAGACAGACAGACAGGCAGGCAGGCAGGCAGACAGACAGACAGACAGACAGACAGACAGGCAGGCAGGCAGGCAGGCAGGCAGACAGACAGACAGACAGACAGACAGTTGGTGCTTTTTTTTTTTTTCGTGTGTCATCGGAGATCTGAATGTAAACACGACCAAATGTTAGTGGACAGCTGCCGACGCTTCTGACTCAAGAACAGGCTGTAAAAAACGTACCCGGTTTCCATGGCGACTGCTTCCCCTCCAAAGCCTGTTGAGACTAATTCAAATGCCCTCCTAACACTCACCGGCGTCGTGCCAAGACAAAGAACAACTTGCCCCTGACACCAGAGAGGATATTAACCTCCTACACTCTTGCTCCCGCTCGTATTTAGGTATTTGTGCATTTTTTTCCCTTAAAAATAAGGAGGCAACGGCTGAATAACTCTCCCGTGTGGCGAATCTGCAGTGTTGTTAAAGAAGCTGGTTTTGTAAGCTTAGTTATGAGCTATACACAGAGTTTATGAGGTGTTTCTCCTCTAAATAGCGCAGCAGGATTTTTGGATGCAGTATTTATGTGCTATTTTGTGATGCTAGATTTGCTCTCTCACACACAACTACACCATCATTGTCCACCTACATACACAACCCACATTTCAGAGCCATTGTTTAGGAGTTGTTGAGATTCAGGGAAACACAGGAAATCACCACTGATGAGATAGAGTGTCCACCTCCACGTCCAAACTGTTTTGTTTGTTCCTACATTTTCTCTGTGCACGGTGAAAATCTATTTTTAAGAGGCATGCAGATGTGCATAAAAGGGGCGTATTTGAGAGGGAATTTAATGTGGAAATGATGTAAGATTGTTTATCTCGTATGCTTTAATGCCTGAGTGCTGGAGGGCTTTAAAAAGTAGATTATCCAATAATGTATATAATCGATCCAATGTATTTTTAGTAAGGAGTGCTGCCACGTGCACCTCTGTGCATCCCGAGCACGTCACAGCTTCCTGTGTTGGAATTTGATCCCCTCCACTTCCCCTCCCGAAGCCTTTCAGTGTCATTCATCCTGCAGCACAATGCGAGATCATCCAGCAGAGTTACAGAACATTAAGACATTATAGTGATTGAACCTGTCACACAAAGGATTTGAAGGATTAGCTATTCATATCGTGTGGGAGTCGGGTCTACCTTCCTTCCATATAAGCAGGCAGCCCACATACTGTAACCTAATTACACAGGAAGCTGTAACTCGGAGCAACTAACCATGAAACACATCTCCCCCGGAGCGGCCATATTATCTCTGTTCAGCAACCTCGTACAAATAAGAGAGGAGTTCTGCGGATCACCTGCGTTTCTGTCAGGAGTGTGTTTATTTCAGTGTGAACAAGTGCGTGGACGTGTTATGTGCCTGATATTCTCTGGCCTGCTGTGGCAGCGCTACACTTCAGTATGCTGAGTGGAGCCTCATCTGTCTGTTTCCCTGCAGCTCCCACCTGAGGCTCTCACTTCCCTCCCCGGACAACACAATGGCCAGAAACACCTCAACCTCGTCGGGTTTATTCAGCACACAGCTCCCCGGAGGACCTGACGGGCATATCAGCAGGACTTCCAGAAGTGGAGCACAGCTAAATATATTTACTCGAGTACTGTCAGTCATCAATCCCTCCGCTACAGTTATCTGATGGTTGGAGTTTCTTGTTGACACAGAATTAACATTCAGTATATGATATTTCCTTTCTTTTCCTTGTTTCTCTCTCCCTATGTTTTTTCCATTTCTCTCTTTTCAATCCTCTTTTTTCCACCCTCATTCTGTCTGTCTTTCCTCCTTTCCTTTTTTCTATCCGGGG
This sequence comes from Diplodus puntazzo, assembly GCA_963678695.2. Lineage (NCBI taxonomy): Eukaryota > Metazoa > Chordata > Actinopteri > Spariformes > Sparidae > Diplodus > Diplodus puntazzo. The sequence goes on along the minus strand of OZ023176.1, from coordinate 25,203,361 downwards.
GCGAAAACACACCATCACACCGTTCCCTACAGCGGCTGCTAAAAATACTAAAAAAAACCTGTTTGTTGGTTGGAGCTACTGTAGAAACATGGTGGTGAAATATGACAGACTCTGTTAAAGAGGACTGCCTCCTCTTATATATTCTAAATTTAAAAAACCTGCAACACCTCTTCGTTTTAGGTGATTATAAACTAATGGAAACATAATTATGGGTATAATATTTCCATGTCTGTCAATAGAACCCCCCTTAATCCTAGTTATCGGACCGTTAAGACTTAAGTTCAAGCTGCATCCATTAGTTTAACATCTTGTCGTCATTTCTCAGTGACTTTTCCACCTGATTCATCCAGATTTCAGCATCTAAAACACTCAGAGGATCCATAGTGAGATAGATAAACGGTTCTTACTCACCCACTAACTACCAGCTGTGGCATTCAGCTTAACGTGCGTGTGTGTGTGTCTGTGGTTACATGTGTATGTGATCTGTTAAAGGTCACAACACTGAGAGAACCAGCGGTGCAGCTAACATCCCTCCCACTGACCTCCCAGCACAACAAATATGAATGTCACTCCTTTGTTTGCTTCATCCTCGCTGTTCTTTTCGCTGCATCTTAATGTGACATCACCGGCGTCCCTGGGGGATGCTGGGATTTTCTGCATGCGTTTGCGTGGGTTTTTTTCTTGTACTGAAAACAGCCTGGTGCTCTCACTGTGCGTGGGGATTAACAGCAGTTGTGTTGTTCTCTGCGGGTTTGCTTTGTCACAGAGAGGAGAAACAGGCGGCCCGCTGTGAGGAGAGGAGGTGGAGGTGAGGCGAGATCAAGTGGCTGCGCTGCATGTCAGTATCGATGTAAATGTGCTCTAAATGTGATGATTTAAATGTTTTGGAGAACTTGTCTCGGTGACATTCATGGACAAACGTTTAACTAAGCCTCCTCAGTTTAGGATGTTTCGTTACTTCAGGTAAATAATGGATTATCACAAACTAATGTAAGAGTTATTGCTCATAATGCTACTTTATATTATAATTTAAAAAATAAAAACAATGAGAAAGAGATGATTAGTTATTGGTTGTGTCATTATATATGGCTTTAAGTCGCTGATTAATGTTTAACAGATTTGCTTCGGCACAGTTATCGTTTCCTTTAAAGACAGGTAGCTATGGATAGTAGATATTGATTGGGGGTTCACAGCAGCCAGTGGTGCTGAACGGTCGTTACACTCCCTGCTATGGAGCTAGCGGTGCGTTGACTCTTCCCAGATCAGCAGCGAGACTTCAACACGGATGGACTGGTATGGAACAACGCCGCCTCAGAAGATGGAGGCCAGCTTGATGACAGGAAACCCACTACCAAGGTAGTTTTCTTAACGGGTTTGGCTCCTGGCACCTCATAGCTGAGGGAATCGCTAACTTGGCTGCACGGCTAACCGAGCTAACTACATCAAGGCAGCAACAATTTGCTACAAAGCTACAAGCACCTGTCCGTCTGGAAAATCACCTCGGTACTGTAACTGGCCTCCTCCCGCTCTGGTCCAGAGGTGTTCACTGGGAGTCTGCTAGTCATCAATATTCAGCAGTAGCTTTAGCAACTAGTCAAGCTGTCTGTCCACAGCTGAGGCAGGACATCAGAGGGAAACATCTTTTCCTTTTCGGACCTCAGGGGAACTTTAAACATAACCATTAACAGGAAAACAGAAACAGAAAACCTGCATTGATTGATTTTCTATAGGGTGAAAGGCTGAAACAGGCTGAAATATATATCTGACTAACTATTGACAAATCTAATCAGAACAGGACAACATTTTCCTCCCACAGGTTTATGTAAGTCCTCTATTCACTCTCCATTTATCTAATAATAAATGCAGACGAAGAGGCTACAGTCATTTTTTAATGCATATATCAGCATGCTAAAGTGCTCTCAATGACAATAATAACATGCTTATGCTGAGCAGGTATAATCTGTATTACTGTCATTATTAAATAATAAGAATTGTTCGTAAAACACATTAAGGATTTAGTGCTTCTGTGACATTTATAAAATACAATCTTGATACTAATCCACGATTTCCATTTTGGATTAGGCCTATAATTATCATCATATTTGTCAGTGTGGGAGAAAAAAGACATACACACACACACACACACATATGAATCATTTAGATCTCGAACCTGTCATTAAATAAATATTCAGTGAACTGACTCAATGTGTTGAGTGTTTGTCAGGATGTTAACTGAATATTATTATTCAGAGTGACACGTAGTGAAAGCCTGGCATTTATCAAGTTCTTGCAGTGCAGAGAGCAGCACAGAAGCAAGGGATTATGGGTCTCTGGAGTGTGCAGCTCACGTGTGGCACAGCTTCACTGCAGCCAGTGAAGCATTAAAACAAAATAAGCCTCCATGTAGATGTAGAGCCATTCTGTATGCATGCGCAGGTTCTTGTAAAGTGAAATGAAACGTCTGGCAAATTGCAGGAGGACACACAGGAAAATCGGAAGCACGCAGGAACATTAAATGTTTCACCTGAGTGAACCTCAGAGAGCATGAGAGCAGAGCATGAACACGTCCCACTGTTTGTGGTTCTGATGTGGATGAATCATCTCAGTCGGGGAGAATCAATGGAGCAGAGAAAATATAAACACACCACAGACTGTGGAGCATGGTTTCACTTATTCCACCATGTTTATTAGCTCCTCCAGCCCTCCGAATGTCCTAAATCTCACTTTCCTTCCTTTCTCCTCACTTTTTCCCCCCAGGGAGCTGTCTGCACATCTCAGAAACTGTTACCTGTTTCTTTTTCTACGCTCACTCAGATTTTTTTTCTGCTTCCCTTTCTCTTTCTCTTTCTCCTGCCGTCCCTGTGTCTGTCTGCATGTGGATGGCTCTCGCACAGAAGGAAGAGAGAAAGGCCAGTGGAGCAGAATGAATCTCTTCTTCCTGCCCTCCGTCCCCGCTGGCGCTGTCTGCACGCGCTCAGATGTGACATCGCTTCACAGATGCCATGCAGGGCCAATTACATAACACACACACACACACACACCTCACAGGAGCATCCGAGTGCAGCTCGTTAGGACACACTCAACATACAGAGGTAAAACACACACATAAATAGCGTTATATGTCAACGTGCAGCAAGTTGACATATTTCCATGATGAAGCTCAAAGGTTATGGCTGAAATAAGGAAGCATTATATAATTATAAGACTATGTCACCATCCATTACTGATGTTGTATAAAGGCTACATTTTTAATTAAAAATCCCAGGAATTAACTATTGTTTATTCAAATTATTAATGCATTAGAGACTAGCTGGTGAACATAGTGGAGCATTTAGCAGCTGAAGAGCCAGATTCTCACTCAGCAGTTGGTTAAAAAAATAATAATACATATAAACGTACGATGAATGCATGAATATGCAACTGTACATTTGTGATAAATGTTTAGCTGTGACATGCTAAACTTTGTGTAACAACAGCCCATGAAGGGAAGAGCTAAAAGGGGCCACTATCAGCGACTGCTCATCCCCGACTGAGTACCGCTGTAGCAGCATACCCACATTACCATAAAACATATCTGATATCTGACTTGTGAGCGACGCTCGCACATAAGCAGCTCCACGTTCTTCGTCCTGTTTTTTTCCTATTGAGCCGTCTGTACCACAACAGAACCTTGTTTACTGTGATTAGTGTCTCTTTGCAGCAGGAAACTGATCCGCTCCATAAGAAAATGAAAACAGCGAGCTATGACTATTTAATATTTATCGAATAACATTACCATATGTGATAACACAAAATGGAAGAATTTAAACAAAAAGAGTAAAAGAACTGTTTGCTAAGGTATGATAATAAAAAACAAAGGAGCATCACTGCATTTGTGGATTTAGCAGATTTCAGAGAAGAAAGAAAGAAGCTCAGATGACTCTGAGGCCATCGCGAGTTGATAACACAAATGAATGAGATGAGGCTTTTCCCGTCTGGAAAATGAGACGCTGACGGAAGTACACTGCAATGCTGGATGAAGTCAGTTCATTTGAATTTCAAAGATTTTAACAACAGTCATTACTGCAGATGGGAAAAAACAGACTTCTGCGTATTCTGACCTACTGGATCTGCTCGTGTGTGGTGGCATTTTCCCATTTTTACCTTGGACATTTGCATAAAAGCAGCTTTTAACTAATCAAGTTCGCTTCACTTTAAAAGGCCAGCACTGTGTGAAGAACACAGAGGAGCTGCCGAGCGTCTCTTCACAGACCGTGGCGTCTTTTCAAGTATTAATGGGAGATGCCGGCCAGGTTTGTGATATGTGTCTGCCGTGATTATGCGTGATCACAGCGAGCGGACCCTCTCAAAATTCCCCCCCTCCTGTTATGCACCAGTTTCGAATACGGTTGCCATGGAGACACTTTTAGTGTATCAGGCTGCGTCGTTTAAATGTGCTGCTGGATGTGAAATGGCTTTATGGCCGAGAACATTATGTATTTGAAGTGCTTTTAGCAGGAAATGAAACCCAAATGTTGTACTACCTGTTCAGAATTGGAACAAGAATCTGTACAGCCGCCACGTGATGAAGGTGCTTTATATAACTGAGATGATCTGGATTCAGACTCAGGTGGAGCAGAAATGTTAAATCTTATATGAAGCTTCTCGGATGGTTGTCTCAGTACAAACAGACTAAATGTATATCCTATGAGCGTAACAGCAGAAAGGATACACACGATGAAGGATTTATTTCTAAGTTCACTGTTCGCGGGCCTAATTGGTTTCTTACATAACCAGTTTCTATAACCAGTGTTTGAACTGGGCCAGCGCTCACTAGTTCAGAGTCGTAGCATGTGAGATGCTCTCCCACATGAGGACCCGTTCTCCTTATTGAATCCTGCTACATCCTAGTGAACGCTAGAACAAATCTCTGGCTAAAAAACTACAAAGCTGCACTAATCAATCTTTCTTAATTAAAGCTACCTACAAGGAACTTTCAGTTTTGGTTGATTCTGGTGGCCCGAATGGACCGAGCAGCTTCTTTCTTCAGGCTGCGAGACTCCACAATTCAGCCTCGGCCCTCCTCCATAAAGAGATTTCATTTTCTAACTTATCCGACCCGGATGGTCTTAATTGCTTATGTAGGTCATAATGAAGCATCAGTATTAAACTGAGACTTTTCTCATAAGCAGTTAAAAGTACCTTGTAGTACGTTGGATTAAATGTTTGTATGTTTGCTCTATGGTGCAATTTGTCTTCTTTCAGCACTGTGTTTTTGTGTTTTTTACAGCCGACAAATTGACTGTTTCGCTTCCCTCTCACTGCTCTCATCAACTTCAATTCAAGCCTCAGCCAGCTGCTGTCGTCAGTGAAAAAGCTTTGATAAATCCACTGTATGTTCCCAGCTCAGCACCAAACACCAGACAGACAAAGTAAAAGACCAGCTGGTGAACACAGTGAGGCATTTAGCAGCGAGACAGTCATATATTTTATTTTTTGTCTCACAATAAAAACAAATCTAAAGGGAGTAAATATTGGACTTTTGGCAAGGCGACCAACAGGACAGCTATGAATAAATAAACAAAAGCAGAACCTAAAATGTCTTTTTCTTCCCGAAAGAAAAAAACCCCCAGAAAAATCCAACAGCACACTTCAGTTGCTAGTTACAGCCTGTAGGCAGTGCAAGCCATGATAACACGCAGCCCCCTCCCCCCTTCACACTATCAAGATGACATTTAATTTGCCGTTATTGCCTGAAAAACATTCCCTCACAAAATGTTAATCCCTTATTTTGAGTAGCAATCTCTCCCCATGTAGATGAATGTTAATGACACGTGAAGCCTTGAGGGCAATCAATGACATATTTTTCAAAAGTTTTTGCTGAAGCCAAGACACAAAAATAGATTTTTGCACACAGACAACGTCACAAAAAGTATGTGTATGTATATATATTGTAGATTAAAGTAAAGAGACTGTCTAATAATTCAACTAGAACCTGTAGGTTTGAGCTGTGAATCAACATGCACTTTCACACAGAAGGAGATGTACATTACAATAGTCACACCCAGATAATGTGAAGTCACATATGAACAGCTGGTATTTACAAAAAAATTGAAATTGCAAATTGAAATTGAGTGTGTGTGTGAGTGTGTGTGTGTGTGTGTGTGTGTGTGTTAGCTATCCGGCTCTGGCCGTGTGGGACTCGACTGGCTGTGATCAGGGAACGCTGATCGAGGCCGGGGTGACTGATGTTCTAAATATTGGATGAGCTCATCTGTGACCGAGAAGAGGCGAGGGAAACGGCCAGAACTAGAAAGTGGAGCAAATCCTGTCACACAACGTGCAAACACTGACACGTCCACCCACACACAAACTACACCGATGCTGTCTTTTCTCATCTCATACCTAGAGAATTTATATATATATATTTATATATATGCACACATAAACACATTCACAGACTCACATGATCACCAGTGAGGGCACCTGACACACACACACACACACACACACACACACACACTCTGAGTTATGAGTATATCTCCCATCACAACATAAAAAACAAACTCCTCCAGCTGCGGCGGCTTCACGTGTGGCGTCTGCCAGCTCACGTGCAAATTATGATGGAGAGAGCGGGCGAGCAAGCGAGAAAGAGAGAGAGAGAGAGAGAGAGAGGATGAGAGAGATTTTTTCACTCACTCAGACCTTGATGGTTCAAAGAGTTCCGTAACGCTGAATTAACCTGTGATGAATGACAGCACTGATTCTGTGAGATGCGTTGCCGTGGAGACGGTCTGAGGGAGCTACTGGCGCATGCGGCGGCTTATCAGCTGAGCGAGTGGGCGGGCGGTGGCGCTGACCTCACAGGTCAACTTCCACGCAGATGTAACATCAGCTACGACAAAAGGACAGAAATATTCCATGTTGCCATACGTGACAAATACATCAGGCACAGTTACCTGTTAAATGTGGAGTTTAAAAGCTCATCGCTCATCTGTCAGTGGTTTTGCACAGTTAGACGTGAGGAAAGTGGGATTTCACATAACTTACAACTATTTTAGAGACTTTGGATTTGACCTACTTAAGATCTTTTTTAATATACTTTATATAATTGACGCATCTGTACCTCAGCTTTGGGGGGACTACTACAATTGTGCATTTATTGGATTGTTGAGATGTTCATCAAATGGATGGGCGAGTTAACCCCACCTGACATCATGGGGCGTGGAATCCATTTTCAAACATCTTATCCTGACAAACTGTTGGACAATGATGTTGCTGAATAAAACATAATATTCAGTAGAAGCCCCCTTTTAAAGTTTATTATATGACAGCTGAATTTTGTGTCACTGCGGTGCTCAGATCAGTGTTCCAAACAAAATCCCATCTCATGAGCGACAGGGCAGAAAAATTACAGAGTGAGCAGACACATAATTTCCACATGGGATGGGAGACAAAATCCCACCTTTTTCTTCTCCACTTTTACAGCTCCAATTTGATTAAGGGCCCAGACGTAGCAGGATGTAACAAGCTGAGCGGCTGTTATCACAGTCGCTTCTTAAAGCTGTTTCATTCAGGGAGGGTTCACTGAGAGCAGTGCTCCCTTCTTCAGGAACGCTCTGATCACTTTCACACAGTAACACATTCACCCCTGGAAGCAGCTGGATGGCCTGCAGATCAGACTGTGGTGGTACTAAGCAGCAGTACTGGAGCTGTCGGGGTTAAGACACTTGCTTTTTACCCACTCAGATTTATCCTGCTGGTCCAGGGATTTTCACAGGTGACAAGCACACGTCTCTAACTGTTAGGCCACCATCAACAGGCCACGCCACGGATTAAACATCAGTCGCCCAGAACGCTGCTGATGGTGGCAGACGAGTGCCGACGGTGCAGAACACAACACAACACAACAATAACAGGCTGCACATGTTTGCCGGTGGTGCAGTTTGTTGGGGCTGCATGCAGCAGGAGGAAGACTGCAGAAACTACTCATGTCTTCGAGGTTGAAAAATAATTTGATCTTCAGTAATATTTTATTGATATAAATGTAAATACAGTCAGTGCAGCAAATAGCATTAAAGATATTTCTTTAGTTGAAGAATCTTTGTCTTCCTGATGCTCTTGTGATCTGTAAATGAGCCGGCTTCAGAGTGGTATCGCTCCACATTATAAAGTCCTTCTACAGATCTACAGAAAAGATAGAAGGTTAGTAAATAGGCCATGAATCAACTTAGAAGTGCCTAAAGCAGATTGACATATGGATGTTAACGGGAGCTGATGTGTGGTTGGAGCTCTCACAGCTCAGATGATGTGTGGTGATAATGCCTCCATGTTGTTGCCTGGATGAAGAGCTCCAGTTCACTCTTATCCCTCCACCGACACTATTCCCTCTTCTTCTCCACCCTCGTTTCTCTTTCTCTGCATTGGGCCACACTTGGAGTCTGAGCCAATCGCCCCATTTCTCAGCCAGCCTTCTGTAGCCAGCCATGAATCCGTCTAAATTACAAGCTTAACAGTGTGCTGTGATACTGCAGGGACTGGGAGGGTCTCAAAAGCACCGTTCATAGAGACATGGAGATGGACAGACATATAGAGAGGTCTAGAAAGGGAGAAACAGGGAATATAAAGAGAGAGGAGAAAGTTTATAATGTCAAAACCCAAAGAGGAGGAGAGAGGGTTAAAAAATAAGCCAACATCGCCGTGTATTGATTGATTCAGTAAATGCTCCGCAGTCAGTCAGCCGGTCAGTGCAAGACTCCACTCATGTGTTGACTCTCCCGTCCTCGAGGCCAGTGATCAGCCTCGCTTGTGCAAACAGACCAAACAGAGCAAAGATGGTAACTGGACGTCTCTCTAACAGCGCATCGCTCCAGAGCAAATCAATTTGTCATTAATGCCTCAACCGAGAGGCTAAAAAGGAAGCAGGAAATGAAATTGTTCCCTTAGTACACTCGTAATTACATGGACAGGCAACGTAATAAAAGAAATATTAGCTCACATGATTTCATCTGGAGAGCAAATTGTTTAATTGTGAAGGGATACTTTCTAATTCATACTATAAAATGGACGTTGGTGTGATGCCATTAGAACTGAAGATGCACATCCACTTCTAAGATGGTCTACCTGTCAGTATGGATCGAGTATGGAGAGCGAGGGATGGATCTGAATTATGAAGAGCGTGGATCTGAATTTCTTCTCGGTGATGACCCAAGAGTATTATAACCACTGCGTAGCGTTTGTTCCTGCTTTTCTCTTTTATCTCTTCCACCACTAGCACATTTGTGAGGACATATATATAATGCACGAGCACAAGGTTACACAACAAACACTCCTGCCAACATTTTCTCATGAATCTTGCTGATTGATAGTTGGTGAGGCGCCAAGAAAGGCAGCACTGCAGCAGCAAACGTCAGGGAGAGGAAGACTGCAGCTAGCAAACATGGATGTAAACACAGCAACATTACACTGCTTTTTAAACCATTTATTAACTGTTTATATACTACTTATAGATGCTCAGTGAATGGAGGCCAAATAAAGTGCTTCAAGGATATCTTTGTGACAAAATATGGATGAAAATACTTTAATACTTTTGCTGAAATAGCCTAATTTCTTCTTCAGCTCAGTGCCCAGTTTGTGTTCATGATGGGAGCTCTCCATAGTGCTGAAACACCAACACAGACGCTTAACTGTGAGAAAGCACTCACTCACATTCCTTCCTATTCCTCTATTTCAGCAGCCTCGGAGGACAAAATACCCATTACGCTTGCCATGTATTTTGTCAACAACATAGCAATCTCTCCGATGAAACACAACTTCCACTGTGAAATTCAGTGTCCCTCATCAGGAGATGCAGAGACAGAGATGCAGGCCTGGGGAGCGAGCAGCAGCACAGAGGAGATCTGAACAGGTGACTGGTGTCACACTGCATCATCCATCCCATTAGTCAGGCCCACAACAGGACAAGATGGAGGTGGCAGGTAAACCTTGCTCAAGGGCTGCACAGCTCCTGTATCGGCGATCAGAGCTGCAGCACGCCTGAAACTCTCTGACTGTGCCGGACTGTCAGAAACAATAATCGGGAGGATTAAGATATAAAACAATATCAAACAGTGATAAAACTCAGACTTTAGCAGAGCATCATCGTCAGGGATTCATCTCACAGGGTTTTACTGCTGCTTCTGGAACATAAAAGGCAAGCTAGAAAAGATTCAGCTAAAATATGTTTTTGATTTTGTAAATCAAATATCACATCCACATTTTGCCAAAGATGTACTGTTTTGAAAATGACTGGATAGTTCAGGGAAAAAAAGGCATTCTATGTAAGGGCTGCTTTCTAAAACCTCATTGAGAGGTACGTTAAAGTATCAATCTTAAAGATTTCAAATGGTAGTAACAGTGAATGTGACTTAAAACTACAGGTCAAAGAAGTCATGGTGAGCAAAACAAGCTATGCACAGCGACAGCGACAGGAGTTGGTTACCTCGCTGAGAAGTTGCCTGGAGCTCTTCATCGTCCAGCTCACTGTGTCTGCTCCTGACTGCTGCCTCACTACTTCCACAGACTGTATACAACTTCTCCATGCAAGATTTCAAACTGATCTGCTGTCAACAAACACTGAAAATAACCAGTGTATTGTTTTTTTAGACGCATTTGTGATGAACGATAGCGGTTAGTGCTACAGAAAGAGGCTACCAAGCCTGTGACTGCAGTTTGAGACAGCGTTTTAATATTTGCAAACATGACACCACTGGAGATTTTTAAGAAGGTATCAGGACAAAAAGAAAACAGGAATTTGAAGGCAACACGTGATCTTTTCCTGATACATACCAGGTGGGTTTTTTGCCTAAATGTAACCAGACTATTCATGCAGCATCGTCACAACATAAAATAGAAAACAGAAAAAAATAAACTGTCTGTAAAAGTCAACTTTTCTGGGAAATTGTGATGAGCATTTTCCGCTAATTCAAGACATCCAACAACCATTTCTGATCCCAAGTACATAACACATATTGTCTGTCTACACAACCACACTATAGAAATCAGTAGCACAAGAAATATTGATCCTCGATCAGGTTTAAATGGAGACATTCAATAAAGCTCAGCAGTTTAGAGACGCTGAGTGGCAGATGCATGTTGCTGAACTGCTCTGTTGTACAAGCTCGTCGATTCACTGATAGCGTCTTTGTGTTCCATCAAGCCATTAAAGCATCAGAGTGGAGTGTGTGATTGTGCTCGTGTGTGTCTGTGATCCTCCGCTCAATAATGAGGATGTCTATTTCCTTTTTCATTCGTCCGAGGTCGACAGGAACTCACCGAAATCACAACAGCTGGAAAACAATTTGAACTGAGGTGGGAGTGATGGGTAGGAGTCTGTTTATTTCCCTCAACAAAAATATTTTTTATACCATCGGAAGCTATTATTGTTCTGAATTCTTACAGACATACAAACACACACACACACACACACACACACACAAACAAGATCTCTCAGAGTGCAGATGCTATTAGCAATCAGAGGCACGTCTGCAGCAGCCTCACTAAAGACACTCTGGGCCTTTCAATACGCGAATGATTATGTTCTGAACAAGCTGTTCTCCAGAAACAGAAAACAACTGCAGAAGGAAAATAAATCAGAAATCCTGCTGCTGGATAATCACAATTCAAGAACCGACACAGCACTTTCATCTTTTCACATCAGCGGGAGTGTTGAGGAGTTGTCTCTAACAGGAAGAGTAGATCCGAGCAGAAAGCTCGTAGAGGTTGTCCGATCACTGCAAATGGCATTAATCCAACGTATAACCACATAGCTTTGTGCCCTGCACTTCTCCAGCTTGCCAACAGCTCATCATTTATTCTGCAAGCTTCTCTTTCAGCCAAAACATCAGCATCTACTGCACGTACTCTGAAAACGATGCCACTTCTCAAGTAAGTTTCTCTCTTCCTGTCTGGTCCCGTCTCTGTGCTTTGACTGTAACCTAGTTTTTTCTCCATATGAAGGGCAAAAAACCCAAAGACATCCCATCTCCAGCTCTGTACAGCTGGTCCTGACTTATGTCCCTCCAACCCAGCAGCCACTCCCCAACTTTACCTGCTCCTCCAGCTCCTTGCCTGTGTCCTGGTAGTTTAGCGAGAAAGCGCAGAGAGGGAAGTCCTTTGGGCTTTCAAACATACCGTGTCCTGCTTCCCCGTCTGTTCTTGTGTCCATGTAATTAGAATGAGCCTCTGCATGTGTAGCCAAGAGCCCACTGAGAAATGTGAAATGGATAACCTGGGGCTTGGGAAACCAGCCAGCGCTGCCAGTAAAGTCTCCCCCTCCACCACCACTGATATCAGGCCCTGCCCTGTGGGCTGTGATGTCATCCCTATACCCACTCACACAGCGGTCATCACTGCTGGCACCACAGAATGATACAAGCTTCAGGTCCAGAACCTTCCTTTCGTCTCTGCCTTCTCTCTGTCTCACCGCGTTCTTTTTAAGTCATGTTTACTTTCACATTCCAATTGATGAGATACGTTTTCATCCTCTCTCCTTTCATTTTCTTGCTCATACGTCCTTCATGACCATCATCAACAAACTGACGACATCTCTGTGCAACTGATCCATTCAAAACACACCAACAAAAACAAGATTTACTGACAGACAGATAAACACTTTATTTCATTTGTGTTTATTTGTTTACACGGACAGATAATTTACCCATTGACTGGAAGAATACTACATAAAGTTTATTTATTTATTTTAAATATGCAAGGCTGTAATCAGTATTAATTTTTGATAAACAGCTGACTTCCCACTAATCATTTGGTCCACAACGAGTAACCAAATTGCTGGTTTTGTCTGATATTTAGACAAGAAAAAACAAAGAAAATCAGCAGATACTAACCAGGGCAGCACAGTTAATCTAAATATTGTCTAAATGACAATATGGCCGATCCAAAATCAATATCACAGAGGTAGATACTTTTTTAACATATCGTGCCGCACAAATATTAACGTTTGAAAACAAGGAGATATTTGAGAGTTCTGCTCAGAAAGGGACTTATGACAGATAGATTTCCTGTCAACCAGCTAATTAATAAATCAACTGATTATTTCTGCTCTAAGCTTGTGCACAAACAATTTCTAGAAAGCACAACTCACCAGAATTGTAACATTAAACTAGATAAAAGCCCAAAGAAAAGGTCCTTCATCACCCATGACTGCTCGTCAGTTCACTCCTTACAAAATGTTTAATCATCATTCTTTAATCTTTTAAATCTCTCTGTTGTTCCAGTGGACATACACATTCAAAGATACCAAATATGTGAGTTAGAATTTTGAGGGAAATTTGTATAAAATGATGCAGAAAACATCTGAAGTACTTTCATTTGATGGAGCCACAAACAAACTGCTACTTTTGAGCTTGTTTATTAATCAGTTTAAAGGTCACACGGCTTCAGTAAAGAGCCAAAGTCGTATTTTCAGTGCAAAATTGCGACAACAGCTGACAATTCCTTTCTTTTTTAGAGAAAGTGTACAGTGTGCATTTATAAGCACAACATGTAGGTGCACGTCTATTGGAAACACCAGCACCAAAGACAAAGTAACACCTCCACACAAATCGATTCCAGAAGACGACACCTTATAATCACGACTGGATCTCTGCCATGTCAAAGTAAAGAATGTAAAGAGGAATTCTGATATCCGTCAGAGATCCGACTGGAATTCAAATGTTGTCCGATGAATAAATTAGTGGATTGAAGTCAGAACAGAAAAAGCAAAGCAAACCGTGGCTCTGAAGTTTGGACATGAGAGAGAATACAAAGCTTTGTTCTCTTGTTGTGGACGTCTGGTTCAAATCAGCTGCTGCAGAGGCTAAAGCGCTGGCGTGGAGGAGGGGGGGCTTTATGCAATTCAATTAATGTGTTTTGAAAAGGGCAGGAGGGCATTATAAAAGGTAGCCATTGCAAGGACAGGCAGTACAGACCCACTTAAGCGTATTTGCAGGATACCAAGTGGAAGGCGGCCCATTGTGCACACTGAGCGCCGGCTGCTGAGTCCAGAAACACCAGCGTCCTCACTGACACGTCTATACAACTCCTGAAAAATGCTTACTGCGGGAGCAAATCCATTTTTTATTGACTGTTGGAAGGAAACAGATGAGCCTGCTGCACCTCTTGGTTGCCATGGAAACCACCTGAATGACAGGCCAGGAGCCTCTTACTGTATGCTGCATTACAAAAAAAAAAAAGGCTTTTGCTTTGCGGAGAGCTCCCATTATTTTAATTTTTTTTCGCCGTGATGTAAGAAACAATGAGGCGAACCTGCCTCAGCTCATCATCTCCCATAATCCTCTTCTTTCCCAGCAGTAATTGGATAACAGCAGCTACACCCTCCTGCTCCAATTAGAAGACGCCTCTGCTCACACACACTCCTGCTTCACCTTTCACCTTCACCTCTGCTCTTCACCTTTATACCTACTGCACCTTTAAACTGCTCAGCTGACCCCGAGCGGCTGATGTGAGAGCTGCATGAACTTCAAAAATAGGAGCATATTTTGCTTTCTTTCTCCTTTTAACTCCAAATATCAAATCACACACACACACACACACACACACACACACACACACACACACACACACACACACACACACACACACACACACACACACACACACACACACACACACTCACACACACACAAGGACACTGAAATTGCAGAGGAGGAAGATTACATCATATGTCGCCATCTATACAGGTCGTCCTATAGAATTAGGTGAACATTTAGATAATGTGTAGGCGTTTATCGTCCACCAATAGTTTCTCTGCACGGACTAAAAAACGACTATAATCAAATAAGAGCACATTAGGAGGTTGATGGAGGTGTTAGGAGAGGAATGTTGGCTCACCTGGGCTGAAATGGGAGCTGAGGGCGAAACCGGGGCTGAAAACGACTGAAGACATCGTCACCAGCAGCACCAGCATCTTCATCACCGGCGTTGCAGAAACCAAAGGAAATAAAAATAAAAAGCTGCAGCGACAGAACTAGGCAGCACTATTTCTTGAACACAGCCTCATGTCTCCTGTCCGAAGCGGCCGCTGGTGATGCCTCAACGCGCGCCTCCATCTCTCGTCGCACCGGTGAGATCGTTCAGTTTACCTGCTGAACTTTAAAATCACTTTCGCTGCAGAGGAAGAGGAGGATGAGGCGGAGGAAGAGGAGGGCGACAAAGTCCTGTTTAATAGCAGTCAAGTTGATCCAGAATGACCCCCCCTCTCTCTCTCTGTGTGGCTGCGGTGAAGCCTCACGCGACACCTGGATGCAGTCACATCATCTGAACAGCTCTGATCGGATCGGACCGAACCGGATCAGGCACCCAGCGACACAATAAGTGACGGATCAGATGTTGAGCTCGGTGTCAGAGCTGCCGGGAGCTGTCCGAGGTGCTGACAGCCACAGCGCCATCTTGCTCGGTAATGCTAACAAATAGAATTTATGGAGCGGTTTTTTTTGCAGGGGGAGGGGGCTGCAAGAGGCTGTGGATAGGCTGCTACCGAGCCGCTGCTTGAGCATGTTCAATATACAGTAGAGAGTCAGATGGTGTGAGAAGGTGTGGAGGAAGGCTCTGAAATAAGCACATTTTCTGCTCCTTATTTCAGGCTTGTGGGCTGAAAACTGGCGCAGCTTCACCTGTAAATCAAACATGTCTGTTATGACTTTACTGTATGTGTGGTTTCATGCTCCTGAAGGCATCGCCTGCAGCTGACTCTTCCTCTGCCCGGACTCCCTCAGTTAGATAAGAACAGGTATATACAGCAGAGACAGCGATGTAACACCGGGGAAAGGCACACAGCGGGTCTTGGCTCTCTGGACGATCCCCTCTCTAATCCTACTGTTCATACATGTTAGCCGAGCCCCCTCCCCCACCCCGCAGCATCCATCCTCTCCCAATCCCTCCTTCCCTGCCTCCCTCATCCTCTCTCTTCCCATCAGATTGGAATCCGTGGCAGCAAAGGGAGTCAACTTTTGCTTTGTGCATCTTTCACACTTACTATGCTTGTAATTCTTCACCCACGCCGAGCCACAGAAATGTCACCGACTGAGCTGCCAAAAAGAAAAAAGAAAAAAGAAAAGGGAGAACAAGATCCGTCTAAGCACAAATCCTGTCTTTGCGAGATTCTCCTTCGATCTTATTGTGCAGCCTGCTCTTTGTTGCACGGATGAATAGTTATGTAATGTATCATTTATAATTGATAGACATATATAGATTCTCGACATGTGAACAAGCCACTTTGGACTCTTAAAGTGGCTCACATATAGTGAGGTGGCTTAAAGAAACATGTACGGATACGGATCAAATATTTTGGCTGACAAATAATGAAAGAAATTTAGGATTTTATTGTTGTATTGAAGGCAAAGACAGTTATCAACACGTCAGACTACTGGATAACTATGATCGCCAAATAAATCTGAAAAAATACAATATTAAAAGGTAGCAGATGTTTTCGGACTCTTTATGCAGAACCATCTGAAGAGGTTTCACCCTAAACTGTTTGTAACAGGACGAGCACTTTAAAAAAAACACTTAGCAGGTGACTGGACGAACCATCTGTCCATCAGCATCCATCATGGAGCCAGTTGGGAAATCAAACTCTAACAGAAGCCAGTCAAAACACAAGCGAAAACATCTTTTCCCTCGAGAGACGCCTTCAGCTTTCGTACTGTCCAGCTTTGATACAACTGATGCTATAGCAGCTCTGCTAACCTCTTGAGGGATCTCCAAGTCGCTCTTCTAGCCGGCCGTCACACCTCAGTCAGAGGCACACAGCTTAAAGCCAGGAAGGATTTGTGAGACCACATGAGCTCACAAATCCAGCATTCGTGGAAGTCAAAGAAAAGTGTACATACCTGGAAACTGCAGCTGATAAACGTACATTAGTAAATGTACTTACTTTCTTCCACTGCTCTTAAAAAGACATCTAAATTATCCATGAATAGTCAGAAGGGATCCAGGCTCAAAGTCCAGATACTGAACCCCTCTTAGACATTTTCTGCACATATATTTGACATTAAGTTCATGTAAGACTGTTATGCCGGCATGATAAAACCCACCTCTATCCCACGTCCACCAGAGTTCATCAGACCGGCTCCAAGTCCAGTCCAGTGAGATCCTCAGGACTCCTGGTCCGGGTCTAATCCATCCAGCTCTTCACCTGAGAGCTCAGCTCTGCGAAAACAATAAAACATCTTCAGTGCTGAGACGGTGCCTCATTATCTATCACTCACCGGCAACTCTGACCTGGGAGGATGCTTGATGGGTTTGCCACAACTTAACCTTATTTAATTAATCATTTGATTAACGCTGATAATAATTCAAAGTGTTGCGTCTCTGGTCGGATCCACTTACTCACAGTCGATATAGTTAAAGAACTTCGAGTGTCCATTAAGGCTTCTGATATTGTCCCCTTAGCAGCTTTAACACTCCTTGTTACAGACTTTGAAAACTCAAATGAAGGGACGAGCTCGTTTCTACATCATATTCAGAAATTTCCCTTCATCTTTACACCGGCACAGATGTATTTCACCTTGCTGACTGAAACATATCTGCATCAGACGGGTCAGAGGAACTTTACTGTCTGTAACCTGATCGCCCTTTTTGTACTTTACTAAATGTGATTTTCGCCACATCTCTCATCTACCTGTGGAGACAGTTCAGAGGAGGAATTAGGCAAGAGGATGATAGATGTCCTGTCATCTCTGCCTTGATTCCATTTCAGTCCCATTTACGTTCTGCTGGAGTCACAGAGCTCAGCGAGGAGCAAGATGGAGGAAGGACACAGTTTATGTTTTACATACATACAAGTTCCTATTTTTAGACATTTGATTTCTCTGACAGGAATACATTCTGCTAAATCTTTCCACTCCTCCTCCTCCTCCACCTCCTCCTCTTGTTTCACTGTCTCGTCACGTCATTTTCTCCTCTCTGATAGATTGTGTTGCATCTCTGCTGTTTCCCTGGAAACAGAAAGGAGAGGATAAGATGGATTTCTGGGGTGAAACACCAGCTAGAGGATTGTGCTTTCCAGTCACTTCACATCTTAAATCAATCGTGATGATCTTTAGGGTTTTCACTGTAGTTGATCACTTTTAGTAGCTAATTTAAAACCTGCACGAAGCTGATTGCACCTGCTCCCACGCAGACGAGCATGAGGACTCACCACGCTGAGTGTTTTCTGCATATCAATATCACATTTTGTGTTGTTGAAAGCAGAAACAGTGGAAACACTGGCGGAATTTAAATAGGCGTCCACCCAGACGCTTCGTCCAATCTCCATCCCTACCCCACAATTCATAGTCCGTCCCCAGGGGAGAGATGAGAGAGGATGGCTCGGGCCCGGCAGCAGGCTTCAGGCCCGGTTTTAACAGCTCTCTGCGGAGCCTCGGTCATTCTGCACCCGGGCAGCTGCACCCGCTGAGTTACTCCACTCTGGTTTCACTGCGGGGCGCCGGCCTCTGTTTCAGCCGGCAGCTCAGCCTGGATCCACTTCACAAGGCTTGTAACTCCGACGCTTTAATGTCAGATAAGAAACTGGATTTTTATCGTGTTGACTCGGAGAATTGTACAATCGCTTGGCTTTGCGAGACTCTGACAGAACAGTCAGTGATGGAATGTAACTAAGTACAGTACATTTACTCTTATACTGTACTTCTACTCCACTGCAATTTGGAGGCAAATAGTGTGCTTTAACTGTAGTAACTAGCTCATCTGCAGACTGCATGCATTTTTGTATTTGAGGGTGTTTTAAATGTCTGAAGCGGTGGAGGTAAACCAGCCTCTCAGAAAAGAGTAAAAATGTTAGAAAAAGAACACTTTCTTTTTTTTCTTTAATTCATCTTGGGGTTTCCTGGAGGTGAACCAGTGTCCAATACTGTGAGAAGGGAAAAATCAACTCAATCAATCAAGAGTGCTTTATTTATCTGGCTCAATTTGCACCCCAACAAACATAAAACAGCCTAAACTGTTATATAAATGTAATTTATAGGAGACAGGGTTGCTATTGTCAACACAACATTCTTAACCCGCAAATAAATAAATCAAAATATAGCCTCTCACAATGTTGTGCTAATGCCTATCATGTCTTCTTCTTCTGAGCTGATAAATCGACTTAAATATGGCAATGTAAATATTACAGTGACATGTGATATGCAGAGCCTGGAAACTGAAGAACCTGATGCACTCAAACAATAAGACGAAGTGCTTTGTAATATCTGTGCGTGCGGGTTTAGACTGCAGAGGAGAAAAGACCTTCTGCACGTGTAGAGAAAACAACTCCCCGTCTGCATGAGCTAATAACTCATGACAGACAGGGAGGGTAATCACCAAGTCTAAATGTTTGTTTGTGTCTGTGTGTTCATGTGCACGGCTGTTGTTACCTCTGAATCCTGCAGGCAGAGACAACGTCCACGGGGAGACAAAGTGATTAAGTCAGAGACGTACAGTCACAAACTCTGCAGGGACCCAGAGGAGCAGCGGATTGTTCTCCCACTGCAGGGAGACAGATAACGTCCCACTCCTTTAAAAACGAGTCCGACACGGTGACTCTAACAACGGCCTCATTAAGTCGCTTCTGGAAACAGCAGATTGTTAATTTGTTGAATTATATTTGAGAAACTCATTTTGCCTGTTTACAAGCAAAGATCCCTGCTGGCTGCCCCACAGTCTGTTTCTCCCTCCAACAAAGACTGTTTCTGTGGAAATTAGTGGAACCAAATGAAGGATCAGAGCTGGTGACTTTGCAAGTAATCACTTCAGTACTAGTGAATCTGCTTGTTTGGGCCCATTTCATACAAACAACACAAACTCTGACCCATTTTACGCACCATGCTTTAATATATGCTGTTTTTGTTTTTGTTTGCATTGTTCCTCACCTTCCAGGCAGCTAGCGGCATCCATGCATCTCAGTTCAGTCTGTAAATGAAGCAGCAAAGCATCCCCGCGATGTGTGATGATGTGAAATGAAAACTCCTGCAAAACTGTCACTTCCTGGAAGTTTGAAAAAGTCGATCTGATTGGTTTGAAGTGGTCCCGCCCCTCTGCCCCTCCTGTCAAATCAAACAGCCTCTCTCTGAGAATGACACTGTGTGTGTTAAATGCCTCCCTGCATTTTGTCCCAACATCCTGTTTCAGTCATAAATAAGAAATTTAGATTGTGTTGCATCTTTATTAAAAAAGAAACAGACATTTTAATGCACTTGTAGCTGCATAAACATATTCAAAGATACTAAAGGTTATTCTAAAGCAAGTTTTAAGAATGATTTTAATATAATATTGCATAAACAGAGCCAATAACTGTCCACAGGTTAGTATGTACACCTGTATGTGTAGGACTTTAAGATTTAGACTATTAACAGCTCGTCCAATAAATGAAAACTAAGTCAACATCTCCTCCCTCCACGCTGACGGAAAAGTTTGAAGTGTTGTAGTCCACAAAACTTTTCTGGAGTTTCACCCTAAAACAGTCTTGCATCTCTGCTCTGCTGTGAAGCTCCAGAAATGTTTTGTGGACTACAAAAGCTCACCAGACATCTCGGAGGTGAGTAGATGATGACTGAATTGTCACTTTTGGGTGCATTGCTCCTTTAAGATCCTTTTTATTTTTTCTTAAAATTCAAGTCTAACATCTTAAGTTTGCTCCATCAATTTAAACCCAGAAAATGACAGTAAATGGAAAAGATTTGTGCTCTGCTTCATGAAGAAACAGCCTGCTGAGTATCTAAAAAATATATATGTCTCCAAAAATCAATTCATAAACTTAAATAGGCCATATCATGACTGCAGCACACTGTTTGAGGGCCCTCTGGTGGTGAGATATTTTCACACACACACTGCTGTCATGCAGCTCTGCATGTTGTCACATCACCTGTCAGCATGACTCCGATGTGCTAATCCACCGCGCTAATGTATGTCTGTTAAATGTGGCGTCTCAGCTGAATGGGTCTTTATAGAGTCAATTTCAATTACACTCCAAGGCTTGTTGGATGAGTCCTTCATCACCCAAGTCAGGGATCTTAATTGGATTAATTACACATCTCTTCATGCCAAAGATAAAAAAAAAAAAAAAAAATAGGCAATGAGGCTGAAAGGGAAGGAAAGATTTGTTTTTTTTTAAATTCTCTCTCCTTCAGTCAAGTGAAGCAGTCACATTGTATTACCGGTCAGCACTCCAAAAGAGAATATCGAGCCTTCAGATCAATAGCATCAGAGCCATTTTACTTGAAGGTTTCAGCAAAGAGTGTGCCGACAAAAACATCAGTCGATAGAGGTGTCCTGACACCAGCACGGTCAACTTGATGTTAATAGCTGCGGTCACACACAAGCATGCTGTCAACAAACACTCAGCGAGAGCTTCTCAAAGGCTTCAGGCTGTGAGGATAGCTGCTGTTTGCAGATCTCTGTAATGGTTCAGGATGCCAACTTCCTTCAAAAAAATGCAGGTAAGATCACAAAGAAATTAGCCTGAAGTGGAAGTGGGCTATGAAACCCTCATAAAAAGAGTCTTAACTGAAGCTGACTCACTGATCCAATGCAACACCATGATGTGTTCGTGGTCATACGGACATAAACAACTTAGAAGAAACATTTTATCTGAGATCCAACATACTATTCTCTAATCTATAGACATGTTTATTGATTATAAACTGTTGTATATTCACAGTGTTTGAGTCTGAGTCTCTGCTAGATGTCGTGACTGCAGACTGTAGCAGCCTTTCGGGCAGCTGCGGTCGAGATGTGTTCAGCCTTGCTGAGTAAGAATTCTAATTTCAGATACTCTGGATCAATACACAGCAGGAATCAAACTGAGGCTTCAACAGGCCTCCAGACAGTTGTTCCCCTATAAATAATGTATCTAAGGAAATCTGAGACATTTGCACACAAACAATTGGAAGAATAAATTCTCACAGATATAAAACACAGTTTCATCAGTTGCACTGTGCTGCAGGCGAAACTGTGGTGATCACTGATCTATACACAATGGCCCAGAAGTGTTTCACTGCTCATATGTTATTTAACGCACATGTAGCACACACAACTGAGTTATATAACTGTGTAGTTCAAGACTTCCCCTGCAGAGTCTGCTCCACCCTGGAGCACTTCATGTCAGTGTGTGGCAAATGGGGAACAAACCTGATTACCTGCCTGTCATGATGCTGGCAGGGATCCAGACCCGTTGTACTGAAAGGATTTAACACTGTGACGATAATTTCTGCACAAAGTGGTGAGCTTTGTGTGGAATAGTTGAGGGTCTCAACCAGTTCCTCACCTTACAGAGTCGTTACAGATGTGAAGGGCCATTATAATACTTGTCTCTGACGTCAGACTTTAGGAACAGTCCACAATGTATCCATAAAGACCCTGCAATGATCCGAGGAGGAAACAGGAGTGAACGACAGCCTCGTGCTCAAGAGTTTAAATGGGAAAGAAGAGGACAGAATAATAAATGATGCACACACACTTTAAATTCAGAAGAGAAGAAACTGAACACATGAAGACAAAATGTTGCCAAAATGTGCAGTCAAGATGTTTCTCTATCTTTGCGAAGCATTGCATGTTTAAAGATTATTTGCTAATCAGCTCGAAACACAAAATACAGCTACGGTTGATCAGAATCAGAACAATTATCATGTCTTATATACTCATGCAGTGGCCTTCCAAAACATGCTGCTCAGCACAGATTATCTGGTCGTATGGGAGGTTTACAGATCCAGTCTTAAACCTCTTGAACTGCTCACAGACTCGTTGGAGCTGCTTCGATAACATCAAACATGTTTCATATTAAAACTGTCAAATCTGGACGATTACATCACTTTTCCAAACTGGACGACAACAACTAATGAGAGAGGCATTCCAGATCAGCTGTCGTGCTGCCAGGCAATAAAGATTTGGTCCCTTGGGTCTAATGTTAGCTAGCAAACCGCTGTTGACAGAAGATTTAAATCTCACATCCAGTTCCCACTGAAGAATAGAAAACCTGTGTCTCCCCACTCAGCCTGACTTGTTTAACCTTCTGCTTTCTTTTTCTCTCACTGCAACACGTTACTACAGCACGTCGTTGCACCACACCTAACTCCATTTTATTTATGTCTGCCTCTCCCTCGAATAATGCAAGGCGGATCATGTGAGGTGACACAATAAGTTCATCTGTAGTGTGTGATGTGCCATTATTATAAAATATTGTAGTGGGTGCATGTTAAAGATTAAAGAGAAGAGAATGTTTGGAGTTAGTTTGTTGTGCATTTGACACAACCAGATTTCAAAATCGGCTCATGTCAAGACAGACAGACAGACACACAGACAGACAGACAGACAGCCAGGGACTCATTCCTTTATAATTGGATGGAGACAGATAGATATAGATATAAATATAAATTGGATGGGTGGTCAAAAAAAAGCCTGAGGCTCTGATTGGGCTATTTGGTGTAAATCTGTCTCTGACCTGGTGCCAGACTCTCAGACACTCTGGGGCCCTGGCAGAAGTGCAGTGTGTCTGACTCAGGCTGGGATTTTAGTCTCCTACAAAGCTTTGAGCCATTTATTTCACATCTAACCTTGAGAGAAGAAGCCAAGGATCTTTTATTGAAATGATGATTGCTGGCTTGAGGAGGGCTAAGTGAAAACACTGCACAGTACGTGTCCCCTCACCTCAAATGTATTCGAGGGATAAAAACAGTTATTGGTGGCTGTTCTACACCGGTCACCAGTTACTTGTGAAATTTTGCAAAAACTAATGGATTCAGGAATCACTTTTATGATTCACAGTTTCCACTGCAGAGATATCACTCAAAACTTTTCATGCTCTGTGCCACGGCTGGCCTGCAGTTGAACCCTTTTAAAGGGTGGCTGTCCTCCAGTTCAACCCCATCAACAGGCCAAATGTGGGGTCTTGTTCCAGTACATCTGGAGAGATTGTCTGCAGAAGGAGGAGCCAAGGCTTTCATGGAGAATGACTCCACCGGGGCGAGCAAGACAGGTGCAAGGCCACTGGTGGCTACATCCTTCCCGTATATAAGAGACTGAGAGAGGGGGAGGGTCAGCTGTACCAGGAAACCTTGAATCTGGTGAGTAGTGCTGGACACGGTATGTTGAAGGGGAAAATGGTAGATTGGATGAACCTGGTGACTGGTCTGTAATGATTTCCAATATTTTCAGAGTTGCTTTGCATGATGTAGTAGACTCATTTGCTCTTCTGCTGTCACGGAGCTCATTTGCAAAAGTTGCAAACGAGCTGTGGCTCAATTTCTGTCTTTTTCTTTTTAGAACTTGTAGATTCAGAACAGAACGGTCTTGTCTGATTCATGGTGCGTCTTTATAACCTCAAGCCAGTGAGGAAAAGCTCTCATTCATCTTGATAAGAGAGTTCTTGAAGTGCAAATGTTGGTGTGAAACTGAGGGCCGGGGAATAGAGAAGAGGAGTGATGAAACAACCAGTGGAGACGCAGTAATACTCTGTTTGCTTTCCCCATCTGCAGCATTCTGCATACATGCTAATGCTAATCTGCAATCAGAAACAGTCTCATGTGATACGCACAGACTGACATGATGTGTTGTCTGAGATCAGCGTTTACAGATATTAGTAAGACTGAGACACAAAATATCCGTGACCTACCCCAGAATGAGTAACCCAGCGATGACTAATCACTTAATAAAGTGAGCGAGGTTGTATTAATGTGGAGTGGGCAACGTTCAGTGCAAGCGATGATTAATAAGCCTCTAAATCTGCCAAGATATTAAAGAAAGAGGAGCTTGTTGGCTTGTGACCAGGAGTCATTGTAGGGTGATGAGCAGGTAACACCATTTTAACTATACAAGCTTGAGTGCCATGTTCCAACCACCGCAGGACAAAAGACTTTTTCTCCAGTTGATTATTATCTTCGTATATCGCTGTCATTTTGGAAGGAACAGGACATGCATGAAGCAAAAAATGTTAAATCTTCTTATTCTTATTAAATCAGACAAGCACATATTATACATGTATTTTATAAAGGATTTTATAACAATTTTCTCATATATCTTTGTTTGTTACTGAACAGACATTACTCCACTCCAGTAGCCGTTGTGCACTGAGAGATATTCTGTCTATTTAGATTCCATCTTATTTTGTGTATGTTATTTAACATTTTTAATATTATTTAAACTGGAATAGCTGAATAGAACAGCTTTTTATAAATCTAAATATAGGCCCATTAGAAAAAAAAAAATCAAGATTGAAAACCAAAATAAGGAATATAGAAAGAAAAGGAAGGAAAGCAGAACGGAGCGACATGAAGTATTTAAGAAAAAGAAAGAAGCAAAAAAGAAAGTATAGTTCAACATTTAAGGAAATTATTATTTTGCTTTCTGGCAGAGACGAAGGTCGCAGTTGCCCGGCAACCACTGCTCTTATAACTGCTCCATAAAACATCATGTGTTGTTCACACAGAGTTCACAGCTATGCTAAGCCTAAAAGGCTGCTGGCCTCATATTTAATGTACAGGCAATTATTCTCTACTGCTAGAAACTGATTAGAGACTGGCAGCTTGTAGATAAACAGTATTTCCCACTGACAATAAGACATGTAGTGATGTGTCTTCCGTGTCAAGGCTTCAAAGTGTGTGTCAAGTAGTCCAGGAAGATCTTTGTGAAGCGCGTATCTAGGCTTGTGTCGATGACATATGAGGCGAGCCGGTCGTACCATGTGACTGATTCAGGAAATGGTCCTCGGGTTTGGCATGCGATTCGAAACATTTGAGTTTGTGGATTTTTTTTGCGATCTATTTGAGCGTCATTTAACTTTCGATGGAACCAGCAAGAAACATTTTGAGGTGATCTCTCATATTAAGGTATCCACATAATAATTACTAGTGTAATATAAATGTGACAACATAGTATATCCCTTGTTCAAATTTTTTTCGTCTAATTTCTGGCGTTTTAAAAGGTGAAGTGTCTGTTGTGTTCAAAAGAACTTGGATACAACATCTATGGCAAGTCAAGAGCTTTGGTCGGAATGTACATAATACACTCCAGTTTTATTTGAGCTTTTATATATTTTTTTGGTTTAAATCACAAACAGTTGAAAGAAAAAGTACAGAAATGAGTTCAAATGACAAAAGCTTCCTTTTCTCAGGTCAGCACAAATCAAAGGTCAAAAAACAAAAGAAAGAATGTCCAATAATCAGCCATAACATAACCAAGCTCTCACCTTTTCTACCTTCACACTCAACAACAACCTCAGCACAGCTCATTGCTCTCAACAGACAACATCGTTTGTCAAACAGAATCCAGCAAATCAACATATCAGGAGAGTCTCAGCAGCCTGTACATTTTGGGTGAACAGGCCACAGGAAGGTGTCAGGTGGTGCAGCAGCCGTAGATCAACTTAAAATCAAACCACAAACTCATCTATCGGCTGTTGGAGGCAGCGGCATCATCAACACGTCCGTTAGACTTCCTGCTGTTCAGGTGTCGGGCAGAGGACAGTCGCTCACAGGACATATATTTCCATCTGACTTCAAATGAGTTATTTTAAAAGATTCAGTAACAGCAATAAGAAAGTTACACAGGAGGCAGGCCAGCGACCAATAAAATCCTTAACTGAACCTAAGATCAGAGTTAAAGTACAGATTTGAGAAAAACAAAGATTCCACTTTTAGTCTAGAAAGATAATTATCTTTAAAATGCCTCATGAAGAAACATGCTAAATGAAACAATCTGCACTTTAGGTACATTGTGTCCCAACTTAACGTACATATAAATTCAACAAAACCTCTTAACGCGTGTTTGACATAACAATCATATATTGATGAAAGCTCTATAAGTATCAGGAATTAGAAAATAAAGTTAAAATCAACAAGTATCTGATATACCAATCAATGAAAGTCTAAACCAAACCAGTGTGAGAAGATCGTTCATTAACTCAACATGGACTAATACATAGAAAATGACATATTTCAGCTCTTAACAGAGTTTATTTTTTATCTGAACATAATTAATTAGAGTGCTTAATAAGACATTCATTGAACTTCCGGTCAGGTCAGATTCCTCTTTTACTCTGAAAAAAAAAATCTTAAATTCTTAAAAAAATAAGGCACAAAGAAAAAGAAAGAAATGTTAATCAAACCATCAGCACTTAAACCATCTTATATCCTAACCTACATTCTACATGAGCTATGAGCTTCTATTTAACAAACTGTAGTGGTGAACCAGCTGTGTTTAAGTGTAAGCTCTGTTTCTTTAAGTGTCAGGAATTATAGAAAGTCATAATAAAACAAATACATGAGACGCAACAAGCAAATAATTAAAAAACCTGACTGTGAAGCACAAAAGTGCGAAGAATCAAAAGGATCTGATGCAAAGAAAATCACAAACACGTCACATCGTCAGCTGTCCTGTTTCCTCCTGTTTGAATTCATCTAAATCCGTGTTCAGTACGTGTTCAAGCGTGTTTTAAGATTTAAATGTGAACATATATCCCTGTTAGAGGTAATATTGATAACATGTAGGCAAATCATTTTTTAAAAACATTATTCCGATTGTGAAAGTTAATTTTTAAAAGTTTGTCAGGTCCAAAGTGATTGTTTTCTTTATCTCTGTGTCAGAATACCGACAGTTGTTTCAACTTCTACTGTCTCAGTAGTTACCAGTATGTTTGAATCACGTAAGAATGTCTGAGTTCTGCATTATGGACCCAGCAACTGTACAAAAGTGAACTTTTTTGGCATATGCAAAAGGCAAGCAGTTTGCATTTGTTTGAATGGGCACCATTTTTGCATCTGGTTACTTTATAAATCTATGGGGCAGATGATTGGAACAACAGCAGTGTTGTGCGGTGAAGGGGGGGGTGGAATGACTCATTTAGTGTCTGAATGTTATCAGTAAGACCTTTAACAGACAGAGAATCTAACACGGCTGTCATTGCTCTTAATCAATTGGAGAAATGTACGCATAATTGTAATAATGATAAGCCCACAGGCCTGGATACACAGGCTCAGTGAAGCCGGAGTGAAAGGTGTAAAGGTGTTCCAGGGTGTTCGAGGAGACTCTGTAGAAGGACAGAGTTCCACCTTCATGGTCGAGAAACACCCCAAGTTTCCTGACACCTGTGCGGGGAATAGGACCTTTCCAATCCAGACCATTATGCCAAGCCTTAAGTTTGGATTCATCTGTTTTTTTTCCAAAAGCCCATGATATAGGATTAAATCCAAGCTCAGCATCTCGACCAGTTCCTTTTCGGGCTACTCCCTTGTACGCAGCAAGTACGTAAACAGAATCATTGGAACCATTACTCATCTCTACCTCCCAGTATTGGCGCCCAGTCAGCCCCTCTTTGCACAACACCTGAGTAAGACTGTCAAACCTCTCTGGGTGATCAGGATAATACAGCCAGCTGTCACATGTGGCCTTCTTGTTTCCCTCAGACAGATGGAGGTAGCCGTTTGCTGTGTTTGGGTCCAGAGTGAGATCACAGGCGTCTGATGGAGAATCCAAAACAAAATGTATGATTAATTATTCTGATGGATAAAAACCGGTTTCATAAGCAGCGTATTTATGACTCAGAGAAGCACAGTAAATGACTTACACCAGATCAAATCTCCTCTGTCTGTGACAGTCTCCACATTAGGGATGTCCGGCTTTGAAAAATCCTCAGTGACCAGTTTGGCGTCCTTGTAGTGGTAAATGGTTGCTCCTGTGTATTTCTTATTATCAATGGCGGCGACAAGGAAATGGAATCGGCGGCTGTTCTTTAGTGCTTTGGCAAGAGATTGGAGACTTTCAGCTTTTTCTCTCATTTTGTCAAGAACATTATCTGAGTAGTACCATGGGACTATATGCGAACGCTCTTCTCCAAACGAATCCAGGTATTTGTCCATCTTATCCAGGATGGGGTCAGCCCTCTGCAGGGAGGTGAAGACGAAGCACAGGACATCATCTCCACCTGCAGCAAGAACCTCTCTGTCCAGCTCTGACTCATTTGGGATGATCTTTGTTCCCTCCATCATTTCCACACAGGACCTGATGACGTTGATTTCTCTCTCTTTATGATCCATCCACTTGTCTAGTTCTTCATGACTGAATGGTGACTCGCTTCTTTCTTTAAAGAGTTTTTCTACTGAGCTCTCGTCTTCTTTACCTTCACGGATTAGGGGAATTTTCTTTGCCATGGTCGTCTGGAGGTTAGATACGTAAAGATTACAACAGTTTTGGAACTTCTTTAAGTCTTCTTGGATCTGTGGAAGATTCTGTACCACTGTGTCGTTCAGAGAATCGTTGCATCTCATTTGTATTTCTCTTAAATCTTCAAGAGCATCCTGTGCTTTCCCCACTAATCCAACGCTGATCTCTCTCTCCAGCTCAGCTGCAGTCATGTCAAAGACCTTCAGAGGCATCATCCAGACCTTCAGAGGAACAGTATCTGTTCCTTTTTCTCCCAGCAGCTTTGGAAGCTCTACATAGGTCTTCACTGCATCTACAAATGTTGCAGGGTTGCTTTCAAGAATGAAGTCTCCGTAGAATTTGCAGGAGAATTTGTTGGTCAGTTCTTTTTCTTCCTCAGTCAGCTTGATGTCAACTTTACCCTCAATATCAAATTGGGGAATCTTCTTGATCACAGCCTCCATGTGGCCCTGGATGTCCTGAACGCTGCTGGCTTCTAACTTCTCACTGTCAAACACAAAGAAAGCATCTGCCCCATAAAGGATTCCTGTGACTACATGTGTTGCCGTGGTCTGCTTGATGACATCTTTCTGTTGGGTGTTCATGGTTTCACCTTGAATCACTGACAACTGATTGAAGTGTGTGGTAGCGTTGTACCGACACGTCACTCTGCTCTGATTCTTGAATTTCTTCGTATCATTCAGATACTTGGCAGATCCATCCAACTTCAATCAGTCCACTCATGAAACTGACCTTCAGAGAAGCTTCAATATCCATCAGAGAGGACTTGGATTCAATGGAGTCAGATGCAGAAACTTCAAAGTAACTGGTTTGTTGAGACTGTTCGACTGTTTTCTCTTTTAGAGTTTTTTCATCCCACAATGTCAAACCTAAAGAAATTGAAAACATCAGTTGTGTCATAAAGCAGGAATCACTGTGGACTTGGATCTTGGATCGGCTGCATGATGTGGTCAAAGAATCATATTTCAATTGTGACCTGATTAGAGAGGTCAGAGAGAATGATGGTTTTTGGGTCAGAATTCTAATTTTCACTGAACAAACTATTAAAATCAGGACGATGTGACATTTGTTGGGGTCCAAACAAACGTGATTGAGAAAATCTGCAGAACTAGATTTGTCGACCAGGGACCAGAGACAGGTTGGACATTTACTGAACATATTTATAGATATACTGTATACAGAACTGTTTTAAATATAATATTAGTTTATATGTCAATGTCAAGACTTACCAGGGAGCAGTTCATCTCTGCGAGCATCATAGAGCATTCCTAGGGTGAAAGGTCGACCCAGGGCAGCGATGTTCATGACTGCTGAGGACATTTTCTTCAATCTGTTCAAGAGACACCACAACCTTCAGGACTTCATTTACACTTAGAGCTGCTGTGATGTGTTTTTTTTTTTTATTTATCAAAATCAGTGTTAAATAGCTCTATATTCCAACAATAATCCCTCTTACAGGGCTCCACCTTACACTTGGTGCAAAGCAAGTCTCATAATTAGTTTCAGCCTGACTCAGTTGTCATTTTCACACCCAGTGCCCACGTTGTTTAAAAAGCAGAACCATTTTGCTCAGTTGCTATTAGGGCTGCACGATATTGGAAAAAACTTACATTGCGATTTTTTTTAACCCTGAGATATATATTGCGATGTGAAAAAATATAGCAATTTTCATCAGATGACCTGAATAGCTCTTTATGTTCTGCGGCAATGCTGCTATCTTGTGGACATCTTACCTGTTTTTGTCAATGTTTTGAATTTGGCTTCTGTCTGTGTTTTAGAGGGATTCTTATTGTTATCTTTCATTGCTTGCTTTTATTGTGCTGGGATCTGAGTACATGTTTTGTTCTATCATGTGCAAATGTGAACTGAATGACAATAAATAAAACTTTGAAACTTTTGAGTTCTCCATCTTAAAATGGGACATTCTAGCTTCATAATTACATTAAATAACTAACAATGAGTGATAAACAGGTTATTCAACGACTGAAATCTGTTTTTTGTTTTGGATGACAGTCAGATCTGGCTTTGCATTCCTCGTACTGAGCTGTGTGGCAGAGTCCTGCACGGGTCCTCTGCTGTGTGGTACCGACGTAAATGGTCAAACAAATTAGTTGTGTTACCTCTCGTTGTGGCACAGAACACGTTTGGTCAATATCATGTTACCAGCGACTCACTCCATGTGCAGGGGCTGGTCTGCTTGGAACACTGAATAAGAACTAATGTGATTAGTGGATCGCTGTGCGTGCAGAGTCTGCATGGACAGTGTGTGTCAGGTTCCTTTGAAATTAGATGAGTTCACTTGCCTCCTACATCGCAGGCTCTGTGATGTGACTATTGCGCACACGTACATCGCGATGCTGATGCTCAAACGATATATCGTGCAGCTCTAGCTATCAAAGTGTCCTCTGCAGCGGCCGTGGGTTCGAGTCCCGGCCTGGGGCCCTTTGCTGCGTGTTACTCCCCTTCTCTCTCATCCTGTTTCCTGCCATGTCTTCAGCTGTACTATCAATAAAGCCATCCAATACCAATACTAAAAAAGTACTTGCGATGTGTTGGACTTTAAGTGAGGTGTGATCAGGTGCACTGATGGCAGATTGCTGCAAGTCAAAGGGCCTATTTAAATTGTCTAAAGCACATGGTGGTGGTGCGTTTAGGGCGTGTCCAAGTCCATTTAGCTCATCAAACAGCAGATAGTCTGGACGCTAAGAGGTTGTGTTTAGTCTCTGAATTAGTCGTGGGTGTGTTTTGTCATCGGAACATAAATTCAACCAATCAGAGCGTCTTCTCACATTCCCTTCAGGATCCAGGTGAGTCGGACCTGCAGCATGTAAACAGGCACTCGTCTTCTCTGAGGGACGGGGATGTGATCCTCGGCTGCTGGACCCTCTGCCCCGCCATACAACAATCATCTGTCCCATCAACAACTCTGTTTGACCCCAAGTGCAACTGTCCACTGTGATCATATTCATATGTGACAAGTGAATATATTTATATATATATATATATATATATATATATATATATATATATATATATATATATATATATGTATAGTCTTTATATGTATTTATAGTAGTATGTTATTCAATATTTCTATTATTTTGTTGTGTATTCTATCTTTGCTGTTATCTTGTTTCAGTATCTGTAAGCTGCTATTACACCTGAATTTCTGCGGTGAGGGATCAATACATTTTTATCTCTTATCCTGATGTAAAACCAGGAGCACCCAGGGCTCAAGTTACTCAGAAGCAAATAGGAGCTGAGCTCCAATTAAAATAGTATAATTACACATACGTGTGGGTCACTAATACATTACCAACAACCAGTATTTTAATCACAAATGATGTTGTTTTTCAATATAATGAGAAATGAAATATATGAGAAATTAAATATATAAATGGGTTAAAAGAAACGTGGTGTGCGCACTGTCACACCTTTTCTTATTTAAAAGAATGAACTGTTGTTGTGATCTACTTGACACGCTTGTTGCAGGCAGTGGGCTGCTGAGTGTGTGTGAAAGTCATAGACATTAACCACGTATACAAGTGAAGTCACTTGTAACAGCAATATCCCAGACTCCCTTACAAATCCAAGGACTTTAAGAGTTGTTGCATAATGAGGAGAAACTTAAGCAATATTGTGAAACGGCTATGACAAATTCTAAATAGTTGGTCCCTTCTTGTAAATTCAGCATTAAATCCACTACGCTAAGATTGTTCCTCACTTGGTGACGGTCCAAATGTCTGTAAATACTAAATACTGTAAAACCACGGCTGGTGTAACGTTAGACTCAAAGTGTCTTAAAATCTACTCACCATCAAAGGGTGGTGGGCCGAATGCGTTTTGTATGTATGTATGATATAAAATAAGTATTAAATCTAAGAAGCCCTGGTTGACAGCCCTGGTTTGATCAAATGTTTTCGTAAATGTGTATTTTAATCAGTCAGTCCAGCTGATGTCACGTCAGTGTGTTTGCCAGAGAGGCAGAGACGTATTTAATAATAAAAACGCGTTACCATGGAAACATTGGCTAACCTTGGTATTCTAGCAGATTGTGGTAGCATGTAAACAGACTATCAGCTGAACATGTGTTTACTTTATTCACTGAAAGATGAAAATGAAAAAACTACGTCAGGCAAAGCTGAACTTTTGTACTGGAAATGAGACTGAGAGAAAGAGAAAGAGATGCGTAACTATGAAGGTGCATTGACAAATTATCATGATGGCCTTTATATTTCATTACTTACTCTGGCCTATATAGACTACTTTGCTATTCTATAAATGAGTTGAACATAATAACCTGTGAACCTGCAGACCCCCTAGCATGGAGGGGCCCCAAAATTTCTCGTACCCTTTACTACATAAGAAAATTTAGAATTTTGGACCTCTGTATTTCTAAAATCCTGCGTACGGCCCTGCTGCCTCCCAGCAGCTCTTTAAACACACTTTTTCTACTGATTTCAGCATTTACACCACATTAATGAACACATCCACAGCAAACATGTCAATTATACAAATCCAATGTTCCAAATACAAATTCTGTCACCCATCAGCCCAGTTTGTCCTCACCTGGTGAAGTTGTGCAGATCAGCTGAGTCGTGTGTGAGTCTTCTTGACTTCCAACTGGAGCTGCTTGTCTGATGAATTCTGATTCTGGGAGGAAACTTATATACTGTCAGATCTCTCTCTCTCTTCCATCGACTCCTCCCATGACACACCATGACGTATTATTATTCATGTAACTGCCTTCATGACTGAGACCTGTAGTCAGGTGATGATGTTGTTCTTTAAAGAAATAAAGAGAGAAGTAACTTAGTGTGCTGCCTTCTCTCACTTCTGACAGACTTTTACTGAACCCCAGTTTGTGTTTTATCATTGTCAAAACAATAAAACAGTCTCAATTAAAAAGCGATCATTCAAATAATAACAGTGAAGCTGCAACAAACTTCATAGCCTTGTAACCCTCGTTTGGTTTGTTTTGTTGATGTGGAGTCAAATTAAAACAAACAAACAAACAAAGAATAAACTCCACCTGATTCCTGTCTGCTACAATCAGAACTAACCAGAATAAATGACTGCCATGTTTATGATCAGTCAGAGTGTATTTGTCTCTGTTAGAAATAAAATCCTCATGCTTCAGCACCACTACACCGACTCCGTACCTCTGACAGAGCCTGGTGCTGGTGGCACACGACTGACTGTAAGTATCCACTCTGGATAACATGTGTATAACTGCACATCACACTCAAACAACATAGAACACATACAGGTCCTGCTGTATGTCTATAGAAATGTAATTCAGAAGGCTGATATAGATCCTACAGGTAGCTGTGGAGGACGAGGACAGACACTGGGCAGCCCTTCATCCAACACAGTTCACATGTTATTTTTACTATTTGTTGATGGAATATTTGTAATGTTTTTACTGTCTGGAGAACACAGTATCTGTGTGAAACAGGCAGGCATAACATACAAGAAGGCGTTCGTGTGGTTTTGGATCTGACATGAATGCTGAACACACCCGGCTGGCACTTCACCAACACTGGCAAGTTCACTTCAGTCGTTAGTAATAATGATAAGGAAGATTTGAATACTCACAACGACACTGCAGCTGCAGCTCGCTGACATCATGAACCAACAAATGACCAGTTTCAGTTGACATATTTATGGTTACATCATTGACAATGAGAACTTTAGAATAGAATAGATAGAATAGATGTTTATTGTCATTGTTTCAGAAATAACAAAACATAGATAGCAGTTTTACCTTTGACATTATAAATATAAACAAGTATAAAAAAAATATTATACTTGTGCAGGAAGTTATCGACAAGTTGGCAGAACCCTGAGAGCATTGTGTTCACCAGCTCTACAATCTAGTGATTCAATAACAGGAATGTGAATACATTTTAAATCTGCATGTGTATCAGAATACACACAGTGACGGAGGATTGATTGTCTGATAACAGCCATGAATTCTGGAGGAGACCCAGTCCTGTAAGAGA
Organism: Diplodus puntazzo; assembly: GCA_963678695.2. NCBI lineage: Eukaryota > Metazoa > Chordata > Actinopteri > Spariformes > Sparidae > Diplodus > Diplodus puntazzo. The sequence goes on along the minus strand of OZ023176.1, from coordinate 25,168,187 downwards.
ACCTGAAAACCTTATTAAAGGATGATTTGTATGAATCTGTCTTGGCCTCTGGAGAAACTGTTTGGTAGGATGGATTTTTACACTACTTGTTTTTGAGTTTAACATCAGGAAACATCTTTTAGACGAGCAAATAAAGTCAGTCAAAAATACATTATCTGATTTAGTCGGGGGTGCGGGTGCACAACTTTTGCAAGAAATGCTTAACCAATAATGTCAATGTTTCTGATATGGAACAATGACAAAGTTGTGAAAAATAAATAAATAAATAAATAAATTATTAAAATTAATAAAATAATAGATTATCTGATTTAGTCATCTGTCAAAAACTATTTCAACACAGAAGCTACAGTTCCACAGAATTGGCGTGGACGTCATAGTGATGTTGCCAGCAGGAGTTTCTTCATTTCTGTGGTATGACTTCTGCTTTTTACTAATCAGCAGGAATCAGGGTCAGAGAGAGGGGGGCCAACATGCAGCAAAGGGCCCCAGGCAGGGACTGGAACCCTGGTGCTGGTTCAGCGAGGACAGAGTCTCTGTACACGGGACGCGAGCTATAACAACTGAGCTAATGGACGCCTGAGTTCAGCCGTGATTCGATGCTGAAATAAACCTGGGGCCAGTTCAGAAACATTTTAATTTGACAAATATATGTAGTTTCTCTCCAATAATGTTAAATCATCTCTTTGCACCATCTCTAATTGATCAGGCATTTTGCAGTTTGGCATACTTGGTCTACTTTCAAGATCTCTTCGCCGAAGACGGCTTTGCATCATTTGAATTTCTATGTGAAGATCATAACTTACCAAAGTCTCATTACTTCAGATATCTTCAGGTTCGGAGTTTTGCCTCTAAATACTTCCCAGGTTATCCATCTCCGCCGCCTAAAGACTTACTGCATTCAGTCCTTAATGTAAATCCACTTAACAAAGGAGCAATATCAAAAATATATGCATTCATTCTAAATAGCTGTCCTCATGCATGGGACAAAATCAAGGCGGCATGGGAGGGAGAAGTTGGAGAGATTATTACAGAGGATACTTGGAAAAATACCATACAGCATATACACACATCATCTCTCTGTATCAGACATGGCTTGATTCAATTTAAAGTTGTTCACAGATTGCATTATTCCAATGACAGATTGTCTAAATTATACCCTAATATAGCACCAAACTGCCCTCGATGTCACTATTCTCTTGGTTCTTTGGGACTCATGTTTTGGTCATGTCCATCTTTGCATGATTTTTGGTCCTCCATTTTCCAATCACTCTCAGCGATAGCTTGCAAAACATTGCAGCCTGATCCTTTGACCGCTATCTTCAGTGTAGTTAGGGATGAGCTACACTTGTCCCCCCTCCCAAAAAAAATGCAATCGCCTATGCATCGTTGCATGCTCGACGGCTGATACTGCTAAACTGAAAGGGGAAGAACCCTAATTCCTATGTTCAGAAAAAAATAGGTATACAGTACGCGGCCTGGAGGATAAGTATGACAAAACCTGGTCACAGTTTATGACTCATATTAGGAACTTGCGTTTTGCCTGACCTCTTGTCTTTATTTGCTATTTTTTCTCTTTGACTGCCCTCCTGGTCTTCTCAATGCGTACAGTGTTATTGTTTCTTATGCCACTGGTCCAGAGTGTTGGCATTATGAACACCGTGGTCAGCACAGATTGGTTTGGGTCTTTGTTGTCGGCCTGTGTCTGTTTTTGTATTTGTGCTTATTTGTTTTCTTCTTTTGGTGTTCTGTTGTCTGTTTGATACATATATTTGTGTGGGTGTGTTGGTGGGGATGCCACCTGGATGGGGCTTAACCAATGATGTCAACGTTTCTGATGTTAAAAAATGATTAAAAAACAGTTGTAAAAAAAAAATAGATTATCTGATTTAGTCGTCTGTCAAAAACTATTTCAACACAGAAGTTCCAATTCCACAGAATTGGCTCGGACGTTATAGTGATGGATGACAGCAGGTGTTTCCTAATTTCTGTGGAAATACTTCTGTTTTTTACTGATCAGCAGCTTCACAGATGCCAGGAATCAGGGCCAGAGAAAGGGCAAAGGGGCAGCAAAGGGCCCCAGGCAGGAACTGGAACCCTGGGGCCGGTCCAGCGTGTACAGAGTCTCTGTACACGGGACGCAATGTATAACAACTGAGCTAATGGACGCCTGAGTTCAGCCGTGATTTGATGCTGAAAATGCTCAGAGTTGAGAATTAAACAGAACCAAGAGCAGCTCTGAGGGCAGACAATGATGAATAGAGTCATATTTTGAAAATGTAAAGGTGTGTAAACCCAGAGGAAAATTTTACTGCTCAAAAGCTTGCTCCTTTATGGCTATGGAGCCATAAAGGAGCTCAATGAAAGTTTTCATTTCAGTCTCGTCGTCTTTTTTGGTCTCAAACATTTCTCATTTGTTTCTCCTAAAATTCCTTAGGAGCAATAGGTGAGACTTGAGACTTTACCTCTCAAACCTTGCTCCTTTCCAGCACTGGGGAGACATTCTGAAACTTCATTGAGAGCTTGATGATATCTCCTTACAGGGAGCCCAAGTTGAGATTTTCTGCACCTGTTTCTCAGGAGAAACAATTGAGAAACAGGAGAAATCAGCCACAGCCTCACTTTGGTCTCACATAGATCTCATAGTTGTCTAGGAGAAATGAATGAGACACTACTGAGATCTCTTTTCCAATTTTCGTTTCCTCTGGGAATGTATACTGGTATAGACGTCTAACACAAAGGGGCACTGCGTAGTTTTGTAGAAGTTTTAAAAATATATTTACAACATTAATGAGGTTATAATACAAACTGTGAATAAACAAGCTGCTCTCAGAGGAAAAGAAGGTCCCAGAACTCTGCTTGAACGCTTGAGTCTTCATGTAGTTGTGTCAAAGCTTTGAGGTGTGTTTGGGCTCATTGTCCTGCTGCAGCATGAAGTCAAGTCAAATCACAGCTGGATTAAATGCTTTTAAGGGAACAGTGCATGGAACTCTAACCAATGTCTGCCTCACATTCGCCTTTCACTGACTGAAATGGATTAAAATCACATCTTACCCACTGCAGAATTACTGTGAGATAAGGACGTTAAATCAAATAATCAAAGTTATGTTCAAGTTGGTATTTAGACACATAGGTTAAGATGCTGTTGATATATTGTATTTGAACTAAAACAAACTCTGACATAAATTAAGAAATAAAAAAACTTTACATTTCAGCTGTAAACAAGTGTTCTTTACAGGAGAGAAAATCAGGGAAGCTCATACTCTGACACTGTATGGAAGTAATGTAGAGAGAGTTAATAGTGTTTGTTTTTGGGAAAGTATTTTGACCCCAGATTAATATGGAGAGAGCATTTTTATAAATGTGGAGGAAAAGTGTAAAAAAAGTGATAAATAAGTGATAAATATAAAATATCTTGCAGGAGTTGAATGGGGAGCTGATCTGAACTGCATCGCTGAATAATGACATATATGATAATGATACGTGATTTTATATTTTTATTATTTTATTTTTGTGTTTTTTATTATTAAAATGTAACATGCAGTGGTCACATATACTTCTCTTCTCTCTTCAGATGCACTTTTAACATATTTCACCACCAGCCTAGTGACACAGCAGCAGGACTAAAGGCTGCACCAACAGACCCTGCTGACTAGCAAATAAAAAAGCAGTTACACATTTCCCAGAAACAAAGAATGGGAGAGTGTCAACATGACTTTTGTAACAGAGTCTTGGTCAATGCTTAAAAAATCAAAAGAAGCTGGCTGATGTACTCAAACAAGAATGATAGCTTGCACTGCATCTGCTGCTAAATGTTTTCTCCAAAAGAATAGGAAGGACTAACTTAATCAATCCACGGCAAAAAAAAAGGTTTTGCTCTCGGTACCAATGATAACAGTGACAAAGTCGCTGGAATATCCGACTCTTTTACTCAAAAACAAAATCTGCGGCACAGCTTGGCATGCAGCCACCTCGGGGTCGGTTTGGTTAGTTACATCACGTGAACTCCTCATGTCACCTGAATCTTGTACATTTTGAGAAGGCACATTCGCCACACTTGAGATGAAATCAAAGGAAATACCCTTTTTGACAAATATAAATAAAATTGTGTACATTAATTCAATCAATGATTCTTATCTTTTTATTTATTGACATATTTAAGATTTTAATCATGGATCCCATTTATTTCTTCTATGTAAGATTGTTTCAAACCAAAACCCCATTTATTTATTCATCTGTCACATGAAGATATGAATTTATTTATTCATTTATTTAATCAATAATCTAATGAACTGGACTATTTATAAGGCTTAGTAACTTAGGTTACACCAGCTTATGTATGTAGAGACCAGAGAAAACATGTTTTTCATAATATGGGACCTTTAAAGCTGCAGTCTGGAGATTTGAGAAAGAAAGTGGACATTTTTTAAGTGGACAGAATATTTGAATGAGTATTGTATTGTATGTAAATGAGTTAATTCTGATCGATGTGATGATTGTCTTGTATGAGAGTCTCCAAGGAGTCCACATGTACCACCAAGTGTCATGGTGTGAAAGTTATCATTTCATATAAACTGTTACTAGTCAACATTGAGCATTCAGGTCAGGAGTTAGTTATTAATTACACCTGTGGATCACCCACTGCACGCTGTATGTATGTCAGATACGTCAACAAGTCTTGTTTTGGTGCCGGACTGTGGTGACAGCCACATTGAAGTCTATGGGAGATAGACATATACAGCCGACATATACAGCCAACATAAGTACGTTGTATGACTTCTGATCACACTTCAGAGAGTAATGGCGAAGTTTTTCTCAAATGTCTAAAAAAAAAAACCACTGTGACCAAACAGGGCGGGTCTGACCAAATACCAGAGATGTGGACTGAGTCATTGTAACTTGGACTCAAGTCGACTCGAGTCACTGTTTGATGACTTAGCAGAAAATAAATTACTTGAGACTTTACTTGGACTTTGGAAACTCGTAACTTGATTTGAGATTGAGGATCATCTCAATTTTAAGAGTGACACAATCCTTAAAATGTACTCAAAGAAGATTTACAACAAACTGCAGTTTGTCACACTGTACAACTGCTGGGTGTATGTGATTCATGTTTTTTTCTGTGTCAGTGATATTACTGCAAAAGCAGTAGCCGAACCGAACCGAACCGAGCATTAAGAGTTAAAATTGTAGCTGTTTTTATCCAGTCCTGGTTTAATTAACTTGGATGTTATTTTTGATGTCTGTGTTTTCCTACTTTCCTCCTCTCTCTCCTCTCCTTTTGCTCTCCGTTGTCAGTCTTCTGGCTCTGCCGGCTTCAGCAGTCCTGTAGACGTTAGAGTATCCTGAAGTTCATGATGATGATCCTCAGCCTGCAGAGGAGGAAGAGCAGAGGGCTTAATATGGTAACCACTGAGTTATGGTCTTTCCAGTGAACCTTGTTGCTGTCACACCGCTTGCCTTTGTGCAAACACACAGTTTACTATCATTTTTTATCTAATTAAAGTTTAAATATCTCAGTAATTTGCTTCATATCGTGTCGTAGTTGTAAAACTGGTTTTCACATAATAACAATCACCTAAATTATTCTTAAACATCCTGCATGAGCAGACTGGAGGAGGAAGCTGGTGACTAGTTGGCAGAACCCTGAGAGCATTGTGTTCACCAGCTCTACAATCTATTGATTCAATAACAGGAACGTGAAAACATTTTAAATCTGCATTTGTATCAGAATACACACAGTGACGGAGGATTGATTGTCTGATAACAGCCATGAATTCTGGAGGAGACCCAGTCCTGTAAGAGAACCTGAAAACCTTAGAAAAGGATGATTTGTATGAATCTGTCTTGGCCTCTGGAGAAACTGTTTGGTAGGATGGATTTTTACACTACTTGTTTTTGAGTTTAACATCAGAAAACATCTTTTGGAGGAGCAAATAATGTCTGTCAGAAATAATGTCTGTCAAAAATAGAAATAAATTCGAGTAGAATTGGGAATATATAAAAAAAAAAACATTTCCTACACAGCTTTGGTCATTAACTTGAGATCTCTTGCTCATTTCATTTCTTTTTCTAAAGATACATTCTGTCAACTGTGCCAACTGCAACCCCATCAGCTCCTCTCTCTGATGAGGAGGTGGAGGCCATGATCCAGGCTGTTGACACTGACGGAGACGGACGCATCAACTATAAAGGCAAGGTTTACTCTCTGTGGTGCATTGGCCTCTAGTCACCACTAAGGGTCAGCAGTTAGTAGCTCTTCATATCTCTGACGTCAGGTTGAGTCAAGCTTTAGTGAGAAAATAGAAAGTTAATAGAAGGAATGTCAGTGATTTATAAAAGGCTATAATAACAATTAACAACTCAGCATAACATAAAAGCTCTGTCTTCATAATGTGAATATACTGCAGTTATTTTTAGTTCTCAAGACTGTGCATACATACATGAAGCAAAAAACAAAATCTAACAAACCAAATGCAGCTCCCAGCCTCACCGCACTGATCCATCTGCATCCGTCTCTTTATGTTTCCCTCCCGGCCTTGCAGAGTTCTCTGACATGGTGAAGATGGAGAAGGAACTCAAGAAGTAATGGTCATGTGGTCCATCCAGTGTGTTACTACAGAGAGAGTGTGAAAGATTGGAGAGGAAGACGGAGAGGCCCTGCATACCCGCTGTACCCTTCCTTTAGGATGCTCTTTCCTCCTGTGGATCATGAATTGAGGGAGTTCATAAAACATGGTCACTTTACTGGCTACACGGCTTTGTGTTTAAAACTAGGAATAGGTTGGTGGTTAAAGGAGAATGTGCCAGCTCGCTGGGTATTGTAAGACTGATTTAAGTAAATACTTATAAAAGAGAATTGTTCACTGTGTAGACAATCACATGGATCCTTGTTGGCATATTATGTATATAAACCAATACACACTTGTTTTGCCTATAAGTGCAAAGTTCAGTTAATGCCAATTTGACACTACAATGATTTAGACCTGATCTTGCTGTCCCAGGCAGGTTTTGGAGCTCAGCGTCAGCATGTCAGCATAAATAAAATGTTCAAAGACCTGATCCAGGAGCTAAGAGACAGCTTGCCAGCATGGCGCCGACATCTGCTGGATATTTAGCCGGCTAAATATCTGGCTGAGTCGTAGCGAGGTACAAGGCGCAGCCAGTAACAGCAGACACTCTATTTTCACCACCTTCCAGTCTCATCTGCTGTCTCTGTCTTTGGAGCCGATGCAATAATACTCTTTAGTTATTATCAGAATAGATACCCACAAGTGTTTCAGTAGCTATGTGTATCCGTGAATCATTGCTGAACCACAATATGAGCAGGCTGTCTTACATTTTCAGTGCAAAAATAATCCTTGCTGTCCGTGGTTCATAATCAATACTATATCTTCCTGTTTTTGTTTTTTTCTGGTCCTAAAAAATAAAAAATAAAAACATAATGCCCATCTGCCTTTGACTCTCTGACAGCTTGCAAAAAAATGTTGCCATTTAGTGACTTCGAGAACCCCTGCTTGAGAATAAAAGAAACATAATAACATAAAATATAAACATACTCGTTATAGTTCTTTATTTCCTTATTCACACTTAACTGTGTATATAAAATAGTGAAAGACAAGTGATTGTGTTGGATAAACAGCCTATACAAAGAGTAAAATGCAAAGAAATACATAAACTTGTATAATTCCCAAGTTGGAAAATCCATATAAACTGTATAGTACCAGATTTAAAAACATTATTGGCAACATGACGCATCAATCATCGCCTGTCTGGCACGTAAGTGGCTCAGGAGAGAGGGGAGGGAACAGAGAGTGGGTCTCCTGTCTACCTGATCACTGGTTGGCTGTTGTGGTCTTAAGGGCAGGAATAAAAGTTCCTATTAGGGAGGCAAATTTTAAGCAATTTCTTTAATTGGTAGTTAGCTCCCTTGACAATCGATTGTCGATTAATCAGTAACAATACATGAAATATGTTTGAACATATTCCAGTAGCAAACCTCTGACATGATCTGTTTGATTTAAAGTCAGAAACTCTGATCTTCTTGCTGTGAGGCAACAACTCCAGCCACTGTGCTGCCACGATGTATGGCATTAATGGTAATTTAACACCTACTGTGGTTGTATTATCACGAATGGGCCAGAGGGCCTGTTGATGAGCCATCCAACAAGTTGACACATTTGAGGCAAATGGTTTCTTTTCTTTTTTTTTACAATACTTAAAACACTTGAAAAAGATTCATCCAAATACAATGACGCAATGAAGGACTTTGAAACCATTTCACTGAAACCCTGCATCTGAACAGTTCTATCCTGAATGTACTTTCTCGTGTTTCAAAAGATTTCTCTGTTCCTTAAATCTTTTGCCACAAACATCACAACCAAATGGTTTGTCCCTTGAGTGGACAATCATGTGTTTCTTAAGATTTCCCTTTCCTGTAAATCTTTTTCCACACTCACTGCAGCCAAATGGTCTCTCTCCTCTGTGGAATCTCATGTGTGTCTCAAAGCTCGACTTAAAGCTGAATCTTGTCCCACAAACATCACAGCCAAATGGTTTCTCTCCCGAGTGGAGTCTCATGTGCGTCTTCAGACTTCCTTGCTCTGTAAACTTTTTTTCACACACGTCACAACTAAATGGTTTCTCTCCTGTGTGGACTCTCATGTGTAATGTCAGACGTCTTTGCCCTCTAAATCTTTTCCCACAATCGCCACAGCAAAATGGTTTCTCCCCTGTGTGGACTCCCATATGTCTCTTAAGATTTGATTGAACGCTAAATCTTATTCCACACACATCACAGCCAAATGGTTTTTCACCTGTGTGAACTCTCACATGAGTATCAAGATAAGTCTTACGGTGGAATTTTGCCCCACAAACATCACAACTAAATGGTTTCTCTTCTGTGTGGATTTTCATGTGTGTCTTCAGAGGTCCCTGTAGTGTAAATCTTTTCCCACAAATGTCACAACCAAATGGTTTCTCTCCTGTGTGGACTCTCATGTGCGTCTTCAGACGTTTCTGCTCTCTAAATCTTCTCCCACAATCACCACAGCCAAACGGTTTCTCTCCTGTGTGGACTCTCATGTGTTTCTCAAGAGTTTTTTTAAGGCGGAATGTTGCTCCACAAACATCACAACCAAATGGTTTCTCTCCCCTGTGGACTCTCATGTGTCTCTCAAGGTGTGACTGCTGGTTGAATCTTTTTCCACACTCACCACAGCCAAAAGGTTTCTCTCCAGTGTGAATTCTCATGTGTGGCTTTAGATTACGCTGTTGTGTAAATATTTTCCCACAAATATCACAACCAAATAATTTTCCACCGCTGTTGTCTCTCGTCTGTGTGTTTACCTTTTTCTTTACTCCACAACATTCATCATCATCATCGTCATCACTCTCTTCAGTTTCAGGTCCAGAATCTGACAATGGTTCTTGCCAATCATCAGAACTGACCTCCGTCTCAGAACAGTCTGGAGCCTTTTCATCAGTATTTGGTTGCAGATTATTATCAGGATCTTGGTTCCTGACAGGTTCAGATCCTCCACTGTCCTCTCCATCAGTTTCTGCTTTTATCTGTGTTGCTGAGCTGCTGGCTGTGTTGCTGTCCTCAGTTTGGCTTCGATGAAACTGTGAAGTCTGAGGTTTCTCTTCTTCATCCTCATTCTTCACAGTGACGGCAGTAAATGATGGCCTGGTGATATCAGCCTCCTCCAGTCCATGAAGCTGCTCTCCCTCCTGACTGGTCCAGAGTTCCTCCTGTTCCTCTTTTATGTGCAGGGGCTCTGGGTCCTTCTGGTCCAGCCTGGGGCTCCACTCAGGGGAAACCTCTTCTTTAATCACCAACAGCTGCTGGACATCTGCTGGTAACACTTATACACACACCAAAAAAAAAAAATTGCAGGGATTTTCTAGGAAATTTCTATGAGATATCACATCAAAAATGTGAAAGATGGAGTCCCCTTAAGTAACATATGAAATCAGGACTAGAACATGCAACTATCTGGATGATGCAACCATCAATGATGATTAGTGAGCAGGGATTTAGTCTTTGGCACTCAAATGTTTGGGACAACAAGCACAAACATGTAAACATGTAGAAAATAATATTCAATCTGCCCTGTCTGCAGCCTCTCATCCACCGCCGCTGTACTACACAAGCACAGTACGCTAGCATGGTTGATAATGTTAGCAAAATGTTAGCATAAAAAATGGTACGCTAAGAAGAAATTAGGCAAATGCGTGTGAGCCAGCCCCTCCAGCCAATAACAGTGGTAGCCTACCTGCAGGGTTTGAATCTTATCAGCAGAGAGAGGAGGACTTACTGATTTCTGTGTTCTCCATCTTCTTCAATTTACTCAGTATTTTAATTTCAGCAATATTGTTTTATTGAAAGTCTGCTTCCACAGGAGAATGACTTAGTTTATGGTGAGTTTTAAAAATCAAAATGAGCTGCAGCCTCTCATTAGCCTCAAGAACTGAAAATAAGAAGCACAATGCAGTTTAACCAGCTGTGTTTCATCAATGATTCAAAAGAGGACAGCGTTCAACTGCTAGGCATGTCTGTGGCCATTTACAGCTCTGTGCCCGCACACATACCTGTACACCATCACCGCAGTGACATCTCAGTGATGATTATCAAACATGAAAAGAGTGATAGATTATTAATCTATAGAGCTGAAACAGAAATGTCTATGGACGCCTTTACAAAGTAGGGTTGGGCAATGTCTGCTGAACTGGCATATGAAGATCTCCACTATCAATCATCATGATGGACGATGACGTCCCTGTGCCAGGTTTTAAAACGTCTTCATCACACAGAAATGTTCATAACTTCGCTGATTTCAGCCTAAAAAGCTTTAGTTAGCCGGTGAGCTATACTGAGGAAGATAAGCAATGTGTTACTCTAATATTAATGATACTCCACCTCCCAAGCACGGTGAGACTTTTGTATGTTGAGCTGGTTGTCAACATACATAACATAGTTCACTATAGATCAAACGTTCATGACTATGTTTGATGTTTTACCGTAGTTAGGGTTTTCTTACCAGAAACGTTTTGTAAAATACATTAATATAATCGATATATGGGCACAAATTCCCATCATCGGTCAGAATATTGCTGAATGTGGCTTAATTGTGAACCAGCTGTGGCAGTAAATTAACAGCTTATTTTACCCGTTTCGGTGGCGACTGAACTGTTGTTCATGATTCAGGATCTGGTCAACACTCGTCGGTGTTTGGTTCCGGATGGTCCAGGTCCCTCGGTATTATGTTCCGGTTTTAAGATGAGAAGGAAAACGGCAATTAAAGACAAAAAGAAACGATACGAAAGGTTTTTGTGTCCAAGAAAAGGAATTTGATAGTCATTAATCCAGTGACAGGGCGGCGCCATCTTGGATCTCGCGTCGTCCCGTGTGAACGCAGCTCTCACGAGACAGTGCGAGATCAAAGATGGCGGCCCCCACCCACTACACTGCTGTGTAAACAAACCTCTCTTCGCGGACATTTAAACATTTTTGGCTTAAACTTTTCGTCCTCTCCTATTTCTCGTTGTCAATCCAAAACCGGACCACAACACCAAACGACCCCGGGCCGTCCGGAACAAAACACCGACGAGTGTTTTAACAGATCCGGCATCATGAACAAGGACAAAAGACGCTCCAGCGCAGGTACACCAGCATCCACATCCCCTACAACACACTACACACTGTTGTAAGCAGTATTCATACAGTGGGGACACACTACTTCGTCGTGATGGACTTGAACTTTGACCCTCTTGCTTGGATATCCGTCGCAGTCTTAGCTTGAAACTCTGGAGCACAAATGACGTGTTATTTATACTTGAACGTGCTTTCATCTGTCATCCTGTCGCATGAGCTGTCATCTGTCAGTGAGCTCTCAAATGTTTGCGCTCTCTCTGCTTTGTTTACATTTGCGTGACACACAGTGACGTATGCGACGTGTCTTCCCCTGCGCAGAGGATTGTGGGTCAGAATCGGAATAACCAGAAAAGCATGCTGGTTTGAATACTGCAAAATGCGTCCGGATTTATTTTGACATCCTAGTCTTTAGCCAGGACTTGGTGACAGCTATATTGAAGTCAGTAGGAGATCATGGAGAAACAAACTAAAACCCAACATATCTACTTCGTATGACTTCTGATGAAGAATTGGTTCCAGAAAATGAAAGATTACATTTCAATCAGTAGGCTAACCACTGATTTTCCTCCAAATGATTGGCAGGGCTGAAAATATTCTGACCAGATATCACTGATGAGCCGGCAGTCAGACTGCAAACAGGAGCCTTCCCCAAACAAAATCAAGGGACGAACAACATGCTTTATTTTCTGCCAATACTATAATCTAATTCACATTAGTCATGCTCCAGATGCTCAACTAGCATGAGGAAGGCCAAGTTTATTGCTTCATTAATCAGCAAAGCAGTTTTCAGGTGTGCTGACACATTTCTACAAGGAAATTCAAGTGATCAAAATGCCTTTTTATCACAAGAAACTTGGCTTAGCTTGCACAATGTGTAATTTGACCATGGAGTGATGTTTGATTGCTTGGTTGGTGTTCCTTTGTGCACCTTTGTAAATATTCCATTATAAGTCTGCCATTTCCATCTTAAAATTGTTAGATTAAAGTCTACCTCATTGCTCACTACTTCTACTTACACATGTCCATGTCCTGTAGCCAAACATTTCTTAAGGGAGCGCCATCTTTCACATTTTAGGAAGGTTTTAAATCTTTTCCTATGTGTTTTTATATATCCGAGAAAAACCCTCCTACATTTCTTTGTGCATTTAAATGTTTCCATACAGATGTCCAGCAGCTGTTGGTGGTTAAAGAAGAGGTTTCACCTGAGTGGAGCTCCAGCCTGGATGAGGAGGACCCAGAGCGCCTCCAAATAAAAGAGGAACACGAAGAACTCTGGACCAGTCAGGAGGGAGAGCAGCTTAACAGGCTGAAGGAGGCTGATATCACCAGGTTCCCATTCATTGCTGTCACTTTGAAGAGTGAAGACGATGAAGATAAACCTCAGATTTTAAAGCTTAATCAAAGTCAAACTGAGGACAACAGAGAGGCAGAGCATCCAGCCAGCAGCTCAGCAACACAAATAAAAACAGAAACTGATGAAGAGGACAGTGGGGGATTTGAACCTGTCAGTAACCAAATACCAGATAGTCATCGACAGCTAAATACTGATGAAAAGGCTTCGGATTGTTCTGAGACTGATGTCAGTTCTGATGATTGGCAAGAACCTTTGTCAGGTTCTGGACCTGAAACCAAAGAGAGTGACAGTGGGTTGGAGGAGACCAGGGCACCTGAGTCAGGTTCAAATGCTCCAAAATATATAGAAACTCATGTAAATGATGTGGGATGTAATGCTGGGGAAAGTCTTGAGACACACAGCGGAGTCCCCAAAGGAGATAAATCATTCAGTTGTGATGTTTGTGAAAAACTATTTACAGATCGAGGAAGTCTGAGGAGACACATGAGAGTCCATGCAGGAGTGAAACCATTCAGTTGTGATGTTTGTGGAAAGAGATTCATCCAGCAGGGACATCTTGAGACACACATGAGAGTCCACACAGGAGAGAAACCATTTAGTTGTTGTCATTGTGGGAAAGGATTTACAGAACAGGGAAATCTGAATAAACACATGAGAGTCCACACAGGAGAGAAACCGTACGGCTGTGGTGATTGTGGAAAAAGATTTACATATCAGGGAGGCCTGAAGAGACACATGAGAGTCCACACAGGAGAGAAACCATTTGTCTGTGATGATTGTGGGACAAGATACAGCTTTAAGACAAATCTTGTTACACACATGAGAGTCCACACAGGAGATCGACCATTTGGTTGTGATGTTTGTGGAACAAGATTTAGCCTGAACACAAATCTTAAAAAACACATGAGAGTCCACACAGGGGAGAAACCATTTGGCTGTGATGTTTGTGGAAATAGATTTACAGAAAGGGGAAGTCTGAGGAGACACACAAGAGTTCACACAGGAGAAAAACCATTTGGTTGTGTTGTCTGTGGTAAAAGATTTACACAACAGGGAACTCTGAAGACACACATGAGTGTCCATTCAGGACAGAAGTGTTCAGTTGCAGAGTTTATTGTAGAATAGAATCATTGTGCTTTATATTTCCATTGTATTTTGATAGGTCTTTCTCATATGTTTTTTTTTAAAATGATGTAAAAAGAAAAAAGGCTTTCTTCGTTACTGACTATGTCTTACAGTGTGTCCACAAAATGCCTTTATTTGCCTTTAACTATACAGATTTACATTACAGACAGGTGCTTACATATCTCCTGAAAAATAAAAAACATGTGCAATGTGTTCATTTTTAGTAATATTGTGATTAAATCAAAAAATCATTCAAAAATCTGCCTGTAAATGTACTTTGGGCTTGTCTGGGATAGGCGTTTTAGGATAAGTTTAAATACATTTTTGGGAATAGGGTTAGGTGACGGTTTTTCCTCATCCAAGTTCTATATTTCTTTAAATCATAAGTGAAGAGTGTCTCAACATTTACGTTTGCTTTCAAAGATTCTACTGATTAAAGGCCTCTTTCTTGCTTGAGTATTATTATTTATCAAATGTTTCGACTTGTTGCTAGCCATTAATTTTTATTTTTTGCGAGAAAAGATTTATCCAAAAGAAAAATCTTGGGACACACAGGAGAAAAACATTTAGCTGTGGTGACTGTGAGAAAAGATTCAGTCTGAAGAGAATTCTGGACAAATACATGGAAGCCCACACAGGAGAGAAACCATATATATGCAATGTTTGCGGTAAAAGATTTACACAACAGGGAAGTGTGAGAAAAACAGATGCAAGGCTTTCACAGGAGGCACACCACTTTGTTCTTACATTTGTGGTACAAGAGTTAACAGTCCACTCAGCAAATAAACGTTCTAACTGTAATGTTTTTCTATGAAAACTGTCTTTAATCTGTCCTCCAATCTTTCATTGCATGTGTTTTTTTTTTTGCTTTCTCTTGTGTTTATTTTGAAATGTGAAATAAAACACTTCATTGATGGCTATTTCTTCCTTTGTTGTTATCCAACCAAAAGAAATCCCTGTCCAAAAGATGATATGAAGATATGTCTCAAAGCGTCCACTTCTGCTGAGAAAGCTGTAATGGCATCATAAGACATAACAAGCTATTCAGACTTGACTCTACGTGTACAACATGCAGTCACAATGATTTTGATCCAACAGAAAATGGCTCATTTGTTAGAAGGTAGATGGGTGAAATAGATACAGTTCTAAAACTGCCACATTACTGTGAAAAATTATACTGTTCTTAACCCTGACACTTACCTCCCTACTCCAGATGACAGTGAGCAAAGCAGGTTGTATAATCAAAGATAAAAATTGGTATGGGTTAGACAAGAAGGGGAGTGTGCAGAAATTAACAGATACTGGCTCATAATGGGCTTTACTAATTTCCCGCCAAAATTGTGTGTGTGACTTGTCTTCTAACAACTCAGGTAAGAGTGTTTAAGTGAGTCTACGTTTTTACCTCTGGAAAAATCTCTCGCTTAATTGCAAATGGATTTCATTGAGCGAACTCCAAGTGAGGGAAAGAAATATTGCCTTGTAATTGTTGAAATGTTTCAATACAGGTTGAAGTTTTTCCTGCCTAGAAACAAGATGCAAGCACTGTCGCTAAAGTACTGATCAAATAATCTCGTTTTGAGGGGCAAGGGGTTCAAGGGGTAGGACTGAAACTTGGGAAATAGATTGGGCCTGAGTCCCTTTGAAAGTCCATGTGACAAACAAAATAAAGACTGAAATTGACTGATTTTTGGCACGTTTTTTTTTTATTTCTTAGATGGAAACCACAACATACAAAGACAAAAAATAATTTCTTTTAGAAATGAAAATAATCCACAGAGAGAGAAAAACAAGAACAGAAAAAAACAAGTCATCTCTCTGAGAAGTTTCTAACCCAAGTAGACTTTGATGTGTCTTGAGACTTGCATGTTGTGTGAATGTTTTCCCACATGAATCACAATCAAATGATTATGAAACCTCTGTGAGTTGTCAGAGACCGTATCTGAAAACCTTTACCCACAAACACATGTTTCTTATCCTGTGTGGACTTTCATATGTGAACTAAGTTTAGCCTGGAAGGTAAAAATTTTCCCACACACGTCACATCCAAATGCTTTTTTTCTTGTGTGGACTCTCATGTGTCTCTTCATATTTCCTTGTTGTATGAATCTTTTCCCACAAACATCACAAGCAAATGGTTTCTCTCCTGTGTGTACTCTCATGTGTCTATCCTGAGTTTTCTTATGGCTAAATCTTGTCCCACAAATATGACAACTGAATGGTTTTTCTCCTGTATGGACTCTCATGTGTGAACTAAGATTTGCCTTAAATGTAAATTTTTTCCCACAGACATCACATCCAAATGGTTTATTTCCAGTGTGGACTCTCCTGTGTGAACTAAGACTTGCCTGAAAGGTAAACTTTTTCCCACAAACATCACAACCAAATGGTTTCTCTCCTGTGTGGACTCTCATGTGTCTCTTCAGATTTCCTTGCTGTGTGAATCTTATCCCACAAACATCGCAAGTATATGGCATCTCTCCTTTGTGGACTCGCATATGTCTATTGTGAGTTTTCTTATGGCTAAATCTTGTTCCACAAACATCACAACAAAATGGTTTCTCTACAACTTTCGCTCCCTTCTGCAAATCAGTCTCTGAACAGTCTGAAGCCTTTTCATTAGTATACGGTTGAGGATGACTATATGGATCTCTGTTTGTGGAGGGTTCTGATCCTCCACTGTCCTCTCCATCAGTTTCTTTTTTTATTTGTGTTGCTGACTTGCTGGCTGGAGGCTCTGCCTCTCTGTTGTTTTTGGTTTGGCTTCGATGAAGCTGTGAGGACTGTGATTTCTCATCATCTTCACTATTGAAAGCAGTAAAGGAGGACCTGGTGATGTCATCCTCCTCCAGTCCATTAAGTTCCTCGATACAGAGTTCTTCCTGTTCCTCCTTTACTTGTAGGGGCCCTGTGTCCTCCTGGTCCAGGCTGGGGCTCCACTCAGGGGAAACCTCTTCTTTAATCACCAACGGCTGATGGACATCTGAAGGGGACACTGAAACACACAAAGAAATGTTGGCAGCCATTTTCTAAGAAATGAATTGTAATAAATTGTAAATCAGTGACAATTAATCAATTATGTGAAGGATGGAATTATCATCAGAAATGTTAGGAGCCAGGACAAAATGAGTCCACTTGCTTTTTTGTTTTTTAAGGAATAAAATCACCGGTAAATCCATTCCAATGAAAATATATTTTTCACATGATTGATTTTTTTCCCTCTAAATTTAATTTAAAATAAAAACAAACCTTCAAACCTCAACCTTTGCTGAATTGCAGTCTGATCACATGACAACAGCAAGATAGGATATTTTTCTCAAAAAAATACATATTTTAATTTATTACAGCTATGGTTAAACACAGAATGTGTCAGCTCTGTCACTGGGGATCTAAATAACCACCATTGCTAATAAAATCTATCTGATGTGACACAGGCAGAAATGTTCATGACTGACAAAATGTTTTTACGTTTTATTCAAGTCATGTTCAGTCTTGCTCACACCTCACTCTCGGATGTTCTCTGGAGAGTCATCCTGACAAGTGATTGAATAAAACGCAATATTTTACTGTTAAAACAGATGAGATGATGTGCTCTTGGTTACCACTAACTAGAGTAGTGGTGAGTCAGTCAGGGTGATTAAGGTGGGAAAACATTGAAAATGCTCTTCAGTTGGATTTATCTTCAGTGAACTTTATTGCAAGTGTCTCATACTAAGCAGTTTCTTAGGTTCTGTACCATAAAGGTCACAAATGTAAATCAATTATATGTGACAGCTCTTACCCATTCATGTTCACCTGTGAATTAAGAGCATCTCTTTGCTGTGGAGACCAGTTGTCTCTGTATACTTGAACCTATTTGCAAATGCTATAGAAAAAACTTAGAGTGAGACAGATTCTTGTAACTGTTCTTTATTTTTCATGGCAACCACGAAATGCAGAGACAAAAAATAAACCTAGGAGGGATTTCTTTGAACCATGAATAGAAACATAAGAGAAATACAAACAAGTACTGAGAATACACACTGTTGGGAATCGATATTGACGGTTGATTATTAATTAAAATATTAATATTAATAAAATTATTATAGTTAATTAATGAAACGTAGGTAACTATGATTCATTAATGAACACGGGGCACCACCCTGAAATCAAGGATCAATAATCAAATGATATACCTTAAGTCTCAAAGTCTGAAATTAGTCAAATTGTCAATATTATGAAAATTTCAATAATTAGATAAGAGGGGCTGAATCAGAGCACTGACCATCTCAACCAGCTGTTATTATAATGCAAAATAATCATAGAAGCTGCTCAGTTAAAATCAACAGTGTTTATTAAAGCTTTCTTCCGAAACACAAACCAACTACTTTAACAAACAACAGTTGCTTTGAACAACTAGCAACATCAAAAACATAAGCAAGCCAAACATATAAATTGGTGGAGGTGTGTGTGTGTGTGTGTTTGTGGCAGGAAGTCTCTTATAAAGACTACAAAAATGGCCGAACATGGCTTGTGAAGTTACGTTCACCGGACTACAAATTAGTGGCCGTGACTTAAGAACTCTCATTGAAGAGACTACAGGAAGCGCCAAACGTGATTTGGCGAAGTCACGTGAGAACACGAATCCTGAGGTGATGATTCAGATTGCACTGGATCATATACCTGGAATTCAAAAATGGCGGCAGTGAGTGTGTGAAAGGAGATCACTACACGTGTGCGAGTTTGAACAAAGACGGCTGTTACATCGGTTTTGGTTTCGTGTGCAGTTTGATTGCATGCAAGGTGAATTTAGAGGGATAAAACCCACAGTTCCGTTTCGTCTTCTTCTGAAGATGATCTCTTCCTTCTGCAGGTGGTGAGGAAACAGCTGGGTTGCGCAGCGTTCCTCTGTGGATCCAAAACAATAATGAAGAATATTTGAACAAAAACGAAAGTAAAACAAAAACAGTCTTTGTCTCGTCCAGCGAGGAGGGAACTGAAGCTTTGCTCAAACAAAGTAAAAAAAACGTTTCTCAACGTTGCACCCTTATGGCAGTGGTTGCATGAAACTGGGGGTCTCACCACAACGTAATGCTCCCTTGGACTGCGATGTGCAGTGAGGTCTCCTGAGGTTTAAACTGGGGGTGACGTCATTGTGATCCTGGCGGAGCTTCCGGGCTCACAGCCAACAAGAACCGGGTGAAAGTCTTGGGGGCAGGTCACCCTGAGTCACAGTTTTTCACACCTTTTGGGCCCTAGTTTTGTTCTTTTGTTCTGCAGCTCCTTGTCACCTAGTAGTCAGGCTTCTGATTTCTCCAACGGTCTTCTTTGTTTGAGGCCATGTGGGGCAAGGCCCAACAACACCTTCCACCTGACATGTCTAACCTGAAAGGACTTTAATGTGTCTTGAGTCTTGCCTGTTGACTAAATCCTTTCCCACTAACCTCACAGTCAAATGGTCTCTCTACAGTGTGAACCCTCAGGTGTTTTTTTCAGATTTCCATGCCGTGCAATTGATTTCCTACAAACATCACAAAAATTTCTCTCCTGCGTGGACTCTCATGTGTGACTTAAGATTTCCCTGCTGGAGGAATCTCTTTCCACAAACATCACAAGCAAATGGTTTCTCTCCTGTGTGAACTCTCATATGTCTCTTCAGACTTTCCTGTCTTGTGAAGCTTTCCCCACAATCACCACAAGCAAACGGTTTCTCTCCTGTGTGAACTATCATGTGTCTCTTCAGATTTCCCTGTCTTGTAAAGCTTTCCCCACAATAACTACAAGCAAATGGTTTCTCTTCTGTGTGAACTATCATGTGTCTCTTCAGATTTCCTTGTCTCGTAAAGCTTTCCCCACAATTGCCACAAGCAAATGGTTTCTCTCCTTTGTGGACTCGCATGTGTGGAATAAGACTTGCCTGTTCTGCAAATCTTTCCCCACAATCACCACAGTGAAATGGTTTCTCTACTGCGTGGACTTTCATGTGTCTCTTCAGTTGTCCCTGCTGGATGAATCTGTTCCCACAAACATCACAAGCAAATGGTTTCTCTCCTGTGTGGACTCTCATGTGAGTCTTCAAATTTCCCTGTACTGTAAAGCTTTCCCCACAATAACCACAACCAAATGGCTTTTCTCCTGTGTGAACTCCTGTGTCTTTTCAGATTTCCCTGTCCTGTAAAGATTTCCCTGCTGGATGAATCTCTTTCCACAAACGTCACAAGCAAATGATTTATCTCCTGTGTGTATTTTCATGTGTATCCTCAGACTATCCTGGTTTGCGAATCTTTTTCCACAATCATCACAGCCAAATGGTTTCTCTCCTGTGTGTACTCTCATGTGTTTCTTCATAGTTCCCCGTTGTGTAAATCTTTTCCCACAAACATCACAACCAACTTGTTTCACTCCTGTGTGGAGTCCCATGTGTGTCGTCAGACTTCCCTGTTGTGTAAATCTTTTACCACAAAGATGACAACCATATGGTTTCTCTCCTGTGTGGACCTTCATGTGTGCTGTAAGAATTCCCTGTTTTTTAAATTTTTTCCCACAATCACCACAGCTGAATCTTTTTTCAGTTGCGTGGAATCTCATGTGTGACTTCAGAGTTGTCTTTTGTGTAAATCTTTCACCACAAATATCACAAGCAAGTGTTTTTTCTCCTGTGTGGAGTCTTGTGTGTCTCTTGAGGCTTGACTTGCATGTAAAACATTTCTCACATACATTACAAACAAATGATTTCATCCCTGTGTGAACTCGCATGTGTGTTTCCAGCGCTCCCTGTCATGTAAATCTTTTTCCACCATTACCACAGCCAAATGGTTTTGCGCTGGTGTCATCAGTATTTGGTTGTGGATGACTATCTGGTTCTCGGTTCCTGGCGGATTCAGATCCTCCACTGTCCTCTCCATCAGTTTCTGTATTTATCTGTGTTGCCGAGCTGCTGGCTGAAGGCTCTGCATCTCTGTTGTCTTTGGTTTGCCTTCGATGAAGCTGTGAAGACTGAGATTTATCATCATCATCTTCACTCTTCACAGCAGTAAATGATGACCTGTTGATGTCAGCCTCCTCCAGCCCATTGAGTTCCTTGGTACGGAGTTCTTCCTGTTCCTCTTTTATGTGCAGCGGCTTTGGGTCCTCCTCGTCCAGGCTCGGGCACCACTCAGGGGAAACTTCTTCTTTAATCACCAACGGCTGCTGGACATCTGAAGGAAACACTGAAAAACACAAGAAATGTCGGGAGCCATTTCCTTGGAAATGAATAACAAATCAAAAATCAGTGTGAACTAATCAAGTGCATGAGAGATGGAGATCTCAGATAGATCCAGGACAAGATGAGTCCACTTACTTTTTCATGGTACAAGGAATCAAATCCCCAAAGAATCTATTCCAATGAAAATGTGTAATTCCCACACAGGATCAAGCACAAGAACATATTAGAGATCAATTATAGAGATGGTATTGAGCTGCAAGGTAGTCTTTAAACCTTCTTTAACAGAATTTACAATCAATACCTAAGACATTTAAAAAACTATAAGTTCCCAGAAGTGCTGAGCACTTGTTGGCTGCGTTGCCTTCACTCTGCAGTCCAACTCATCCCAAACCATCTCAACTGGGTTCAGTTTGGGTGATTGTGGAGGCCAGGTCATCTGATGCATCATCCTTCTTGGTAAGATAGCTATTACAAAGCCTGCGGGTGTGTTTGGGGTCAGTGTCCTGATGAAAAACAAATGATGGTCCTACTGAGCGCAAACCAGATGGGATGGCATGTCGCTGCAGAATGCTATGGTTGCGATCCTGGTTAAGTTTGCCTTGAATTTTGAATAAATCACCAACGGTGTCATCAGCAAAGCACCTCCACAGCATCACACCTCCTCATCCATGCGTCACGATGGGAACCACACATGTAGAAACCATCCGCTCATCTTTTTCTGTAACTCACAAAGAAACGACGGGTGGAACCGAAAATCTCAAATTGGACACATCAGACCAAAGTACAGATTTCTCCTGTTCTAATGTCCATTCCTTGTATTTCTTGGCCCAAACGCCTATCTTCTTCTTGTTGTTCTTCCTCTGTAGTGGCTTCTTTGCAGCAATTCAATTAAGAGGGACTGATTCACGCAGTCTCGTCTCAACAGTTGATGTTGAGATGTGTCCACTACTTGAGCTCTGTAAAACATTTATGCAGGCTATAATCTGAGGTGCTGTTAATTTGTGGTTTCTGGGTCTGGTAACTCTAATGAACTTATCCTCTGAAGCAGAGGTCTTCCTTTCCTGGGGCGGTACTCATGAGAGCCAGGTTTCATCATGTGGTTGATGGTTTTCGCGACTGTACTTGAGGATACATTCAAAGTTCTTGATATTTTCCAGACTGACTTACCTTCATGTCTTATAGTAATGATGGACTGTCATTTCTCTTTACTTAGCTGAGTGGCTCTTGCCATGATATGGATTAGAACAGTAGTCAAATAAAGCTATTCATTGTATTCAACTGTGTACCAACCCTAACTCTTCACAACAAAGCTGATGGTCTCAAACACATTAAAAAGGCAAGAACTTACACAAATTAACTCTTGGCAAGGCACACCTGTTAATTCAAAACCATTCCACGTGACAACCTCATGAATCTGATTGAGAGTGCGAAAAGTGCACAAAGCTGTAATCAAAGCAAAAGGTGGCTACTTTGAAGTAGGGCTGGGAGATATATCGAATATACTTGATATATCGCTCATCTCTGTGGGATGTAGAAAATGACTATATTGTGAATATTCGTGTATACATTCTTTTGTCACGCAGTTGCTTTTAGTCGCGGGCACTGAACTACAGGTTTTTCTCACTCTCTCTCATCTCTCCGCACAGAGAGATAAAACAAATGCACCTAGTTACGTACATCACATTCTGTCATGCGTGCAACGTCATACGCCTGGCAGCATGTAGCAGCAGAGATCACAGGTAGGGGCAGCAGCAGGTGCTGTGAAAAATGGAGGGACGTTAAGTATGCATGGATTAAAGTTCTCCGTCGCTACGACAGATTTCCATCAATCAAACTTCACAGAGGCCACTTATGAGATCAATGTAGATCGGAAGAGAACAACTGTTGTCTGATTTTTATTGACGGATTGTCACAATCTGCAGCCAATGGTGTCGTTAACAGCGTGTGCTGCCTGACCAATGACAGTGTAGTGACCCACACAGGGCGGGATCTAAACACGGAGCGGCGATAACGTTTAGCTTCTTAGCTAGCAAGGACTCGTCGAGTTACCATGGTAACAGGAAAGCCCTGAAACTTTACAATGATCAATAAGAAGTTTTTGGTTAGTTTGACTGTACAAAATCATGAATGTAGCCTGATTGTTGCTCAATACTGAAATCTTGTATTATAACATATAGAACAAATGTAAAGCCTCAGAGCTTCTTTGATCATTAACAGTTTGTTAGTGATGACAGAAAGGTGATAACTCGTCATCAGACTGACACAAGAATGCAAAAGTTGCTGTTTGTATGATGTATTTTTATGTTATACGATAAGAGGCTCACTTTAAACATTATTTATAATAATAATAATAATTAATGATAATGATGATGAGAAGAAGAAGTAGAAAAATAGCGTACTGAAAAGTTCTGTAGATGATTGATTATTTGAAAGAGTAAAACTTGAGAGAAGCTTGGCAAAAAAAAGGGCACAGTTTGATTTCATAGATTGAAAATTACATTGAAAAGACAAAAAACATTTTAAGTGTGAATAGAACAGCTGTTCAGATCATCCTCCTGTAAAACACTGTCAGTCAAATATTTTAACTTGATGTCTGCACTAGAGAACATGGTGTGGGATGAAGCTGTAAATCTTATCTTATTTTTTTTTAGCACATGTCAAGTAACGTGCCCTGTAACATGTTTCACAAATTATAAATTGGGAATATGACTTGCCTACAGCTCGAAAAAACATTTCAGTCAAAAGATTGTTTTTGCTTTAATCCATGAAATCAGCATATATTAATGTAGTATAAACAATGTTTTAGGGTAGACACGTAGAATCATCATACTGGCATGATTGTATGCATCAAAGTGTTAATTCAAGGCTAAGGGAAAATATCAAGATATATCATGTATCATGACATGGCCTAAAAATATCAGGATATTAGTAAAAGGCCATATCGCCCAGCCCTATGTTCAACTATTAACCATGGCCATATTCTCTGTTTGAGATTGAAAGTTCGCTGGGAGAAACACTGGCTTGAGTGGGACTTTGAATAATCAATGGAGGTGTTCACTCAGTGGGTGACTTAAAGGGGGATTAGAAAGGATGCCATGCCACCCCCCATGTTAATCTGATGTCCCTGCCAGCACAGCCAGGAAGTCAATATAGGACTATAGGTTACTGAAGTGGACAACTTTTTCAAATATTCACAATAACCCAGATAATGTAAATTCTCCTTGATCAACTTAATCTGAGTGTTTCTAGCGTGTTTCACAATTAGATCTTATTTTCTCTGATTCTCTCTTTATCTTGTTAGCAAAATGACCAACATGTGGCCCCCTTGTGAATGTGTCACCCCTCTCCACCCCGCTGAGATCACCAGTAGGCCGATCTGATTTTTAAGGTTTAGGCTATTCTGTTAACAGAACACATGCGGTGGAGAAACCTAACAGCTCACGTTAATATTATTAACAGTACACAATAAATAACTGTTGTCTACATTAACATTGGAGTAATTTAAATCGGCCTGTAAAATATAAATTAATACACAAAAACGTTCGGTAAGTGGAACACGATTATTCAGATGAGACTTGACCGATGGAAACTACTTTCTCGTATTTCCTTCCTTTGTGTTTGACTTTTTCTGTATTCCATGTATGACTGTAGTCGGAGATCACAGATGGCCTGTGTGAGGTTTTAATAGTCTGTGTAATGAGCAACAACAGACTGAAACTATCCCGCTTGCCTCTGTAGCACGGTGGTGTGTGAGATGTGGGTGGTGGTGTACCTGAGCTGGAGGGTGAACTTTGTCGGAGTCTTTTGTTGCTCCTAGTCGAGCGGGTTTTTCCCGTTTTCAGTCCTTCTGTATCGTTCTTGTTCATGGTTCAGATTCTGTAAAACGCGCGTCGATGTTTTATTCCGGTTGCTGTGGTGCTGTAGTCCGGTTTGTAGCGAATGAGAAACAGCAGATGAAGAAAAATAGAAAATAAACCACAGTTTTATGACGGAGAAGAGAAGCCCGGACAGGTAAAATCCTCGCAGACGGGCGCCGCCATCTTGGATCTCGCACGGTCTCGCGAAGGTTGCGTTCCCAGCGGTACAGCGTTGCCAGATCTCACGAGAGAAACAGGAAACAGGATAATAAAAACAAACTGAGATATCTGTTCTTTGACAATCAATCAATATCTTCATGTAATGGAATTAATTTATTTTGAATAACACAGAATAGAACAAATTAAGTTTACGCCTCAGCCGAGCAGGCTCATAGTTTCACATGATTTTTCACCTGTTCATTGATCGGAACAGTGTATTAGATTGGTAAATAGTTTGTTTGATGTGAATTCCAATAATAATGAAATGTTGAAGTGCACAGCACTCACTGTAACCTGCTGATGGGTTGAAGTGTGGTGGAGAAGATGCTGCTCAACTGCAGCACAAACATGCAGCAACTGAAAATAACGTATGATGATA
The DNA here is from genome assembly GCA_963678695.2 of Diplodus puntazzo. Lineage (NCBI taxonomy): Eukaryota > Metazoa > Chordata > Actinopteri > Spariformes > Sparidae > Diplodus > Diplodus puntazzo. Next base: position 25,142,417 of record OZ023176.1, on the reverse strand, counting down.
ATTAAATAAATAAATGTTTCAACACATCTTGAATGTTTATGGTCAACTCTCATTACAAACAAGGGAATACAGATTACATAATGCTGAACATCTTTCAGATCTGTGTCCCTCATTCCACGAAGGATTCCTGTCAGTTTCTCACAGGGTTGTAGCCACGATTTTATAAATATTGAGGTCATGAGTCATTTTGAGGGTTTAAATAACACAACACAGAGGAAAACTGAGCCAGCATTCAACAGAAGATGAGAGCCATTCTAAAATCACACATTTTTGGGTCAGTGCAGTCTGACCTATGACAACAGCAAAATAACTTTTTTTTTGTGACACAAAACAGTTAAAAATCTTAACATTGTCTTCCAATTTTTTACACTATGATTAAACACATAATGTCAGCTCTGTCAATAGGGATCTAAACAACCACAATTACTATTTTAAAAAAAACTATCTTAATGTTTTTAAGTTTCATTCAAGTTTCTCCAGTGAGTCATCAAGACAAGCGACTGAATAAAACACACTTTTACTGTTAAAACAGATGAGATGATGTGCTCTTGAACTAGAGTTGTGGTAAGTCAGTCAGGGTGATTAAGGTGGGAAAACGTTAAAAATGCTCTTCAGATGGATTTATCGTCAGTGAACTTTATTGCAAGCATCTCATACTAAGCAGTTTCTTAGGTTCTGTACCATAAATGTAAATCAAATATATGTGCCAGCTCTTACTCTTTCATGCTAACCTGTGAATAAAGAGCAGCTCTTTGCTGTGGAAACCAGTTGTCTCTGTATACGTGAACCCATTTGCAAATGCTATAGAAAAAACTTAGACTGAGACAGATTCTTGTAACTGTTCTTTATTTTTCATGGCAACCACGAAATCTAAAGACAAAAAATAAACCCAGGAGGGATTTCTTTAAGCATAAAAGAAATACATACAAGTACAGAGAATACACGCCTTCCACCTGTTAGAACCCATTTGTCTGTTAGCATATCACAAAACGTATTTTAAATTTCATTGTGTTTTCGGGAGCAAACAGAGAGCTTCATCGCTGTCCGAGGTCAGAACAACATTCATTCACAGGTGCGAAACATTCCGCCGGCTGGATGGAAGTAAGACAATAATATAATAAATAGCCCATGTGTCTGTCCTGATGTCACAAATTTGTGTGTTAATGTAATCCTGTGTTAACCTTTTCTCTTGCTTCTCTCTGTAGAACAGTTCTGGAAACAATGGGCCTGCAGTGAAAGGTCGAGTCCAGCAGCCCAGAAAAAAGTGGGACCGAAGGGTGAACCGTCCCATTTAACAAAAGTTGACGCGGCCTGCAGGACGCAATGAAGTACAATCCTTCGGGGAAACCACAAAGGGCGGGTCCTTGAAGTGTGCAGACCCTGAATTGGGACACAGCAATGATCTGTGTGAAGTTTTAATAGTCTCTGTCGGTTTGGGGTATTGGACAGCCTTCAGCATTCACACACTTCCGCAACCGCAACGTCCCGCAAAAGTCCGAATATTTGGATGCAGCCTGAGTCGCTTACTTGTATATAACATGGTGGTGTCGGAGATGTGGGTGGTGGTGTACCTGAGCTGGAGGGTGAACTTTGTCGGAGTCTTTTGTTGCTCCGAGTCGAGCGAGTTATTCTCGTTTTCGCTCCGTCTGTATCGTCCATGTTCATGATTCAGATTCTGTAAAAACACCCGTCGATGGTTTGTTCCCGGTGGTGTGGTGCTGTAGTCCGGTTTGTAGTGAAGAAGAAACAGCCGATGAAGAAAAATAGAAAATAAGCCAAAGTTTTATGACAGAAGAGAGAAGCTCTGACAGGTAAAAGCCTCGCAGATGGGCGCACCATCTTGGACCTCGCACGGTCTCGCGAGGGTTGCGTTACCAGTGGGCGGGGAAGCGTTGCCAGATCTCACCATAGACATATGAAGAGTAGACGCCGCATCGACCGCTACAGCCCATTGGCGCTGACCAGCCGTATATAAATAAAATCAGAGAAAATTAGAAAAATATATAAACCAGAGTGCCAATATAATTCATATCAGGACAGCGAGAGGGATGCCCCAAATACTTTTTCTGGAAGGACTGTGTGCTCTTGAGCCATAAACAAAAAAATAGAGACACAAGGTGTAAACTGCAAAAATGAAACAATTTATTAACCAAATAACCAAGCAATACTTATTTTTGTATTTATTTAGAACATTTAAATATTATTTAGAAAGAGAAAACAAAAAGCCCCCATGATACTAGACAATCAGTGCAGACCGTTACCATGATACAAAAGACAGGAGGGAATATGGCACCATCATGCAAAATAGGACATATACAAAGCAGTAGAGTAATTCAAAATAATGACAATTGTATACAGATTGTGCAGACTTTATTGTTGTATCAGTGGTAAGAGACCAAGTGGTTAAGCAGTATGTTATATGTGAGAAAATCATAGCATGAATAAAATACATTTTAGCAGCTTCAGGTGTGAGATATTTGCGAATAAATATAAAATTATTTAAGAATTAGAAATTTTGTTTTTGCAACAACTTGTTTAACTTGTTTTTTGAAGCTGGGAGTTGAGTTTATGATGACACCAAGATATTTAAAACTGGAAACCACTTGTAACTTCTCCCCTGATACAAAAATTGAATCTTAAATTCTGGACCAAACTTAAATAGGCCAAGGCCAACTAAACAAACACATGGTGCTCTTAAACAGAAGAGCTCAAAAAGATTTAAAAAAACAAACAAAAAAAAAACAGGCCATCTCAAAGACAGCCAGGTCTTAAATACTCCAGGGAGGACTGATCAGGTGCTCCCAGGGGTGTTGATTATAACTCCGCTTACCAGGAACCTGCAGGATGACAGACAAACATAGGAAAACACACACCCACAGCAGGAGGGCCGTCACAACTGTCTGGAGCTTTGCTCGGCACGGGCCTACCGGCAATGATGACGGCTACTGGCAGCGGCGGTGCCGTAGCTACGAGCAACAGGACTGCCGGTACCAGTAATGACGGCGGCGGCGGCACAGGCATCAAATTGTAGACACAAGTAGCAGATCACGTATCCTACATAGCGTTGCTTTGTGGGGTGTGTATGAGATAAAGAGGTATCTTACTTTTGTTAGGGTAACGTTAATGACATGTGAATAATATAATCTGTGCCACTTGTGTAAAATTCGCAGGTCGATGTAATATCAGTAATATTTGTCTTATTTCTACAATAGCATTTGTGTGTCAGTTGTAGTCTAAGTCACTGCTATGGATTATGACTTATAAAGTCTCAGTTCATTGCCGGGTGAACACCGGCAACAAACATAGCCTAGCTGACGTTAGCTGGCTATGATTACGCTGGTGGACATAAATACAGTACAGTAATATTCGATTCACAAATACAACCAATAGTAATGTTCAACCCTAGCCCTGTTTTCGATTGTTGGTTGGTTAGAACAGAAATAAACTGCACAGTGCTGACTGCTGACTCATACTTAGCAGTTTGTTAGGGTGTGTACCATAAATGTCACAAATGTCAATCAATTATATTTGACAGCTCTTTCCATTTCAGGCTTACCTGTGAATAAAGAGCAGCTCTTTGCTGTGGAGACCAGTTGACTCTGTGTACTTGAACCCATTTGCAAATGCAATATAAAAAACTTATAGTGAGACAGATTTTTGTAACTGTTTTTTATTTTTCATGGCAACCACAAAATGCAAAGACAAAAAAATAAACCCAGGAGGGATTTCTTTAAACAATGAATAGAAACATAAGAGAAATATAAACAAGTACAGAGAATACACCTTGTTGGGAATTGATATTGATTGTTGAATATTAATTAAAATATTAATATTAACTAATACAATTATAAAAGTTAATTAATGAAATGTAGGTGATTGATTCATTAATGAATACGGGGCACCACCCTAATATTAGGGATCAGTAGTCAAATGATACCTCTTTAAAAAATGAATAGAAACATAAGACAAATACAAACAAGTACAGAGAATACAAACCCTCCACCTGACATGTCTAACCTGAGAGGACTTTAATGTGTCTTGAGTCTTGTCTGTTAACTAATCGTTTCCACTAACCTCACAGTGAAATGGTCTCTCTACAGTGTGAACCCTGAGGTGTTTCTTTTCAGATTACCATGCTGTGCAACTACTTTCCTACAAATGTCACAAACATTTCTCTCCTGTGTGGACTTTCATGTGTGTCTTCAGATGACACTTCTGGACGAATCTCTTCCCACAAAACTCACAAGCAAATGGTCTCTCTCCTGAGTGAATTCGCATGTGTCTCTTCACACAACCAGGTCTTGTAAAGCTTTTCCCACAATAACCACAATAAAATGGTTTCTCTCCTATGGGAACTATCATGTGTCTCTTCAGATTTCCCTCTCTTGTAAAGCTTTCCCCAGAATTATCACAACCAAATGGTTTCTCTCCTATGTGAACTATGATGTGTCTCTGCAGATTTCCCTCTCTTGTAAAGCTTTTCCCAGAATTATCACAACCAATTGGTTTCTCTTCTGTGTGAACTATCATGTGTCTCTGCAGATTTCCCTCTTTTGTAAAGCTTTCCCCAGAATTATCACAACTAAATGGTTTCTCCCCTGTGTGAACTATCATGTGTCTCTGCAGATTTCCCTCTCTTGTAAAGCTTTCCCCAGAATTATCACAACTAAATGGTTTCTCCTCTGTGTGAACTATCATGTGTCTCTGCAGATTTCCCTCTCCTGTAAAGCTTTCCCCAGAATTATCACAACCAAATGGTTTTTCTTCTGTGTGAACTATCAAGTCTCTCTGCAGATTTCCCTCTCTTGTAAAGCTTTCCACAGAACTATCACAACTAAGTGGTTTCTCTCCTGTGTGGACTTTCATATGTGTCTTAAGATGACACTTCTGGACGAACCTCTTCCCACAAACTTCACAAGCAAATGGTCTCTCTCCTGAGTGAACTCGCATGTGTGTCTTCACACTTCCCTGTCTTGTAAAGCTTTTCCCACAAAAACCACAATTAAATGGTTTCTCTCCTGTGTGCACTCTCATGTGTCTCTTCAGCGTTCCCTGCAAGATGAATCTCTTACCGCAAACATCACAAGCAAATGATTTTACTGCTGTGTGGACTCTCATGTGTCTCTCCAGATTTCCCTGCAGGATGAATCTCTTCCCACAAGCATCACAAGCAAATGATTTCTCTGCTGTGTGGACTCTCATGTGTCTCTTCAGATGTCCCTGCAGGGGGAATCTCTTCCCACAAACATCACAAGCAAATGGTTTATATCCTCCATGAATGCTCATGTGTCTCCTCAGATATGTCTGTTCTCCACATCTTTTTCCACAAACAACACAATCAAATGGTCCCGCTACTGTGTGGACTCTCATGTGTTTCTTCAGATGTACCTGATGGATGAATCTCTTCTTACAAACATCACAACTTAATGGTTTCACTCCGATGTGGACTCTCATGTGCCCTCTCAGCCTTCCCGGTGCCGTAAATCTTTTACCACAAACATCACAAATAAATGGTTTACCTTTTTTTAGAACTCTTTTCCCAGCATTACAACCCACATCACTTCCAGGAGTTTCCACATATTTTAGAGCATTTAAACCTGGCTGATGCGCCCTGGTCTCCTCCAACCCACTGTCACTCTCTTTAGTTTTTGGTCCAGAATCTTGCCACTCACCAGAACTGACAACAGTCTCAGAACAGTTCGAACCCTCTCCTCTGTGGACTCTCATGTGTCTCCTCAGATGTCCCTTCTGGCTGAATCTCTTCCCACAAACATCACAAGCAAATGGTTTCTCTCCTGTGTGAATTTTCATGTGTTTCTTCAGTCTTCCCTGCTGGGTGAATCTCTTCTTGCAAACATCACAACTGAATGGTTTCACTCCGGTGTGGGCTCTCATGTGAGTCCTCATACTTTCCAGTGCTGTAAATCTTTTACCACAAACATCACAACCAAATGGTTTCTCTCCTGTGTGGACTCTCATATGTTTACTGAGACGATGCCATTCCACAAATCTTTTTTCACAAACAGTGCAACCAAATTGTTTCTCTCTTATGTGGACTTTCATGTGCGTTTTAAGACCTCTCAGTCCTGTAAATCTTTTACCACAAACATCACAACCAAAGGGTTCATCTCCTTTCATAGCTCTTTCCCCAGCATTACATCCCACATCACTTACAGGAGTTTCCATATATTTCTGAGCATTTAAACCTGACTGGGGCTCCCTGGTCTCCTCTGACCCACTTTCACTCTCTTTAGTTTCAGGTCCAGAATCTTGCCACTCACCAGAACTGACATCAGTCTCAGAACAGTCCGAACCCTCTTCATCAGTATTTAGCTGTGCATGACGATCTTGGTCTTGGTTCCTGACAGAATCAGATCCTCCATCAGTTTCTGTTTTTATCCATGTTGCTGAGCTGCTGGCTGGAAGCTCTGCCCCTCTGTTGTCCTCAGTTTGGCTTTGATGAAGCTCTGAACGCTGAGGTTTCTCTTCATCATCTTCACTCTTCACAGGAACAGCAGTGGATGGGAACCTGGACTTATCAGTCTCCTTTAGTCCATTAAGCTGCTCTCCCTTCTGACTGATTTGGTGTTCTTCCTGTTCCTCCTTCATGTGTAGGGGCTCCAGGAACAGGGTCTGTTCCTGGCTCGGGCACCACTCTTGGGAAACCTCTTCCTTAATCACAAACAGCTGCTGGACATCTGAGGGGAACACTGACACACACACACACACACACACACACACACACACACACACACACACACACACACACACACACACACACACACAGAAATGTTGGGAGCCATTTCCTAGGACATTACAAACAAATTACAAAATATATTAAAAACAACTGCCTGAACGATGGAGTTCTCAAAAGGATCCAGGTCTAGATGAGTCCACTTACTTTTTTTATGATAGGAATCAAATCCCCAAAGAATCACTTCCAATGAAAACTAGAACTAAAAGCAGTTATGAACGGGGGCCAAGCCAAAATTCGGCTCATCCCTTCCCAGTCTCAAGTCAACCAAGGATCTCAAATTTGGTGTTAATAGCATTTAGTTTGACTGAGATATTAAACAGTTTACGTTTTTATAGGTAGCTACAGAAATTTGTTATAATAAAATATAAAAATAATCTGTGCATTTTTTGACCAAGCAAAAATCTTTTGATAACTTTAGATCAGGTCCAGCTGAAGAGTGTACGTGCCGAGTTTCACGCAGATTGGACAAAATACCAAGAAGGAGTTGGAAAAAGCAGGTTTTCCAATTTTCGCGATTTTGCGGAAAAAACTTTCAGAGTGGAAGTGGGCGTGGTCATTGCAAAGTGATTCAGCTCCATTCAGGGAATCTGGGGATACAAGGTTTTTGAATGTGCGCCATAAAAACTAATGTGATTGGTGGATCGCTGTGCATGCAGACAGAAAGAAAAGCAGCATCAGTTACCTGGAATTAAGTATGGAAAAAAATGACATTGCGATTATTTTTTAAACCCTGCGATATATATTGCGATATGAAAAAATACAGGAATTTTCGTCAGATGACCGGAATAGCACATTATGTGATGCTGCATTTCAAAATGATCGGCATTTATATTTCACATGAGCTTATTCATGCGTGCCTGCGCCCTCCCAGAACTCCCATTCCCCAGCTGGCTTACTTTCATTTATAAAAATTATGTCCGTCTAATTCTCCTTCAGGTGCGGGTCGGGCTTGGGTGCGAAATGTAATTTGTGCTACTGTAGGAAAACAGGTCGGATACAGTTTTAAGTATGGAGTGTACGGGCGGGTTTTCAAAATAAGACCCAAGCAGGACTCTGCTGTGTGGTACTAAGGTAAATAGTCAAACAAATTAATGGTGTTACCTCATTGTGGCAACAGATGCTACACATTGTCGACACAAAACAAGTGTTTGTACAATATCATACTTCTTGTAGCTGAAATAATTCCAGCTGACTGACGTTGCTTTTCTTTTTGGCACCAAGTCTTTGTTTTAGCAATTTTCTCTTGATTGTTGCTCATTTTTCAGTGTTGTTACCAGCAACTCACTCCATGTGCAGGGGCATGGTCTTCTTCGGCACACTGATTAAGAACTAACGTGATTGGTGGATCGCTGTGCACGCAGAGTCTGCATGCAGAGTGTGTGTCAGGTGCCCTTGAAGTTAGATTAGAGTTCATTTGCGTCCTACATTGTAGTCTCCACAATCTGATTATTGCACACATGTACATCGCGATCTCGATGCTCAAACGATGTATCATTTTTTTTTTTTGCTTCAATCCGCAACCTCAACCTAATAATTATCCTGATAATCTTTTCTCTTACTCCACAGCATGATGGAAGCCTGCTGGAGAGTGCCAGAGCTTCATGCTCCGACACACCCACTGCGTTTGGCAGCTCAATGAGGGAGATCCAGTCTCTGTCCTAAACAGTTCCTCGATGTGGTGAACATCAGAGGCTTCTTGGGAGGGGTGGCAAATTGCAGCTTCCCTTGGTTTCTGCATTATTTTGCCTGTTCTGTGTTCTCTGTTCTAATTTAGATATCCTGAAGTTACAAGTGATGTGGTTTTTGACAGTGTGCTAAAGTACAAATGCATTGCTTGAATATGATTACCTCCAATATTTTTTTGTTATCAAAATCTTTGTAGGTGGTTAAATTGCTCCTTAGCCACCAATGCTTTTCTCCTGTCTCTGTCTTTTGGGAAGCCATACATGGACAACATACCAGAAAGGACACAAACAGCTTGACGTGCTGATCTGTTTGACTTCTTTAAATACTGTTTTTAAGGAATTCATTGTGGTATTAAGTGCATTGGGAAAAACAAGAGTGTGTGATTTATCATGCATCAGTGAGTAAGTTTTGGGATACGTAAGAATAGTTAACAAATGATGATAGAATTCAATTAACTTGCAATGAATTCAAATCCAAATTAAATGTTGTTTGCCATAGATTTCCTATTAGAACAGTTTATATCATCATCATATTATCATCATCAAAATGCTGTTGTGAGTCCAGACTTATTGTGCAGTCAATTGGCAAATCATTGTCAGTCACCTGTTAGTCTGCCACTGAGCTTCCTGATCACACAAGTGCGCGCGACAGTTGAATCTGCGCAAGTGACACGAAATAATTTACGTTATCGCTCGCGCGACTTTTGACAGAAATACAACACCATACACAGGTGCTGCCATGAGCTGGCGACTCATCAAGGGTGAACCCTGGCCTTCGCCCATCGAGTACACTGGATTTGGCCCCAGGAAGCCCCGCAACACCTGAGGGGGAAAATAAGCGGCAACATCCCGCGACCCTCACGGTAAGCGGAAAAGAAAACGGAGCGGAACAACGCCATACTTTTAATTTCAAAGTAGCGACCCCTAGTTTACCGCTACAACAAGCTAACACAACCAAACAGCTACAGTTGCTCATCTTAATATCCGCGAATGAAGTGATAGACTGGCTGCGGTGATCAGCTGTTTCCTGGTTTAAAAGGTTCCCGGCTGTGGGTCGCACAACAGTGCACGTCATCGACACATTAGACGCCTCGGATTTAGATAGCAGTCGAGGCGGAAAATCGGCGGACCAAAACAGACCCCCAATTTGGCGTTCTCTGTCTAAAACCGCGGACCGAGCCGCCAAAGGGACGGGCAAATTGGCGGCTTGCTGCCCTGTCTAAAAACAGCTATTACCGGGTTGTGTTGAGTCGCGGACTTGTATATAGACTCGTATATAACATGGTGGTGTAGGAGATGTGGGTGGTGGTGTACCTGAGCCGGAGGGTGAACTTTGTTGGAGTCTTTTGTTCCTCCGAGTCGAGCGAGTTATTCTCGTGTTCGCTCCGACTGTATCGTCCTTGTTCATGATTCAGATTCTGTAAAAACACGCGTCGATGGTTTGTTCCCGGTGGTGTGGTGCTGTAGTCCGGTTTGCAGTAAAAAAGACACAGCAGATAAAGAAAAGTAGAAAAGAAACCAAAGTTTTATCACGGAGGAGAAACGCTCGAACAGATAAAAGCCTCGCAGACGGGTGCCGCCATCTTGAATCTCGTACGATCTCGCGAGGGTTACGTTACCAGTGGGTCAGCGTTGCCAGATCTCACGAGAGAAACAAGCAAAAAGGATAATTTAAACGATATCTGTTCTTTAACAATCAATCAATACCTTCATGTGAAGGCATTTATTTAATTTTAATAACAAAATAGAACAAATTACATTTTCGCCTCAGCTGAGCAGATATAAGTCACAATCTTCATATAATTTTTCCCCTGTTCGTTGGTCGAGACAGTGAATTATATTGGTCAATAGTTTGTTTGATGTCACTTCTAATAATAATAAAATCTTTAAGTGCACAGCATATGACAAATAAAACAAGTTTTATTTTTTCTCACTCTAACCTGCAGATGGGTTTAAAAGTGTAGTGAAGCAGCTGGTGCTCAAGTGCAGCACAAACATGCAGCAACTAAAAATAATATATGATATCAATTAGTGTAAATAGAAGTTTGAACCCATGTGTATGGTCAACTCTCCTTTCAAACAAGGGAATACAGATTACATATGCTGACCATCTTTCAGATCTCCTTCCACTAAGGATTCCTGCCAGTTTCTCACAGGTTCATAGCCAGGGTTTTAGAAATATTGAGGTCATGCATCATTTTGAGAGTTTAAATAACACAACACAGAGAAAAACTGAGCCAACATTCAACAGAAGATAAGTGCCATTTTAAAATCACAAATGTTCATGTCAGGCTCTTATTGCATTCACCTTTACTGTCGAACTGCTGTGCTTTCTAGAGCCATGAACACTGTTGTTTTTAAAGCTTGTTTTTCTTTAATGCCTGGGTGTGAGATCTGTGTTTTTTCAGATTTCCCTGCTTTGCAAATCGCTACCCACAAATATCACAAACATTTATTTTTTGTGGACACCCATATGTCTCTTCAGACCTCCCTGAGGTGAACATCTTTTTCCACAATCCTTTCAGCCAAATGGTTTATTTCTTGTTTGTACTCTCATGTGTCTCTTCAAATTTCCCTGACTTATGAAGCTTTCCCCACAGTTGTCAAATGGTTTATTTACTGTGTGGACTCTCATTTGTCTCTTCAGAATGTTCTGTCTTGGGAAGAGTTCCCCACAAACATCACAACCAAATGGTTTCTCTTCTTTGTGGACTCACATGTGTCTATTGTGAGTTTTCTTCAAGTTAAATCTTGTTTAACAAACATCAGAACCAAATGGTTTCCTGCTGATGTTTGCACTCTTCTGCAAATCAGTCTCCAAACAGTTCAATGCCTTTTCATCAGTATACTGTTCTGGATGACTGCCTGGGTCTCTGTTTGTGAAAGGTTCTGATCCTCCACTGTCCTCTCCATCAGTTTCTTTTTTATTTGTGCTGCTGAGCTGCTGGTTGGAGGCTCTGCCTCTCTGTTGTCTTTCACTTGTCTTCGATGAAGGTGGGATGACTGAGATAGCTCATCATATTCACTCTTTACAGCAGGAAATGATGACCTGGTGATGTAATCCTCCTCCACAGCAGGGTAACATATTTTTTCCATAACCATAAATAATTACAAATCATAAAAAACATGTTATTCCAATTTTATACAGCTATGTTTAAACACATGACAGCTCTGTCACTAGGGATCTAAACAAACACAATTGCTAATAAATAAATCTATCTGACATGACGCAGGCAGAAATGTTCGTGGATGAAGTTTCATTTAAGTTTCTCCAGGTAGTCATCGAGACAAGCGACTGAATAAAACACGCTTTTACTGTTAAACCAGGTGAGATGATATGCATTTGATAGGGCTGTCAGAGTTAACACGTTAATTGCGAGTTAAATCAACATCCTTTTAACGCCGTTAATTTTTTTAACGCGCAATTAATGCTTGGTATTAAACAAAAAAAGCAACACGCATTGTTTGTTTTATGGCCGTCGGTGACACCTGTAGTCTTGAATCAGGGGGTGGCAGAAGAATAAGAAAGGGAATCAGAAGAAGAAGAAGCAGGGTTGGCATTCGTGAAAACCGCGGTGGACTGAAAAGCGAAAGCAAATGGAGAAAGGACTTATTAACGGCAAATTCCCTTTCAAAACACTGCCAGATGGTTCGGTCGATAGGACAAACGTTATCTGCATACATGTACTGTCGACTTGAAATGAGTTGTTGAGTCTCAAATATCATTTGCAAGACAAACACACGGCAGATGCAGAGAGCTGCCCTCCCCTCCCCCTCATCAAAAGCAGACATCACAATGTTTTGATTCCATTTAGGGTGAAGGGATATTTTTTGAGCCTTTTATTTGAAGTGAATGATTTAAAGTGTTGAATAAACATTTTCATAAAGCAAGCACATTTGCCCTTTCTTATGTTGGTAAAAGTATTAAGAACATCATATGAACATAAGAACAAAAGTATTAAGAATCGTTTGACAGCCCGAGCATTTGATTATCACTAACTGGAGTTGTGGTAAGTCAGTCAGGGTGATTAAGGTGGGAAACGATTAAAAGATGCTCTTCAGATGGATTTATCTTCAGTTAACTTTATTGCAAGCATCTCAAACTAAGCAGTTAGTTCGGTTCTGTACCATAAAGGCCACAAATTTCAATCAACTACATGTGACAGCTCTTACTCTTTCATGCTCACTTGTGAATAAAGAGCAGCTCTTTACTGTGGAGACCAGCTGTCTCTGTATACTTGAATCCATTTGCAAATGCTATAGAAAAAAACTTTGACAGATTCTTGTAACTGTTCTTTATTTTTCATGGCAACCACGAAATAGAAAGACAAAAAATGAACCCAGGAGGGATGTCTTTAAACAATGATAGAGTTATAAGAGAAATGCATACATGTACGGAGAATACACACTGTTGGGAATCGATATTGATTGTTGATTATTAATTAAAATATAGATGTTAATTAATACATTATTATAGTTAATTAATAAAAAAACACAGCTAACTATGACTCATCAATGAACACAGGGCACCACCCTGAAATCAAGAATCAATAATCAAATGATATACCTTTAGTCTCAAAGCCTGAAATTAGTCAAATTGTCAATATTATGGAAATATCAAATGAGATAAGAAACTCGTTTAGGAGCAAGTGCAGGGTCAGCTCTAGCGTCCTAAAAGCTGACTGCAGGATGTATCACGGCGTTACGTCGACTTGATGGAAGGGCAGGACCTCGGGGGTTTCGTCTCCTTCTGAAGATGATCTCTTCCTTTAGCAGGCGGTGAGAAAGCAGCTGGGTTGCGCAGCATTCCTTTATGACTTAAGATGTCTCTGCTGGGTGAATCTCTTCCCACAAACATCACAAGCAAATGGTTTCTCTCCTGTGTGAACTCTCATGTGTCTATTCAGATTTCCCTGTACTGTAAAGCTTTCCCCACAATTAACACAAGCAAATGATCTCTCTCCTGAATGGACTCTCATGTGTGACTTAAGATTTCTCTGCTGGATGAATGTCTTCCCACAAACATCACAAGCAAATGGTTTCTCACCTGTGTGGATGCTCATGTGTAACTTAAGATTTCCCTGCTGGATGAATCTCTTCCCACAAACATCACAGGCAAATGGCTTCTCTCCTGTGTGAACTATCATGTGTCTCTTCAGACTTCCCAGTCTTGTAAAGCTTTCCCCACAATTACCACAACTAAATGGTTTCTCTCCTGTGTGAACTATCATGTGTCTCTTCAGATTTCCCTGTCTTGTAAAGCTTTCTCCACAGTGACCACAAGCAAATGGTTACTCTACTGTGTGGACTCTGATGTGTGGACTAAGACTTTTCCGTTGTGCAACTTGTTTGCCATAAATGTCACCGCCAAATGGTTTCTCCCCTGTGTGGACTCTCATATGTCTATTCACCTGGATCTGGTGGGTGAATCTGTTCCCACAAAGATGACAACTAAATGGTTTCTCTCCTGTGTGGACTCGCATGTGTAGAATAAGATTTGCCTGTTCTGCAAATCTTTTCCCACAATCACTACAGCCAAATGGTTTCTCTCCTGTGTGAACTATCATGTGTCTCTTCAGATGTCCCTGCAGGATGAATCTGTTCCCACAAACATCACAAACAAATGGTTTCTCTCCTGTGTGGGCTCTCATGTGTCTCCTCAGACTTTGCCGTTCTCTTAATCTTGTTCCACAAACATCACAACTGAATGGTTTCACACCAGTGTGGGCTCTCATGTGCCTCCTCAGACTTCCCAGTGCTGTAAATCTTTTACCACAAACATCACAACCAAATGGTTTACGCCCTTTCAGAACTCTTTCCCCGACATTACATCCCACATCACTTACAGGAGTTTCCACATGTTTCAGAGCATTTAAACCTGACTAAGGGGTGCTGGTCTCCTCTGACCCACAGTCACTCTCTTTAGTTTCAGGTCCAGAATCTTGCCACTCACCAGAACTGACATCAGTCTCAGAACAGTCCGAACCCTCTTCATCAGTATTTAGCTGTGTATGACGATCTGGTTCTTGGTTCCTGGCAGGTTCAGATCCTCCACTGTCCTCTTCATCAGTTTCAGTTTTTATCTGTGTTGTTGAGCTGCTGGCTGGAGGCTCTGCCTCTCTGTTGTCCTCAGTTTGGCTTTGATGAAGCTGTAAATGCTGTGGTTTCTCTTCATCATTTTCACTCCTCACAGGAAGAGCAGTGGATGGAAACCTGGACATATCAGTCTCCTTCAGTCCATTAAACTGTTCTCCCTTCTGCCTGGTCCAGTGTTCTTCCTGTTCCTCCTTCATGTGTAGGGGCTCTGGGTCTGTCTGTTTCTGGCTAGGGCACCACTTCGGGAAAACCTCTTCTTTAACCACAAACAGCTGCTGGACATCTGCGGGAAACACTGACACATACACAGAAAAGTTGGCAGCTATTTCCTCGGACATTAATAACAAAATAAAAAGGCAACAAGATCCAAACAATTGCATGAAAGATGGACTTCTCAGAAGGATCCAGGTCAAGATGAGTCCACTTACATTTTCATGGTACAAGGAATCAAATCCCCAAAGAATCAGTTCCAATAAAAAGTAGTTATTCCCAGACAGGATCCAGGACAACAACATGTACAATTATAGTGATGGTATTGAGCAGCAATTTAGTCTTTACACCTTCTTTTGACAGCTTTTTCTTCTAAATTTCCATTCTTTATTCTCAACAAACTTTACTTATTTAGTGAACTGCATCGTTTTTGATGCCACTCTAGATTGTCTTAGTGTGATCTTGTGACCGCAATAGCATAACATAATTTTTGAGTGACCCAAAACAGTTAGAAATCAGGGTTGGGCAAAATGCACAAGCTGTGCACAAAACAGGACAACAGCACAAAGGTGCAGAAGCAAAGAGAAGATTTCAATGATCGGGACACAAAAATTGCTTCTGGACAGCTTTACTTGTTGCTCAGATATAAATAGGTGAGCACGTAGATGAGAGAAACTGCAATTAATCCCATTGTATCATAATATGCCATAATATGGATAAGAACTGTAGTCGAATAGGGCTATTCATTGTACTCAACCAACCCGAGCTCTGCACAACAAATCTGTCTTAAACACACCTGTTAACTGAAAAGCATTCCAGGTGACTACCACGTGAATCTGATTGAGAGAATACCAGAAGTGTGCAAAGCTTATCAAAGCAGTGGCTACTTTGAAGAATATAATCATATTCTGGTCTGTTTAAACTCCTTTATGTTTACTTTGACAACGAGATCATCCTTTGTAATAACGTGGAAGCTTGATATTTGGTGCAGAAGAATGGCGAAAGTCCCGATTGCAAAATGGAAGTTGATCTGTGAACTGAGATCACAGATGGTCTGTGTGGAGTTTTAATAGTTTGTGATGGTTTGGGGGTTTGGACAGCCTTCAGGATTCACACACTTCCGCAACCGCAACGTCCGCAAAAGTACGGACATTAGGATGCAGCCTAAGTCGCGGACTTGTATATAACATGGTGGTGTAGAATATGTGGGTGGTGGTGTACCTGAGGTGGAGGGTGAACTTTGTCGGATTCTTTTGCTGGTCCGAGTCGAGCGGGTTTTTCCCGTTTTCGCTTCAACTGTATCGTCCTTGTTCACGATTTAGATTCTGTAAAAACACCCGTCGATGTTTTATTCCGGTTGGTGTGGTGCTGCAGTCCGGTTTGTAGTGAATGAGAAACAGCAGATGAAGCAACATAGAAAATAAACCAAAGTTTTATGACGGAGGAGAGAAGCACGAACAGCCAAAAGCCTCGCAGCCGGGCGCCACCATGTTGAATCTCGTATGGTCTCGCGAGGTTTACGTTACCAGTGGGCAACGTTGCCATATCTCTCAAAAAACCGGAAACAGGATAATAAATAAAAACTGAGATATCTGTTCTTTAACAATCAATCAATACCTTCATGAAATGGAATTAATTTAATTTGAAATAACAAAGAACAAATTCAGTTTACGCCTAAGCTGAGCAGATATAAATCATAGTTTCACAAAATGTTTTCCCTGTTCCTTGTTCGGAAGAGTGAATAGTAAAGGTCAATAGTTTGTTTGATGTCAATTCCAATAATACTGAAATCTTTAAGTGCAGAGCATATGACACATAAAACACATACTGAGTGTGTATGGTTAACTCTTGTGTCAAACAAGGGAATACAGATTACATATGCTGACCATCTTTCAGATCTGTGTCCCTTCCTCCACTAAGGATTCCTGCCAGTTTCTTACTTGCTCGTAGCCAGGATTTAATAAATATTGAGGTCATGTATCATTTTGAGGGTTTAAATAACACAACACTGATTGATTTTTTAAATTAAACTTCCCTCTTAATTTTGATTCTTTATTCCCAACAAACCTTCAAAATTCAGTTAACTGCATTGTTTTACTGGACTGATTTGCTGAAGTGCAGTCTGATCACATGACAACAGCAGGATAGCGTATTTTTTTCCCTTGACCCAAAACAGTTACAAATTGAAACAAGTTTCATTCAAGTTTCTCCAGTGAGTCATCGAGACAAGCAACTTAGCAAAACACTGTTAAAACAGATGAGATGATACGCATTTGATTAAAACTAACTAGAGTAGCGGTAAGTCAGTCAGGATGATTGAGGTGGGAAAACATTAAAAATGCTCTTCAGATGGATTTATCTTTAGCGAACTTTATTGCAAGCATCTCATACTAAGCAGTGTGTTAGGTTCTGTACCTTACATGTCACAAATGTCAATCAATTATATGTGACAGCTCTTACCCTTTCAGGCTAATCTATGAATAAAGAGCAGCTCTTTGCTGTGGAGACCAGTTGCCTCTGTATACTTGAACCTATTTGTAAATGCTGTAGAAAAAACTTGGAGTGAGACAGATTCTTGTAACTTTTCTTTATTTATCATTGCAACCATGAAATGCAAAGACAAAAACTAAATTCAGGAGGGATTTCTTTAAACATAAGAGAAATAAAAACAATTGAGAAATACACACGCCTTCCACCTGTGAAATGTCTAACCTGAAAGAACTTTAGTATGTCTTGAGTCTTGCCTGTTGACTTAAATCCTTTCTCACTAACCTCACAGTCACATAGTTTCTCTAGAGAGGGAACCTTTGTGTGTTATTTCAGATTTCCATGCTGTGCAACCAATGTCCTACAAATGTCACAAACACTTCTCTCCTGTATGGACTCTCATGTGTCTCTTCACACCTCCCTGTCTTGTAAAGATTTTTCCACAATCACCACAGCGAAATTGTTTCGCACAATCACCACAGCGAAATTGTTTTTCCTGTGTGGACTTTCATGTGTGCCTTCATACGATCCTGTCTTGTAAAGCCTTTCCCACAATTGTCACAAGCAAATGGTTTCTCTTCTGTGTGAACTTTCATGTGTGCCTTCATGTGATCCTGTCTTGTAAAGCTTTTCCCACAATTATCACAAGCAAATGGTTTCTCTTCTCTGTGGAGTCTCACGTGTGGAATAAGACTTTTCTCTTGTGCAAATCTTTCCCCACAATAGTCACAGCCAAATGGTTTCTCCACTGTGTGGACTTTCATGTGTCTCCTCAACTGTCTCTGCTCGTTGAATCTTTTCCCACAAACATCACAAACAAATGGTTTCTCTCCTGTGTGGACTCTCACGTGTGTCTTAAGATGTTCCTTCTGGGTGAATTTCTTCCCACAAACATCACAACCAAATGGTTTCTCTCCAGTATGGACTCTCATGTGTCTCTTCACACTTTCCTGCCTTGTAAAGATTTTCCCACAATCACCACAGCAAAATGGTTTGTCTCCTGTGTGGACTATCATGTGTCTCTTCAGATATTCCTGTCTTGTAAAGCTTTTCCCACAATTATCACAAGCAAATGGTTTCTCTCCTCTGTGGACTCTCATGTGTGGAATAAGGTTTTTCTCTTGTGCAAATCTTTCCCCACAATAGTCACAGCCAAATGGTTTCTCTACTGTGTGGACTTTCATGTGTCTCCTCAACTGTCTCTGCTCGTTGAATCTTTTCCCACAAACATCACAAACAAATGGTTTCTCTCCTGTGTGGACTCTCACGTGTGTCTTAAGATGTTCCTTCTGGGTGAATTTCTTCCCACAAACATCACAACCAAATGGTTTCTCTCCAGTATGGACTCTCATGTGTCTCTTCACACTTTCCTGCCTTGTAAAGATTTTCCCACAATCACCACAGCAAAATGGTTTGTCTCCTGTGTGGACTATCATGTGTCTCTTCAGATATTCCTGTCTTGTAAAGCTTTTCCCACAATTATCACAAGCAAATGGTTTCTCTCCTCTGTGGACTCTCATGTGTGGAATAAGGTTTTTCTCTTGTGCAAATCTTTCCCCACAATAGTCACAGCCAAATGGTTTCTCTACTGTGTGGACTTTCATGTGTTTCCTCAACTGTGCCTGCATGATGAAGCTTTTTCCACAAACATCACAAGCAAATGGTTTCTCTCCTGTGTGGATTCTCATGTGTAACCTAAGATATCCCTGCTTGGTGTATCTGTTCCCACAAACATCACAAGCAAATGTTTTCACTTCAGTGTGGACTCTCATGTGTCTGCTCAAACGTTGCCCTTCCTTAAATCTTTTTCCACAAACATCACAACCAAATGGTTTCTTTCTTGTGTGGACTCGCATGTGTGGAATAAGATTTGCCCGTTTTGCAAATCTTTTCCCACAATCACCACAGCGAAATGGTTTCTCTCCTGTGTGGACTCTCAGGTGTCTCTTCAGATATCCCTGACATTTAAAGCTTTCCCCACAGTAACGACAACCAAATGGTTTCTTTCTTATGTGGACTCTCATGTGTCTCTTCAGATGTCCCTTCAGGATAAATCTGTTCCCACAAACATCACAAGCAAATGATTTGTCTCCTGTGTGGACTCTCATGTGTTCCCTCAGATGATGCCGTTCCCCAAATCTTTTTCCACAAACAACACAACCAAATGGTTTATCTCCTGTGTGTATTCTCATGTGTTTCTTCAGATCGCACTGCTGGGTGAATCTCTTCCTACAAACATCACAAGTGAATGGTTTCACTCCGGTGTGGGCTCCCATGTGCCTCCTAAGACTTCCCAGTACTGTAAATCTTTTACCACAAACATCACAACCAAATGGTTTACGACCTTTCAGGAATCTTTCCCCAGTACTACATCCCACATCACTAACATGAGTTTCCAAATGTTTCAGAGCATTTAAACCTGACTGAGGCGTCCTGGTCTCCTCTGACCCACTGTCACCCTCTTTAGTTTCAGGTCCAGAATCTTGCCACTCACCAGAACTGACATCAGTCTCAGAACAGTCCCAACCCTCTTCATCAGTTTTTAGCTGTGGATGACTATCTGGTTCTTGTTTACTGACAGAATCAGATCCTCCACTGTCCCCTTCATCAGTTTCAGTTTTTATCTGTGTTGTTGAGCTGCTGGCTGGAGGCTCTGCCTCTCTGTTGTCCTCAGTTTGGCTTTGATGAAGCTCTGAAAGCTGAGGTTTCTCTTCATCATTTTCACTCTTCACAGGAACAGCAGTAGATGGGAACCTGGATATATCAGTCTCCTTCAGTCCATTAAACTGCTCTCCCTTCTGACTGGTCCAGTGTTCTTCCTGTTCCTCCTTCATGTGTAGGGGCTCTGGGTCTGTCTGTTCCTGGCTAGGGCACCACTCCGGGGAAACCTCTTCTTTAACCACAAACAGCTGCTGGACATCTGAGGGGAACACTGACACAAACACAGGGATGTTGGGAGCCATTTCCTAGGACATTAAGAACAAATTCAAAATCAATAAGAACTAAACAATTGCATGAAATATGGAGTTCTCAGATGGACCCAGGACTAGATGAGTCCAATTACTTTTTCATGGTACAAGGTAGTGCTGTGTGATATGGATAATCTGGATATATCCTCATAACGATATATATATCCAGATATACGATAGATAGATAGATAGATAGATAGATAGATAGATAGATAGATGGATAGATAGATAGACAATTTAGAGATGGCATCTGTAATTCGTGCTGTCTGCGGGACCGTTTGTCATAAGGGGTACCTATTTTCAACAATACTTTTAGGCTTGTTTGGTGTGTTTTTGTCTTTTCCTCACGTTGTGGTTTTGAGGTAACATTAGCGCTCAGCTCATGCTGTGTCTTTACGTGGTAGGAAAGATTACATGTGTGTCGCCAGTAACAGCTTGTTGGCGGCATGTTTTGCAGATCACCGTTGTCTGGTCAGTGTCCGACTTTTAAAACCGAAACCAAAGCCATATGATGGAATTCCGTTTCCCCCTTTTCGGCACCAAATCCTCTTGGGGTTCTGCTTCTGTGTCCGTGTCAGATGCAACGTTACTCGTAACATTATTTTCGTCTTCCATTGTGCTCTCCTCCGCCTCGCCGCTTTGCCTCTGTTTACTGCCGAGTGATCGATGCTGTAAATTAGTTCTTGCATGTGATGTAAAAATTCTACCACAAAACAGTAACGTTGCTGCAGTTACATTCGCTTGCATACAATAAACTTGTTTTGAACTCAAAATTTGGATATCCAACAGTCATTCTGACGTAACATGGCATATTAAATAACAACCGTAGTGTACATTAACATTAGTGTAGCAATAGTGCTAATCAAGTAGCCTACACGTTAAAATTACGATATAAACAGAGGGTTATATCCAACGGTAGACACTTTCATATCGCACTACGTTATATATCGTATAATCGCACAGCTCTAGTACAAGGAATCCAATCCCCAAAGAATCACTTCCACTGAAGTTAGTTATTCCCTCACAGGATCCAGGACAACAACACGTTCAATTGTAGTGATGGTAATGAGCAGCAAGGTAGTCTTTACACCTTCTTTTCACATCATTGTCTTCTAAATTTCCATTCTTTATTCTCAACAAACTTTTATTTGGTGAACTGCGTCGTTTTTGGTGCCACTCTAGATTGACTTACTGTGATCTTGTGACCACTGCAGCATAACATAAATGTGTCCCAAAACAGTTACAAATCAGGGTGAGCAGCGTGTGCAAAATGTGCAAGCTGTGCACAATACAGGACAACAGTCCAAAGGTGGAGAATCCAAGAGAAGATTTTAGTGCTCAAGACACAAAAACGCTTCTGGACAGCTTTACTTGTTGCTCAAATACAAATAGGTGAGCACGTAGAAGAGAGAAACTGCAAGTTATTCCATTGTATCATAACATGCCATGACATGGCTTAGAACAGTAGTCGAATAGGGCTTTTCATTGTACTCAACCAACTCTAGCTCTGCACAACAAAGCTGATGGTCTTAAACACGCCTGTTAACTGAAAAGCATTCCAGATGACTACCTCATGAATCTGATTGAGAGAATACCAGAAGTGTGCAAAGCTCATCAAAGCAAAAGGTGGCTACTTTGAAGAATATAAAATATAAATCATATTCTAGTCTCATGGATTTTTTGCCAAGCTTCTCTCAAGTTTTACTCATTCAAATAATCAATCATCTACAGAACTTTTTAGTAGGCTTTTTTTACTTCTTCTTCTTCTCATCATTATTATCATTATTATTATTATTATTATTATTATTATTATTATTATATTATTTATAATAATAATAATAATGTTTAAAGTGAGTCTCTTATCGTTTAACAGAAAAATACATCATACAAACAGCAACTTTTGCAGCCTTGTGTCAGTCTGATGGCGAGGCTGATCGCCTTTCTGTCATCTCTAACAAGTGTTAATAATCAAAGAAGCTCTGAGGCTTTACATTTGTTCTATATGTTATAATACAAGATTTCAGCATTGAGCTACAATCAGGCTACATTCATGATTTTGTAGTCAAACTAACCATAAACTTCCTATTGGTCATCATTATAAAGTTTCAGGGCGTTCCTGTAACCATGGTAACTCGCGGTGCCAGAGGGGAGGGAGAGACGCTGAATGAAGACAAAGTCCAGACTATAGTTGTTATTTCACACATGTAGCACACAACAGGAGACTCTGTGTCAGACGAGTTCTCACGTGTTGACTAAACTCAAAAACTAATTGGTAACGTAGCAGCGCGACCAGTCCTTGCTAGCTAAGCAGCTAAACTTTAGCGCCGCTCCGTGTTTAGATCCCGCCCTATGTGGGTCACTACACTGTCATTGGTCAGGCAGCACACGCTGTTAACGACACCATTGGCTGTAGAGTGTGACAATCTGTAAATAAACATCAGCCAACACTTGCTCTCCTTCTGAATCATCATTTGAAGTACTAACGTGGAAGCTTGATATTTACCTGAGCTGGAGGGTGAACTTTGTCGGAGTCTTTTGTTGCTCCGAGTCGAGCGAGTTATTCCCGTTTTCGCTCCGTCTGTATCGTCCCTGTTCATGATTCAGATTCTGTAAAAACACCCGTCGATGTTTTATTCCGGGTGGTGTGGTGCTGTAGTCCGGTTTGTAGAGAATGAGAAACAGCAGATGAAGAAAAATAGAAAAGAAACCGAAGTTTTATGACGGAGGAGAGAAGCTCGAACAGATAAAAGCCTCACAGCCCGGCCGCTGCCATCTTGGATCTCGCGCGGTCTCGCGAGGGTTACGTTCCCAGTGAGTCAGTGTGGCCAGATCTCACGAGAGAAACAGGAAACAGGATGAGAAATACAAACTGAGATATCTGTCCTTTCACTCAGTCAGTACTTTCATGTGATGGAATTCATTTATTTTAAATAACAGTTTAGAACAAATTAAGTTTACGCCTCAGCTGAGCAGATATAAGTCACAGTTTTCATATAGATTTTCACTTGTTCGTTGTTTGGAACAGGGAATTATACAGGTTGGTAGTTTGTTTGATGCAAATTCCAATAATAATCGAATAATCGAACAGTCTTATTTTTTTCTCACTGTATCCTGCTGATGGGTTGAAGTGTGGTGGAGTAGCTGGTGCTCAACTGCAGCACCAACATGCAGCAATTAAAATAATGTATGATAATAATTAAATAAATAAATATTTGAACACATCTTAAATGTGTTGAATCTCGAAAATCCTGGGTTCCAGTGGCTATTGGCCTTCTTAACAACTGATAGCACTGTGGTCATTTTAACTCCTTGTTTTTATCCAGTGTGGCTCTGTTGCACTTTGTTTGTTTGTTTGTTGGATTGATGTTAATTGTTGACCTGTGTCGTTGTCCCATGTCATCCATGTTGTTGTGTATTCCATCATCACTCTTTTAATTATTAGCTTCATGTCATCGTTTTTGTCACTTGTGTATTTTTTGCTGTTGTTTTTGCTGCTGGCTGCAACGCAAATTGCCCTCCGAGGACAATAAAGATCTCTTGACTTGATTTGAATGTGTATGGTTCACTCTCGTTTAAAACAAGGGAATACAGATTACATATGCTGACCATTTTTCAGATCTGTGTCCTTCCTTCCATCCTTCTTCCATTAAGGATTCCTGCCAGTTTCTCACAGGGTTGTAGTCAGGATTTTAGAAATATTGAGGTCATGCGTTGTTTTGAGAGTTTCGACAGAAGCCAGGATTCAACAGAATCTAAGTGCCATTTTCAAATCACACATTTTCATGTCAGGTTCTTATTACATTATAATCACCTTCACTGTTGAACAAACTGACTGGAGCCAGGAACACTGTTGTTTTACCGTTTGTTTTTCTTTCATGCCTGGGTGTGAGGTATGTCTTTTTTCAGTTTTCCCTGCTGTGCAACTCATTTGCCACAAACATCACAAATATTTCTCTCTTTACTCATGTCTCTTTAGACCTCCCTGATGTGAAAATCTTTTTCCACAATCACCTCAGCCAAATGGTTTATTTCCTGTTTGCAGGGGTGCCGCCAGGGGGGGAAAGGTTAGGACGATTCCAAGGGCCCGGCACTGACGGGGGGCCCTTTGAGACATGGGCAACCTATACAAGAGCCCAACTAGATTTTTTTTTCATGGGGCCCAAAATCCCTGGCAGCGCCCCTGCTGTTTCTACTCTCATGTGTCTCTTCAGGATTAACTGTCTTTTGAAGCTTTCCCCACAAACATCACAACCAAATGGTTTCTCTCCATTGTGGACTTGCAGGTGTCTATGAGTTCTCTTAAAGTTAAATCTTGTCCCATAAACATCACGTCAAATTGGTTTCCTGCCAACGTTTGCACTCTTCTGCAAGTTAGTCTCCAAACAGTTTGAACTTTTTTCAGCAGTATACGGCTGTGGATGACCATCTGGATCTCAGGTTGTGGAAGGTTTAGATCCTCGACTGTCCTCTCCATAAGCTTCATTTGTTTAATTTGCGCTGCTGGTTGGTCTCTGTTGTCTTTCACTTGTCTATTATGAAGCTGTGATGATGGAGATATCGCATCATCCCCACTCTTCACAGCAGCAGATGATGACCTGGTGATGTCAGCCTCCTCCAGCCCATTCAGTTCCTCAGCACAGAGTTCTTCATGTTCCTCTTTTATGTGCAGGGGCTCTGTGTCCTCCTGGTCCAGGTTGGGACTCCACTCAGAAGAAACCTCTTCTTTAATCAGAGACAGCTGCTGGAGATCTGAAGGTGATACTAAAAAATACAAAGAAATGTTGGCAGCCATTTCCTAGGAGAGTCATGATAACAAGTCGTAAATCAATAACAATTATGTGAAGACGGGAGTTCTCCTGAGAAATGCTAGGATCCAGGACAATATGAGTCCTCTGGCTTTTTTATGGTGCAATGAATCAAATGCCCAGTAAATCACATTTTCGCAGAGGATTGATTTTTTAAAATTAAACTTCCCTCTAAATTTTCATTCTTTATTCTCAACAAACCTTCAAAATTCAGTTAACTGCATTATTTTACTGGACTGATTTGCTGAAGTGCAGTCTCATCACATGACATCAGCAGGATAACCTTTTTTTTTCCGTGACCCAAAATGCTGTAGAAAAAACTTAGAGTGAGACAGATTCTTGTAACTGTTCTTTATTTTTCATGGCAACCACAAAATGCAAAAGACAAAACATAAACGCAGGAGGAATTTCTTTAAACAATGAAGAGAAACATAAGAGAAATACAAACAAGTACAGAGAATACACGCTGTTGGGAAGCAATATTGAGCCTGAAATTAGTCAAATTGTCAAAATTATAAAAATATCAGTAATTAGATAAGAGGGAAGGTGTGAATCCGAGCACTGACCATCTCAACCAGCTGTTATTATAATGGGATTGTGCAAAATACTCACAGATGCTGCTCAGTTGAAATCAACAGTGTTCATTACAGTTTTCTTCCAAAACACAAACAACCTACTTTAACAACTGGACTTTACTTTTACTGGATTAGCCTGAATGAGCTCATGGCAAGTGTAATAACACAGTTAGCATGCATTACAGTCAACCATAAGTAGGCCTCGACGGTCCCTTCACACGAAACAATAAACAAAACAAAAGCGCACTATATTCTATCTGATTCTTCCCAAACAGTAGCCTCTTATTTGGGTCACTCGTGGTGACTGGCGTGTATCCCATCTGAATCTGAACTCCAAATCATTTAGGAGTGAGCGCCGGGTCAGCTCTAGCATCCTAAAAGCTGACAGCAGGCTGTATCACAGCGTTAAGTGGACTTGATGGAAGGACCGGACCTCGGGTGTTTCGTCTCCTTCTGAAGATGATCTCTTCCTTCTGCAGGCAGTGAGGAAACAAAAACAGTCTCTGTCTCGTCTAGCGATGAGGGAACTGAAGCTTTGCTCATACAAAGGGAAAAATGGTTCTCAAAGTTGCACCCTTATGGCAGCGTAATGCTCCCTTGGACTGTGACTTTCAGTGAGGTCTCCTGACCTTTAAACTGGGAGTGACTTCATTGTGATCCTTGTGGAGCTTCCAGGCTCACAGTCAATAGGGATCAGGTGAAAGTCTTGGGGGCAGGTCACCCTGAGTCACAGTTTTTCACACCTTTTGGGCCTTAGTTTTGTTCTTTTGTTCTGCAGCTCCTTGTCACCTAGTAGTCAGGCTTCTGATTTTCCAAAGGCCTTCTCCTTGTTTGAGGCCATGTGGGGCAAGGCCCAACAACGCCTTCCACCTGACATGTCTAACCTAAGAGGACTTTAATGTGTCGTGAGTCTTGCCTGTTGACTAAATCCTTTCCCACTATCCTCATAGTCAAATGGTCTCTCTACAGTGTGAACCCCTTTTTCATATTTCCATGCTGTGCAACTAATTTCCCACAACCGTCACAAACATTTCTATGCTGTGTGGACTTTCATGTGTGACTTAAGATTTCCCTGCTGAATGAATCTCTTCCCACAAACATCACATGCAAATGGTTTCTCTCCTGTGTGGACTCGCATGTGTGGGATAAGATTTGCCCGTTCAGCAAATCTTCTCCCACAATCACCACAGCCAAATGGTTTTTCTCCTGTGTGAACTCTCATGTGTGTCTTCAGATTTTCCTGGCCTGTAAAGCTTTTCCCACAATCACCACAGCTAAATGGTTTCTCTCCTGTGTGGACTCTCATGTGTCTCTTCAGATTTCCCAGTGCTGTAAATCTTTTACCACAAACATTACAACCAAATGGTTTCTCTCCTGTGTGGACTCTCATGTGTCTCTTCAGATTTCCCTGCAGGATGAATTTGCTACCACAAACATCACAAACAAAAGGTTTCTCTCCTGTGTGAACATTCATGTGCCTCCTATGACTTACCAGTGCTGTAAATCTTTTACCACAAACATCACAACCAAATGGTTTCTCTCCCGTGTGAACTCTCATGTGTCTCCTCAGACTTTGCCGTTCCCTTAATTTTTTTCCACAAACATCACAACTGAATGGTTTCTCTCCTGTGTGGACTCTCATGTGCCTCCTCAGATTTCCCAGTATTGTAAATCTTTTACCACAAACATCACAACTAAATGGTTTATCTCCTTTCAGAACTCTTTTCCCAGCATTACATCCCACATCAATTACAGGAGTTTCCAAATATTTCAGAGCATTTAAACCTGACTGGGGCGTCCTGGTCTCCTCTGACCCACTGTCACTCTCTTTAGTGTCATCTCCAGAATCTTGCCACTCACCAGAACTGACATCAGTCTCAGAACAGTCCGAACCCTCTTCATCAGTATTTAGCTGTGGATGACTATCTGGTTCTTGGTTCCTGGAAGGTTCAGATCCCCCACTGTCCTCGTCATCAGTTTCAGTTTTTATCTGTGTTGCTGAGCTGCTGGCTGGAGGCTCTGCCTCTCTGTTGTCCTCAGTTTGGCTTTGATGAAGCTCTGAAAGCTGAGGTTTCTCTTCATCATCTTCACTCTTCACAGGAACAGCAGTGGATGGGAACCTGGACATATCAGTCTCCTTCAGTCCATCAAGCTGCTCTCTCTCCTGACTGATCCAGTGTTCTTCCTGTTCCTCCTTCATGTGTAGGGGCTCTACGTCCATCTGTTCCTGGCTAGGGCACCACTCTGGGGAAACCTCCTCTTTAATCACAAACAGCTGCTGGACATCTGAGGGGAACACTGACACACACACACCACACACACACACACACACACACACACACACACAGATGTTGGGAGCCATTTCCTAGGACATTAAGAACAAATTTGAAATCAATAAGAGCGAAACAATTGCATGACAGATGGCGGGTAATGGAGGCTAGGGAAGGCTGAGCCTTCCCAAATTTTATTCTGGAAAATTGTGAAAATCATGTATAATAATATGCACATAATGTGTGCATATTATTCTACATGATTTCATGTAAATGCAGCGGGTGATGGCCTGGCTGCTGCTGGGCGTCGATATGCAGGCACCTGTTCATTTTTTTTATTACCGTTTATTTGTTTCAATCACTGAACAGACCAGGCAGCAATTTGGTACAGGTGTTTAATTCCTTCTTCTCAAAAATCCGGGATTAATTCTCCAGCTTCTCAGTGAATTCTCTGGCATCCTTCTGCAAGTGAAGTTGTTGCAGCGGAGGAAACGATTCAGCCAACCAGCACTCACTGCAAACTCCTCATCTCTGCTGTCACTCACGGTGGCGCACATTTGTTTCGCCATCACCCTGATCCTTTTGCGGCACACTCTCGTGGCGTGCCCGTTTGCTGATAACTCATTCCCGCATGTTTATCTCAGGCTCCTCGCTAGCCTTCTTCCTCCCTCCACCAGGCAGCCTGGCCCTTTGCTGTCCTCCTCGTACAGACGCTGAAGCTCCATTTGATTTTTTTGCCAGTCTCTCACTCTCTTCTGGTCGACAGAGAAACGTCTAGCGGCTGCTTCTCCCGAGTTTTCCTCTGCATATTTTACAAGGGAAAGTTTGAATTTCAAGTCCTACTTTTTATTTTTTTGCTGCACCGGAGCCATGGCGATCATCAAGGTGATACTGACTGACAGAAAGCAGCGCAATACGTGAAAAAGGCGAAGAAGTTAAACATGCAGTGTCAGAGGTCGCGTCTCCTTCCTTTACTTAAAACAATTATATAAATTAGACCCGACACTTATTTGGAACCAGCGGTTATGCATCGGAATATACACCCAGCTTTTAAAGGGAACCCTGCGGTTATTTGGTAATATACGGTAGCTACCAAGGCAAGGCGCAGCAGAATAAATAAATAAAGTAAAATAAAATAAAAAACGGCCGTCCATTGCCCATTATTGATCGGCCCACCGGGAAAAATCCCGGCACTCCCAGATGACCAGTCTACCCCTGCAATAGCAGTTCTCTTGAGTGGCTGTGTGTGTGTGTGTGTGTGTGTGTGTGTGTGTGTGTGTGTGTGTGTGTGTGTGTGTGTCGTGCAGTGCGCACGAGCATGCGCTTGTGTTTAGGGGCACAAAAAAAATATTTGCACCGGGGCCTATCACCATGATGTTACGCTACTGACTGAGACTATTGCATATAGTTAATTATATATTCAATGATCAGCAGTTTCATCCTTGCGCTGTGTGATCAGGCAGCCTTCCCAGACGTCAGGCCCACCCGCGGCCTATGGACCACGGCCTCCTGGGACCATCTACCATTTCCGGGCTCCTGCTGCCTTGAAATACTGACTGATCTGGATCGTCACACCCTGGGCTCTGGTGGATCATTGCTCTCCTCTGCTTCACTATCTCCTCATGTGTATATTTCTGTAAATCTTGATGCCTCTCTCTGTCTATTACTAATTATCTCGTGTGGCCAGCCATCTTCTAGGTCACCCTGGTGGACAGGAGGTTGTGTGGCTCGGGCACCACTTGGTGATGCCTCGTCCTGCTCAGTCGTCTCCTGGATCCACTCACTTTACATATAACTTGTATCAGACTTTCTGTTAATGTAACTTGTAAACTGTGATTTGTTGCACTTTTCTGTACACGCGACATCTATTGCATGTCTTTCCATCCTGGAAGAGGGATCCTTCCTCTGTGGCTCTTCCTGAGGTTTCTTCCATTGTTTTTTTTTTTTCAGAAGGGATTTTCAACATGTGAAGATTTTCTTCACTCGAATCGAGGGTCTCAGGACAGAGGATGTTGTTCACTAGACATGTAGACGTTGCACTCTTACAACAATGACAACTGCAGATGCAGGAGACCCATCAACAGAACTTGACTGAAGATTTAAGTTATTGTTATATTACATTGTTAAAACATTTTTAAATTTGACAATATAGTGTGGTACGTTGTGAACAAAGGTCAGATATTCTATTGCATAAAAGTCTAGTCTTAAAATGGCATAGCAACCTGTGCTTTGAAAATAATAGATGTAAAAACTGAGAATTGAATCGAACCGTGACCCTAGAATCGGGGATTTGGAGAATCGTGACAGCCCCAGTCTTTACGCCTTCTTTTCACATCATTTTCTTCTAATTTTCCATTGTTTATTCTCAACAACTGTTCCTTATTTAGTCAACTGCATTGTTGCTGGTGCCACTCTAGATTAAATTAGTGTGATCTTATGATAACAGACGGAGAACATAATTTTTCAGCGACCCAAAACAGTTACAAATCAGGGCGAGCAGTGTGTGCAAAACAGGACAACAGCACAAAGGTGGAGAAGCAAAGAGAAGATTTCAGTGCTCAAGACACAAAACGCTTCTGGACAGCTTTACCTGTTGCTCAATTGCAAATAGGTGAGCACATAGAAGAGAGAGACTGCAACTAATCCCGTTGTATCATAATATGCAATAATATGGATGAACAGTAGTTGAATAGGGCTATTCACTGTATTGAACTGTGTACCAACCCTCGCTCTGCACAACAAAGCTGCTGGTCTTAAACACATCAAGAAGGCAAGAACCTGCACAAATTAACTGTTGACAATGCAAACCTGTTAACTGAAAAGCATTCCAGGTGACTACCTCGTGAGTCTGATTGAGAAAATGCCAAAAGTGTGCAAAGCTCATCAAAGCAAAAGGTGGCTACTTTGAAGAATATAAAATATAAGTCATATTCTGGTCTATTTAAACTACTTTATGTTTACTTTGAAAACAAAATCATCCTTTGTAATAACCTGAAAGCTTGATATTTGGTGCAGAAGACTGGTGAAACTCCCGAGTGCAAAACGGAGGATGATCTATAAACTGAGATCACAGATGGTCTGTGTGGAGTTTTAATAGTCTGTGTTAGTTTTGGGTTTCGGACAGTCTTCAGCATTCACACACTTCTGCAACCGCAACGTCCGCAAAAGTCCGGACATTTGGATGCAGCTTAAGTCGCGGACTTGTATAACGTTATAACACGGTGGTGTAGGAGGTGTGGGTGGTGGTGTACCTGAGCTGGACGGTGAACTTTGTCGGAGTCTTTTGTTGCTCCGAGTCGAGCGGGTTATTCTCGTTTTCGCTGCGACTGTATCGTCCTTGTTCATGATTCAGATTATGTAAAAACACCCGTCGATGTTTTATTCCGGTTGCTGTGGTGCTGTAGTCCGGTTTGGAGCGAATGAGAAACAGCAGATGAAGAAAAATAGAAAAGAAACCAAAGTTTTATGACGGAGGAGTGAAGCTCGGACGGGAAAAGCCTAGCAGCCGGGCGCCGCCATCTTGAATCTCGTACGGTCTCGCGAGGGTTGCGTTCCTAGTGGCGCAGCGTTGCCAGATCACACGAGAGAAACTGGAAACAGGATAATAAATAAAACCTGAGATATCTGCTCTTTAAAAGGATCCCCGGCTATGAAGACTTGTAGTTCTTAAAAGATAAATGTTAGTATCAGTTATAATAAAGTGATATAAAAAAGTGATATAAAAAACCTTCTTCATGTCTTCGTTTTTATAAAATTTGTAAAAAATAGTTTAACTCGTAGGTCGCCATTGTCTATTGTCTAAGCCATCACTTTATACAACAACTCTCTCACCTCTGCCTGATAGAGAACTCTGGTCTCTCTACTGTTTTGTTGTATATATTATTATTGTTTATTGTTTATAGCACACTGTGCACTGTATATATACACTATGTATATATTGGATTCTATTTATGTTATGTACGAAGTGTTTTATTTGTGGACCCACAACTGCTGTAACAAAATAATTTCCCAGTCTGGGATCATTAAAGTATTTCTATCTATCTATCTATCTATCTATCTATCTATCTATCTATCTATCTATCTATCTATCTATCTATCATTGTTGTTAACGTCGCAATGCACTCTGGGTAGTGACGTCAAATGGTTGCACTGGTGGGCTTCGGGACCCTGTTGTGACTGTTCAGCGACATAAACATGTCATCTGTTCAGCCTTTTCAATTTGAACCCGAGCGAAACATTAATGAGGAGGACAGCACTGACAATGTTTCACAAAACGAGCCTCAAAATGAAGAGCAAGAAAGACGGGATGAGGCGAGAGTGGGACAAAACCGGTGGTGTACGTGCGGCAACTGCGTCTCCATGGTAACCGAAAGGGAAAGTGTTTGTTGTCAAGAGCTCCAATTTTTGTCAGCAGATGTTCACGGTAAGCTATTGTGTGATAAAACTTATTCCAATATCAATAATTTTGGAGTTTATTAGCATCCAGAGCTGTCGTGTGCTTTACAGATAATTAGGATATACAGTGAAACGCACGACTTTGATCATTTTTGCAGATATCCCGTGCATCACAGCACACAAAAAACTTTGATGCAGTTTGCCTCAACCGAGACGTCTTATGGGCTGCCCTCGTCA
Organism: Diplodus puntazzo; assembly: GCA_963678695.2. NCBI lineage: Eukaryota > Metazoa > Chordata > Actinopteri > Spariformes > Sparidae > Diplodus > Diplodus puntazzo. The sequence goes on along the minus strand of OZ023176.1, from coordinate 25,109,931 downwards.
GCCTCCACGACACTGTAACGTTACACTTACTGACTGCTTACCTGACTGAAGAGGTGAATTATCAGCTTCCTCTGTGACCAGTGGCGTGTCCGATGGTTCGCCCAACGTTACAGAAGCGGCAGCTGCAGCAGCGGGTTGTCTGCTCAGGAGAGCATCCAGCGTCTCTTGTCTATGGCGCTTTTTAACGCGCATTTCACTCGCTCTCCGAGAGCGTTTAGGCTCCTTATGTGGGAAAATTGTCGGAAAAGCATTTGGTTTTAGTCTTCGTTTATACCCAGCCGCTCCGGTGAGCTCTTTCGGCAGTTGCGGTCGACCAAGAGCCTCAAATGCATCTGGAGAAAAATGTCGAGAACACAGCCGCGGATCTTTGGGAAGTTGTGTCCGTCCACAGGCATCTTCCCAGTCCTGTCTCCTCTTCTTGTCAGTAGGAAAGCAGTGTAAACTCACATCACTCCCCTTGTTGCCTTTTGACTGGAAATTGCATCCAAAAGCAGCACAATGTGGCATTTTACTAAACTGTGCGCACGTAAACAAACGCTAGCGTCAATAGCTATTCTACCAAGTGCAACCATTTTACGTCATCGCCCCCAGAGTGCATTGCGCGAGGAAAACATGGCGTCCTACGTAGGTCAAAATATGTGCTAAATATTATAGATTTTTTAATCAATGGCAATATTTTATGTGTTTCTAACAACATATTTTAGTACAAGAGAACAATTGTGGCTTATTGGGGCCTACAAGTCATTATAACCGGGGTTTCTTTTAACAATCAATCAAGACCTTCATGTAATGGAATTCATTTATTTTTAAATAACAAAGAATTGAACAATTTCAGTTTACGCATCAGCTGAGCAGATATAAATCATAGTTTCACATAATTTTTTACCTGTTCATTGTTCGGAACAGTGAATTATATTTTTCAATAGTTTGTTTGATGTAAATTCCAATAATAATAAAATCTTTAAGTGCACAGCTGATGACACAGAAAGCAAGTCTTATTTCTTCTCACTGTAACCTGCTGATGGATTGAAGTGTGGTGGAGTAGCTGGTGCTCAACTGCAGCACCAACATGCAGCAACTTAAAAATAACATATGATAATAATTAAATAAATGAATGTTTGAACACATCTTGAATGTGTATAGTCAACTCTCATTTTTACGCAAGGGAATACAGATTACATATGCTGACCGTCTTTTTGTGACCCAAAACAGTTAGAAATCTTAAAAACATTTTCTTCCAATTTTTTACAGCTATGGTTAAACATATAATGTCCGCTCTGTCGCTAGGGATCTAAACAACCACAATTGCTGATAAAAAAAATCTATCTTAATGTTTTTAAGTTTCATTCAAGTTTCTCCAGGGAGTCATCGAGACAAACGACTGAATAAAACACACTTTTACTGTTTAAACAGATGAGATAATGTGCTCTTGTTTACCACGAACTGGAGTTGTGGTAATTCAGTCAGGGTGATTAAGGTGGGAAAACATTAAAAATGCTCTTCAGATGTATTTATCTTCAGTGAACTTTATTGCAAGCATCTCATACTAAGCAGTCTGTTAGGTTCTGTACCTTAAAAGTCACAAATTTCAATCAATTATATGTGACAGCTCTTACCCTTTCATGCTTACCTGTGAATAAAGAGCAGCTCTTTGCTGTGGAGACCAGTTGTCTCTGTATACTTGAATCCATTTGCAAATGCTATGGAAAAAACTTGGAGTGAGACAGATTCTTGTAACTGTTCTTTATTTTTCATGGCAACCATGAAATGCAAAGACAAAACATAAACCCAGGAGGGATTTCTTTAAACAATTAATAGAAACATAAGAGAAATTCAAACAAGTAAGGAATACACACGCCTTCCACCTGTGAAATGTCTAACCTGAGATAGGGCTGAACGATATGGACAAAATTTCATATCTTGATATTCATGCCAGATATCTCGATATCGATATGATACGATATGACTACGGGTTCGGTGAAAACCAAGCATTTTTCAGAAAGATAAAGAGATTATTTTAAGCCATATACAAATGGTTGATAGAGAAATCTTTACCAAATAATCACAAACTCACTACAGAGACAAATATATTTGAAGTAACAACAGTGAAGGGAGGGAGAAGATCAAACGAACTATGTGCATTTTTACAAGATGAACGATGGCTTCAGCTGTCGATCCACAGCAAGCATGAAATAAGGTATGTGGTTGGCTGGCTGTAGCGGTGCATTCAAGGGCAATCGTAAAAATGATGTTTGTTGTGACTGCCAGAGCTGTCCATGCAGGGTAAGCGGGGGAAATCTATATCGTTTATATCGTTTCTTTTTCGATATGAATATCTTGAATGTTCATATCTAGATATAGATACGATGACGATATATCGCTCAGCCCTAACCTGAGAGAACTTTAATATGTCTTGAGTCTTGCCTGTTGACTAAATCTTTCCCATTAACCCCACAGTCAAATGGTCTCTCTACAGTGTGAACCCTCAGGTGTCTTTTCAGATTTCCCTGTCTTGAAAAGCTTTCCCCACAATAACCACAACCAAATGGTTTCTCTCCTGTGTGGACTCTCATGTGTCTCTTCAGATTTCCCTGTCTTGTAAAGTTTTCCCCACAATTAAAACAAGCAAATGTTTTCTCTACTGTGTGGACTGTCATATGTCTATTCAGATGGCTCTGGTGGATGAATCTGTTCCCACAAACATCACAAGCAAATGGTTTCTCTCCTGTGTGTATTATCATGTGTGACTTAAGGCATCGCTGCTGAGTGAATCTTTTCCCACAAAGATCACAAGCAAGTGGTTTCTCTCCTGTGTGGACTCGCATGTGTCTCTTCAGATATCCCAGCAGGATGAATCTGTTCCCACAAACATCACAAGCAAATGGTTTCTCTCCTGTGTGGACTCTCATGTGTCTCCTCAGACTTTGCCGGTCACCAAGTCTTTTTCCACAAAGATCACAACCAAATGGTTTTTCTCCTGTGTGGACCCTCATGTGTCTCTTCAGATGTCCCTGCCGGGAGAATCTCTTCCTACAAACATCACAACTGAATGGTTTCACTCCGGTGTGGACTCTCATGTGACTCCTCAGACTTCCCAGTGATGTAAATCTTTTACCACAAACATTACAACCAAATGGTTTATCTCCTTTCAGGACTGTTTCCCCAGCATTACATCCCACATCACTTACAGGAGTTTGCAAATATTTCAGAGCATTTAAACCTGACTGAGGCGTCCTGGTCTCCTCCGAATCTCGATCACTCTCTTTAGTTTCAGGTCCAGAATCTTGCCACTCACCAGAACTGACATCAGTTTCAGAACAGTCCGAACCCTCTTCATCAGTATTTACCCATGTATGACGATCTTGTTCTCGGCTCCTGGCAGGTTCAGATCCTCCACTGTCCTCTTCATCAGTTTCAGGTTTTATCTGTGTTGCTGAGCTGCTGGCTGGAAGCTCTGCCTCTCTGTTGTCCTCAGTTTGGCTTTGATGAAGTTCTGAAAGCTGAGGTTTCTCTTCATCATCTTCACTCTTCACAGGAACAGCAGTGGATGGGAACCTGAACATATCAGTCTCCTTCAGTCCATTAAACTGTTCTCCCTTCTGACTGGTCCAGTGTTCTTCCTGTTCCTCCTTCATGTGTAGGGGCTGTGGGTCAGCCGGTTCCTGGCTAGGGCACCACTCCGGGGAAACCTCTTCTTTAACCACAAACAGCTGCTGGACATCTGCGGGGAACACTGACAGAAACACAGAAATGTTGGGAGCCATTTCCTAGGACATTAAGAACAAATTAAAAATCAATAAGAACTAAACAGTTTTATGAAAGATTGAGTTCTCAGAAGGATCCAGGACTAGGTGAGTCCGCTGACTTTTTCAAGGTACAAGGAATCAAATCTCCAAAGAATCACTTCCAATAAAAATTAGCCATTCCCACACAGGATCCAGGACAACAACATGTTCAATTATAGTGATGATATTGAGCAGCAAGGTAGTCTTTACGCCTTCTTTTCACAGCTTTTTCTTCTAAATTTCGATTCTTTATTCTCAACAAACGTTCCTTATTTAGTCAACCGGATTGTTTTTGGTGCCACTCTAGATTGACTTAGTGTCATCCTGTGACAACAGCAGCATAATATAATTTTTGAGTGACCCAAAACACTTACAAAATCAGGGTGAGCAGCGTGTGCAAAATGCGCAAATGCCCAAAGACACAAAAACGCTTCTGGACAGCTTTACTTGTTGCTCAAATACAAATAGGTGAGCACGTAGAGGAGAGAAACTGCAAGTAATCCCATTGTATCATAACATGCCATAATATGGATTAGAACAGTAGTCGAATAGGGCTATTCATTGTACTCAACCAACCCTAGATCTGCACAACAAAGCTGATGGTCTTAAACACACCTGTTAACTGAAAAGCATTCCAGGTGACTGCCTCGTGAATCTGACTGAGAGAATGCCAAAAGTGTGCAAATCAACGCAAAAAGTGGGTACTTTGAAGAATATAAAATATAAATCATATTCTGGCCTCATGGATTAAAGCAAAAAAAAAATTTCTTTGACTGAAATGTTTTTTCGAGCTGTAGACAAGTCATATTCCCAATTTGTAATGTGTGAAACATGTTACAGGGCACGTTACTTGACACGTGCTAAAAGAGTGAGATAAGATTTACGGCCTCACGTCACACCATGTTCTCTAATGCAGACATCAAGTTTAAATATTTGACCAACAGTGTTTTACAGGAGGAGGATTATCTGAACAGCTGTTCTATTCACACTTAAATGTTTTTGTCTTTTCAATGTAATTTTCAATCTATGAAATCAAAATGTGCCTTTTTTTAGCCAAGCTTGTCTCAATTTTCACTCTTTCAAATAATCAACCATCTACAGAACTTTTCAGTACGCTATTTCTTTTTAAATTCTTCCTCTCCTCATCATTACCATCATTAATTATTATTATTATTAATATTGTTTAAAATGAGCCTCTTATCGTTTAACAGAAAAATACATCATACAAACAGCAACTTTTGCAGCCTTGTCAGTCTGGTGACGAGTTATCACCTTTCTGTCATCACTAACATACTGTTAATAAACAAAGAAGCTCTGAGGCTTTACATTTGTTCTATATGTTATAATACAAGATGTCAGCATTGAGCGACAATCAGGCTACATTCATGATTTTGTACAGTCAAACTAACCAGAAACTTCTTATTGATCATCATTATAAAGTTTCAGGGCGTTCCTGTAACCATGGTAACTCACAGTGTCAGAGGAGGGAGTGACGCTGAATGAAGACAAAGTCCAGACTATAGTTGTTATTTCACACATGTAGCACACAACAGGAGTCTCTCCATGTCAGACGAGTTCTCACATGTTGACTTAACCCAAAAACTAATTGAAATATCTACATTGACTGATCTCATAAGTCGCCTCTGTGAAGTTTGAATGACGGAAATCCGTCGTAGCGACGGAGAACTTTAGTCCATGTGATCAATTTGAACTCCTTTTATGTTTACTATGAAAACGAGATCATCATTTGAAGTAATAATGTGGAAGCTTGATATTTGGTGCAGAAGACTGGCAAAGTCCCGAGTACAAAATGGAGGATGATCTATAAACTGAGATCACAGATGGTCTGTGTGGAGCTTTAATAGTCTGTGTTGGTTTTGGGTTTTGGACAGCCTTCAGCATTCACACACTTTCGCAACTGCAACGTCCGCAAAAGTCCGGACATTTGGATGCAGTTTAAGTCGCTTACTTGTATATCACACGGTGGTGTAGGAGATGTGGGTGGTGGTGTACCTGAGCTGGACGGTGAACTTTGTCGGAGTCTTTTGTTGCGCCGAGTCGAGCGAGTTATTCTCGTTTTCGTTCCGTCTGTATCGTCCTTGTTCATGATTCAGATTCTGTAAAAACACCCGTCGATGTTTTATTCCGGTTGCTGTGGTGCTGCAGGTCGGTTTGTAGCAAATGAGAAACAGCAGATGAAGAAAAATATAAAAGAAACCAAAGTTTTATGACGGAGAAGAGAAGCTCGAACCGCTAAAATCGTCGCAGCCAGGCGCCATCTTGGATCTCTCACGGTCTCGCGAGGGTTCCGTTCCCAGCAGTGCAGCTTTGCCAGATCTCACGAGAGAAACCGGAAACATTTTGATAAATAAAAACTGAGATATCTGTTCTTTGACAATCAATCAAGACCTTCATGTAATGGAATTTATATATTTCTAAAAATATAGAATAGAACAAATTAAGTTTACGCCTCCGCCGAGCAGATGTGAGTCATAGTTTCACATGACTTTTCACCTGTTCATTGATCGGAACAGTGAATTATATTGGTCAATAGTTTGTTTGATGTAAATTCCAATAATAATGACATTTTTAAGTGCACAGCTTATGACACAGAAAACAAGTCTTATTCTATCTCATTGTAACCTGCTGATGGGTTGAAGTGTGGTGGAGTAGCTGGTGCTCAACTGCAGCACCAACATGCAGCAACTAAAAAAAACATATAATAATTAAATAAATAAATGTTTGAACACATCTTGAAAGTGTATGATCAACGATTATTTTAAGCAAGGGAATACAGATGACATGTGCTGACCATCTTTCAGATCTGTGTCCCCCCTTCCACTAAAGGATTCCTGCCAGTTTCTCACAGGGCCGTTGCCCGGATTCTAGAAATATTGAGGTCATGCGTCATTTTGAGGGTTTAAATAACACAGCTCATTGAGGAAAACTGAGCCAACATTCAACAGAAGATAAGAGCCGTTTTAAAATCACGAATTTTTTTGTCAGGTTCTTATTGCATTATAATCACCTTCACTGTCGAACAAACCGAGTAGAGGAGAAAAACTGCAGTGGGGAGGAGTGTGAGGTATGTGTTTTCTCAGATTTCCGTGCTGTGCAACTCGTTCACTAAAAACATAAACATTTCTCTATTGTGGATACTCGTATGTCTCTTCAGACCTCCCTGATGTGAAAATCTTTTTACATAATCGCCTCAGCCAAATGTTTTACTTTCTGTTTGTACTCATGTGTCTCTTCAGAATTTCATGCCTTGTGAAGCTTTCCCCACAAACATCACAACCGAATGGTTTCTCTTCTTTGTGGACTTGCATGTGTCTGTTGTAAGTTTTCTTAAAGTTAAATCTTTACCCACAAACATCACAACCAAACGGTTTCTCTACAACATTTGCACTCTTCTGCAAATTAGTCTCCAAACAGTTTGAAGCCTTTTCACCTGTATACTGTTGTGGATGACCATCTGGATCTCTGTTTGTAGAAGGTTTGGGTCCCCCACTGTCCTCTCCATCAGCTTCTTTTTTCATTTGTGCTGCTGAGCGGCTGGCTGGAGGCTTTACCTTTCTGTTGTCTTTCACTTGTCTTCGATGAAGCTGTGATGACTGAGATATCTCATCATCTCCACTCTTCACAGCAGTAAATGATGACCTGGTTATGTCAGCCTCCTCCAGCCCATTCAGTTCCTCGGTACAGAGTTCTTCATGTTCCTCTTTTATGTGCAGGGGCTCTGTGTCCTCCTGGTCCAGGTTGGGACTCCACTCAGAAGAAACCTCTTCTTTAATCACCAACATCTGCTGGACATCTAAAGGGGATACTGAAAAATACAAAGAAATATTGGCAGCCATTTCCTAGGAGATTCACGATAACAAGTCATAAATCAATAACAACTACTTATGTGAATGATGGAGTTCTCCTCAGAAATGTTAGGATCCAGGACAATATGAGTCATCTTGCTTTTTTATGGTGCAATGAATCAAATGCCCAGTAAATCACATTTTCACATAGGATCGATTTTTTTAAATTAAACTTCCCACAAACTTTTGATTCTTTATCCTCAACAAACCTTCAAAATTCAGTTAACTGCATTATTTTACTGGACTGATTTGCTGAAGTGCAGTCTCATCACATGACAACAGCAGGATAACATTTTTTTCCCGCGACCCAAAATGCTATAGAAAAAACTTAGAGTGAGACAGATTCTTGTAACTGTTCTTTATTTTTCATGGCAACCACGAAATGCAAAGACAAAAAATAAACCCAGGAGGAATTTCTTTAAACAATGAATAGAAACATAAGAGAAATACAAACAAGTACAGAGAATATGCGCTGTTGAGAATCAATATTGAGCCTGAAATTAGTCAAACTGTCAATATTATGAAAATATCAATAATAAGATAAGAGGGAGGGCGTGAATCAGAGCACTGACCATCTCAACCAGCTGTTGTTATAATCGGATTGTGCAAAATAATCACAGTTCAGTCAGTCAGTTTTTTACACCTTTTGGGCCCTAGTTTCGTTCTTTTGTTCTGCAGCTCCTTGTCACCAAGTAGTTAGGCTTCTAATTTCTCCAAAGGCCTTCTTCTTGTTTGAGGCCATGTTGGCAAGGCCCATCAACACCCTCCACCTGACATGTCTAACCTGAGAGGACTTTAATGTGTCTTGAGTCTTGCCTGTTGACGAAATCCTTTCCCACCAACCTCACAGTCAAATGGTCTCTCTAAAGTGTGAACCTTTAGCCGTTTTTTTTTTCAGATTTCCATGCTGTGCAACTAATTTCCCACAAACGTCACAAACATTTCTCTGCTGTGTGGACTCTCATGTGTGACTTAAGATTCCCCTGCTGAATGAATCTCTTCCCACAAACATCACAAGCAAATGGTTTCTCTCCTGTGTGGACTGGCATGTGTGTCTTCAGATTTCCCAGTGCCTTAAATCTGTTCCCACAAACATCACAAACAAATGGTTTTTCTCCTGTGTGAACTCATGTGTCCCCTCAGATTTTGCCATTGCCCAAATCTTTTTCCACAAACATCACAACCAAATGGTTTCTCTCCTGTGTGGACTCTCATGTGTCCCCTCAGACTTTGCCGGTCCCCATGTCTTTTTCCACAAACATCACACCAAATAGTTTTTCTCCTGTGTGGACCCTCAAGTGTCTCTTCAGACTTCCCTGCTGGGTGAATCTCTTCCCACAAGTATCACAACTGAATGGTTTCACTCCGGTGTGGATTCTCATGTGCCTCCTCAGACTTCCCAGTGATGTAAATCTTTTCCCACAATCACCACAGCCAAATGGCTTCTCTCCTGTGTGGACACTCATGTGTCTCTTCAGAACTTGCCGGCCCGTTAATGTTTTTCCACAAACATCACAACTGAAAGGTTTCTCTCCTGTGTGAATGCTCATGTGTCCCCTCAGACTTTGCCGTTGCCCAAATCTTTTTCCACAAACATCACAACCAAATGGTTTCTCTCCTGTGTGGACTCTCATATGTCTCTTCAGAACTTGCCGGTCCCTTAATCTTTTTCCACAAACATCACAACTGAATGGTTTCACTCCGGTGTGGGCTCTCATGTGCCTCCTCAGATTTCTCAGTACTGTAAATCTTTTACCACAAATATCACAACCAAATGGTTTATCTCCTTTCAGAACTCTTTCCCCAGCATTACATCCCACATCACTTACAGGAGTTTCCAAATGTTTCAGAGCATTTAAACCTGACTGGGGCGTCCTGGTCTCCTCTGACCCACTGTCACTCTCTTTAGTTTCAGGTCCAGAATCTTGCCACTCACCAGAACTGACATCAGTCTCAGAACAGTCCGAACCCTCTTCATCAGTATTTAGCTGTGGATGACTATCTGGTTCTTGGTTCCTGGAAGGTTCAGATCCCCCACTATCCTCTTCATCAGTTTCAGTTTTTATCTTTGTTGTTGAGCTGCTGGCTGGAAGCTCTGCCTCTCTGTTGTCCTCAGTTTGGCTTTGATGAAGCTCTGAAAGCTGAGGTTTCTCTTCATCATCTTCACTCTTCACAGGAACAGCAGTGGATGAGAACCTGGACATGTCAGTCTTCTTCAGTCCATCAAGCTGCTCTCCCTTCTGACTGATCAAGTGTTCTTCCTGTTCCTCCTTCATGTGTAGGGGCTCTACGTCCGTCTGTCCTTGGCTAGGGCACCACTCCGGGGAAACCTCTTCTTTAATCACAAACAGCTGCTGGACATCTGAGGGGAACACTGACACACACACACACACACACACACACACAAACACACAGATGTTGGGAGCCATTTCCTAGGACATTAAGACCAAATTAGAAATCAATAATAATTAAACAATTGCATGAAAGATGAAGTTCTCAGAAGGATCCAGGACAGGATGAGTCTGTATTCCAACTCGGGCACTACGCTCTCAAAATTCAGGACTCCTGATGGTTCCCAGGATTAAGAAGAAGTCAGCTGGCTGCAGGGCTTTTTCCTATCAGGCTACTTTCCTCTGGAATAACCTCCCAGCTGACATCAGACAATCTGGCTCTGTTGACGCCTTTTAATCTAAACTCAAAACTCACTTCTTCGATTTAGCCTTTAATTAGCCCTTGAAATCAACTGTAAGCTTCTTCAGTGGCTAGGAGTCAGTCTCAATGTGCTTCTGTAGTATTAGATTACATTGTGCTGTCGACGAGACACAATCTGTTTATTCTGATCAACATCGCTTTCCTCTATCCTTTATTTGTTTTCTGTTCACACAAGCTGCAAGCTGTGTCACTCTCTATACTCTCTATAGCTTCCTCCTCTTTCTCCCCCTCCTCCTCTTTCTCCTCCTCCTCTCTTTCATTCAGGCTCCTTTCTGATGGACCACGGCCCCCTGGGACCATCTACCATTTCTGGGCTCCTGCTGCCTAGAAATACTGACTGATCTGGATCGTCACACCCCGGGGTCTGCTGGATCATTGCTCCCCTCTTCTTCACTATCTCCTCATATCTATATTTCTGTAAATCTTGATGCCTCTCTCTGTCTATTACTTACTATCTCGTGTGGCCGGCCCTCTTCCAGATCAATATGGTGGACAGGAGGTTGTGCAGCTCGGGCACCACTTGATGATGCCTCGTCCTGCTCAGTCGTCTCCTGGATCCACTCACTTTACATATAACTTGTATCAGACTTTCTGTTAATGTAACTTGTAAACTGTGATTTGTTGCTCTTTTCTGTTGACGCGACGATTTTCCTCACTCGAATCGAGGGTCTAAGGACAGAGGATGCTGTTCACTGTACAGACTGTAAAGCCAATTGAGGCAATGTGATTGTGATTTTGGGCTATAAAAATAAAATTCATTAGATTTGATAGAGTCTACTAACGTTTTCATTATACAAGGAATCAAATCCCCAAAGAATCACTTCCAATGAAAATTAGTAATTTCCACAGCTCCGGCCCTGATACGTCTCTGGAGGTAGTATCAGGGCCGGATTATTGGAGAACCGAACCAGTGTGAACGGATAAGCCGGCGTCGTGTATCAAGGGCATGTCGATCGGACCGTAGTTAACTACACAGGTGCTCCACTCAAGTTAGTACAGAGAAATGTCCCACAAAGCAACGTTACATGACCAAACAAAAGTAACGTAGTAACTGTAACTGTCTTTGGCAACGTATATGAGGAGAAAAATACCGCAGATATACGTGGAGAAGCTTCTGTCCTCCCAACTCTTCATCACATTTCTGCATAGAAAACAGCGTCCATCACCAGTAAAAAACTTTAACTCACCAAGTGCTTGTAATGAAAATAAATCACCGCAACGGTCAGCACTCCCGACCGAGACTTCAGTGAACTTTCCCCCAGAAAACAGCCTCCGTCCCACGAGTAAGGGAGTGACACATGGGAACACCTTGAACGTCATCATAATGACGTGTACCGTCACGCCTTTCAAGGAGCCGAAGCGCCGGCTTTCTGTGTGAATTCACGGCGGTTTGTCATTTAGGTGGAGCTGCTTTGCTCTGTGTGAATCACCATCGGCGGAGAATTGGCAAACCGCGGCTGCGGCTTTTATGCGTCTTCTCCTGTGTGAATAGGGCTACTGTCGCTCGCCAACTCACACCTTAGGCACACACACCTCATGCATCGCCCTATTCTTGAAAGGGACGTGGCACTCTTACAACAATGGCAACTGCAGATGCAGGAGACCCATCAACAGAACTTGACTGAAGATTTAAGTTATTGTTATATTACGTTTTTAAAACATTTTTAAATTTGACAATATAGTGTGGTACATTGTGAACAAAGGTCAGATATTCTATTGCATAAAAGTCTAGTCTTAAAATGGCATAGCAACCTGTGCTTTGAAAAAATAGATGTAAAAACTGGGAATTGAATTGAATCGTGACCCTAGAATCGGAAATGCAGTCAAATCGAGGATTTGGAGAATCGTGACAGCCCCAGTCTTTACACCTTCTTTTCACATCATTTTGTTCTAAATTTCCATTCTTTATTCTCAACAGCTGTTCCTTATTTAGTCAACTGCATCGTTTTTGGTGCCACTCTAGAAGGACTTAGTGTGATCTCATGACAGCAAGCAGGATAACATAATTTTTGAGTGACCAAAAACAGTAACAAATCAGGGCGAGCAGCATGTGCAAAATGAACAAACTGTGCACAAAACAGGACAACAGCACAAAGGTGAAGAAGCAAAGAGAAGATTTCAGTGCTCAAGACACAAAACGCTTCTGGGTAGCTTTACTTGTTGCTCAAATAGATGAGCACGTAGAAGAGAGAAACTGCAACTAATCCCGTTGTATCATAATATGCAATAATATGGATTAGAACAGTAGTCGAATAGGGCTATTCACTGTATTGAACTGTGTACCAACTCTCGCTCTGCACAACAAAACTGATGGTCTCAAACACATCAAGGAGGTATGGAAGCGCATTGCATTCACTGGATAAAAAAAAAATTCGACACCTTATCTCGTAATTATGAGAAAAGATCTCATAATTATGAGAAAAGATCTCATAATTACGAGATCAGGATCTCGTAATTATGAGATCATACTTTTACAGTAAATACTCCCGGTCATGGCCGCGGGAAGCGGGGGTGCTGGGGGTGCTGGGGGTGCTGCAGCACCCCCTAGTGGCGAGAGGGAGATTTTTTAAAAATGTATTAAAAATATTTTGCACAATTTATAAATTCCTTATGAATATTTTGGGACATGATTTTGACACACGTAGGCTATAACGTGTATTTTGGACTTTAAACTGAATCATTTCTAGGCCTAATCAACACAGGTTCACGGAAGTTACTTGTCAACGTCAGGCAGGCTAGTGGTCGGTCGCCGAGTAAAGAGGTTTCCCGCTCGCTCCATACAGCATACATCCATGGCTGCAGCAGACTAGTAAATTTACATAGTCTAATGACAGAAACAAGGAGGGAAAAGGGCACAGAAACGCATTTCGGATTTTGTTGGAAAACCACCATCAGTGAAGAAGAACACTAGTACCGCAACCACGACAACGGAGAGCAGCCGGAGTGAGGAGACTGTCCGACCGCCTCAGCCTGCAGGTGCACCCGCAACCCAACCTAGCATGATTGGACAAAAGTTTACACAGACCACCTTGAACTCCAGCTCTAAATCCTTGGGCCAAGCATCGCCAAGCAGCTTGCCGATGTCACAAAAGACAGAGGGTCTAAGTGCGTCACAGTCCAAGATGTAGCATCATGTTTGACAAAGTTCCAGCCACAAACAAGAGCTGTGTTTTCAGAGACAGAAAAACTGATCGAGTTATGTCTGTGATTATCCATGTCCGTGGCCTCATCCAAGCGCACTTTCTCAGCCTTGCGTCTTTTGAAGACATGGGTACGCAGCACCACGACCCAGAAAAGACTCACACACCTTTCACTGATGCATGTGCACACAGTCATTCTGAACTCCCTGGACATTCGTCCCCTCATGAGAGACTTTATCTCCACGACCCCAAAGCGCACCTCGACATTTTGACACCTGTAACCAGGGCACCCGGCCTGCAGCTCAAAGTAAGAGCATGATGCCGCCGCGCACCTTCATATATTCATGCAGTTTAAAGAGCAACTAAACCCCCAAACTACTTTTTTCTGCTGAAAACCAATGTATTTGGGTATGAAGTAGTGTTGCTGAGTGATTCTGGTCCAACTCTTGACATTTTAGTTGAAGTATTTCAATTTGGTGTATTTTGTAGTAAAAATGTAAGTGTGACTGCCCTCTATGGGTCGAAACCCGGTTATTACAATCAAATTTTGGCTGAGATGGAGGCAGATGACGTTTTGGAGGCAGCTTTCGTCATGGTCCACCACGGTTAGCTTCGCCCCCTCCTATAAAAACTAAAACTGCGCGTGTGAGTGTGGTGACGGTTAGGGGGAAGGGGGGAGGGGGGAATCGGAGAGTACTCCTGGAGCCCCGCCCATAATCAAGGCATTTTTTGAATTTCCAGCTTAGAGCATGTCATCCAAAACTGAGGGGTTTAGTTGCTCTTTAATGTCACACTAGAGTATTTTTGCAAGGTGGTGGGGATGGAGATGGAGAGTGTTGTTTTGATTGTGTGTTCTGTGCATAATGGATGCGGAGAACTGTTAAATAACGTTTAAATAGTCGGATATTATTTCCTTGTGGTTTGCGTAAAAAGGTTGGAGATGGAGACGGAAAGTGTTAATTTTGTGCGTGTGATCTTTGCGTATTGGATGTGGGGAGCTATTCAATAACTTGCTTAAATAGTCAGAGATTATTTCCTTGTGGTGTGCGTCAAAAGGTTGGAGATGTAGACGGAAAGTGTTATTTTGTGCATGCAATCTTTGCGTACTGGATTTGGAGAGCGATTCAATAACTGCTTAAATAGTCAGAGATTATTTCCTTGTGGTGTGCGTAAAAGGATTTGGAGCTAATAGAATCGCGTGTGACATAAACGTAGATGGTGCAGTGACCCAGGTTCATGCCAGCTGACCAAATCTATTGCATTGTTATAGCGTTATTGTAAAGTTTAACTAATAGCGCATATGCATTTAAGAACTGATGATGTCTCTGTGTTACAGGCTCTGGCTGTGTGCACTTAAGTGTATGTGACAATAAAGTAGTGAATCTCAATCTATTTATTTATTTTTAAAATGTATTTTAAATAGGCCTTTAGGCTCATTGGTTTTTTGTCCAAAAACAAAAAAAAAATTCACAGCACCCCCTGTTCAAAATCACTTCCAGCGGCCCTGCTCCCGGTAATAAACTGAAGGTATCACAAAGGTATCTGGATTTCAAAGTAAAGGACGACATGAGAAAAAACAACAACAACAAAAAAACATTTTTTTCCGTAAGTTGTTCAATATTCATATACTGCTGAACTAAGTACTCCCAAGAATACTTGTGTAACTATAATGAAGTACGTTCTACTGTGTGCTATTTAAGTAATCCTCTGTCAAAAGCCTTATCCTCGTATGCTTCATGGGTCTGACTGTGAGACTGCAGTCTGACCCACACAGTCGCCACAGCAGCTCCTTAGAGCGGCTTCAGCACAATTACCGTAAATGTTATTAGATAGAAAAAAAATGTGCGGCTGATTTGACCATGCAAACGCGAACCACGGCTGGCTTGACCACAATCAACGACGCACCTTTCCTCATCTCATAATTACGAGATCAGGATCTCGTAATTATGATCTCGCGCTTTCGTAGATTTAAACTCCTTTATGTTTACTTTGAAAACGAGATCATCCTTTGAAGCTTGATATTTGGTGCAGAAGACTGGCGAAAGTCCCGAGTGCAAAATGGAGGATGATCTATAAACCGAGAACACAGATAAGTTAGTCTGTGTGGAGTTTTAATAGTCTGTGTTGGTTTTGGGTTTCGGACAGTCTTCAGCATTCACACACTTCCGCAGCCGCAACGTCCGCAAAAGTCCGGACAATTGGATGCAGCTTCAGTCGCTTACTTGTATATAACATGGTGGTGTAGGACATGTGGGTGGTGGTGTACCTGAGCTGGAGGGTGAACTTTGTCGGAGTCTTTTGTTGCTCCGAGTCCAGCGGGTTATTCTCGTTTTCGCTCCGTCTGTATCGTCCTTGTTCATGATTCAGATTCTGTAAAAACTCCCGTCGATGTTTTGTTCCGGGTGGTGTGGTGCTGTAGTCCGGTTTGTAGTGAAGAAGAAACAGCAGATGAAGAAAAATAGAAAAGAAACCAAAGTTTTATGACGGAGAAGAGAAGCACGGACAGGTAAAAGCCTCGTAGCCGGGCGCCATCTTTGATTTCACACGGTCTCGCGAGGGTTACGTTACCAGAGGTGCCAGATCTCACGAGAAAAACCGGAAACAGGATGATAAATACAAACTGAGATATCTGTTCTTTGACAATCAATCAATGTCTTCATGTAATTGAATGTAGTTATTTCTAAATATATAGAATAGAACAAATTAAGTTTACGCCTCAGCTGAGCAGATGTGAGTCATAGTTTCACATGACTTTTCACCTGTTCATTGATCGGAACAGTGAATTATATTGGTCAATAGTTTGTTTGATGTAAATTGCAATAATACTGACATTTTTAAGTGCACAGCTTATGACACAGAAAACAAGTCTTATTTCTTCTCACTGTAACCTGCTGATGGGTTGAAGTGTGGTGGAGTAGCTGGTGCTCAACTGCAGCACCAACATGCAGCAACTGAAAGAGATCTGAAGGGGATACTGAAAAATACAAAGAAATGTTGGCAGCCATTTCCTAGGAGATTCATGATAACAGGTCATAAATCAATAACAATTAATTATGTGAATGATGGACTTCTCCTCAGAAATGTTAGGATCCAGGACAATATGAGTCCTCTTGCTTTTTTTATGGCGCAATGAATCAAATCCCCAGTAAATCAATTCCAATGAATTGACAAACATTTTCACATAAGATCGATTTTAAACTTCCCTCTAAATTTTGATTCTTTATCCTCAACAAACCTTCACAATTCAGTGAACTGCATCATTTTACTGGACTGATTTGCTGAAGTGCATTCTGACCACATGATAACAGGACAGGGGCGGCTGGTATATATGGGCTAACAGGGCTAAGCCCTCCCTACCTTTTACAGTAAAAATGAAAAAATATTATTAAAAACCTTATAACACATTGTTTTAAATTTTGATTGAACCTAAAACAGCAACAGCACCAAAAAGTGACAGAAAAAACCCAGGATATATGAGATATCTTGGGTTTTTTCCTGTGAATGGGCTAAATGTATTCAGCCCAAGCACAGTAGCAAGCTTCCATTCACTTTTGATTGACAGGTGTCGTGACACGCCCCCATTTGGGCTAAATTCATTCAGCCCAAACTCAGTAGCATAAACTTCCATTGACGTTTGATTGACAGGTGCCCTGACACGCCCCCTTCATATGCTGCCCATTTGGGCTAAATTAATTCAGCCCAAAGGCTGACCTTCGACCTATCACAGTGCGGTAGCAACAGTACAGTGACCTTCGACCTATCACAGCACAGTTCTAGTTGGCGCTTTGTACCGCCTACTTCCGGGTTACGGAGCTCGGATTAGATCCAAACACTGTCATCTGGGCGCTGGACCTCATTCACTTACATTGCGGCGCATCGAATAATTACAGAGGTAAGTTGCTGAAATATCGACCACTTTTGAATTGTCAACTGTCTATATTGTATCAGAGGCCCTTTGTGATGCTTATACTGGTTTTCATTTGTACGTGCACAGCGTAATTATCTATATTTTATCTTGGTTAGAGCCAATTTTCAAGCGTTGCCTGCTAGCTAGTTAGCTAGCGTGACTTCACCAGCTGTAAAGGTAACGTAATAGTCCGGTAATTAATCGCTAGCAACTTTTATATTAAAGATGTTTGGTAACTAACAAGCAGGATTTACATGTATTACTAAGGGGTTTTATTTATTTTGGCTTTTATCTGCTGAACCTGACCGTATCAGCCATCGTTAGTCGGTTATGTGTGAGATATAGGACTCGTCCTAGCTGCGATTGTGATAAATATTTCATTTAATATGTCATTGAATATTGGGACATACTACCTTTTTTACTATGTGACGTGTTGTTGGCTGCATTTAATTTTTTTGTGCTGTTCTGTTTTCAATTTAACATGGTTACTTTCATTACTTCATGTAGGCTGCTGTGCTTTATTTTAGGCGGCGGCTGCTGCTGGTGGTCACGGCGGCTGACGGTGGTGGCTGCTGCTAATGGTCTGCAAATTGGCTGCTAATTGGTCCTTCTCCTGAGTGTTTTTTTTTTCATTTGGTTCTTCATGGTTGCGATGTCATGGATCACCTGCCCCTGGTTTTTGTTTTTCTTGCTCACACACACAAACACACATTCTTGTTGTCTGTCATTGTTTAATAAAAAATACTTTCTTTGAAAACATTGATTTGTATCCAATTAATTAACAATTATTGCCATTATTGTTATTATCATCTTTATTATAGTTAATATTCTTATTGTGTACTCCTGTATGCTTTGGCAATATTGTGAACCAGAGAGAGATTTTCGGCATCAGGCCATTCTTATATGTATGTATGTCTCCCCAGTGTTGCCATAGAGCACTTCCTAAGTAATAAGTAAATAATTTCCCCCTGGGATTATTAAAGTATTTCTGATTCTGATTCTGCTTCTGATTCTATAACAAAACATACACTGTTGTTATTGCAACTTGATGTGATGCTACTGTTGCTGCTGTGTGAAGTATTAATAAATGCAATGCATTCGTTAGCCCACCCACCCAAAATCACCACCAGCCGTCACTGCAACAGGAGGATAACATTTGTTTTCTGTGACCCAAAATGCTATAGAAAAACCTTGTGAGACAGATTCTTGTAACTGTTCTTTATTTTTCATGGCAACCACGAAATGCAAAGACAAAAAATAAACCCAGGAGGGATTTCTTTTAACAATGAAAAGAAACTGACCATCTCAACCAGCTTTTATTATAATGGGATTGTGCAAAATAATCACAGATGCTGCTCAGTTGAAATCAAAAGTGTTTATTAAAGTTTTCTTCCAAAACACAAACCACCTACTTTAACAAACAACAGTTGCTTTCAACAACAAGCAACATAAAAACATAAGCAAGTCAAACATATAAATGGGTGGAGGTGTGTGTGTGTGTGTGTGTGTGTGTGTGTGTGGCAGGAAGTTCCTTATAAAGACTACAAAGATGGCTGAGTGTGCCTCGTGAAGTCAAGTTCACCGGACTACAAATTAGTGGGCTTGACTTAAGAACTCTCGTTGAAGAGACTACAGGAAGCGCCGAACGTGATTTGGCGAAGTCACGCGAGAACATGAATTCCGAGGTGATGATTCAGATTGCACTGGATCATATACCTGGAATATATAAATGGCGGCAGTGAAAGTGTGAAGGAGATCACTACACCTGTGCGAGTTCGAACAAAGATGGTGGTTACGTCGTCTTTGGTTTCTTGTGCAGTTTGATTGCACGCAAGGTGAATTTAGAGGGATAATACCCACAGTTCCAAAAAGCAAATTGTGCAACCGAGAGGAGTCCGCCTCTGAAGTCAATAAAGGGGATATCACTAGCCATAGTATCTTAGGTTATAGCGGGTTTATCAACTATAAGTTTCCAACAGATTGCTCATGAGATTATGTGTATCTTTTATGTGTGTGTGTGTGTGTGTGTGTGTGTGTTAGTAAAAACGAAAGAAACTAAGCCAGCGCTTAGCAGACAACAAAGAAACACCACAACGACCATGTGGTAAACAGCTGTCGTCTTTCCCTCAACCAGTGGCTGGCAAGCGAATCGAGGTTCGGTTATCGTCCACTGATTGAGCTGAATTACAGCGTATTATGGTCACACACGCAGGCAGACTGCACAGGCTGGATTAGCCTCAATGAGCTCCTAGCGAGCGTAATAACACAGTTAGCATGCATTACAGTCAACCATAAGTAGGCAAAAAACACAAACACACACAAAACAATAAACACACACAAAACAAACAATAAACACAACAAAAGCACGCTATATTCTATCTGATTCTATAGCCTCTTATTTGGGTCAATCGTGGCGACTGGTGTGTATCCCATCTGACTCTGAACTCCAACTCATTTAGGACGAGCGCGGGGTCAGCTCTAGCATCCTAAAAGCTGACAGCAGGCTGTATCACAGCGTTATGTCTACTTGATGGAAGGACCGGACCTCGGGGGTTTCTTCTCCTCCTGAAGATGATCTCTTCCTTCTGCAGGCGGTGAGGAAACAAAAACAGTCTCTGTCTCGTCTAGCGATGAGGAATCTAAAGCTTTGCTCATACAAAGTGAAAAATGGTTCTCAAAGTTGCACCCTTATGACAGCGGTTGCGTGAAACCAGGGGTCTCACCACAACTTAATGCTCCCTTGGACTGCGATGTGCAGTGAGGTCTCCTGACCTTTAAACTGGGAGTGACTTCATTGTGATCCTGGTGGAGCTTCCAGGCTCACAGTCAATAGGGATCAGGTGAAAGTCTTGGGGGCAGGTCACCCTGAGTCATAGTTTTTCCACACCTTTTTGGCCCCAGTTCCAGTCTTTTGTTCTGCAGCTCCTTGTCACCGAGTAGTCAGGCTTCTGATTTCTGCAAAGGCCTCCTCCTTGTTTAACCTGAGAGGACTTTAATGTGTCTTGAGTCTTGCCTGGTGACTAAATCCTTTCCCACCAACCTCACAGTCAAATGGTCTCTCTACAAGTGTTTTTTTTCAGATTTCCATGATGTGCAACTAATTTTCCACAAACGTCACAAACATTTATCTGCTGTGTCGACCCTTATGTGTCTCTTCAGACTTCCCTGCTGGGTGAATCTCTTCCCACAAACATCACAACTGAATGGTTTCACTCCGGTGTGGACTCTCATGTGCCTCCTCAGACTTCCCAGTGATGTAAATCTTTTCCCACAATCACCACAGCCAAATGGTTTCTCTCCTGTGTGAACTCTCATGTGTGTCTTCAGACTGTCCTGGCTTGTAAAGCTTTTCACACAAGAACCACAACCAAATGGTTTTTCTCCTGTGTGGACTCTCATGTGTCTCTTCAGACGTCCCTGCAGGATGAATCTGTTCCCACAAACATCACAACCAAAAGGTTTCTCTCCTGTGTGGACTCTCATGTGTCCCATTAGACTTTGCCGGTCCCCAAATCTTTTTCCACAAACATCACAACCAAGTGGTTTCTCTCCTGTGTGGACTCTCATGTGTCTCTCCAGAATTTGCCGGTCCCTTAATCTTTTTCCACAAACATCACAACTGAGTAGTTTCACTCCGGTGTGGACTCTCATGTGCCTCCTCAGACTTCCCAGTGATGTAAATCTTTTCCCACAATCACCACAGCCAAATGGTTTCTCTCCTGTGTGAACTCTCATGTGTGTCTTCAGACTTCCCTGGCTTGTAAAGCTTTTCCCACAATAACCACAACCAAATGGTTTCTCTCCTGTGTGGACTCTCATGTGTCTCTTCAGATGTCCCTGCAGGATGAATCTGTTCCCACAAACATCACAACCAAATGGTTTCTCTCCTGTGTGAACGCTCATGTGTCCCCTCAGACTTTGCCGGTCCCTTAATCTTTTTCCACAAACATCACAACCAAATGGTTTCACTCCGGTGTGGACTCTCATGTGTCTCTTCAGAATTTGCTGGTCCCTTAATCTTTTTCCACAAACATCACAACTGAATGGTTTCACTCCAGTGTGGACTCTCATGTGCCTCCTCAGACTTCCCAGTGCTGTAAATCTTTTACCACAATCACAACCAAATGGTTTATCTCCTTTCAGAACTCTTTCCCCAGTTTTACATCCCACATCACTTACAGGAGTTTCCACATGTTTCGGAGCATTGAAACCTGACTGAGGCGTCCTGGTCTCCTCCGACCCACTGTCCCTCTCTTTAGTTTCAGGTCCAGAATCTTGCCACTCACCAGAACTGACATCAGTCTCAGAACAGTCCGAACCCTCTTCATCAGTATTTAGCTGTGGATGACTCTCTGGTTCTTGGTTGCTGGAAAGTTCAGATCCTCCACTGTCCTCTTCATCAGTTTCTGTTTTTATCTGTGTTGTACAGCTGTTGATTGGAAGCTCTGCCTCTCTGTTGTCCTCAGTTTGGCTTTGATGAAGCTCTGAAAGCTGAGGTTTCTCTTCATCATCTTCACTCTTCACAGGAACAGCCGTGGATGGGAACCTGGATTTATCAGTCTCCTTGAGTCCATCAAGCTGCTCTCCCTTCTGACTGATCAAGTGTTCTTCCTGTTCCTCCTTCATGTGTAGGGGCTCTACATCCGTCTGTTCCTGGCTAGGGCACCACTCCGGGGAAACCTCCTCTTTAATCACAAACAGCTGCTGGACATCTGAGGGGAACACTGACACACACACACACACACACACACACACACACACACACACACACACACAGATATGTTGGGAGCCATTTCCTAGGACAATAATAACAAATTAGAAATCAATAAGAACTAAAAAATTGCATGACAGATGAAGTTCTCAGAAGGATCCAGGACAGGATGAGTCTATATTCTATATTCCTCTGGAATAACCTCCCAGCTGACATCAGACAATCTGGCTCTGTTGACACCTTTTAATCTAAACTCAAAACTCACTTCTTCGATTTAGCTTTTAATTAGCCCTTGAGATCAACTGTAAGCTTCTTCAGTGGCTCAGAGTCAGTCTCAATGTGCTTCTATAGTACTAGATTTACATTGTGCTGCCGGCAAGATACAATCTGTTTATTCTGATCAATATCGCTTTTCTCTAACCTTTGTTTGTTTACTGTTTGCACAAGCTGCAAGCTGTGTCACTCTCTATACTCTTTATAGCTTCCTCCTCTTTCTCCCCCTCCTCTCTTTCATTCAGGCTCCCTTCTGATGGACCACAGCCCCCTGGGACCACCTACCACTTACAGGCTCCTGCTGCCTTGAAATACTGACGGATCTGGATCGTCACACCCTCGGCTCTGCTGGATCAGTGCTCTTCTCTTCTTCACTATCAAATCTTGATGCCTCTCTCTGTCTATGACTAATTATCTTGTGTGTCCTGCCCACTTCCAGGTCACCATGGTGGACAGGAGGTCGTCTGGCTCGGGCACCGCTTGGTGATGCCTCGTCCTGCTCAGTCGTCTCCTGGATCCACTCACTTTACATATAACTTGTATCAGACTTTCTGTTAATGTAACTTGTAAACTGTGATTTGTTGCACTTTTCTGTACACGCGACATCTATTGCAAGTCTGTCTGTCCTGGAAGAGGGATCCTCCTCTGTGGCTCTTCCTGAGGTTTCTTCCATTGTTTTTTTTAGCCTGTTAAAAGGGGTTTTCAACATGTGAAGATTTTCTTCTCTCGAATCGAGGGTCTCAGGACAGAGGATGTTGTTCACTGTACAGATTGTAAAGCCAATTGAGGCAATGTGATTGTGATTTTGGGCTATATAAATAAAACTGATTAAATTTGATTTGAATCCCCAAAAAATCACTTCCAATGAAAATTAGTAATTCCCACAGGGGAGATGATTTCCTCCAGGGCCGAGGTTTATGTTTAATTTCGCCCCGGCCCTGATACGCCTCAGGAGGTAGTATCAGGGCCGTATTATTGGAGAACCAAACCAGTGTCACGATTTCGATTTTAAATCGAAATAGATCGAAATTAAGTCACAATCTCGAACTTCGAATTAAAAAAATGGGATCGTCGATGCCGTCACGCCGCCACATCACGTCCGGTCGGCTTGCCGAGTGGAAAAAAACACACCCGTGTTGAAGTGCTGCGAGTCAACCTCCTCTAACTTAGCTACTAGCTAAGCCAGTAGCTATTAGCTACAGCCAGCCAAACGATAGCATGGTGTTACAACATTCCTGTTCAGCTCCCGTACCGTGGTCGGGAAGCACAGGGGAGACGATTTCCTCCAGGGCCGAAGTTTGTGTTTACCTTCGGAGTGAACCACTTTCACGTGTTAAGCTGGTCGGGAAATAATACCAGGGAGCTCTGCTGCATCTAGCCTTCACCTTTATTCACAGCCAAACAGAAAATTATACTGTACACTTTATTGCTGTCGCTACTCCTGCTACTCCTTTCGCTTCTCCTTCCTCTCTCATTCATTCACAGACCGCACGTACACACGCTCCCTCACTCTCGCTCGAACACTCACACCTGACGCACCTTACTCGACACACCTGATGCATCACCCTATTCCTGAAAGGGGCTACGCCACTCTTACAACAATGGCAGATGCAGGAGACCTATCGACAGAACTTGAACCCCCTCCTCTTTCACTGAAGTCGCCGGTGTGGAAGTATTTTGGATTTCCAGTGAGTTATGTTGACAACATTTGCATTGTCAACAAAAAAGCTACAGCTTGCAAACTCTGCAGAAAGTAGATGGCAGGTTGTTTTGTTTAAGTTTCCAATTGACTGAAGATATGTTATTGTTACATTATGTTGTTAATAAATGTCTTAAACTTGACAATGTGGTGTGGTATATTGCGAACAAAGGTCAGAAATTATATTGCATAAAAGTCTAGTCTAAAAATGGCATAGCAACCTGTGCTTTAAAAAAAATAAATGTAAAAATCGAGAATCGAGAATCGAATCGAATCGTGACCTTAGAATCGAAAATGTAATTGAATCGAGGATTTGGAGAATCGTGACACCCCTAGAATGGATAAGCCAGCTTCATGTATTGAGGGCATGTCGATCGGACCGTAGTTAACTACACCGGTTCTCCACTCAAGTTAATACAGAGAAATGTCCCACAAAGCAACGTTACATGACCCAACAAAAGTAATGTAGTAACTGTAACTGTCTTTGGCAACGTATATGAGGAGAAAAATACTGCAGATATACGCAGAGAAGCTTCTGTCCTCCCGACTCGTCATCACATTTCTGCCGGAAAAACAGCGTCCGTCACCGGCAAGAAACTTTAACTCACCAACTGTTTGTAATGAAAATAAATCACCGCAACGGTCAGCACTCCCGATCGAGACTTCAGTGAGCTTTCCCCGAAAAAACAGCCTCCGTCCCGCAAGTGAGGGAGTTAGATTGACAGGGAGGACACGTGGGAACACCTTGAAAGTCATCATAATGACGTGTAGCATCACGCCTCTTTTGAAGCCGCAGCGTCGGCTTTCTGTGTGAATTCACGGCGGTTTGTCATTTAGGCGGAGCTGCTTTGCTCTGTGTGAATCACCATCGGTGGAGAATTGGCAAACCGCGGCTGCGGCTTTTATGCGTCTTTTATGCGTATTCTCCTGTGTGAATGGGGCTACTGTCGCTCGCCAACTCACACCTTATGCACACACACCTCATGCACCGCCCTATTCCTGAAAGGGGCTTGCATTCTTTCCACAATGGCAACTGCAGATGCAGGAGACCCATCGACAGAACTTGACAGAAGATATAAGTTATTGTTATATTACGTTCTTAAAACATTTTTAAATTTGACAATACAGTGTGGTACATTGCGAAAAAATGTCAGATATTCTATTGCATAAAAGTCTAATCTTAAAATGGCATAGCAACCTGTGCTTTAGAAAAATAGATGTAAAAACTGAGAATTGAATCGAACCGTGACCCTAGAATCAGAAATGTAGTAAAATCGAGGATTTGGAGAATCGTGACAGCCCTACTCTTTACACCTTCTTTTCACATCATTTTTTTCTAATTTTCCATTGTTTATTCTCAACAAATGTTCCTTATTTAGTCAACTGCATCGTTTTTGGTGCCACTCTAGATTGACTTAGTGTGATATAGATAGACTTAGTTTTTGAGTATCCCAAAACAGGTACAAATCAGGGCGAGCAGCGTGTGCAAATTGCACAAGCTGTGCACAAAACAGGACAACAGCACAAAGGTGGAGAAGCAAAGAGAAGATTTCAGCGCTCAAGACACAAAGCGCTTCTGGGCAGCTTTACCTGTTGTTCAAATACAAATAGATGAGCACGTAGAAGAGAGAAACTGCAAATAATCCCGTTGTATCATAATATGCAATAATATGGATTAGAACAGTAGTTGAATAGGGCTATTCCCTGTATTGAACTGTGTACCAACCCTCGCTCTGCACAACAAAGCTGCTACTCTCAAACACATCAAGAAGGCAAGAACCTGCACAAATCAACTGTTGACATTGCAAACCTGTTAACTGAAAAGCATTCCAGGTGAATCGTGAATCAGATTGAAAGAATGCCAGAAGTGTGCAAAGCTCATCAAAGCAAAAGGTGGCTACTTTAAAGAATATACAATTTAAATCATATTCTGGTCTATTTAAACTCCTTTATGTTTACTTTGAAAACGAGATCATCCTTTGAAGTAATAACTTGGAAGCTAACGTGGAGGCAGAAGACTGGCGAAAGTCCCGAGTGCAAAATGGAGGATGATCTATAAACTGAGATCACAGATGGTCTGTGTGGAGTTTTAACTCTGTGTTTGTTTTGGGTTTTGGACAGCCTTCAGCATTCACACACTTCCGCAACGTCCGCAAAAGTCCGGACATTCGGATGCAGCCTGTGCGTACCTGTATATAACACGGTGGTGTAAGACATGTGGGTGGTGGTGTACCTGAGCTGGAGGGTGAACTTTGTCGGAGTCTTTTGTTGCTCCGAGTCCAGCGGGTTATTCTCGTTTTCGCTCCGTCTGTATCGTCCTTGTTCATGATTCAGATTCTGTAAAAACTTCCGTCGATATTTTGTTCCGGGTGGTGTGGTGCTGTAGTCCGGTTTGTAGTGAAGAAGAAACAGCAGATGAAGAAAAATAGAAAAGAAACCAAAGTTTTATGACGGAGGAGAGAAGCACGGAGAAGTAAAGGCCTCGCAGCCGGGCGCCATCTTGGATCTCGCACGGTCTCGCGAGGGTTACGTTCCCAGCGGTGCCAGATCTCATGAGAAAACCGGAAACAGGATGATAAATACAAACTGAGATATCTGTTCTTTGACAATCAATCAAGACCTTCATGTAATGGAATGTAATTATTTCTAAATATACAGAATAGTACAAATTAAGTTTACGCCTCAGCTGAGCAGATGTAAGTCATAGTTTCACATGACTTTTCACCTGTTGATTGATCAGAACAGTGAATTATATTGGTCAATAGTTTGTTTGATGTAAATTGCAATAATACTGACATTTTTAAGTGCACAGCTTATGACACAGAAAACAAGTCTTATTTCTTCTCACTGTATCCTGCTGATGGGTTGAAGTGTGGTGGAGTAGCTGGTGCTCAACTGCAGCACCAACATGCAGCAACTGAAAATAACATATGATAATAATTATATAAAAAAAACGTTTGAACACATCTTGAATGTGTATGGTCAACTCTCATTTCAAGCAAGGGAATACAGATTACACATGCCGACCATCTGTTTGTGGAAGGTTTGGGTCCCCCACTGTCCTCTCCATCAACTTCTTTTTTCATTTGTGCTGCTGAGCGGCTGGCTGGAGGCTCTGCCTCTCTGTTGTCTTTCACTTGTCTTTGATGAAGCTGTGATGACTGAGATATCTCATCATCTCCACTCTTCACAGCAGTAAATGCTGACCTGGTTATGTCAGCCTCCTCCAGCCCATTCAGTTCCTCGGCACAGAGTTCTTCATGTTCCTCTTTTATGTGCAGGGGCTCTGTGTCCTCCTGGTCCAGGCTGGGACTCCACTCAGAACAAACCTCTTCTTTAATCACTAACAGCTGCTGGAGATCTGAAGGTGATACTGAAAAATACAAAGAAATGTTGGCAGCCATTTCCTAGGAGATTCATGATAACAAGTCGTAAATCAACAACCACTTATGTGAATGATGAAGTTCTCCTGAGAAATGCTAGGATCCAGGACAATATGAGTCCTCTTGCTTTTTTATGGTGCAATGAATCAAATGCCCAGTAAATCACATTTTCACATAGGATTGATTTTTTTTAAATTAAACTTCCCTCTAAATTTTGATTCTTTATCCTCAACAAACCTTCAAAATTCAGTTAACTGCATCATTTTACTGGACTGATTTGCTGAAGTGCAGTCTGACCACATGACAACAGCAGGATAACATATTTTTTTTCCGTGACCCAAAATGCTATAGAAAAAACTTAGAGTGAGACAGATTCTTGTAACTGTTCTTTATTTTTCATGGCAACCACGAAATGCAAAGACAAAACATAAACCCAGGAGGGATTTCTTTAAACAATGAATAGAAACATAAGAGAAATACAAACAAGTACAGAGAATACACGCTGTTGGGAATCAATATTGAGCCTGAAATTAGTCAAATTGTCAAAATTATGAAAATATCAATAATTAGATAAGAGGGAAGGCGTGAATCAGAGCACTCACCATCTCAACCAGCTGTTATTATAATGGGATTGTGCAAAATACTCACAGATGCTGCTCAGCTGAAATTAACAGTGTTTATTAAAGTTTTCTTCCAAAACACAAACCACCTACTTTAACAAACAACAGTTGCTTTCAACAACTAGCAACATAAAAACATAAGCAAGCCAAACATATAAATGGGTGTGTGTGTGTGTGTGTTTGTGTGTGTGTGTGTGTGGCAGGAAGTCCCTTATAAAGACTACAAAGATGGCTGAACATGGCTTGTGAAGTCACGTTCGCCGGACTACAAATTAGTGGGCTTGACTTAAGAACTCTTGTTGAAGAGACTATAGGAAGTGCCAAATGTGATTTGGCGAAGTCACGCGAGAACATGAATTCCGAGGTGATGATTCAGATTGCACTGGATTCTATACTTGGAATTTATAATGGCGGCAGTGAATGTGTGAAAGGAGATCACTACACCTGTGCGAGTTTGAACGGTTTCATGTGCAGTTTGATTGCACGCGAGGTGAATTTAGAGGGATAAGACCCACAGTTCCAAAAAACAAATTGTGCAACCGAGAAGAGTCCGCCTCTGAAGTCAATAAAGGGGATATCACTTGCCACAGTATCTTAGGTTATAGCAGGGTTATCAACTATAAGTTTCCAACAGATTGGTCATGAGATTATGTGTATCTTGGTGTGTGTGTGTGTGTGTGTGTGTGTGTTAGTAAAAAGGAAAGAAACTAAGCCAGCACTTAGCAGACAACAAAGAAACACCACAACGACCATGTGGTACGCAGCTGTCGTCTCTCCCTCAACCAGTGAGCGGCAAGCGAATCGAGGTTCGTTTATCGTCCACTGATTGAGCCGAAATACGACGTATTGTGGTCACACACAGCGGCAAGATTGTACAGGCTGGATTAGCCTGAATGAGCTCATAGCAAGCGTAACACAGTTAGCATGCATTACAGTCAACCATAAGTAGGCCCCGGTGGTCCCTTCACACAAAACAATAAACAAAACAAAAGCACGCTATATTCTATCTGATTCTTCCCAAACAGTAGCCTCTTACTGGGGTCACTTGTGGCGACTGGCGTGTATCCCATCTGACTCTGAACTCCAACTCATTTAGGAGTGAGCGCAGGGTCAGCTTTAGCGTCCTGAAAGGCTGACGGCAGGCTGTGTCACAGCGTTATGTCTACTTGATGGAAGGACCGAACCTCTGGGGTTTCGTCTCCTCCTGAAGATGATCCCTTCCTTCTGCAGGTGGTGAGGAAACAGCTGGGTTGCGCAGCATTCCTCTATGATCCAAAACAATAATGACGAATATTCAAACAAAAATGACAGTAAAACTGAAACAGTCTCTGTCTCGTCTTGCGATGAGGGAACTGAAGCTTTGCTCATACAAAGTGAAAAATGGTTCTCAAAGTTGCACCCTTATGGCAGCGGTTGCGTGAAACCGGGGGTCTCACCACAACGTAACGCTCACTTGGACTGCGGTGTGCAGTGAGGTCTTCCAGGCTCACAGTCAATAGGGATCAGGTGAAAGTCTTGGGGGCAGGTCACCCTGAGTCACAGTTTTTTACACCTTTTGGGTCCTAGTTTCGTTCTTTTGTTCTGCAGCTCCTTGTCACCTAGTATTCAGGCTTCTGATTTCTCGAAAGGCCTTCTCCTTGTTTGAGGCCATGTGGGCAAAGCCCAACAACCATGACATGTCTAACCTGAGAGAACTTTAATGTGTCTTCAGTCTTGATGGTGACTAAATCCTTTCCCACTATCCTCACAGTTAAATGGTCTCTCTACTGTGTGAACCCTCTGGTGTTTTTTTCAGATTTCCATGCTGTGCAACTCATTTCCCACAAACGTCACAAACATTTCTCTGCTGTGTGGACTCGCATGTGTGACTTAAGATTTCCCTGCTGAATGAATCTCTTCCCACAAACATCACAAGCAAATGGTTTCTCTCCTGTGTGGAGTCGCATGTGTGGAATAAGATTTGCCCGTTCAGCAAATCTTTTCCCACAATCACCACAGCTAAATGGTTTCTCTCCTGTGTGAACTCTCATGTGTGTCTTCAGATTTCCCAGTGCTGTAAATCTTTTACCACAAACATCACAACCAAATGGTTTCTCTCCTGTGTGGACTCTCATGTGTCTCTTCAGATTTCCCTGCAGGATGAATCTGTTCCCACAAACA
This sequence comes from Diplodus puntazzo, assembly GCA_963678695.2. Taxonomy (NCBI): domain Eukaryota; kingdom Metazoa; phylum Chordata; class Actinopteri; order Spariformes; family Sparidae; genus Diplodus; species Diplodus puntazzo. The sequence goes on along the minus strand of OZ023176.1, from coordinate 25,079,675 downwards.
TCACAAACAAATGGTTTCTCTCCTGTGTGAACGTTCATGTGCCTCTTCAGACTTACCAGTGCTGTAAATCTTTTACCACAAACATCACAACCAAATGGTTTCTCTCCTGTGTGAACTATCATGTGTCTCCTCAGACTTTGCCGGTCCCCAACTCTTTTTCCACAAACATCACAACTATATGGTTTATCTCCAGTGTGGGCTCTCATGTGCCTCCTCAGATTTCCCAGTATTGTAAATCTTTTACCACAAACATCACAACTAAATGGTTTATCTCCTTTCAGAACTCTTTCCCCAGTATTACATCCCACATCACTTACAGGAGTTTGCAAATGTTTCAGAGCATTTAAACCTGACTGAGGCGTCCAGGTCTCCTCTGACCCACTGTCACTCTCTGTAGTTTCAGGTCCAGAATCTTGCCACTCACCAGAACTGACATCAGTCTCAGAACAGTCCGAACCCTCTTCATCAGTATTTAGCTGTGGATGACTATCTGGTTCTTGGTTCCTGGAAGGTTCAGATCCTCCAATGTCTTCGTCATCAGTTTCTGTTTTTATCTGTGTTGCTGAGCTGCTGGCTGGAAGCTCTGCCTCTCTGTTGTCCTCAGTTTGGCTTTGATGAAGCTCTGAAAGCTGAGGTTTCTCTTCATCATCTTCACTCTTCACAGGAACAGCAGTGGATGGGAACCTGGACATATCAGTCTCCTTCAGTCCATCAAGCTGCTCTCCCTCCTGACTGATGCAGTGTTCTTCCTGTTCCTCCTTCATGTGTAGGGGCTCTACGTCCGTCCGTTCCTGGCTAGGGCACCACTCTGGGGAAACCTCTTCTTTAATCACAAACAGCTGCTGGACATCTGAAGGGAACACTGACACACACACAGGGATGTTGGGAGCCATTTCCTAGGACATTAACAACAAATCAGAAATCAATAAGAACTAAACAATTGCATGAAAGATGAAGTTCTCAGAAGGATCCAGGACAGGATGAGTCTATATTCCAACTCGGGCATTATGCTCTCAAAATTCAGGACTCCTGATGGTTCCCAGGATTAAGAAGAAGTCAGCTGGCTGCAAGGCTTTTTCCTATTAGGCTACTTTCCTCTGGAATAACCTCCCAGCTGACATCAGACAATCTGGCTCTGTTGACGCCTTTTAATCTAAACTCAAAACTCACTTCTTCGATTTAGCTTTTAATTATCCCTTGAGAAGAACTGTAAGCTTCTTCAGTGGCTCGGAGTCAGTCTCAATGTGCTTCTATAGTACTAGATTTACATTGTGCTGCCGGCGAGATACAATCTGTTTATTCTGATCAATATCGCTTTCCTCTAACCTTTATTTTCTATTCGCACAAGCTGCAAGCTGTGTCCCTCTCTATACTCTTTATAGCTTCCTCCTCTTTCTCCCCCTCCTCCTCTTTCATTCAGGCTCCCTTCTGATGGACCACGGCCCCCTGGGGCCACCTACCACTGCCAGGCTCCTGCTGCCTTGAAATACTGACGGATCTGGACTGTCACACCCTGGGCTCTGCTGGATCAGTGCTCTCCTCTTCTACACTATCAAATCTTGACGCCTCTCTCTGTCTATTACTAATTATCTTGTGTGGCCAGCCCTCTTCTAGGTCAATATGGTGGACAGGAGGTCGTCTGGCTCGGGCACCGCTTGGTGATGCCTCGTCCCGCTCAGTCGTCTCCTGGATCCACTCACTTTACATATAACTTGTATCAGACTTTCTGTTAATGTAACTTGTAAATTGTGATTTGTTGCACTTTTCTGTACACGCGACATCTATTGCATGTCTGTCTGTCCTGGAAGAGGGATCCTCCTCTGTGGCTCTTCCTGAGGTTTCTTCCATCATTTTTTTTACCCTGTTAAAAGGGGTTTTCAACATGTGAAGACTTTCCTCACTCGACTCGAGGGTCTAAGGACAGAGAATGTTGTTCACTGTACAGATTGTAAATTCAATTGAGGCAATGTGATTGTGATTTTGGGCTACATAAATGAAACTGATTAGATTTGATTTGAATCCCCAAAAAATCAAAAGGTTACAAATCAGGGCGAGCAGCGTGTGCAAAATGCACAAGCTGTGCACAAAACAGGACAACAGCACAAAGGTGGAGAAGCAAAGAGAAGATGTCAGTGCTCAAGACACAAAACGCTTCTGGACAGCTTTACCTGTTGCTCAAATACAAATAGGTGAGCGTGTAAAAGAGAGAAACTGCAACTAATACTGTTGTATCATAAGATGCCATGATATGGATTAGAACAGTAGTTGAATAGGGCTATTCCCTGTATTGAACTGTGTACCAACCCTAGCTCTGCACAACAAAGCTGCTGGTCTAAAACACATCAAGAAGACAAGAACCTGCACAAATCAACTGTTGACAATGCAAACCTGTTAACTGAAAAGCATTTCAGGTGACTACCTCGTGTATCTGATTGAGAGAATGCCAGAAGTGTGCAAAGCTCATCAAAGCAAAAGGTGGCTACTTTAAAGAATATACAATTTAAATCATATTCTGGTCTATTTAAACTCCTTTATGTTTACTTCGAAAACGAGATCATCCTTTGAAGTAATAACGTGGAAGCTTGATATTTGGTGCAGAAGACTGGCGAAAGTCCCGAATGCAAAATGGAGGATGATCTATAAACTGAGATCACAGATGGTCTGTGTGGAATTTTAATATCTGTGTTGGTTTTGGGTTTTGGACAGCCTTCAGCATTCACACACTTCCGCATGCGCAACGTCCGCAAAAGTCCGGACATTTGGATGCAGCCTAAAAGTCGCTTACTTGTATATCACATGGTGATGTAGGAGATGTGGGTGGTGGTGTACCTGAGCTGGAGGGTGAACTTTGTCGGAGTCTTTTGTTGCTCCGAGTCCAGCGGGTTATTCCCGTTTTCGCTCCGTCTGTATCGTCCTTGTTCATGATTCAGATTCTGTAAAAACACCCGTCGATGTTTTATTCCGGTTGCTGTGGTGCTGCAGTCCGGTTTGTAGTGAATGAGAGAGAGCAGATGAAGAAAAATAGAAAAGAAACCAAAGTTTTATGACGGAGAAGAGAAGCTCGGACAAGTAAAAGCCTCGCAGGCGGGCGCCATATTGGATCTCACACGGTCTCGCGAGGGTTACGTTACCAGCATAGACAATAGGCGAGTTCAAGTTGAACTCCCCCTGCATCAGCGAGATCTGCGGGCGACAGCAGGGGCGGGGCTACAAACGCTGCTATGAAGTCGGACACTCTCTCTTCCCGTAGACGTGACGTGACTCGGCTGAGCTTGCGGTGTTTGCCTTCTTCATCTGGGAAGAGGTGGAGGAAATTGAAATTCCATTAATATTTGAGGAAAATCAACAACGACGGCGATCAGTTTTCTTACCTGATGCTATGGGAACTTTGCTGGCCTTTTCTCATATTAGTCCCCTTCGGAAATTATTCAATCAGAGATGTTCAAAATAGTAGTCAACCAAAACATGTAAACTGAGGGAACAGAGCAGTGAACTGCTGCTGTGTATCAAGACCCGTGTCTAGCTCGTCTTTTGCAGAGAGTGTATATATATATAGTCATAAAAACATTATAAAATGGTTTGGTGCGGACCTGTACACTGAACATATGAGGAGTATTTCACGTTTATAATCATCAGAGAACGTGACGGACGTTGTTTTTGGTTCCTCGCTGTTTCCTGAATATATCAGTACATGTGTGGATGTGTAAATGAGAGACATTAGCTTATAGCACTTGATCGAAGGAGCTTTATAAAGTTCACTCCATTGACTTGTATTAGTTCACGGGGCGGATCTGCCTCCTCCAATATGGCGGCGACGTCGACGTACGGTCCGGCGCTCAATGAGGCGTCTATGTATATATATCTATGGTTGCCAGATCTCACGAGAAAAACCGGAAACAGGATGATAAATACAAACTGAGATATCTGTTCTTTGACAATCAATCAATACCTTCATGTAATGGAATTAATTTATTTCTAAATATACAGAATAGTACAAATTAAGTTTATGCCTCAGCTGAGCAGATGGAAGTCATAGTTTCACATGACTTTTCACCTGTTCATTGATCGGAACAGTGAATTATATTGGTCAATAGTTTCTTTGATGTAAATTCCAATAATAATGAAATTTTTAAGTGCACAGCTTATGACACAGAAAACAAGTCTTATTTTTTCTCACTGTAACCTGCTGATGGGTTGAAGTGTGGTGGAGTAGCTGGTGCTCAACTGCAGCACCAACATGCAGCAACTGAAAATAACATATGATAATAATGAAATAAATAAATGTTTGAACACATCTTGAACGTGTATGGTCAACCCTCATTTCAAACAAGGGAATACAGATTACATATGCTGACCATCTTTCAGATCTGTGTCCTTCCTTCCATCCTTCTTCCACTAAGGATTCCTGCCAGTTTCTCACAGGGTTGCAGTCAGGATTTTAGAAGTATTGAGGTCATGTGTCGTTTTGTGAGTTTTGACAGAAGCCAGCATTCAACAGAATCTAAGTGCCATTTTAAAATCACACATTTTCATGTCAGGTTCTTATTACATTATAATCACCTTCATTGTTGAACAAACTGACTGGAGACAGGAAGGAACACTGTTGTTTTTACCGTTTGTTTTTCATTCATGCCTAGGTGGTAGGTGGAGGTATGTCTTTTTTCAGTTTTCCCTGCTGTGCAACTCATTTGCCACAAACATCACAAACATTTCTCTCTTTTGTGGATACTCGTATGTCTCTTCAGACCTCCCTGATGTGTTAATCTTTCCCCACAAACGTCACAACCAAATGGTTTCTCTCCTTTGTGGACTCGCATGTGTCTATGAGTTCTCTTAAAGTTCAATCTTGTCCCATAAATATCATGTCAAATTGGTTTCCTGCCAACATTTGCACTCTTCTGCAACTCAGTCTCCAAACAGTTTGAAGCCTTTTCATCAGTATACGGTTGTGGTTGACCATCTGGATCTCTGTTTGTGGAAGGTTCGGGTCCTCCACTGTCCTCTCCATCAGCTTCTTTTTTCATTTGTGCTGCTGAGCTGCTGGTTGGAGGCTCTGCCTCTCTGTTGTCTTTCACTTGTCTTCGATGAAGCTGCGATGACTGAGATATCTCATCTCCACTCTTCACAGCAGTAAATGATGACCTGGTTATGTCAGCCTCCTCCAGCCCATTCAGTTCCTCGGTACAGAGTTCTTCATGTTCCTCTTTTATGTGCAGGGGCTCTGTGTCCTCCTGGTCCAGGCTGGGACTCCACTCAGAACAAACCCCTTCTTTAATCACCAACAGCTGCTGGAGATCTGAAGGGGATACTGAAAAATACAAAGAAATGTTGGCAGCCATTTCCAAGGAAAGTCATGATAAGTCATGAAAGTCAATCAATAACAATTAATTATGTGAAGACTGGAGTTCTCCTCAGAAATGCTAGGATCCAGGACGATAGGAGTTCATTTGCTTTTTAATGGTGCAATGAATCAAATGCCCAGTAAATCACATTTTCGCATAGGATTGATTTTTTAAATTAAACTTCCCTCTAAATTTGGATTCTTATCCTCAGCAAACCTTCAAAATTCAGATTTGCTGAAGTGCAGTCTGACCACATGACAACAGCAGGATAACATGTTTTTTTCTGTGACCCAAAATGCTATAGAAAAATCTTAGAGTGAGACAGATTCTTGTAACTGTTCTTTATTTTTCATGGCAACCACGAAATGCAAAGACAAAACATAAACCCAGGAGGGATTTCTTTAAACAACGAATAGAAATATAAGAGAAATACAAACAAGTACAGAGAATACATGCTGCTGGGAATCAATATTGAGCCTGAAATTAGTCAAATTGTCAAAATTATGAAAATATCAATAATTAGATAAGAGGGAAGGCGTGAATCAGAGCACTGACCATCTCAACCAGCTGTTATTATAATGGGACTGTGCTAAATACTCACAAATGCTGCTCAGTTGAAATCAACAGTGTTTACTACAGTTTTCTTCCAAAACACAAACCACCTACTTTAACAAACAACAGTTGCTTTCAACAACTAGCAACATAAAAACAGAAGCAAGCCAAACATATAAATGGGTGTGAATGTGTGTGTGTGTGGCAGGAAGTCCCTTATAAAGACTACAAAGATGGCTGAACGTGGCTCGTGAAGTCACATTCACCGGACTGCAAATTAGTGGGCTTGACCGAGAGGAGTCCGCCTCTGAAGTCAAAAAAGGGGATATCACTAGCCACAGTATCTTAGGTTATAGCGGGGTTATTAACTATAAGTTTCCAACAGATTGCTCATGAAATTATGTGTGTGTGTGTGTGTGTGTGTGTATGTGTATGTGTGTGTGTGTGTGTTAGTAAAAAGGAAAGAAACTAAGCCGTCGCTTAGCAGACAACAAAAAAACACCACAACGACCATGTGGTACGCAGCTGTCTCCTCTCCCTCAACCAGTGGGCGGCAAGCAAATCGATGTTCGTTCATCGTCCACTGATTGAGCCGAAATACGACGTATTGTGGTCACACACAGCGGCAAGACTGTACAGGCTGGATTAGCCTGAATGAGCAGCTAGTGAGCGTAATAACACAGTTAGCATGCATTAGTCAACCATAAGTAGGCCTTGGCGGTCCCTTCACACAAAACAATAAACACAACAAAAGCAAGCTATATTCTATCCGATTCTTCCCAAACAGTAGCCTCTTATTTGGGTCACTCGTGGCGACTGGCGTGTATCCCATCTGACTCTGAACTCCAACTCATTTAGGAGCGAGTGCAGGGTCAGCTTTAGCGTCCTAAAAGCTGACGGCAGGCTATATCACACTGTTATGTGGACTTGATGGAAGGACCGGACCACGGGGATTTCGTCTCCTTCTGAAGATGATCTCTTCCTTCTGCAGGTGGTGAGGAAACAAAAACAGTCTCTGTCTCTCTGAGGAAACTGAAGCTTTGCTCATACAAAGTGAAAAATGGTTCTCAAAGTTGCACCCTTATGGCAGCAGTTGCGTGAAACCAGGGGTCTCACCACAACGTAATGCTCACTTGGACTGCGATGTGCAGTGAGGTCTCCTGACCTTTAAACTGGGAGTGACATCATTGTGATCCTGGTGGAGCTTCCAGGCTCACAGTCAATAGGGATCGGTTGAAAGTCTTGGGGGCAGGTCACCCTGAGTCACAATTTTTTTACACCTTTTGGGCCCTAGTTTCGTCCTTTGTTCTGCAGCTCCTTGTCACCCAGTAGTTAGGCTTCTGATTTCTCCAAAGGCCTCCTCCTTGTTTGAGGCCATGTGGGCAAGGCCCAACAACGCCTTCCACCTGACATGTCTAAGCTGAGAGGATTTTAATGTGTCTTGAGTCTTGCCTGTTGACTAAACCCCCACTAACCTCACAGTCAAATGGTCTCTCTACAGTGTGAACCCTCAGGTGTTTTTTTCAGATTTCCATGCTGTGCAACTCATTTCCCACAAACGTCACAAACATTTCTCTGCTGTGTGGACTCTCATGTGTGACTTAAGAGTTCCCTGCTGAATGAATCTCCTCCCACAAACATCACAAGCAAATGGTTTCTCTCCTGTATGGATTCGCATGTGTGGAATAAGACTTGCCCGTTCAGAAAATCTTTTCCCACAATCACCACAGCTAAATGGTTTCTCTCCTGTGTGAACTCTCATGTGTGTCTTCAGATTTTCCTGGCTTGTAAAGTTTTTCCCACAATAACCACAACCAAATGGTTTCTCTCCTGTGTGGACTCTCATGTGTCTCTTCAGATTTCCCTGCAGGATGAATCTGTTCCCACAAACATCACAAACAAATTGTTTCTCTCCTGTGTGAACGCTCATATGTCCCCTCAGACTTTGCTGTCGCCCAAATCTTTTTCCACAAACATCACAACCAAATGGTTTCTCTCCTGTGTGGACTCTCATGTGTCTCGTTAGACTTTGCCGGTCCCCAAGTCTTTTTCCACAAACATCACAATCAAATAGCTTCTCTCCTGTGTGGACCCTCATGTGTCTCTTCAGACTTCCCTGCTGGGTGAATCTCTTCGTACAAACATCACAACTGAATGGTTTCACTCCAGTGTGGACTCTCATGTGCCTCCTCAGACTTCCCAGTGATGTAAATCTTTTACCACAAACATCACAACCAAATGGTTTCTCTCCTGTGTGGACTCTCATGTGTCTCTTCAGAGTTTGCAGGTCCCCAACTCTTTTTCCACAAACATCACAATCAAATGGTTTCTTTCCTGTGTGGACTCTCATGTGTCTTTTCAGACTTCCCAGTGCTGTAAATCTTTTACCACAAATATCACAATCAAATGGTTTCTCTCCTGTGTGAACACTCATGTGTTCCCTCAGACTTAGCCGTCGCCCAAATCTTTTTCCACAAACAACACAACCAAATGGTTTATCTCCTGTGTGGACTCTAATGTGTTTCCTTAGACTCTGCCGGTCCCCAAATCTTTGTCTACAAACATCACAATCAAATAGTTTCTCTCCTGTGTGGACTCTCATGTGTCTCTTCAGATGTCCCTTCTGGGTGAATCTCTTCTTACAAACATCACAGCTGAATGGTTTCACTCCAGTGTGGATTCTCATGTGCCTCCTCAGACTTCCCAGTGCTGTAAATCTTTTACCACAATCACAACCAAATGGTTTATCTCCTTTCAGAACTCTTTCGCCAGCATTACATCCCACATCACTTACAGGAGTTTCCAAATATTTCAGAGCATTTAAACCTGACTGGGGCGTCCTGGTCTCCTCTGACCCACTGTCACTCTCTTTAGTGTCATCTCCAGAATCTTGCCACTCACCAGAACTGACATCAGTCTCAGAACAGTCTGAACCCTCTTCATCAGTATTTAGCTGTGGCTGACTATCTGGTTCTTTGTTCCTGGAAGGTTCAGATCCTCCACTGTCCTCGTCATCAGTTTCAGTTTTTATCTGTGTTGTTGAGCTGCTGGCTGGAGGCTCTGCCTCTCTGTTGTCCTCAGTTTGGCTTTGATGAAGCTCTGAAAGCTGAGGTTTCTCCTCATCATTTTCACTCTTCACATGAACAACAGTGGATGGGAAGCTGAACATATCAGTCTCCTTCAGCCCAACAAGCTGCTCTCCCTTTCGACTGGTCCAGTGTTCTTCCTGTTCCTCCTTCATGTGTAGGGGCTCTGGGTCCGTCGGTTCCTGGCTAGGGCACCACTCCAGGGAAACCTCTTCTTTAATCACAAACAGCTGCTGGACATCTGAGGGGAACACTGACACACACACAGAGATGTTGGGAGCCATTTCCTAGGACATTAATAACAAACTAAAAATCAATAAGAACTGAACAATTGCATTAAAGATGAAGTTCTCAGAAGGATCCAGGACTAGATGACTCCACTTACTTTTTCATTGTACAAAGAATCAAATCCCCAAAGAATCACTTCCAATGAAAATGAGTAATTCCGACGCAGGATCCAGGACAACAACATGTTCAATTAGAGTGATGGTATTAAGCAGCAAGGTAGTCTTTGCTAAAATCGATTTCGATTTTAAAAATGATAGCATGGTGTTGCACCATTCCTGTTCGACTCCTGGTTGGGAAGCACAGGGGAGATGATTTCCTCCAGGCCCGAAGTTCAAGTTTACTTTCGGGGTGAACTCCTTTTCATGGGTTAAACTGGTCGGGAAATAATACCAGGGAGCTTTGCGGTATCTCGAGGAGCCGTTGCCTTTATTCACAGATAAATTGCAGCCTATATTGTACACTTTATTGCTACTACTGATACACCTTTCGCTTCTCCTTCCTCTCCCATTCATTCACTGTCTGCACATACGCACACTCCTTCACTCTCGCACGTACACACCTCATGCACCGCCCTATTCTTGAAAGGGCCGTTGCACTCTTACAACAATGGTAACTGCAGATGCAGGAGACCCGTCGACAGAACTTGACTGAATATATAAATTATTGTTACATTACGTTGTTAATATTTTTTTTTAATTTGACAATATAGTGTGGTACATTGCGAACAAAGGTCAGATATTATATTGCATAAAAGTCTCGTCTAAAAATGGCATAGCAACCTGTGCTTTCAAAAAAAAAAAACGAGAATTGAATCGAACCGTGACAGTAGAATCGGAAATGTAGTCAAATCGAGGATTTGGAGAACCGTGACAGCCCCAGTCTTTACACCTTCTTTTCACATCATTTTCTTCTAAATTTCCATTCTTTATTCTCAACAAATGTTCCTTATTTAGTCAACTGCATCGTTTTTGGTGCCACTCTAGATTGACATAGTGTAATCTTGTGACAGCAGCAGGATAACATAATTTTTGAGTGACCCAAAACAGTTACAAATCAGGGCGAGCAGCGTGTGCAAAATGCACAAGCTGTGCACAAAACAGGACAACAGCACAAAGGTGGAGAAGCAAAGAGAAGATTTCAGTGCTCAAGACACAAAACGCTTCTGGACAGCTTTACCTGTTGTTCAAATACAAATAGGTGAGCACGTAGAAGAGAAATTGCAACTAATCCTGTTGTATCATAATATGACATAATATGGATTGGAACAGTAGTCAAATAGGGCTATTCCCCGTATTGAACTGTGTACCAACCCTCTCTCTGCACAACAAAGCTGATGGTCGTAAACACATCAAGAAGGCAAGAACCTGCACAAATCAACTGTTGACAATGCAAACCTGTTAACTGAAAAGCATTCCAGGTGACTACCTCGTGTATCTGATTGAGAGAATGCCAGAAGTGTGCAAAGCTCATCAAAGCAAAAGGTGGCTACTTTAAAGAATATACAATTTAAATCAAATTCTGGTCTATTTAATAAACTCCTTTATGTTTACTTTGAAAACGAGGTCATCCTTTGAAGTAATAACGTGGAAGCTTGATATTTGGTGCAGAAGACTGGCGAATGTCCCGAGTGCAAAATGGAGGTTGATCTATAAACTGAGATCACAGAAGGTCTGTGTGGAGTTTTAATAGTCTGTGTTGGTTTTGAGTTTTGAACAGCTTTCAGCATACACACACTTCCGCAACCGCAACGTCCGCAAAAGTCCGGACATTTGGATGCAGCTTCAGTCGCGGACTTGTATATCACATGGTGGTGTAGGGGATGTGGGTGGTGGTGTACCTGAGTTGGAGGGTGAACTTTGTCGGAGTCTTTTGTTGCTCCGAGTCCAGCGGATTATTCCCGTTTTCGCTCCGTCTGTATCGTCCTTGTTCATGATTCAGATTATGTAAAAACACCCGTCGATGTTTTATTCCGGTTGCTGTGGTGCTGCAGGTCGGTTTGTAGCGAATGAGAAACAGCAGATGAAGAAAAATAGAGAAGAAACCAAAGTTTTATGACGGAGAAGAGAAGCACGGACAGGTAAAAGCCTCGCAGACGGGCGCCATCTTTGATTTCACACGGTCTCGCGAGGGTTACGTTCCCAGCGGTGCAGTGTTGCCAGATCTCATGAGAAAAAACGGAAACAGGATGATAAATACAAACTGAGATATCTGTTCTACGCCTCAGTTGAGCAGATTTAAGTCATAGTTTCACATGACTTTTCAGGAGAAAAACTGCAGTGGGGAGAAGTGTGAGGTATGCGTTCTCTCAGATTTCCGTGCTGTGTCACTCGTTCACCAGAAACATAACAAGCATTTCTCTTTTGTGGATGCTCGTATGTCTCTTCAGACCTCCCTGATGTGAAAATCTGTGTAAACAATCGTCTCAGCCAAATGTTTTTTTTTCTCTTCGTACTGTCATGTCTCTTCAGATTTCCTAGACTTATAAAGCTTTCCCCACAATTACCAAATGGTTTATCTCCTGTGTGTACTCTCATGTGTCTCTTCAGAATTTCCTGCCTTGTGAAGTTTCCCCCACAAACATCACAACCAAATGGTTTCTCTTCTTTGTGGACTCGCATGTGTCTGTTGTGAGTTTTCTTAAAGTTAAATCTTTACCCACAAACATCACAACCGAACGGTTTCTCCAGAACATTTGCACTCTTCTGCAAATCAGTCTCCAAACAGTTTGAAGCCTTTTCATCAGTATACGGTTGTGGATGACCATCTGGATCTCTGTTTGTGGAAGGTTCAGATCCTCCACTGTCCTCCACCAGCTTCTTTTTTCATTTGTGCTGCTGAGCTTCTGGCTGGAGGCTTTGCCTCTCTGTTGTCTTTCACTCGTCTTTTATGAAGATGTGATGACTGAGATATCTCATCATCTCCACTCTTCACAGCAGTAAACGATGACCTGGTGATGTCAGCCTCCTCCAGCCCATTCAGTTCCTCGGTACAGAGTTCTTCATGTTCCTCTTTTATGTGAAGGGGCTCTGTGTCCTCCTGGTCCAGGCTGGGGCTCCACTCAGAACAAACCCCTTCTTTAATCACCAACAGCTGCTGGACATCTGAGAAATGTTGGCAGCCAATTCCTAGGAAATTCATGAGAACAAATTGTAAATCAATAACAACTAATCAATTATGTGAAGACTGGAGTTCTCCTCACAAATGTTAGGATCCAGGACAATATGAGTCCTCTTGCTTTTTTATGGTGCAATGAATCAAATGCCCGGTAAATCACATTTTCACATAGGATTGATTTCTTTTTAAATTAAACTTCCCTCTAAATTTTGATTCATTGTTCTCAACAAACCTTCAAAATTCAGTTAACTGCATCATTTTACTGGACTGATTTACTGAAGTGCAGTCTGACCACATGACAACAGCAGGATAACATTTTTTTTTCCGTGACCCAAAATGCTATAGAAAAAACTTAGAGTGAGACAGATTCTTGTAACTGTTCTTTATTTTTCATGGCAACCACGAAATGCAAAGACAAAACATAAACGCAGGAGGAATTTCTTTAAACAATGAATAGAAGCATAAGAGAAATACAAACAAGTACAGGGAATACACGCTGCTGGGAATCAATATTGAGCCTGCAATTAGTCAAATTGTCAATATTATGAAAATATCAATAATTAGATAAGAGGGAAGGTGTGAATCCGAGCACTGACCATCTCAACCAGCTGTTGTTATAATGGGATTGTGCAAAATACTCACAAATGCTGCTCAGCTGAAATCAACAGTGTTTATTAAAGTTTTCTTCCAAAACACAAACCACCTACTTTAACAAACAACAGTTGCTTTCAACAACTAGCAACATAAAAACATAAGAAAGCCAAACATATAAATGGGTGGAGGTGTGTGTGTGTGTGTGTGTGTGTGTGTGTGTGTGGCAGGAAGTCCCTTATAAAGACTACAAAGATGGCTGAATGTGGCTCGTGAAGTCACGTTCGCCGGACTACAAATTAGAAGTCAGAGTTAGCATGCATTACAGTCAACCATAAGTAGGCCTCGGCAGTCCCTTCACACAAAACAATAAACAAAACAAAAGCATGCTATATTCTATGTGATTCTTCCCAAACAGTAGCCTCTTATTGGGGTCACTCGTGGCGACTGGCGTGTATCCCATCTGACTCTGAACTCCAACTCATTTAGGAGCGAGCGCAGGGTCAGCTTGAGCATCCTAAAAGCTAATGGCAGGCTGTATGAAAGTTTTATGTCGACTTGATGGAAGGACCGGACCTCGGGGGTTTCGTCTCCTTCTGAAGATGATCTCGTCCTTCTGCAGGCAGTGAGGAAACAAAAACAGTCTCTGTCTCGTCTAGCGATGAGGAATCTAAAGCTTTGCTCATACAAAGTGAAAAATGGTTCTCAAAATTGCACCCTTACGGCAGCGGTTGTGTGAAATCGGGGGTCTCAACACAACGTAATGCTCCCTTAGACTGCCATGTGCAGTGAGGTCTCCTGACCTTTAAACTGGGAGTGACGTCATTGTGATCCTCGTGGAGCTTCCAGGCTAACGGTCAATAGGGATCAGGTAAAAGTCTTGGGGGCAGGTCACCCTGAGTCACAGTTTTTCACACCTTTTGGGCCCTAGTTTCGTTCTTTTATTCTGCAGCTCCTTGTCACCGAGTAGTCAGGCTTCTGATTTCTCCAAAGGCCTCCTCCTTGTTTGAGGTCATGTGGGCAAGGCCCAACAACGCCTTAAGCCTGACATGTCTAACCTGAGAGGACTTTAACGTGTCTTGAGTCTTGCCTTGACTAAATCCTTTCCCACCAACCTCACAGTCAAATGGTCTCTCTACAGTGTGAACCCTCAGGTGTTTTTTTTTTCAGATTTCCATGCTGTGCTACTAATTTCCCACAAATGTCACAAACATTTCTCTGCTGTGTGGACTCTCATGTGTGACTTAAGAGTTCCCTTCTGAATGAATCTCCTCCCACAAACATGACAAGCAAATGGCTTCTCTCCTGTGTGAACTTGCATGTGATAAATAAGACCTGACCGTTCAGAAAATCTTTTCCCACAATCACCACAGCTAAATGGTTTCTCTCCTGTGTGAACTCTCATGTGTGTCTTCAGATTTCCCCTGTTTGTAAATCTTTTACCACAAACATCACAACCAAATGGTTTCTCTCCTGTGTGGACTCTCATGTGTCCTGTTAGACTATGCTGGTCCCTAAGTCTTTTTCCACAAACATCACAAACAAGTTTTTCCTCTGTGTGAACACTCATGTGTTTCTTCAGACTTCGCTGCTGGGTGAATCTCTTCCCACAAACATCACAACTGAATGGTTTCTCTCCTGTGTGGACTCTTATGTGCATCCTCAGACTTCCCAGTGATGTAAATCTTTTCCCACAATAACCACAGCCAAATGGTTTCTTTCTGGTGTGAACTCTCATGTGTGTCTTCAGACTTTCCGGGCTTGTAAAGCTTTGCGCACAATAACCACAACCAAATGGTTTCTCTCCTGTGTGAATGCTCATGTGTCCCCTCAGAATTTGTCGGTGCCCAAATCTTTTTCCACAAATATCAGAACTGAATGGTTGATGAAGCTCTGAAAGCTGAGGTTTCTCTTCATCATCTTCATTCTTCATAGGAACAGCAGTGGATGAGAACCTGGACATATCAGTCTCCTTCAGTCCAACAAGCTGCTCTCTCTTCTGACTGATCCGATGTTCTTCCTGTTCCTCCTTCATGTGTAGGGGCTCTATGTCCGTCTGTTCCTGGCTAGGGCACCACTCCAGGGAAACCTCTTCTTTTTTCACAAACAGCTGCTGGACATCTGAGGGGAACACTGACACACACACACAGATGTTGGGACATTAAGAACAAATTAGAAATCAATAAGAACTAAACGAATGCATGACAGATGAAGTTATCAGAAGGATCCAGGACAGGATGAGTCTATATTCCAACTTGGGCATTATGCTCTCAAAATCCAGGACTCCTGATGGTTCCCAGGATTCAGAAGAAGTCAGCTGGCTGCAAGGCTTTTTCCTATCATGCTCCTTTCCTCTGGAATAACCTCCCAGCTGACATCAGACAATCTGGCTCTGTTGACGCCTTCAAATCTAACCTCAAAACTCACATCTTCGATTTAGCCTTTAATTAGCCCTTGTGATCAACTGTAAGCTTCTTTAGTGTCTAGGTGTCAGTCTCAATGTGCTTCTATAGTACTAGATTTACATTGTGCAGGACAACAGCACAAAGGTGGAGAAGCAAAGAGAAGGTTTCAGCCCTGAAGACACAAAACGCTTCTGGGCAGCTTTACCTGTTGCTCAAATAAAAATAGGTGAGCACATAGAAGAGAAATTGCAACTAATCCTGTTGTATCATAATATGCCATAATAGAACAGTAGTCGAATAGGGCTTTTCCCCGTATTGAACTGTGTACCACCCCTAGCTCTGCACAACAAAGCTGCTGGTCTCAAACACATCAAGAAGGCAAGAACCTACACAAATCAACTGTTGACAATGCAAACCTGTTAACTGAAAAGCATTCCAGGTGACTACCTCGTGAATCTGATTGAGAGAATGCCAGAAGTGTGCAAAGCTCATCAAAGCAAAAGGTGGCTACTTTGAAGAATATACAATATACATCATATTCTGGTCTATTTAAACTCCTTTATGTTAACTTTGAAAACGAGATCATCCTTTGAAGTAATAACGTGGAAGCTTGATATTTGGTGCAGAAGACTGGCGAAAGTCCCAAGTGCAAAATGGAGGATGATCTGTGAACCGAGATAACAGATGGTCTGTGTGGAGTTACAATAGTCTGTGTTAGTTTTGGGGTTTTGGACAGCCTTAAGTCGCGTACTTGAATGTCACATGGTGGTGTAGGAGATGTGGGTGGCGGTGTACCTGAGCTGGAGGGTGAACTTTGTCGGAGTCTTTTGTTGCTCCGAGTCGAGCAGGTTATTCTCGTTTTCGCTCCGACTGTATCGTCCTTGTTCATGATTCAGATTCTGTAAAAACTTCCGTCGATGTTTTGTTCGGGGTGGTGTGGTGCTGCAGTCCGGTTTGTAGTGAAGAAGAAACAGCAGATGAAGAAAAATAGAAAAGAAACCAAAGTTTTATGACGGAGGAGAGAAGCTCGGACAAGTAAAAGCCTCGCAGCCGGGCGCCATCTTGGATCTCGCACGGTCTCGCGAGGGTTACGTTCCCAGCGGTGCCAGATCTCACGACAAAACCGGAAACAGGATGATAAATACAAACTGAGATATCTGTTCTTTGACAATCAATCAATGTCTTCATGTAATTGAATGTAATTATTTCTAAATATATAAAATAGAACAAATTAAGTTTACGCCTCAGCTGAGCAGATGTAAGTCATAGTTTCACATGACTTTTCACCTGTTCATTGATCAGAACAGTGAATTATATTGGTCAATAGTTTGTTTGATGTAAATTCCAATAATGACATTTTTAAGTGCACAGCATATGACACAGAAAACAAGTCTTATTTTTTCTCACTGTAACCTGCTGATGTGTTGAAGTGTGGTGGAGTAGCTGGTGCTCAACTGCAGCACAAACATGCAGCAGCTGAAAGTAACATATGATAATAATTAAATAAATAAATGTTTGAACACATCTTGAATGTGTATGGTCAACTCTCATTTCAAACAAGGGAACACAGATTACATATGCTGACCATCTTTCATCTGTGTCCCTCCTTCCACGAAGGATTCCTGCCAGTTTCTCACAGGGTCGTTGCCCGGATTCTAGAAATATTGAGGTCATGCATCGTTTCGAGAGTTTAAATAACACAGCTCATTGAGGAAAACTGAGCCAGCATTCAACAGAAGATAAGAGCCAGTTTAAAATCACACATTTTAAAAACTTATTGCATTATAATCACCTTCGCTGTCAAACAAACTGAGTAGAGAGAAAAACTGCAGTGGGGAGGAGTGTGAGGTATGTGTTTTCTCAGATTTCCGTGCTGTGCAACTCGTTCACCAAAAACATAAACATTTCTCTATTGTGGATACTCGTATGTCTCTTCAGACCTCCCTGATGTGAAAATCTGTATAAACAATCGCCTCAACCAAATGTTTTTTTTTTTTTCTGTACTCTCACGTCTCTTCAGATTTCCTAGACTTATAAAGCATTCCCCACAATTACCAAATGGTTTATCCCCTGCGTGTACTCTCATGCATCTTTTCAGAATTTCCTGTCTTGTGAATTTTCCCCCACAAACATCACAACCAAACGGTTTCTCTACAACATTTGCACTCTTCTGCAAATCAGTCTCCAAACAGTTTGAAGCCTTTTCATCAGTATACGGTTGGGGATGACCATCTGGATCAATAATTAGATAAGAGGGAAGGTGTGAATCCGAGCACTGACCATCTCAACCAGCTGTTATTATAATGGGATTGTGCAAAATAATCACAGATGCTGCTCAGTTGAAATCAACAGTGTTTATTAAAGTTTTCTTCCAAAACACAAACCACCTACTTTAGCAAACAACAGTTGCTTTCAACAACTAGCAACATAAAAACATAAGAAAGCCACACATATAAATGGGTGGAGGTGTGTGTGTGTGTGTGTGTGTGTGTGTGTGTGTGTGTGTGTGTGGCAGGAAGTCCCTTATAAAGACTACAAAGATGGCTGAATGTGGCTCGTGAAGTCACGTTCGCCGGACTACAAATTAGAAGTCAGAGTTAGCATGCATTACAGTCAACCATAAGTAGGCCTCGGCGGTCCCTTCACACAAAACAATAAACAAAACAAAAGCACGCTATATTCTATCTGATTCTTCCCAAACAGTAGCCTCTTATTGGGGTCACTCGTGGCGACTGGTGTGTATCCCATCTGACTCTGAACTCCAACTCATTTAGGAGCGAGCGCAGGGTCAGCTTGAGCGTCCTAAAAGCTGACGACAGGCTGTATCAAAGTTTTATGTCGACTTGATGGAAGGACCGGACCTCGGGGGTTTCGTCTCCTTCTGAAGATGATCTCTTCCTTCTGCAGGCAGTGAGGAAACAAAAACAGTCTCTGTCTCGTCTAGCGATGAGGAATCTAAAGCTTTGCTCAGACAAAGTGAAAAAGTGTTCTCAAAATTGCACCCTTATGGCAGCGGTTGTGTGAAATCGGGGGTCTCAACACAACGTAATGCTCCCTTCGACTGCCATGTGCAGTGAGGTCTCCTGACCTTTAAACTGGGAGTGACGTCATTGTGATCCTGGTGGAGCTTCCAGGCAAACGGTCAATAGGGATCAGGTAAAAGTCTTGGGGGCAGGTCACCCTGAGTCACAGTTTTTCACACCTTTTGGGCCCTAGTTTCGTTCTTTTACTCTATAGCTCCTAGTGTCCTAGTAGTCAGGCTTCTGATTTCTCCAAAGGCCTTCTCCTTGTTTGAGGCCATGTGGGCAAGGCCCAACAATGCCTTCCACCTGACATGTCTAACCTGAGAGGATATTAATGTGTCTTGAGTCTTGCCTGTTGACTAAACCCCCACTAACCTCACAGTCAAATGGTCTCTCTACAGTGTGAACCCTCAGGTGGTTTTTTTTTCAGATTTCCATGCTGTGCAACTAAGTTCCCACAAACGTCACAAACATTTATCTGCTGTGTGGACTCTCATGTGTGACTTAAGATTTCCCTGCTGAATGAATCTCCTCCCACAAACATCACAAGCAAATGGTTTCTCTCCTGTGTGAAGTCGCATGTGTGGAATAAGATTTGCCCGTTCAGCAAATCTTTTCCCACAATCACCACAGCTAAATGGTTTCTCTCCTGTGTGAACTCTCATGTGTGTCTTCAGATTTTCCTGGCTTGTAAAGCTTTTTCCACAATAACTACAACCAAATGGTTTCTCTCCTGTGTGGACTCTCATGTGTCTCTTCAGATTTCCCTGCAGGATGAATCTGTTCCCACAAACATCACAAACAAAAGGTTTCTCTCCTGTGTGAACGCTCATGTGTCCCCTCAGACTTAGCCGTTGCCCAAATCTTTTTCCACAAACATCACAACCAAATGGTTTATCTCCTGTGTGGACTCTAATGTGTCTCGTTAGACTTTGCCGGTCCCCAAGTCTTTTTCCACAAACATCACAATCAAATAGTTTCTCTCCTGTGTGGACCCTCATGTGTCTTTTCAGATGTCCCTGCTGGGTGAATCTCTTCCTACAAACATCACAACTGAATGGTTTCACTCCGGTGTGGACTCTCATGTGCCTCCTCAGACTTCCCAGTGATGTAAATCTTTTACCACAAACATCACAACCAAATGGTTTCTCTCCTGTGTGGACTCTCATGTGTCTCTTCAGACTTTGCCGGTCCCCAACTCTTGTTCCACAAACATCACATTCAAATGGTTTCTCTCCAGTGTGGACTCTCGTGTGTCTCTTCAGACTTCCCAGTGCTGTAAATCTTTTACCACAAACATCACAACCAAATGGTTTATCTCCTTTCAGAACTCTTTCCCCAACATTACATCCCACATCACTTACAGGAGTTTTCACATGTTTCAGAGCATTTAAACCTGACTGAGGCGTCCTGGTCTCCTCTGACCCACTGTCACTCTCTGTAGTTTCAGGTCCAGAATCTTGCCACTCACCAGAACTGACATCAGTCACAGAACAGTCCGAAGCATCTTTATCAGTATTTAGCTGATGACTATCTGGTTTTTGGTTCCTGGAAGGTTCAGATCCTCCACTGTCCTCTTCATCAGTTTCAGTTTTTATCTGTGTTGCTGAGCTGCTGGCTGGAGGCTCTGCCTCTCTGTTGTCCTCAGTTTGGCTTTGATGAAGCTCTGAAAGCTGAGGTTTCTCTTCATCATTTTCACTCTTCACAGGAACAACAGTGGATGGGAACCTGGACATATCAGTCTCCTTCAGTCCAACAAGCTGTTCTCCCTTCTGACTGATCCAGTGTTCTTCCTGTTCCTCCTTCATGTGTAGGGGCTCTGGGTCTGTCTGTTCCTGGCTAGGGCACCACTCCAGGGAAACCTCTTCTTTAATCACAAACAGCTGCTGGACATCTGAGGGGAACACTGACACACACACAGACAGAGATGTTGGGAGCCATTTCCTAGGACATTAAGAACAAATTAAAAATCAAAAAGAACTAAACAATTGCATTAAAGATGGCATTCTCAGAGGGATCCAGGACTAGATGACTCCACTTACTTTTTCATTGTACAAGGAATCAAATCCCCAAAGACTCCAATGAAAATGAGTAATTCCCACACAGGATCCGGGACAACAACAAGTTCAATTAGAGTGATGGTATTAAGCATTTTTTAGAAATGATAGCATGGTGTTGCACCATTCCTGTTCGGCTCCTGGTTGGGAAGCACAGGGGAGATGATTTCCTCCAGGGCCGAAGTTTAAGTTTACTTTCGGGGTGAACTCCTTTTTTACGTGTTAAGCTGGTCAGGAAATAATACCAGGGAGTTTTGCGGTATCTCGAGGAGCCGTTGCCTTTATTCACAGATAAATTGCAGCCTATATTGTACACTTTATTGCTACTACTGATACACCTTTCGCTTCTCCTTCCTCTCCCATTCATTCACTGTCCGCACATACGCACGCTCCTTCACTCTCACACGTACACACCTCATGCACCGCCATATTCATGAAAGGGCTGTTGCACTCTTACAACAATGGCAACTGCAGATGCAGGAGACCCATCGACAGAACTTGACTGAGCATGTAAATTATTGTTACATTACGTTGTTAATACATTTCTTAAATTTGACAATATAGTGTGGTACATTGCAAACAAAGGTCAGATATAATATTGCATAAAAGTCTCGTCTAAAAATGGCATAGAAACTTGTGCTTTCAAAAAAAAAAAATGTAAAAATTGAGAATCGAATCGAACTGTGACCCTAGAATCAAAAATAAAATAAAATCGAGGATTGGGATAATCGTGACAGCCCTAGTCTTTACACCTTCTTTTCACATCATTCTCTTCTAAATTTCCATTCTTTATTCTCAACGAATGTTCCTTATTTAGCCAACTGCATCGTTTCTGGTGCCACTCTAGATTAACTTAGTGTGATCTTATGATAACAGATGGAGAACATAATTTTTGAGCAACCCAAAACAGGTACAAATCAGGGCGAGCAGCGTGTGCAAAACAGGACAACAGCACAAAGGTGGAGAAGCAAAGAGAAGATTTCAGCGCTCAAGACACAAAACGCTTCTGGTCAGCTTTACCTGTTGCTCAAATACAAATAGGTGAGCACATAGAAGAGAAATTGCAACTAATCCTGTTGTATCATAATATGCCATAATATGGATTAGAACAGTAGTCAAATAGGGCTATTCCCTGTATTGAACTGTGTACCAACCCTCGCTCTGCACAACAAAGCTGCTGGTCTAAAACACATCAAGAAAGCAAGAACCTGCACAAATCAACTGTTGACAATGCAAACCTGTTAACTGAAAAGCATTCCAGGTGACTACCTCGTGTATCTGATTGAGAGAATGCCAGAAGTGTGCAAAGCTCATCAAAGCAAAAGGTGGCTACTTTAAAGAATATACAATTTAAATCATATTCTGGTCTATTTAAACTCCTTTATGTTTACTTTGAAAACGAGATCATCATTTGAAGTAATAACGTGGAAGCTTGATATTTGGTGCAGAAGACTGGCAAAGGTCCCGAGTGCAAAATGGAGGATGATCTATAAACTGAGATCACAGATGGTCTGTGTGGAGTTTTAATATCTGTGTTGGTTTGGGGTTTTGGACAGCCTTCAGCATACACACACTTCCGATACCGCAACGTCCGCAAAAGTCCGGACATTTGGATGCAGCTTCAGTCGCGGACTTGTATATAACATGGTGGTGTAGGACATGTGGGTGGTGGTGTACCTGAGCTGGAGGGTGAACTTTGTCGGAGTCTTTTGCTTCTCCGAGTCCAGCGGGTTATTCTCGTTTTCGCTCCGTCTGTATCGTCCTTGTTCATGATTCAGATTCTGTAAAAACACCCGTCGATGTTTTGTTCCGGGTGGTGTGGTGCTGCCGTCCGGTTTGTAGTGAAGAAGAAACAGCAGATGAAGAAAAATAGAAAAGAAACCAAAGTTTTATGACGGAGGAGAGAAGCTCGGACAGGTAAAAGCCTCGCAGACGGGCGCTGCCATCTTGGATCTCGTACGGTCTCGCGAGGGTTACGTTCCCAGTGGGGCAGCGTTGCCAGATCTCACGAGAAAAACAAGCAAACAGGGGCCTCATTTATAAACGGTGTGCACATTATGGACATACACTGGAGCAATGAGTAACTATGACTTCAATGGCAGTAAAGGTTAATCGTTCAATTCAATGTGTAAAAAATATAATTATAATGAAAAATTATGTCTGACCTATTATATATAAAGAGTTCATTGGCAGAAATGGATCTACAAACACTGGTTTGATACTCCCTGGAGTGTATGTACAAACACACACACACACAAAAGCATAATTTAGGATAATAAATACAAACTGAGATATCTTAACAATCAATCAATACCTTCATGTAATCATGTAATATAATGTATTTGCTTTTAAATAACAAATTAAGTTTACGCCTCAGCTGAGCTGATATAAATCATAGTTTCACGTCATTTTTCACCTGTTCATTGATCGGAACAGTGAATTATATTGGTCAATAGTTAGTTTGATGCAAATTCCAATAATAATGAAATTTTTAAGTGCACAGCATATGACACATGAAACACATATTGAATGTGTATGGTTAACTTCAAGCAAGGGAATACAGATTACATACGCTGACCATCATTCAGATCTGTGTCCCTCCTTCCACCTTTATTCCACTAAAGGATTCCTGTCAGTTTCTCACAGGGTCGTAGCCAGGATTTTAGAAATATTGGGTCATTCATCGTTTTTCGAGAGTTGAAATAACACAGTTTATCACAGTCATTAACACAGTCATTGAGGAAAACTGAGCTAGCATTCAACAGAAGATAAGAGCCATTTCAAAATCACAAATTTTTGTGTCAGGTTCTTATTGCATTATAATCACCTTCACTGTCGAACAAACTGAATAGAGAGAAAAACTGCAGTGGGGAGGAGTGTGAGATATGTTTTCTCAGATTTCCGTGCTGTGCAACTCATTCACCAAAAACATGACAAACATTTCTCTCTTTTGTGGGACTTGTATGTCTCTTCAGACCTCCCTGATGTGAAAATCTTTTTACACAATCGCCTCAAATGCTTTTTTTTTGTTTGTACTTTCATGTGTCTCTTCAGATTTCCCTGACTTATAAAGCTTTCCCCTCAGTTACCAAATGGTTTGTCTCCTGTGTGTACTTTCATGCGTCTCTTCAGAATTTCCTGTCTTGTGAAGCTTTCCCCACAAACATCACAACCAAATGGTTTCTCTTCTTTGTGGACTCGCATGTGTCTGTTGTGAGTTTTCTTAAAGTTAAATCTTGTCCCACAAACATCACAACCAAATGGTTTCTCTACATTGTGTGCAGCCTTCTGCAAATCAGTCTCCAAACCATTGAAAGCCTTTTCATCAGTATACTGTTGTGGATGACCATCTGGATCTCTGTTTGTGGAAGGTTCAGAGCCCCCACTGTCCTCTCCATCAGTTTCTTTTTTCATTTGTGCTGCTGAGCCGCTGATTGGAGGGTCTGCCTCTCTGTTGTCTTTCACTTGTCTTCGATAAAGATGGGATGGCTGCAATATGTCATTGTCTTCACGTGTTCATGTGTAGGCGCTCTGGGTCCTCCTGGTTCAGGCTGGGGTTCCACTCAGGGGAGACCTCTTCTTTAATCACCAACAGCTGCTGGACATCTGAAGGGAATGCTAAAAAGAACAAAACAGAGATGTTGGCAACCCTTTCCTAGAGAATTAGTGATGACAAATTGTAAATCAATAACAACTAATCAATTACGTGAATGATAGACTTCTCCTCATAAATGTCAGGATCCAGGACGATGTGAGTCCTATGGCTTTTTTATGGTGCAATGAATCAAATCCCCAGTAAATCAATTCCAATGAATTGACAAACATTTTCGAATAGGATTGATTTTTTTAAATTAAACTCCCCTCGGAATGTTGAGTATTTATTCTCAACAGACCTTCAAAATTCAGTTAACTGCATCGTTTTACTGGACTGATTTGCTAATCAGTGCAGTCTCATCACATGACAACAGTAAAATAACATATTTTTTTGTGACCCACAATAGTTAAAAACATCACTAGGGATCTAAACAACCACAATTACTAATAAAAAAATCTATCTTAATGCTTTTAAGTTTCACTCAATTTTTTCCAGGGAGTCATCGAGACAAGCTACTGAATAAAACACGCTTTAACTGTTCAAACAGATCAGTCAGTCAGGGTGATTAAGGTGGGAAAACATTTAAAATGCTCTTCAGATGGATTGATCTTCAGTGAACTTTATTGCAAGCATCTCATACTAAGCAGTTTGCTCGGTTCTGCACCATAAAGGTCACAAATTTCAATCAATTATATGTGACAGCTCTTACCTTTTCATGCTCAACAGTGAATAAAGAGCATCTCTTTGCTGTGGAGACCAGCTGTCTCTGTATACTTGAACCCATTTGCAAATGCTATAGAAAAAACTTGAGTGAGACAGATTCTTGTAACTGTTCTTTATTTTTAATGGCAACCACGAAATGCAAAGACAAAAAACAAACCCAGGAGGGATTTCCTTTAAACAATTAAGGGAAACATAAGAGAAATACATGTCTAAGCTGAGAGGACTTTAATGTGTCTTGATTCTTGCATGTTGACTAAATCTTTCCCACTAACCTCACAGTCAAATGGTCTCTCTACAGTGTGAACCCTCAGGTGTTTTTTCAGATTTCCATGCTGTTCAACTAATTTCCCACAAATGTCACAAACATTTCTCTCCTGTGTGGACTCTCATGTGTAACTTAAGATGTCTCTGCTGGATGAATCTCTTCCAACAAACATCACAACCAAATGGTTTCTCTCCTGTGTGGACTCTCATGTGTAACTTAAGATGTCTCTGCTGGATGAATCTCTTCCAACAAACATCACAACCAAATGGTTTCTCTCCTGTGTGAACTCTCATGTGTCTCTTCAGACTCCCCTGTCTTGTAAAGCTTTCATCACAATTACCACAAACAAATGGTTTCTCTCCTGTGTGGACTCTGATGTGTCTCTTCAGATGGCTCTGCTGGATGAATGTCTTCCCACAAACATCACAACCAAATGGTTTCTCTCCAGTGTGGACGCTCATGTGGATCTCGAGGCTTGACTTCTGTGTAAAACATTTCCCACAGACTTCACAACCAAATGGTTTCTGTCCTGTGTGAACTCGCATGTGTGTTTCGAGAGCTCCCTGTCGTGTAAACCTTTTTCCACAATTAACACAGCCAAATGGTTTTAAACTGGTATCGTCAGTGTTTAGCTGATGATGACCATCTCGTGCTCGGCTCCTGGCAGGTTCAGATCCTCCACTCTCCCCTCCATCAGTTTCTGTTTTTATCTGTTCTGCTGATCTGCTGGCTGGAGGCTCTGCCTCTCTGTTGTTCTCAGTTCGGCTTTGATGATGCTGTGAATTCTGAGGTTTCTCTTCATTATCTTCACTCTTTACAGTGACAGCAGTAAATGTGAAGCTGGTGATATCCGCCTCCTCCCATTAAGCATCTCTCCCTCCTGACTGGTCCAGAGTTCCTCCTGTTCCTCTTTAATATGTAGGGGCTCTATGTCTTCCTGGTCCTGGCTACAGCACCGCTCAGGGGGGACCTCTTCTTTAATCACAAACTGCAGTTGGACACCTGCAGGAAACATTAAAACACACAAAGAAATGTTGGCAGCCATTTTCTCAGAAAATAATGAAAAACAAAGATAAATAAATAAAAACGTTTGCATTAATAACATGAAAGATTGAGTTTCCTTAAGATTGTGTAAGGAAACAGGACAAAAACACATGTAACTATAGTAAAGATGCACATCATCGTCAACAAGCAGTCAGGTGGTCTTTGTTTTATGGGAAACATTTTGGCACAACATCAGAAAGAAGCACATTAATATTTGGGAAATGTTGCATTTGAAAAATAATAATAAATCAAGCAAACCTATTCATAATTCATCCAACACAACTGCCTAGTTCACCTAATAATGTCAACAGTTATGTTATTTCTGTGGTGATCAATCAGGAATAGTCCCATTCACGCACAAATTTTCTATAGAGAAAAGAATCATCTTAGAATTCAGAAGAGAATGTAAACAATGAAATTAGTACAGGCGAAGGTGACTAGAGGTGAAATCACAGAAAACCAAGACACGAACCTGTGTGTATGTCTTATACATTTATTAGGCCTACTAAACTACTGACAAAGGACAACTATTCAGCACAAACAAATACAATGACAAGACAGCAAACAAATTATTGATTATAAACCTCAGGACTCTCAAGAAGAATGCAATAGATAACTAGAACTACCGCGTGGCGGTAATATGCCTTCATTATAAAGAAGGTAAAGCTCCTAAGAAGCTACAGTTTGGTACAAGAACCCTTTGACTTCACAATATGTCAGGTTGCACATTTGACCTCCATATCTGCTCAGTTCATGCTTGAGGGCCAAGTGTAGGTTTGTGCTAAATTTGACTACATTTCCCTCACAGCATTCTTGAGATATCACATTCACAAGTTGTGAGGTTTCAGTTACCTTTGACCTCCAAAATCTAATCAGGCCATCCTCGAGTCACAGTGGACATTTGTGCAAAGTTTGAAGAAAAACCCTCAAAGCATTCTTGAGATATCACATTCAAAATAATGGCCCGTACGCAAGCAAAGGCATACAGATGAATGAATGGATGAACAAATGAAAGAATGAATATGGTTGGAAATGGCCATCAATATAGCAGCTGGTGACATTGGTGGTATATTTAGAATAGCGTTTTTGGTAAGAAACCAACAAAGATTTCCAAACTGACCCAGTTAGTAAACAAAGGAATGTATTTTTACTTGTGTGGCCCGTGAGTTGGCTTGGCAGTGTCCAAAGCTGAAGAGATTTGTTGCAGATAATTCTGTGTGCTGGTCAAGTGCAGAGGACACGGCATGAAATTTAGATTCCAATGATGACAGTATGGGTTCTTATCGCTGGTAATGCACATTTACAGTGACAGCCTTTTACATACAAAGTTGAGAAGGAAGTTCAAAAACCAACCAGCGCATGTTTACCTGTAGCAGTTTGTAAAGAATTACTTTAAACATAGATCGAATTTGAGCTTTTGTATTTTGATAGCATACTTCTAACATAGTAGAGAATATCACATGTACACATTCTTACAATAAGAAAAGTAACAGCACAAGCGCTGTATCAGTTAAGTTCTCGAAAAAGAGTTCTTTGTTTGGAAAGAGAGAAAGTTTGTGAATTCCTCAGAACAGGGGGAAATGGTTGTACATGTCTAACGGGGCCTCTCAAAATTCCTGTGAAGGTCTGTTTTTAGACACAGACTTAGACAGCAGTTCAGTTTTCCAGTTCCATGAGTTCAGTGGTAAAGTCTAATATTGTCCTTTTAATCTGATTTACGGAATATTTCATTCTCTTGCATGGAATTCCATGTGGGTTTACAACCGGTTACACCTGAGTATCTGTCCCCTGCTGTGAGAGGGTGTCTGGGTGGTTTAAGAATATTTGCGTCCACACGGCTCCACTGACAATGACTGAAAATGCTGTAGTTCATATTCCAGGCCTATAGGTGGCGCTTGACATTCACCAAAAATGGAGAAGAAGACACGGAGCATGCGCATTAAGCTTGCGCGCTGTAAACAAACAGACAGTAGACGGAGAAACCGAACACAACAAGAAGAAGATGATAATGGCGAGTGCAAGGAAACCAGAATCGTTTGTGTGGACCGGTGATGAGGTCTAACTGCTGCTGCGACTCACACTCAACTACAAGACATGTAAGTTGCAAGAAAGGCTCATTATCTTCTGCGGCACGAACACGAGCATGAAGTCCGCCATTGTTGTTGTTGTTGTTATGAGACGTCGCGGGGTGGGGCGATGGAGTCATCGTTTTGGAAAGTATGCGGATTCGCCGTCCACATGAAAACAGGAGGGCTGCGTTTTGGGATTGCTCCACCCCGAGACCCGTTTTCAAAAAAGTGCGTTTTCAGACGTTGCGTTTTCAGGAGCCGCATGGACGGTCGGCCAAAACGATGGAGTACGAGTGCCTTTTCGCAAAACGGCGTTGTCGTCTAGACGGGGCCTCAGGAACATTCACAGCCTTTACAGAGCCATTTTGTGTCTTTAACGGGGAAGCTTTGATTATCTCAAACTAAGTGAACCTTCATATGTTTCTTCACATTTCCCTGTTGTGTAAACCTTTTCCCACAAACATCACAGCCAAATGGTTTCTCTCCAGTGTGGACTCGCATGTGTTTCTTCAAACTACTTTGTTCTACAAATCTTGTACTACAAACATCACAACTAAATGGTTTCTCTCCTGTGTGAATTCTCATGTGTGTCTTAAAATGTGTCTGCTGATTAAATCTTTTACCACAAACAGAGCAGCCAAACGGTTTATCTCCTGTGTGGATTCGGACGTGTCTCCTCAGACTTCCCTGTTCTGTAAATCTTTTCCCACAAACATCACAACCAACTAGTTTCTCTCCTGTGTGGACTCTTATGTGTGCCTTAAGATCTCCCTGTTGTGTAAATCTTTTTCCACAAACATCACAACCAAATGGTTTCTCTCCTGTGTGGATCCTCATGTGTGTCTTAAGATCTCCCTGTTGTGTACACCTTTTCCCACAAACATCACAACCAAATGGTTTCTCTCCTGTGTGAACTCTCATGTGTCTCTCAAGATTTTTCTTAAGGCTAAATCTTGTTCCACATGCAACACAACCAAATAGTTTCTCTCCTGTTTGGACTCTGATCTTTGAATCTGCCTTTTCTTTCACTCCACCACATTTATTCATATTCAAACAGCTGTAGGACCCTTTTCCAAAATCACACATCATGTGTCTCTGAAGAGAATTTTTGTAGTGAAATCCTTTACCAAACTTAAAGCAGTTGACAGACTTTTTTTCAGCATTACATCCCACATCACTTACAGAGACGTCCTTATATTTCAGAGCATTTACACCTGAATCAGGTGTCCTATTCCTTTTCCAATCACTGTCACTGTCTTCAGTTTCAGGTCCAGAATTGGACAAAGGTTCTTGCCAACCATAACTGACTTCAGTTTCTGAACAGCCTGAAGCCTCATCATTAGCATTTCGCTGTGGATGACTACCTGCATCTTGGCTCCTGGCAGGTTCAGATCCTCCACAGCCCTCTCCATCGATTTCTGTTTTAATCTGTGTTGCTGAGCTGCTGACTGGAGGTTCTGTCTGTCTGTTGTCCTCAGTTAAGCTCTGGTGAAGTAGTGAAGTCTGAGGGTTCTCTTCATTATCTTCACTCTTCACAATGACAGCAGTGAATGGTAACCTGGTACTATCAGCTCCCTCCTGACTGGTCCAGAGTTCCTCCTGTTCCTCTTTTATGTGTAGATACCTTCGGTCTTCCTGGTCCAGGCTGGGGCTCCAATCAGAAGAAAGCTCTTCTTTAATCACCAGCAGCTGCAGGACTTCTCGAGGGAACACTGAAACACACAGAGAAAAGTTAGCAGCAAGTTTCTATGAAGTTAATTGTTTAAAAATGACAATGAAAAAAGGTTAATCAATGAATTGAACCAAACAGAAGTTAATGTTTCCACTGCCAACACTGCCCAAAAACAAAAACAAAATAATCACAAAAGGAAACGTGGTATTTTCAGTTTGTTGTTAAATCAGTTTACTTATGTATTTTTCAAGTTAACAAAATACAGGCGAGGTAAACCGAGCATAGATTTAATTACGATGAGCTGATCACACATGTCTTTGGTTGGGTCAGTTCAGCTAGCCATCTTCAGTCGAGGCTGAAGGCTCAGGGTCAGAGGTGAGGTTGAGAGGCTCCGCCTGTGGATTAAAGGTGTTGATAGCCAGTGATGGGGACGTGGACTGTTTGTGGTAGGGTTAGGCTGAGGTCATCAGGGCTCTTTTGACAGTCTTCTTTCAGCTGTTGGATCTTTTTTTAAGTCATTGGATCTCATTCTGTTCATCAGTTTCTGTTCTTACAGGTGGTGTGACCTAGTGACGAATATGAATATCAAACCTCTCAATTAAAGAATCGAAATGTCTTTTTCAATACCCCCTAATTGGAGAGAAACTAAAAATGACTCATTATCGTCTCTCTTTCATTCTGCTTAGGAACAAATTGCAAAAACGATGCCATGAATATGTGTTTTTTGACAGCAGCCTCATTCAGAGCTGTGGCCCGGACATTGTAAACATGTTTAGTATTTGCCTCAGTTTGTCTTGTAGTCACTGTTGACTTTTCTTAAATGATGAAATATCAAAGATCCTGCAAGCTGCTGCAGCAGAAACAGAATCTACAGTTTTAGGATACTTGTGGCTTCAGGTGGAAGACAACAGATCTAACCGAGAGATCTGAGTGACGTCGTTTGTTTTGCTACAAGACATTCACGGACACTGCAAAAGATAAACGCGCTGTCTTTTATATGTCAACACTGAACTAATATACTTATTGTAGTAAGCATTTAGCAACACAAAGCGTCCAGTAAGTGGTGATAAAGTGTTGGTTTGGACCCTCAGCACTCACAGATCTCCCTCAAGAACCGTGAAGTCCGGACATGGACATGCAGCCTGTGTCGCTTACCTCTGTACAACATGGTGGTGTAGGAGGTGTGGATGGTGGTGTACCTGAGCTGGAGGGAGAACCCGGTCCGGAGCTGGCTTTATCTGTTTCCGTGTCGGCCGTATCGTCTGTGCTCATTATGCAGATTCTGTGAAAACACTGATCGACGTTTCGCTCCAGATCTTTTGGTTTGGGGTCCAGTTTGGGAGTAAAAAGTGGGAAACGGCTGATGAAGCGATATAGAAAAGAAACAAAAAGGTTTTCTTCTTTTAGATTTCTGGACAAAACGATTTGATGTCCGAGAAGTTTAGTTATTTACTTTAGGAGTCTGACAGCAGGGGGCGGCCATCTTGGATCTCGCATTGTCTCGTGGGAGTTGCGGTCATAGTGGCACAGTTCTGCCAGATCTCGCGAGAGAAACAAGCAACCCAAATCAGGCGACCTTTCCGTCAGTGGGAGGGAGGGTGATGCTGCTTGATTAACTCAGTACTCATATGCTCTATATACAGTATATCAATACATTTATTTACATTTTTGAACGAAACATTTCAGAAATACTGGAGCTTGTGATTTTACATCTTTATTTTGAACGCAAACAAATCCAACTTGTCGACACAAAATCAGAATCAGAATCAGTATTCTTTTAATGTCCACAATGACAAAAACAATGACATTTATTTGCCACGGCAGGCAAAGGACAGCAGTATTTTAAAAAACCATAGCAATATTAGAAAATAAAAAAAATAATTATAAGGTAAGAAATAGAAAAGAATAGATTAGAAAAATGAACATAATTTTTTACAAAAAAAAAACATGAAATCATAAACTGTATGGCAGTGATTTGTTACTTACAAATAATAATAAATATGGGTATTTATAAAAATGTACCAGACAGTGCAAATTAAAATGAGAATTGAGTTGTGTATGTTACTTTTGTAGATGGCTGTGGGGTGATTTGTAGGAGAAGTCTGCAGTGTACAGCGGTAACAGGAAAGGGGCCAGGACTGTTCGCTGTGGGGCCCCTGTTCTGAAGATTATCTGGACCAGCAGACTTTCCCACATCCGCTGTGTTTCCCACAGTGGCTGGTTCTCTGGAGCTTGAGATGGTAGTGGTCAAACTTCCTGTGACATCCATTAAAACATTATGTGGTTCCATTATGTCTTATAAAGAACCATTTGCCTCTGACCACTGAGATCAGAGATAAATGTACAAAAATGTGGTTGATCAGTCCGTTCACCCAGCCCTCTTCCAGTGAGAGCTGATATATACTGAGTTGACTGGGATTCACAACAGCTCCTGACAGACTTCACGTTCTCACTGGTCCTGCAGTCATGATGCTCGCTGGCTTCCTCCTTCTTCTCCTCCTCGCAGGTAAGGTGTCTCTCATCCTCACAGTGTCTCTGTTGCTCCAGATATCCATAAACCTCGCTGTAAACAGCTTTCAGTGGAGTTAATTTTGACCAAGGAAACTGTCTCAGTAAGTGAAGTCTGAGGCTAATCAGGAGCGACATGGACGTAGTTTCTTAGAGGTGTTGTGTGGTTTTTAAAATGTGATGATTCATTCTGTGAGCACCTCGAAATAAAAGTCCATCCTACAAATAAACTGAAAACTATCTGAATCACTAGATACTACAAGAAGTTAAAGTAGGGTAACACAATCCTGAATCAACCCTAATGAGGCATCACTCTCGCTTTAGACATAATAGGAAGATTTGTTTAACTCTAAATGTGTTTTTCATGATAATATAAGAATTCTAAGAAAATCACAAGGCTTTCAGTAATGTTTTAAGCAAGTTAGAAACAGTTTGTTTTTTTTTTTTTTTTTACATTTAAATATTCTTATAAATAAACCTATGTCTGGATTGTAAATGATACATAATTTCCCCATTCAGTATTTTTTTGCAAACATGTATGCTCTAAAAGAATATTGTCATCATTCGTGAGCATCTTGTTGATCAGGCTGGTTGGATGATGCAGTTAACATGCATTGATCTGAGGCTTAAACAAATATTCATCACTTTTCATGGACACAATCATTTTTTGCCCTTGCCACTTTCCGTTACATTTGCAATCAGGCCCGGAGTGGCTAATGGGGAGGACCGGGACAATTCCCGGTGGGCCGGTCTGACATTTGGGCCTCGAGGGCTGGTGTTCAATTTTCTATATTTTTATTTTGGGCCGGTGTTCAGTCATGGCACTGAGTGGGTCGGCTTTAAGGTGTGTGCTGTTACACTGGGCCGTCTCCACTGGCAGCCTGATGTAACACATCCGTGCACACCGCACACTGTCAGTGTGTTTGTAGCCTGGCTCCAGCCCCAGAAGTGCAAGGGGTTTGCAAAATGCAACTTTACCTGCACCATTCAAGTTAATTAACTAGCCTATCAAGTCAATGAAGTGCGTGACGTTGTAGCCTGCCTAACCTAACGTTTCCTACTTTCAATAATACTATGATGCGACGCCACATAACAGGGAAACTTTGTCTTGTAGGCCCTCCGATGCAAGATGCAGCACCAAGCAGCAGCCATGAGCCCACCACAGGTCCAGAGTGGGCAGGTAGGACTGCTCATTGAGAGAATATTATCAGAGTTATTATAATGTAGAGTACAGCGTAGACCTGCTCTATATGATAAATGCCCTGAGATAATTGATGATGATAGATGATTCAGCACTACAATAATGAAACTGACTTGAATTTTGAGTTGAAAAAGGGAGATTTGTGTTGAGAATTCTGACCATTTTTTAAAATGTGATTTAGTGTCAGAGGCAGGAGGCAGTGGAGAGGAAGAGATCGCTGCTGTCACGGAAGGAACAGGTGAGTGAACAAGCTTTCTATGCCCAAAAGTATGATAGTAAACTAAGCACACAACTGAAAGTGAAGCGACCATTATTTTATTGAAAAATACACAGAATTACAAGGCTTTAGAGAACAGCGCACTATGTAGGCTTAACATGTAAAGTTATAATTACATTAATATAATAGGTTGTGATCTAAAGTGGGCCTGAGGCATCAAACTCACGGGCTGAAAATGAGTCCCACTCCGGCCCTGTTCACAATCTGACCAATGATGCTTAATGTATCACAACTGGAGGCCAATTGTTTTCTCATAAAAGCAATATTTCTCATCTGTATAAACTAAAGGATGGTGAATACTGCAAATACTTCAGTTGTTTATTTTTCTGACAAAATGTTCTGACAAAATAGCACTCCATGTTATAATGTCTTAAAATGCATGAAAATGTATTAATATTTGCACTTAACTTATCCAAAAATGTAACGACAACCAACAATGTAATTACTTTACCAAAAATGTCATAAAATGTCCTGCTGGATATTGTAAAAACATTTGTCTGACATCTTCAGGTGTGTCAGATCCCCACACATACCATAATCGTGTGGGTGCATTTAAGTAAAACTCAGAAGGTTTCTACATTTCTTATTCAGGTCTAATGAATGGTCCTGCACAAGCAATCAGCAGGGATGCATGCGGGTAAACAGGGAATTTAGATGAATGCATAATTGTGCATTTCTATCTGTTTATGAAAGCCTAAAGTTTGCATTTCCAAACAATAAGTCAGTGTCAGATGTTGGCGTTTTAGAGGGCTAGACACGGACAAGACACAGACAATATATACATTTTGTAAATATTTACACTTTACATTTCCAAGAAATGATGATGACCCACCTGTTACATTATGTGTTACACTGTTTGTAAACATGTTCTTAGTTGGAACATTTTATTACAACATTAGTCAAGGTAATACAATGTTGAGTTTTCTTACATTTGCTCTTGCATGGAATTTATATGATGGATGAATCCATCATTTGAATTCAGAGTCAAAATTAAAACTATGATAATCAGCATCATATTTCCTGATTACTTTTTGTTTAAAACCAACCTCTCTCACCGATAATATAGACACATTATCGGAGAGAGAGGATGGTGTTTTCTCTGTAGATGGAGAATCGTCCAACGGTAACTGCGGTTATCTGCGTCTTTATCAGCATTTAGCGTCAAAAGGTGTTGGGAAGAACACCATGATCCGGCCAGTTAAACACTACAGATCACCCACTGTGGTATACCTGTATGTACATATCTATTCCATCCTAGATGTGGTAAGTGTTTTCTTATGATTATAAATTAATTATTAATGCTTCTGTCAGAAAGGTTTATTTTCATTGCTCTGTTTCTTGCATTATGTACTAAAATTATTGTATTGTGTTTCTTTGCTCATAGAATGAGAAGGACCAGACATTTGTTTCATACATTAGGACTGAAACGGTGAGTTCTCTCTGAGGATGAAAACATTTTTGACTGAATGAATTCTTATGTGGGAAAATCAAATTTATTTTGTTGAAGTAAAGTATTCTCCCTGTTTTTCTCTGTAGAGTTGGCAAGATGAGTACATTTCTTGGAATACTGGCAATTTCTGTGGTATTGAGCACATTTACCTTTCTAACGACCAACTGTGGAAGCCAGATCTAATTATTGAAGAGATGTAAGTGTGTGTACACTGATTGCAGCCTCACTCGTCATCATTTATTTATGAAAACAACATAAAATTGAAGTATTTATATGCCAGTATATATACTCCTGAACAAAATCTTAAGACTGGGGGAAAATTACAAGCATTTGCATTGCGGTGGTGGATCATAACCAGGTTGTAAGTAGATTTTCAAAATGCAAAAAGAAGCAAACAGGTCCAAAAGACAAAAAATAGGTCAAACTTTTGATCAGCTGATGAACAGCCTGTTTGTGTTTAAATGCAGTTTTCAATAAATTGCCTACTTTATTTTTTTTTGTCTTGGGAATATCATGAAAGTTTGCAAGAGCAGCCAGAGCTCACCGCTAGTTTTGAGCAATTCACAGCCACCAGTAAGCTGGTCCTGGTGCATAGTCACTGAGCACTGCCTTCACCTCGATAAAGTTGCAGTCCAGGCCACAGGCAGATCAATGGTCCTACAAGAGAGAATCAGGTGGTTAAACCTCACCAACCTCACCATGAGAGAGAGGAGGATCTCTTAGATACACCAGTTGTCCCACAGGGTCTCTTTGGCTCAGCTGTAGCTTCAGAAGTGATGTGAGGACAAGAAATGGGACGATGAAGCCTGAGAGCTCTGCCTGCCCAGGAAGGCTCGGCCAAGCACTGCGGGATCGCCCACTGCAGACATTTGTGCCGGCTTCAGGATCCCAAAGCTCTGCAGTGGAACCAGCTCACAGCGCTGTGGACAACCAGGCAAAGTTCTGTTCATGGTTCCTGTCGGTGTACCGACACATCAGTTGTCACACTACAATAAAGCTGTCCCAACTCTTGCAACCAGGCAAAATGCTGAGGGCGCAACTAATATGGCCTCTCACATAAACCCAGCGGGGATCACAAGCGCCTCTTTCTGCAAGGAGGGTGGTCTGGTGAGACACTCATGCTCTATGTAAAATTCAGTTTAAATAACATGTGTGTTTGTTCTCATGCAGGGCAGAAAAGGACAAGCTCATTGAGCATCCTTATATCGTTGTTGACAACAAAGGCTTTGTCGTTGTCGAAAATGACATAAAGGTGATCAGCACCTGCGAGATGAATGTTTACAAATTCCCCTTTGACAGTCAGAGCTGCAACCTCACCTTCAGGTCTGCTATACACCCAGGTGAGTCCTTTAGCTGTTTTCTGATTTCCTATTTGTTGTTTACTTGTGTCTTAAATTGCTTGGAGCCTAGATGAACATATACATATATTCCGTCTTTATCATCCTGCAGAGAAACTTCACCGTATTTTGTTTGTTTGCTTGTTTTTTCTCCCACTTCAGACAAGGAAATTCTGCTTTATATCAAAAATAAGTTTGTAATAGGCATGGAGTTGCCTGAGGAGAGATTAAAGAGCCATGAGTGGATATTCATGAGCATGAACTTGACGCAAATACATTTTAACGGTTTTCCCCCGAAGCACTTGGTGGTTTACCAGGTAAGTATTTCTGATACAGACAAATTGGGGAAATTAAAATTCTTTCCTTCCACTTCTTCCAAGTTCAAGTTCTTTCTTGATGTATTTCCATTTTGTGAGTCTTTATAATTTATTTCATTACATTTCAGGGAGAAGCGTTGTTTGTCAGTACACAAAAATACCTACATCCGTAATGTGCAGATCGAAATTTTACAGATTCAGTATGAAGGGTTTTATCTTGACTTTGTTGCACACCCAGACAAACAGAGATCTCCACAGGACTGCCCAACTCTTTAAACCCCAGATATTTTCAGAGAAGGACTCAGTCCCTATCTGGGATCATGTGCACTGTGAGCGAAATGACCACACGGATGATCAAAACAAATTTCAAGATCAGGAAATAAGAAGCTATTGGAGAGCCACATAGAAAATAAAGCAAAACATGTTTTAAACATCAAGGATTATTTGTGTTTTTCTCATTTTTACCGCTGCTGGTTATTTTCTCGAGCCAAAGTCCTTTTCAGCCTTCCTCTTTCGTAGCTACATTTAGTAAGTTACAGTTTTTCTTGAACCACTGTAGACATTGGGATTACCATGTTGCTACCATGTTGCTCTGGTTGAGTCTTTTTTTGACTCAACCACCTGACCCTTCAGTATCGTTTCACAGATCACCATGCGCAGGCGCCCTCAACTCTACCTTGCCAGCCTAATACTGCCCGTCCTGTTCTTCTTGGGTCTGGACTTGGCCTCCTTCCTGATCTCAAACAGCGGGGGTGAAAAGCTCAGCTTCAAGATCACTGTGCTGCTTTCTGTCACTGTGATGCAGCTTATTCTGAGTGACATACTTCCTTCTACTTCAAACAGGATTCCACTTATAGGTAAAGAAGCTCAGAGTCACTGCATGTCATATGAGCAGGAACAGCACACGCTGTGTAGTTATTTGTCCACATTAATGATGATGTCCTCCCCCTTTAGCAACCTACGTTATGGGGATTTTTGGATTGATGATGCTCAGCCTCCTGGAGACGATTTTGGTGATGTATCTGTTGGAGAAAGACTTGAAAGAAAATGAGCTGAAGAGGGACCAAAGCCTGAGTGAGGACTGTGGGGAGGAACGAGGCAAAGTCAGCCTTAACAACTGCTGTAGAGGTGAGATTCAAACAACTTAAAGAGAGGTTTTAATAACATTTACGATCTCAGATCAAGTTTAAAATATTCGGGAAAAAAAAGGTCGGTGGGATATAAAGAAACAACAGTTTTGATGTTGTGTCCAAAGCCATTTCTCCTCAGTATTACCCTCCACCTCCTTCTCCCAACAGTCTCATGCTTCTGTGCTAGCATTGTAAACACCAACAGTCCCCTGTGCTGAGTTCCCAAACAGCTAAATTATGTTATTCTAAATGTGCACTAACCATGTTTTGTGTCTAATTTATCATTTCAGGCATTCACTCTGCCTGTGTCTGTGATGTCTCTGCCAGTGAAACACCACCTGAACGGCTGCCAGTGGGCCACGAGGTTAGGGAAATGTCCAGGGCTCTGACCAGTTAACTGGGGCTGTTACCCAATTCTGCACTCCAAACTAACAGGGAGATTGGACTCTCTGTCCTCGAACTTATTGCTCCTCTCAAATTTAGAAAGAAAACATACAATCCAACCCCATGTCTCATTGAACACACTTCCTAAAAAGATAAAGAAGAACAGCTGATTTATATACAAGGCTAATAGGTTTGACTTGTGATTTCGGCATAAAAATAAAAATTGATTACAGTGTATTAAAACTTTTTCAGGTAAGCTGCAGCCAACTGACGGAGGAGTCCCATGTCTCTGAAAAGCTGTCAGAGGAGCTGAGAGAGGTGGTGAAAACGCTGTCGCTGCTGCTCAACTGCAGGAAGGAAGAAACGCAGCCGGGCTACTGGACCAGAGTGTCAAACAAAATCAACAAAGCTTTCTTTATTTTCTATGTCTCAGCTGTCACTCTGTTTTTAATCTATTTGTTTTTCTGTTGGAATTTAGAATAGTGCTAAAAAAAATCTAAACAAAATGTATGCGGATGACTGACAACAAGTGACGCTGCCGCTCAAGGTGAAACTGTGACTCTGAAAGTCTGTTACTAACCACACATGTTCCACTTTCTCCAACTCCGAAGATGCACAATTCTTCCTAATTTGCATGTTTCACACAGTAGTTCAGATCAAAAGCAAATGTTGTGTAGTATTCTCATACACTAATATGTGATGAAGTTGTAGACTTATGTCATTGCTATGTAATAATCATAATCCTTTCAAGAAATCCACCAAAACATATGTTAAATTAAAAGTAATGCATGCAGGTGTAAACAAAATCTTCATAATGGACCAGATAACATGTTAAAATGTTCAACATTTTAAGTTTAAAAAGCAAAAGCTATCACGACTTTGTCTCATTCTCTAGTATACATCAAGCTGCTCTGTTTGTAAAACAGGTTATATTTTATATTTTTGTTGTATGTTGTTCTTTCAATGTTTCTATATATGCCCTTGTATTTTGATTTTATTTCTCCTTGAATGTACCCGCTGCCATGGTAACCTGATTTCCCCTCTGGTATTAATAAAGTTAACAATCCATCTATTGTCATGTCATTACAGGATACATTATAGAGGGTAAAGGTCTGTTGTGTTTAATATGGCTGAGAATACAATTTATTCCTATCTCATAATGTATCAGATTAAAACTTGTTTCTGCCTGCTCATCACTGTGTCCAAGGACATTCATTTATTTAAAAAGACTGAGGCTCTTTAGTTGTTCTATATCACTTTGAAATCACCGCACTGTCTCTCAATCAGTGACGTGGGTTTTCGTTGAGGCAGTCAGTGTCGCAGACATATTTACATAGACGCCTCACTGAGCAGGTTGGCCCGTTGTGATACGTTGACGTCGCCGCCATATTGGACGCCTACAAGTCAAACAAGCCGACACGTTTGATGAAGAGAGCCCAGAAACTTTCTCTTTTTTTTTCTTACCTTTTTAAAAGAAATAAAACAAATCCAACTTGCGAACACAAAATGAGGACATATAACACGAGTCTGTAAAAATGTAGAGGAGCTGAAAAATTAAACTAAAGATTTTCACCTTAATGTGTAATTAAAGCTTCTGTTACAACTGATTTCATGAATTTAGTATCAAAAAAGACTTTTCCACATCCACTGCGTTTACGGATAGTGGCTCTTCCTCTGGAGCTGGAGAAGGCGTAGTTATACTTCCTGTTTACATCCATTAAAACATTCTGTGGCTCCATTACGTCTGATGGGGAACCATTACCTCAGATTACTGAGATCAAAGACAAATGAACAAAAAGGTGGTTGGTCCTTCCGCTCACCCAGCCCTCTTCCAATGAGAGCTAATATATACTGAGTTGACTGGGATTCACAACAGCTGCACTCCTGACAGACTTTAAATCCTCACTGGTCCTGCAGTCATGATGCTCGCTGGCTTCCTCCTTCTTCTCCTCCTCGCTGGTAAGGTGCCTCCATCCTCACAGTATCTCTGTTGCTCCGGATATCCACAAACCACAAATTGTCACCCTAAGTGGGAACTTTGGGTAACACAATCGTTAATCACCCGTAATGAGGCATCACTCTCGCTTTAGACATAATAGGTACGTTAGTTAGAAACAGTTTTATCTTGTGGGCTTATAGAAGCTTAATAAATACAACATGTTTATTGTGCTATTATTAATTTTGAATTTTATGATAAAGTTATGTCTGTACTGTAAATGACACATCATTCTCCCATTCAGGATTTGTTTGCAAACATGTTTGCTCTAAAAGAATATTCTCATCATTCGTGGGCACATGAACATTATGTGTTACATTATTTGTAAAAATGTTCAAGGTAATACATTGTTGAGTTTTATTACATTTGCATGGAATTCATATGATGGACGAATGATGAATAAATCCAGAGAGAGATGTAATATACAGTGATGTTCTCAACTAGAAGTCAACAAAATAACTTAACGCAAAGCCCCTCCGAGGTTCGGATACCATAAAACTATGGTAATCAGCATCATATTTCCTGATTTCTTTTTGTTTAAAACCAACCTCTCACACAGTTAATGTGTCTTGATGTTTTCTCTGTAGATGGAGAATCGTCCAACGGTAACTGCAGTTATCGGGATCTTTATCAGCTTTTAAAGTCAGAAGGTGTTGGGACGAACACCATGATCCGGCCAGTTAAAAACCATACATCACCCACTGTGGTAGAACTGCTTGCACAAATCTATTCCATCCTAGATGTGGTAAGTGTTTTCTTATGATTATAAATTAATTATTAATGCTTCTGTCTTTGATTGTCTTGTGCCTACAAATTTAACCTTAAATAACATCATAACTTTGTCGGTCAATGAAACAATGATATATTTTGTACAGTGTTGGTGGTTGTTTGTGAGTTCTGCCTTTAGTTAAGAGTCGACATATTTTGTTTAGTCTGCTGCCTGTTCCAAACTGTGTCACATGAACTCTGATGTAGTAAGGTGTATTAAAACTGGATTTGGCTTTTAACCCATATTTCTTTGTTCATAGAACGAGAGGGAACAGAAATTTGTTTCCTACGTTTGGATTTTTTTGGTGAGTTCTCTCTGAGGAAGAAAACATATTTGACTGATGAATTCTTACCTGGGAAAATCAAATTTATTTTGTTAGAATTAAATATTCTCCCTGTGTTTTTTGTTTTTTCTTGGTAGACATGGCGAGATGAGTACATTTCTTGGAATCCTGAGGATTTCTGTGGTATTAAGCGCATTTTTCTGTCTAACGACCAACTGTGGAAGCCAGATATAATTATTGAAGAGATGTAAGTGTGTGCAGACTGGTTACCGCATCACTCCTTATATTATTATGATTATGATTATGATTATGATTATGATTATTATTGTTTTATGAAACCAACGTAACATTGAAGCATTTATATGCCAGTATATACACTCCTGAACACAATCTTAAGACTGGGGGAAAATTACAAGCATTTGCATTTGGCGGTGGTGGATCGTAACAAGGTTCTAAGTAGAGTTTAAAAATGCAAAAAGAGCAAATAAAAGTAATGGTTATAGTAAAGTAACAGAACCAAAAGACAAAAAAATATGGTTAAACTTATGATCAGCGGATGAACAGTCTGTTTGGGTTTGGATGCAGTTTTTAATAAATTTACTACTTTATGTTTTATGTCTTGGGAATGTCAGAAATGCTGCAAGAGTAGCCAGAGCTCACTGTTAGTTTTAAGCAATTCACAGCCACAGGAGCGAGTTGGGGCGACCTGGTGGATGAGCTTCACCCCCTGCCACACCTGCTTCACAGCAGATGCCTACACCGAGGGGGAGCCCGAACCTGGAAAAATGACTGCAGGTGTTTTGGATTCAGAGTTGCTAGTCTCCAACAACGACGAGGATGACATTGCCATTGAGTGCCATTAAGTTGGGCTGTGGAGCCCGCAGTTTGAAACCTGAGTCCTTGCTTCTAATGGCCTACCAGGGAAAATTGGAGGAAGAGATGACAGCTAAGCTGTACACGAAGCTGTGGGATGAGATCTGCATAGTCACTGACCACTGCTTTCACCTCGATAAAGTTGCAGTCCAGGCCATCAATGGGCCTGATGGTCCTATTAGAGAGAGTCAGGTGGTTAAACCTCACCAACCTCACCATGAGAGAGAGGAGGATCTCTTAGATACACCAGTTTTCCCACAGGGTCTGTTTGGCTCAGCCATAGCCTCAGAAGAGATGTGAGGACAAGAAAAGGAAAGATGAAGCCTGAGAGCTCTGCCTGCCCAGGAAAGCTCGGTCGAGCACTGAGGGACCCCCCACCTGCAGACATTTGTGCCGGCTTCAGGATCCCAAAGCTCTGCAGTGGGACCAGCTTGCCACACTGTGGACAATCAGGCAAAATGCTGAGGTCACATGGTAAAAAGAAAAAGAAAACTCTTTACAACTAATATGGCCTCCCACATAAACCCAGCAGGGATCACAAGCGCCTCTTTCTCGTTTCACATTAGCAAGGAGGGTGGTCTGGTGAGGCTCTCAGTCATGCTACTCAGAGAACCGGGGTTATGCAAATTACCTGATTTTTTGATGCACAATATAATGACCTATACTCCATGTAAAATTCAGTTTAAATAACGTGTGTTTGTTCTCATGCAGGACAGATAAGGACAAGATCAATCACTCTC
Source organism: Diplodus puntazzo (assembly GCA_963678695.2). NCBI lineage: Eukaryota > Metazoa > Chordata > Actinopteri > Spariformes > Sparidae > Diplodus > Diplodus puntazzo. The sequence goes on along the minus strand of OZ023176.1, from coordinate 25,036,584 downwards.
CTTATCTCACTGTTGACTATCAAGGTGAAGTCTTTGTCAGGGACGGCATAAAAGTGATCAGCACCTGCGAGATGAACATTTACAAATTCCCCTTTGACAGTCAGAGCTGCAACCTCACCTTCAGGTCTGCTATGCACCCAGGTGAGTCCTTTAGCTGTATTCTGATTTCCTATCAGTTGTTTTCTTGTGTCTTGAATGACTTTTGAGTCTTTTTTCTTATCTCCCACTTTAGACCAGGAAATTAAGCTTCATCATCAAGCTGGGTATGCAGAAACCAGTATAAAGCTTAGGGAGAAGTTCAAGACCCATGAATGGATATTGTTAAGCTTGTACATCTCCAACCCAGATGTTGACGATACTGAGAGTGAGCAGAGCATGGTGGTTTATGAAGTAAGTACCTCTGGATACAGACCAAATGGAGGAGAAAGTGAAGTTTTTCCATTCCACTTCTGTGTCTCAAGGAAGTGCAAGTTCTTTCCTGAAGTATTTCCATTTTGTGAGTCTTTATATTTTATTTCATTGCATTTCAGGGAAGCATTGTTTGTCGGTACACAAAAAATAACTCACATCCATGATGTGCAGGTCAAAATTTTACTGATTCAGCACGAAGGGTTTTGTCTTGATTCTGTTGCACGCCCAGACTAACAGAAAACTCCACAGGACATCATGTGCCCAACTCCTTAAACCCTAGAAATTTCCATAGAAGGACTCAGTCCCTATCTCGGAGTTTAGCTGCCAAACCAATGTTGTGTGCCCAAGTATATCACTTTGGTACAACACGACCTCAAGCAGCAACTCCGGCCACCAGTGCACCGTGCTCACTCTGGGTGTAAGGCTTCATTTCAACAACGATTCGATTCGTATCACGATTCGTGGTTGTTAATATGATTCAAGGACGATCTTGGTTCATTTAAGAAAGATACGATCCGATACAATTCACTGACTTGAAATCGATTCAGTAACTTTTTAGCCAAAAATTCAACCAGTGTGAATGTAAAATTAACAATTAATGTCAAATGTATTAACCTTTTAATTGAATGAAGTGCAACCAGGAGGTTAACTTTTTCTGCTCTCATTTTCAATATAAAAAGAGAACAGAAAGTGTAGCCGACATTCTGCAGAGCTGACATTACCTTGCGCTGCTGCTGCAGCAGTAACGCTGCAAGAGGTGCCTGGACGGTCGGCGTTGTGTGAAATCCCATGGCACCTTGCCACCTAAGTAGGTGGTAGGTGGCAAGCAAATCTTAAAGTTTGCTGTGCTTAAGTCCAATGTGCAATTTACTAGTATTGATAGAATAGATTCTTTACCACTTCGAACGATGTTAAATCGATATATGTCGCCTGGAAGGCCAACTTGCCGAGCCCAGATCGATGTAGTTGGATCGAGTATTTATGTTTTTCTCATATTTTACTGCTGCTGGTTATTTTCTCAAGCCAAAGTTTCCTTTTTCTTTTCAGCCTTCCTCTTTCATAGCTGCATTTGGTTAGTTACAGTTTTTCTTGAGCCAGTGTCGACGTGAGGATTATCATGTTTTTACCATGTCGCATGGTTCAGCCTTTTTTTTTAATCAACCACCTGATTGTTCAGTATTGTTTCATAGATCAACATGGGCAGGCGGTCTGAACTATATGTTGTCAACTTCATGCTGCCCGTCCTGTTCTTCTTGGGTCTGGACTTGGCCTCCTTCCTGATCTCAGACAAAGGGAGCGAAAAGCTCAGCTTCAAGGTCACTGTGCTGCTTTCTGTCACTGTGATGCAGCTGATTCTGAGTGAAATACTTCCTTCGACTTCAAACAGGATTCCACTTATAGGTAAAGAAGCTCAGAGTCACTGCACGTCATATGAGCAGGAGCAGCACATGCACTGTAGTTATTTGTCCGCATTAATGATGAGGTCTTCCCCCTTTAGCGATCTACATTATGGGGATTTTTGGATTGATGATGCTCAGCCTCCTGGAGACAATTTTGGTGATGTATCTTTTGGAGAAAGATTCGAAAGAAAATGAGTCAAACAGAGGCCAAAGCCTGAGTGAGGACTGTGGGGACAAACGAGGCAAAGTCAGCCTTAACAACTGCTGTAGAGGTGAGATTCAAACAACTAAAAGGGAGATTTGAATAACATTTATGATCTCGGATTTAAGTTTAAAACATTCAAAAAAGGGACTAAAATGATCAACAGGATATGAGGAAATGACAGTTTTTCTCCCAATGGTCTCATGCTTCTGTGCTAGCATTGTAAACACCAACAGTCCCCTGTGCCGAGTTCCCAAACAGCTAAATTGTGTTATTCTAAATGTGCACTAACCATGTTTTGTGTCTAATTCATGATTTCAGATATTCACTCTGCCTTCGTCTGTGACGTCTCTGCCAGTGAAACACCACCTGAACTGCTGCCAGTGGGCCACGAGGTTAGGGAAATTTCTTCCTGCAGTTTCAAAGCAAAAATATCCTCTGACTTCATAAAATCCAGGGCTCTGACCAGTTAACTGGAGCTATTACCCAATACTGCACTCTAAACTAACAGGGAGTTTGGACTCTCCGTCCTTGAACTTATTGCTCCTCTCAAATTTAGAAAGAAAACACACAATCCAACTCCATGGCTCATTGAACACACATCCTAAAAAGGAGAACAGCTGATTTATATACAAGGCTAATATGTTTGATTTGTGATTTGGGCATAAAAATAAAAATTGATTACAGTGTATTAAAACTTTTTCAGGTAAGCTGCAGCCAACTGACGGAGGAGTCCCATGACTCTGAAAAGCTGTCAGAGGAGCTGAGAGAGGTGGTGAAAACGCTGTCGCTGCTGCTCAACTGCAGGAAGGAAGAAACGCAGCCGGGCTACTGGACCAGAGTGTCGAACAAAATCAACAAAGCTTTCTTTATTTTCTATGTCATAGCTCTCACTCTGTTTTTAATCTATATGCTTGTCTGTTGGAATACAGAATAGTGCGGGAAAAAGTGGTAATGCAAGGTAAACATCAGAAGTTGTAGGTTGTACTCACAGGGGAAAATCTAAACAAAATGTCTTCGGATGACTGACAACGAGTGATGCTGCCGCTCAAGGTGAAGCTGAGGTGATTATAAAGTCTCTGACCCAAACTGTGGTGCCTAAACGTCTGTTACTAACCAGACATGTTGCACTTACTCCAACCCCAAAGAGGCACAATCCTTCCTAGTTTGCATGTTTCACACAATGGCTCAGATCAAATGTAGATGCTGTGGTGTAGTATTCTTATGCACTAAAATGTGATGAAGTTGTAGAAATCCACCAAAACACATATTAAATTAAAAGTTAAGCATGCAGGTGTAAACCAAATCTTCATAATCGACCAGATAACATGTTAAAATATTCAAAATGTTAAGTTAAAAAAGCAAAAGCGATCACAACTTCCATTTCATTCTCTAGTATACATCAAGACCCTCTGTTTGTAAAACAGGTTATATTTTATATTTTAGTTGTTTATAGTTCTTTTAATGTTTCTATATTTGCCCTTGTATTTTGATTGTATTTGTACTTGAATGTACCCGCTGCTATGATAACTTAATTTCCCCTCTGGGATTAATAAAGTGAACTATCTACCTATTGTCATTTCATTACAGGCTACTTCGTTTATTTAAAAACATCTAGGTTATTTAATTGTTCTATATAGGTTATTGGGCATTTGGGTAATATATTACTCTATGCAGAAAGTAACGTATTACTGTAAAATGTAAGGTAACTTGTGATATGTAATGTAATGTATTTTAAAAGTTGCCCAGCAGTGTTCATGTTGTACCTGCAGGGTGACGTGTGTCCTCCGGTCCTGCAGGCGGCGCTGTTCGCGTTGACGTCACCGCGCTGTCGCTCAATCAGTGACGTGGATTTTCATTGAGGCAGTCAGTGCTGCCAAAAACACAGACTCACCGACGTCTCCCAGCTTCTGTCTACCAACTTTCTCCGCATTTAGAAGTCGGGACAGTGATCGTCGTCCCTTCGTTCATCGCTCGTCGCCACGCGTCGGTCACAGGTGAGCGGATCCGGTCGGACGTTCACGTTTAGGAAGATTCTTCTGGTGTCTGCTGCTCCAAAGTATCCGCAGGACCAACTGTTAAAATTCACAAGAATCACTAATAGGAGCGTTTATATTTAACTTTAACTCCCCGGTGTGTTTCTTTCAGAGACTCCAGAATGAGTAAAAACAGCAAAGTGTTGAACCTGAAGGATAAAATCAGCGGGAATGAGATGGACCTGAGCCTGTGTAACCTCACCGAGGTGCCCGTCAGAGAGCTGGTGAGTGTGTGAACACACTGGATCATATGAAGTGCTGCAGACACGAGGCTGTCCTGCTGTGGGTGAATGTTTCTGTGGTCAAATCCTTCTGAAACTATATTAAACTTGGCTCATTCTGTCATTTATCCAACAGGCTTTATTCACCAAAGCAACTGTTCTGGACCTTTCCTGTAACAACATCACCTCCCTTCCTGTAAGTACAGTCACACACACATATACTGAATTTAAAACACACCATTTCACTCCAAACATACATGTTTCCCTGCTTCTGGGCCTTTTTAAATTGAAGCAATGTGTGCTGATGATCCCTCAGTGAGAGCAGCTCAACCAGAAAGTGATTCTGTTCTCTCTGATTGTCTAATGTGAAGGATCTTTATAGGTGTGAAGAGATAAAAAGCTATTTGAAACCACTAGCTTAAATGTCATTAATATTTCAAGTGAAGGTAAAAGATTTGTCAGAGGTGGAAAGTAACAAAATAACCTTTTACTCGTCACATTTCCAAAACAGCCTCGTATTTTGCGTCATTGCACGCTGCCGTCCCAACATCACAAGACTGATTTTAACTTCTGAGTCTCCGCTGAGTAAAGACGAATGTCAATCTAAATTATTCATATTCTTGAAGAGAGGCCACTACTCTGCTGCTCCTCCAGAGGTTTATCTTCTTTCGAGGGATTTTCTGTGATGTATATTAGTAAAAGTGCAGTATTTTTAGGATGGTCATAGAATATTTGGCAGCATCATCTCACAGAGGAATGATAATTTTCTCTTTACGTGGATTTTAGCCCTTTGTCGGGCCGTCTGTCATTTAGCCTGACCTGCGGTATTTTTCTCTTTGGCTGTGTTTCTTTCATGTAGCCAGAGTTCTGCAACCTGACCCACCTGGTGAAGGTGGACCTGAGTAAAAACCAGCTGACCTGTCTGCCAGACGACCTGGGGAACCTGAGCAGCCTTCAACATCTGGACCTGTACAACAACAAGCTGAATGTCCTGCCTGTCAGCTTCTCTCAGCTCAGGGTTGGTGCCAGACAAGCACACTGATTGCTCATGTTACATTTGTTATATATCTAGACAACAAAAGGCAAAAATACCAGCTTCTGACTAACTGCTCATACTTCAGATAGGAAATAGACTTAGGCTGATATTAGATTCTTTTAAAATTATGTATTTTTCACAGTGTCGAGCAGCTGTCAGGACATCTTCAGACAGATTTATCCCACTCTAACTCTCTTTGTAGTTTAATATGCTCAGCACAGAGATTGGAAGTGGAGGAAACAGGCCGAGAGGTAAAATATCAGCCGACCAGCAGCTCTAAAGGTTGAACTGGTAATTTGTGAGTTTGAACAGAGCTTGGATGGCTGTTAACTGTCCTCCTGCTAACTGGCAGCTGGCTGCAGCTTCATTTACATATAGTGCTGACCTCTGCTGATATATTTCTGTACTCTGCACTTCAGTGTATCAGTTGTCAGAAACTGATATCCATGCAGAGTCAACTGAGTCAAACATCATATCCTTTCTTGAATGATGAGGCTTTGTTCTGACCTGGTTCTCTCTGTGTGTCTTTGCTCTCAGAGTCTGAAGTGGTTGGATCTGAAGGATAACCCGCTGGAGGCCGGCCTGGCCAAGGCAGCAGGGGACTGTCTGGATGAGAAGCAGTGCAAACAATGTGCCAACAAGGTGAGAGAGAAAGAAGACCAACTGACTGAGAAGAAATGAATAAAACAGGCGACAGTTTGTGGAACTGAAGGTTTTTTCTTCCAGGTTCTGCAGCACATGAGGGACATCCAGGAAGAGGTCGACCGTACACGAGAGAAACGCCTTCTGAGAGAAAAAGGTGTGTAGGTTTGCATTTGTGAGGTCGTAATTGCCGCAAACATTTTATCTAATATAATTTGTCTTCTTCCTTACCATCAGAGCTGGAGAAGAAGAGGGAGGCGAAGCAGAGGGAGCGGGAGGCCAGAGAGAGGGAGGCTCGTAAACGGGAGAAGGCGGAGGAGAAGGAGAAGAGGAGGAAAGAGTACAACGCTCAGATGGCGGCCGCGGCAGCTCGGGAACAACAGAAGAAGAAGAACGAGGAGAAGAAGAAGAAGAACGGACAGGCAGCAGGTGAGACTGAAGATCTGGATAAAGCACCTCTTAAAGGGATAGTCCTTTTTTTTTCAATGATTACATCGAACATTGAGAGAGTACAAAGTTTGTTTTTACTGTTTTCCGAGTTGCTCTAATGTTGCTTCCTCTCGCTTCACACAGCAGATAAAAAGGTTGTTGTAGAATCGACAGCAAAACCTCGACGGTCTCTCATTGGCCTGTTGTTCAAGCTCCTCCTCCTGCTGCTTCTGGGATTGGCCGGAGTCGCGGCCACCTGCCGACTGACCGACCTGCAGAAGGAAGCCATGTGCGTGCCGGTCAACGTCGCCGTGGACGACGGCCTCACCTGGGCCAAAGAGCAGGAGGGCGTGGTCAGACAGCTGGTGCAAAATCTGTCGACTGCAGCGAAGGAGTTTCTTGAGTCAACGCAAGCGACCAAGAACTAAACTCTCATCTGCCTCCATCTGCTTCAGGAGCTGCAGGCTTTCCTTCCTGTGAATCCTGGGATTTTTTTTTTTTAATCTGCTGAAATCATGAATCTCGTTAAGATGGGCAACCCTGCATCGCCCTCACCCTCTGTTTGAGGATGCTGGGAGGTGAAGAGTCTGTGCAGAGAGACGAAGGGGGATGGACAGATGTGTTCAAATCATCTTAAATTCCTATGGAATTGTTGTCACTCTTGTACCCTCTTTGTACTACAGCCTGTTTTTAAAAAAACAACACATCATCTTTAATGCCTCCCTGTCGCCCGTGTTCTGCACTGTGGCCTGAACACAGAGCTGGTTTGTGTTTCGGTGCGTTACACGGAGCGTGGGTTGGATTTGAGAGATGTTCAGTGAAATGTCAGGTGGCCCTGTCTGTGCTGCACCGGAGTGTCGAGTCACATGTCAGCTGCCAGTCAGAGCTGAGCATCAGCCGGTGTTTGGCAGTCTGAGCATGTGCAGTGAAGGCTGTGTGAATGTAGAACTCACTCGTCTGTGGCCTCCTCTGTCTTAGTCTTACATCAGTCAAAGCAGCTAAATCTCACAGCTAAAACACATCAGCCCAACTGATACATGAGTGGATTTTTTTATCTTTTCCCAGATATAAATAGCGCTATCAGGCTAACAACTAACGAGAAAGTGCAGTACAGAAAGTTATATTTGAGGTCTTTGAGGCCTTGTTCACATGTTTACAGATATTTATCCCCATCATAAAAAGATTAACCATAATTCTGTCCACACGAACACCAAAACAAGTCAACAACAGGTCGATCAACGACAGAAGAACATGCGTAGCAGTTTTTTCCTATTTAAACAAAATTACTCAAAACGGTTCTGAACTTGTAATTAGACCTCACAGTGCAAATTAATCATTTATACATTGGTGCTAACAAAGGCAACCAAACCACTAGTGCTCTGTTGCCATCGCAAATTGAAGCGATGATGTATTTATTTTCCAGATGCTTCTCTTTTCACGCCCAAACAGACGCACAGAGTTGTGAGAAATTCTAGCCATATATTTTTTTAAATCTCCATTTAAGAGTCGAGAGGCCAAAACACAATAGAAAATGTATAGTTTTGCAAAATACCTGACAAGTGTGGACGAGGCCTTTGGTACAGTGTTGTTATCAGATTGATTGTCCACCAGAGAGCAATATGTCTGCTTGATATTCAGTATAATACTGCAATGATCGATCAATTCACAAATATAGTTGCTGATTATTTTTTCTTTTGATTGACTGACCAGTTAGTTGAATAATTATTTCAGCTTTGGTTTATCTTTAAAAATCATCTGATAAATGATCAAAAGAGCTTTTCTAAACTTTCACATACTTGCATCTGTTTTGGCCTCAAGTGTTCACTGTTCCCTTTGAAAAGATCTGTATTTGAAGAACCATATCAGTAAAGTGCTGTCGTCAGGATCCTTAAATCATCTGGTGAACTGGGACTGTGTGCTGATCTGGAACAAACAGTCCAAAGTCTTGATTTCCTCTAATCAGTCATCAACAACATGAACTACAGAATTAAGAGACACATGTCAGATTATTTTCTCTTCTTTCAGTTAAACTTGTGACTTCTGATCTGATTTTTATTTGTTGGGACGTCTTGATGCAAAAAAAAAGGAAGCTGCCTTTGCTGCTGCGGTTGTTGTACAGCTCTGTCCATGCTCAAACATTGTCAGCGTCAATAAATGGCTATGCACTGCAAGAAGTGTTTGAACAATGAGATTTATTTCATGTTCTCCAAACATTTAGAAGAATCAGCCTTCATTCCAATGATGCAGAATCCTGAACATTTTCACTCTTTGTCAATTTGGCAAACATGAATCTGCTCCAACAGCATGTTTTTCCACAACTGTGTTGTTCATGACTATTTTTGTTGCAGTTCCCCTTCACTGAGGTTTCAGTATTTTTCTGTAGTTGTTCATCATCACTTAAACTTCCCTTTTCTACGAGCTTCATTCTCCCAGCTCCTGTGGACACATTACACAGTAGGCGCCACCTCCTCCCTGATCCCAACACAGTATTTCCACATCATCTCCTGTTGTGTGATTCGTGTGTTAAACCCCGACCCGACTGTCGAGAGATCATACTGTTTATGAAACTGGTTCTCGTCTGTCGCTGCAGGTCTGTCTGTAGTCTCTCTCCTTCATGTCGGCCATGTCTTCCAGCAGCCTCGTCCGAACTGACTCGTCCACAATCATCTCGAGCGTCACCTCTTTGAAGACCTTACACACCGACACCTGCAGCAGACACGAGGATGATTCTCAGCAGAGCTACACACTAACTTTTAGTAGTTTTGCTGCTTCTTACCGAAACTTTTACAAGCACCTCTTAAATCATCCTGCAACAAAATGCAATTTCATTTTTCTATCTTAGCTGAATCATAAATCCTGAGGTAATGAATGGACAAAAGTTTTCCAGGACTTTTTGACAATACTATAAATAGATGCTTCTTAATATAAAACTTTGTCGCATTTTCTCAGTAAGTTGTCACAAAATGCAACTAGAAGGTTGCAGCCTGGAGACAGAGTGTGGCATCATCTGATCGTCTCACCTCCTGGAAGTCGAGCTTCTTGAACATGGCGATGCTGACCTGGTTGTCCAGTCCAATTTTCGCTTGAAACTTTTTGATTCCAAGTTTGGTGACTCCTGGTGAAAAGAAAACACACTTTTCACAAACTACTATTCACCAGAACCAGATTTGTTACAGTGTTTGAAAGCTTTATAAATTAGAGGGCATCAAAGAAGCAGCAGCTCTCTGACATACGTAAAAGCTAAACTATGTTAAAGTCACTTTGTTTGAAACTGCATATGTGATTATTGCATCTTTCACATTAATCTGAAAAGTAATAATCTAATCTAATAACTCCAGCAGACGTTATCAGGAGCAGGTAACTTTCTGACATCATACGAAATAAAACACGCCTACAGAAGTCTTCTGCTCACCGTAACACATCATCATGCGTGTCACCTCTTTCCCGATGCCTTTGCCTCTGTAGCTGGGCTCTGTGAAAAACAAGAAACGTCAATGAACCAAAAAACACAGCAACTGTTTGAACATTTAATTATTTCTCAGGACAAAAACATTGGCCGTCACCTGCGATCATGATCTCCAGCTCAGCCAGCGACGGGTCTGTGGGGTCAGTCAGGAAGATGTTGACATCTCCCACCATGCACTGCTCCTCCTCTACACTGGTGTCCGTCCACCGCTGCTTGTCTAAGATGATGAACGTGCACTCTAGAAAGATAGAAATTAAGAAATAAATCTGAAGGATGAAGGTCTGAAGGTTTATCAAAGACTAACAGTCACTTTAAACAAGCTCTTCAGAGAATTTACAAAGCTTGAACAAAGTGTCATTTTGTGGGCAGATGTCTTCTTACTGTCGTCGTCTTCCCTCCAGCTCTTCTGCATGTCGTACTCCTGTTCCAGGGTCAGCGGCTCTGAAGCCGTCAGCTGCTGCAGCTCAGGAGACTTCATCCACTCATGATACCTGAAACAGTTCCAGAAAAGACTGAAGCTGGTTTCTGATGTACAGCTTCTGATTTGACAGTGAAGATAAACTTACAAAGAAACAGTTTGCTGGTGAATATTGAAACGTGACTTTTGCTTTTAACAGTATTTCTACACTGTATTTCTACTTAGAATTAGTATAAAGTCTGAATATTTCTTCCGCCAACTGACTGTAACATTAATATAAGAACCACATGGTTGACTTTTAGATTAATTCGTGACTTTTAGATTAATTCGTCATTTAATTACAGTTTAAATCACTGAGTATCCACATGTATCTTTATCCTGACTCAGCCATATGTATGAATAATCATATTAAACTGTTATAATTTATTGTTTATTAAGCCACAGCTCGTCATGTTTAACTATAAATTGGAGTAATATCAGCACATTTACAAAACGTGTTGACACCCTGTTGATCAGAGGACCTCAGGAGGTGAACTGATGAAATAATTAGAGGGAAAAAATACAATCAAAGAGAAGAAACTGACAGAATGAATGAAAACAGACTGTTTTGTTTACCTGGGCACGTGCTCTGCGTTGTAAGGCACGAGCACGACTCTCTGTCCCTCCAGTGACGTATTCTCATTAATCTTCATGATGTCAAAACAAATAAAAAACACACATATGACTGAAAAAAACTTCTAACACAGCTTCGCCTCTGCCTCCATGATGCCAGCTCAACTTCCGGTTCAACACACGCAACTGCGGCTGCGCTCACTGACACAAAGGCGGAAGTCGCCCCCTGCTGGACAAAACCAGGAAGTACAGACGAGCTGGAGAAGTTCTGATATTGTGTTAAAACTCAGATATACTGCATATGTAGATATAGACGCAAACAAATACACAATAAAATGTATTTTAAAATAAATATCGCAACAATATCAGAACTTTTATCTCGTCAATGTATATTGTATCTTTGTCTCGAGTGTTGATTACAAGTTTGTTAGTTCCTTCTTCAGTTTGGGCGATTTTTAGACTATAACTTGACCGAAAGGAAACAAACTTTATGAATCCAACAGGTGTTATTTTCTTTAACTTTTTTTTATAGAACAGTGAGCCCATTTCTGCACATGATTTTCAAATCAAACCTTCTCTCTCTTATCTAACTTTAATATACTTTGACTTTGTATCACAGTTGCTCCTCTGCACAGTACTTTAGCGATTATCATCTTGTTTTGATGGTTTAACCACATCTTCCATCATAGAGCTTGTCAACTTATTGGTGTGCATGATGTATAAATATGAGGTTTGTCTTCATCTTATGAAAATTCAACTGGGATCAACAGGTTGTCTTAGTTGAAGCCCAATATCAGCTCATTTAAAACTTCAGGCTGGCAGCCGACCCGTCCCAAAGTGCTGGTAATGAGACTCGAAAGTAGCACCTTTAAAATAAAGAATATGCTTCTAAAAGTATCGTCACAGTAGTAAACTTGGTCTATCTGCTTCTTAAAAAACACACTTTCACTGTGTTGTCTTGTTACCAAATTTTATTTCCCACCATCTCCAGTTTCTTGACAATCTGGTATCTTATTAATGCACCCTGTAATGCAGAGTGGTTTGTTATTGACGCTTAGTTGCACCATTTTAACAGCTGCAAACCGCAAGGATTTGTTATAAAGGTATATTTTGACACTCAACCAGCAATAACAAGGAAAAAAACACATCAATGTTTGGTATCAAGTCCAGCCAGAGTATTATTTATTTATGCTGTGATCGGGAAATAAAACAAGAGATTGTGAGCGATAGAAAGGTTCACCTACGATCCAGATGAACTGAGGGTGATTAGGAATGATAACTCTTCAGAAAGTCATTAAAAGGGATTGTAATTGTTATTATTTCAGACTTTGTGTGTATGTACATCATGGTTCAGGTGTTAAGTGGCCCTGCACAGTCCGTGCCACAGTTTGACCGGCTCCTGCGGTGTGTTGACCATGTCCATCCAGTGCTGCAGCTGCGGGCCTCTGGCGTACATGAAGGGACCCAACACCAGCACTCCCAGTAGGGCCGGAGGCTCTGCGGGATAAAATATGACCTGCGATATGAGCTTGTGTCAAACAAACGGATAATATAATCTACTTTAGGATGATTCTTTCACCTGAGCGGACGTCCTGTGGCTGCTGCAGCTCAAACCTCAGACAGGCCTCGTCCAGGTGCTGTGGCCGGAGTTTAAAGGTCATCCTGTAGCTGAAATGCGGGTCGCTCTCACCTTTCACCACACAGCTACGCTTGATTTTCACCTCCTGAGTGTGTATCCGTAAGCTCACCTGGACACACACACCTGGGAAATGCACAGATGACATAACACTCATGCTCGGAAGGTTACTCCACAGATGAAGATCAGGTACATTTGCATACCTGCGTCAGTGAGCAGCTGCAGGCCTCGAGCTCTCAGGACGACCACGGAGAGGCGCTGCAGAGACGGACTGTAGCTGAGAGAGATCTGCACGTCACCGAGCTCTGAACACTGACAGAGACAAAAAGAAACAGGGTGACAGATTATCAGAGTTTCTGTCCACATGTAAACGTCCTGTGTGTTCCCGTGTTTACCTGGGTTTCGTCCTCCGTCTCCAGGTCCCTCCACAGCACCCTGCCGGCCTGACCGAGCTCCCCCTCCAGAGGAAACAGCACCCGGCCCACGGCGTGACGCTTACCGTGCTGCTCCACACTCAGCACACACACGCTCAGGGTGCTCTGAGGCACACACACTCCTGACACCTGTGGACGACACAATCAATGAGTTGTCAGCCTTCAAATCAATCACCTGCTATTTTGATAATGATATTATATAATGATATCTTCATTATGTGGTAAAAGTACAAGTTATCTTATTTTGTTACTTTCTCTAGATCTTTGTGTACTTACCTGGAAAACAAAGCAGTCATTGAACTCCGGGTCGGGCCCTGTGCCCCGGGCCTTGGCCTGTCGGGGCCGCCGGTCGTCAGGGAGCAGCCGGAGCTCCACCAGCGTGACGTTGCCGTGGAAGCGAGGAGGGAGGTTGCTGAGGCGGAGCAAGGAGACCATGAGCTGCTCGCTGCTGTGTCGATACTCCACCGAGAAGCAGAGACGAGTGGCCATGCCGGGTGGAGGGGCCACCACCTCGTTCAGAGGGGGGACAGAGTAGAGACCGGCCAGCACCGTCCCCACCGGGTACCATCCTGACGGAGACGGGTTGTTTGTATTGATATTAACTTCAAATCTTACTTAGACATGCTTTCTTACTTTCCCATTATTGGAATTTTACGGGATTAAAATCATTTTTACATTTTGGCAAATAAAGGTAGTAACGACCTACTGCTTACTGAGAGCGACCCACGATGAGCAAGTATATCCCTGCGAGTCTCCATCTTTATCTCCTCCTCCTCTTCCTTCTCTTCCTTCTCTTCCACATTTTTCAGGTTGTTGTGGTCTTGTGCCATGAAGCGAGGAGGCAAGGTGAAAGGGATCTCACCAGGCCTGTCACACAGAGAAATGTTCTTATTGAGACATCTGCAGTATTTAAATATTAGCTGCAGGTCCTTTGAACCCTGATGCTTCCTAATGAATGTTGGTCTTTAGAGAGTTCACACTTTTTCTTTTTTGATGTAAACAGTCCCACTACTCCACATGAATAGTCAGCAAATAAACTTTAGAGAGAAGAGCACGATAGAGGATTTTGTGGTCCTAACTTGGCCAAAGATCCCTGAGACACCAGGATCACCGGAGCAGAGCATGCTGGGACTGAAGGCACCGTCGAGAGCAGCTCCTCGTACTGACTGCGACCCTTCCTCTTCTTCTTCTTCCTCCACAGATAGCACAGCATCAGACTGAGAAGCAGCAGCGACAGGAGAGCCACAGACAGACCAACAGCCAACAGTAACACCTGGTCTGAACAAACACACTCGTCAGCAGGTAAATTTATAGCAAGCATCGAGTGGAACACAGTTAACTGCTCACCTGTCATGTTTCAGTCAACAACAGCAGGTAACTGTGTTCGTCTCTTCTTGTGTGAAGTGTTTCAATGTTTGTGAGGCTGAGGAGCAGAGAGAGGACGACACAGCCGGCTGGTTCTCACCGTTTCATGCTGTTATCTGCTTCTAGGTGAGCAGCTACAGTCGAACTCCTTTAACCCTTCGATGCACGAGTGATTGGACCCGACACTCTTCCAGAAGTGGGTCAAACATGACAATGTGTCAGAGAATCAATGTGTTTTTATGCCATTTTTGTCAGTTATGTTTAGATTAATCATATATAGTAGATACTGTTTTGTATTTTTGTCCACACAAGAATCATTTCAGTTGATTGAGTTTTTTTTAATTTTTCACTGAACATTTTTATGATTGAAACATGATAATATACATGATAATAACACACACAGAAACACAGATATGATACACACAGTTGTGTTAGCTGGATCATTAACAGTAGCTAGATACTGTTAGCTTCATAAAATAGTCTCATTTGTTGATACATTATAATAACACACAGACACACACACACACAATGAGATCAGAAACTAAGGAATTATTTTAGTCATGAAAAGGTCGACGATAGAAACACAAAGCAAACTGTCAAACAAACAAATAAAACAGCAAAAAATTAACATGCGTGTTTTCTGAATAATGAGACGGCAGTAGGAGCAGGTGAAGCTTAACGGCTTGAAATCTGTGATTTTGAATTGAAATAAAAACATGTTGACAATATTTTTATGTTGACAAATCATTTTAGAAATAAAATATCTACGGAGCTAATAGAACGGTGCAGAATAAACGTCTCTCATTTCCTTAAAAACAATTTATGATTGGGAATAAATTATTTTAAAATGTTTGTCGGGTTCAAATTAATTGTTCTGTTTATCTCTGTGTCAGAATTCTGACAGTTGATTCAGCTTCTAACGAGGTTTGTCAGCCAATAGTATAACACAGTGTTTGGACCCACAGATGAATTGGATTTCAAAATGAAATGTGAACACCACAGCCGTTTGTAGCATCAAGTTGAATCAAAATATTTGACTTTCTACTGCAGAGAGAAAGTTTTACTGAAGGGCCGTCTTTCCAGAGATGAAATACTTCTTCAACTGCTCTGTTCTGCTGTCACACACACCTTCAGGGGTGATATCTTCAGTTTATCTGCAGTGCGAATATATGGAAACATCCTCTCAGTGAAAGTGTGTGTGAAGGTGTGTAGGTGTGTGTTAGTATCAGGATCAGAGAATGACAGCTTTCCTCTGGTCCAGTCCAGATTCACTCTGATCCTCTGGAGGTTCTTCTGCAATACGAGATCAGTGGATGGACCTGGTAGTGACTGCACTGAGTATTTACCATAGTATAACCCCATTCTCCATAATCCAGATGGTATGTCTCCCTTCCTCTGAGCAGGAAATAGGTGATTAAGAAAACAAATAGTAATGATTTGGTACGGTATCATAATAGGACGTAAAAGGATGTTGAGTTCAATGATTTATATGCCGAAAGTGCAAGTAAAGAACTGTAATTAAGATTATTTACTATATGGTTGTTTGTATGGTTGGATTAGGGATATAGAGTGGAATCTAAATGATAAGATATGATTATGGGGTTGGTGTGTAGGTGGTGAAGTTGTTTTTGGGATTTAAAGTAAAAAAGGAGTGTATGTGTCAAGGGAAAGGATAGGGGTAATTGTTTGGGAAGATGGGAAATGGGGGGGGTTGGAATGGAGTGATGTGGAGAAGTGTATAGGAGGGGGGTGAAGAATATGGGGAGATGATGGGTATATGGAATATGATGGGAATTTGTTGGGGGGATGTTGGTGAGGAGGATAGAGATGAGGAGAAGATGGTGGATATGTAGGTGTGGGTTTGTGATGGAGATAGAGAGGTGAAGATGAATAATAGCGGAGAAGGATGAATAGGGTATAGTATGAGAAATGGAATGAAGATTAGAAGAATAATGGAAATAAGATGAATATGATTGATTTATGGTGCAAGATTATGTAAAATGTAATTATGATGAATAGCATGGGTGGTCCGGGCCTGGACCTTCATGTGTTCTGCTGTCTGATCAAACTTCACTTTAACTTCTTCAAAAACCTTTAACTTCTTCTTTAAAGACTCCAGAGTTTCCTGAAGTTCCTTCTTGTGTTGTTGTGCAACTTCATCGATGGGTCTGAATCTGTGGTTGGTGTGTTGTTCTGAGTCTCTGCAGACGACACACACCGGCTGCTGATGGTCCAGACAGAAGAGTTTGAGTTTCTCAGAGTGCCGACTGCAGAGATCCTCTGAAGCTCTCTGATCTCTCTCCTGTAAGAAGGTCTCACACAGGTTCTTTAACGCCAGGTTTACAGGTGGTTGGTTCTTTGAAGATCTTTTCTTACAAACTGGACACTCCCGTGTTTGTCTCTGTGTCCACCAGCGCTGCAGACAGTCTTTACAGAAGCTGTGGCTACATGACAGAACGACAGGCTCTCTGAAGACATCATGACACACCAGACAGCAGAGATCCTCCTCTAACCTGGAAGCCATCTTAGTCTCTGAGTGACGCTGTAAACACAGCAGACAGTACAGTCAGTCACAGCTCCACTTCCTCCTTCACTTCACTGAAGTTTACTTTCAGTTCTGGTTCTAGTCGGACTCACCTTCATTGTGTTGAGCGTCTGCAGTGTTGTAGTTTCCTCCTCCTCTCTCCAGTAGATGAACTCACTCAGAGGACGTTGTTAGTTCAGTCTGAAGGTGGATCTGATCGTCTATTTGTGGTTCTGTACTAAAGAGACACACACACGCACACATACACACACACACACACATACACAAAGGGTTTCCTGGTTTGTCTCAGGTGAGTCAGAAGAGGGCGGAGCTTTGTCAGTCCTCTGCTGAATACTGTTGGTACACATGTGACTCAGAGGAGTGTTTCAGTCCAAAGTAATGATTCATTGCTGGAAATGTAATTTGATACCTTGTCGTTGTTGTTGGAGGGGCTATGGTCCAATCAGAACCAGCGCCAGCACCTTCAGAACTGAAGTGTTCTCTATTAAATTATTACTTATACTAAAGGTTTATCATTTTCTGAAGCTTGTAAAGAGGAAATATTAACCTCAAAATATATTAACTTAACACTAATATCATCATGTTCTGTTTATTTGTTGTCCAGCCTCGATCCAAAAACAAGTTACAAAGGTTAATTTAACATAACTCATTTTAAATTATAACAGTCTGTATCAAAGTATTCAGATTGAGCCACACTGAGATATTTAGATCACAATATTTGTTGTACTAAAGATCCTCAGTAAGAGACTGAGAGTTTAGTCACACGGACTGAAGACAGATGCAACTGTTTATGATCCAAGTGCCCAATAATCAGCATTAAAGGGGCAATAAGCACTTTTGGAGAAATTCAAAATCAGTCTTTCAACATTCACAATATTAATGAGGCAATAATATAAACTTTTCTCCATGAGTGAATAAACAAGCTTTTCATTTCTTCTATTTGTAACAGTGTAAAAAAGGTTCAGATTTAAATCCAGTTAAAGGCGACTATGCAATCTGCTGTCGCAATTTGTCACTGCACTTTAGTTACGTAGCAAAGGATTATCGGTGGTTCTCCGACCCGGGAAAGATCGACTGGAAAGGTAATGGTGTCGGAATCTCTGAATGAAATGAATGGTAACTGTCTTTCTAGCCAAGTCGGAGTTGGGCTGGCTGTTTGTACTCGTATATTGTGTGTCCTGGATTAATTTCGCCATGTTTTTGTAAGTAACCTCTGTGTATTTTTTATGTTTTATCGCCAGTAAAAACTCTGTGCTGATGCTAATACTAGCGCTAGCTCAGTGCTATCCTTTCAGACCGAGCTCATGCTGTCCTGTCAACGGAAAGAACCGTTACTGATCCATTTTCCTATCACCCAGGTATGATACAGGCTATTCTCACATGACATGCAGATGATCTAAATTGTTTTGTTGCTGCTTTGTTTTGTTATATTCAGTTACCTTATACTCAGAGATTCATTTCTTCAGTCAACAACATTACATGAACCCAAACTGAGACGTCCACCTTAAATACAGAACGACTCGTCCTCTCACTGAACAGACGACCGACAGGAGAGTTCAACTGATGGAGACTGAAAACAGACTTTGTTATTTTTATTACATCAAAAGGGGAATAAAGAGACATTTACACTATTTTCAATCATTCAATATATGTATTTTATTACAAACATTTCATGTGTGTAATAAAACTTTGATTTTATTGCTTCAAAATTTTATGATCTGGGCTGAAATTTAAAATAACATTTTTAGGTCTGAACAAAGAAACATTAAGTTATTTATTGATTGATTTATTTGTGACCATCCTTAAATTTGGTTATTCATGGTCACACACACACACACACACACACACACACACACACACACACACACACACACACACACACACACACACACACATTAAGATCAGAAACTAAGCAATCATTTTAGTCATGAAAAGGTCGACAATGGAAACACAAAGCAAACTGTCAAACAAGACAAAAACAAAACATTAAAAATGAACAAACGTGTTTTCTGAATGATGAGATGGCAGGAGGAGCAGGTGAAGCGTAGTAACTTGAATTGTGTGATTTACAATTTAAACAACATGTTGACATTATTTGTATTTTGACAAATCATATTAGAAATAAAACGTCTATTGACCTCGTAGAATGGTGCAGATTAAAAGTCCCTCTTTTACTTAAAAACATTATTATGATTGTGAAGAAACAATTTTAAAATATTCGTCAGCCCCAAATGAATTGTTCTGTTTATCTCTGTGTCAGAATTCTGACAGTTGGTTCAGTTTCTAACGAGGTTTGTCAGCCAATAGTATAACACAGTGTTGGGACCCACAGATGAAGTCATTCAATGTGGATTTCAAAATGGACTCTGAACTGAACTCAGTCTACCAGAATTCCCCATTCTTCACACCTTGGTGCAAAATTCAGCTTTGAGCTACAATTGTTCAGGGTGACAAACCCTCCTATGAGTAGATAGTCAAAACTCCAGCGCCTTCCTTGTTCTTCCTCTCTTACTCTACACTGTCAGGATCTTCACAAGCCTTCCACCATTACTAGCTGTTACGGTGAATTTGGTTTTAGTTATTAAGTTAAGTATTAATCAGAGCTATAGAAACTTTTGTACCTTTTTATGAGACTGAATTATTGAATTGGCTATCTTTTCCCTACTTCAAGGGTGGTGCCCCAATGTTATCTACTGTAAATTGGATCATATTATTTGTCATTATTAATAATTATCCCTGATAATGATTAGTTATTATTGATAGCCAAATTTAACCTCAAACATAATGGTGCCCCGCGCGAGGAAGTGTAAAATGTGAAATATTAATTTCAGCATAATTTGGACAGTGCTAAAATTTGAGATTCACATCTTGAACCCTTTAGCCAAAAGTCTTTACATTTAACCACTAGTCTACGACAGGAATAGGCGTTGATTTGTACTTATAAACAATTACAGTGTGATGAAAATGTATTTATCAATCAAATTTATAACCCATTTGATTAACCAAAATCATTTAGGTTATTAACTGCCACTTTGTGCCATTTGCTATTGCCGCTATCGATTCTAGTTGAAGGTGCTCTGTAGAAATCGTGAGAATTTCAGGTCAGCATTTGTATTTCCCGTATTCAATGCATTGTAGTCAAGCTGTCATAATTTGATGACAACGTAAGTGTTCATCGTGTTAATCACAGCATGCCACCGGTTATATTATTGATAGCCAAATTTAACCTAAAAATTCCTTTTAATGCCGCACACTACTTAATTGTGCCTTGTGTAATACAAGGCCCAACAACAGTTTGTATCATGTGGTGTCTGTGTGTCGTAGTTGCCAGTTTGTGGGAAAAAAATGAACATTTAGGCAGCTGGCGTTAGTAAAGTCAGCTAGTGCACAAACTGGCAACCACCTGAGGGGGCAGATGATTTGATCAACAGCGCTGTTGTGACATGATTGTGATGGAAGGAGATGGAACGCCACATTTAGAGCCTGAATGTTTTCAATAACATCTTTAAAGAAACAACAGTGTGGATATTATAGTTTTTTCACCGTTAAGCTGCAACACAATATTGTTCGTCACCATCCAGCCGCCTCACTGTCTCCTCTTTCAGAACTTTCTCTGAGCCAAAATCAAGCCCCATCCAAGCCGTTGCAGCGCTATGCACTCTGGGTGTTGTAGTCTTTCTGCCTTTTGAGTAGAAGTGAAGACCACAGTTCAAGTTCAAACATATTTGTCTTTCTACTGCAGAGACAGAAAGTTTTATTTACGGGCCGTCTTTCCAGAGATTTGATACTTCTTTATCTACTGTGTTCCACTGTCACACACAACTTCAGAGGGGATATCTTTATTGGGAGTTTATCCCCAGTGTGAATGAATGGAAACATCCTCTCAGTGAAAGTGTGTGTGAAGGTGTGTAGGTATGTGTTAGTATCAGGATCATAGAACGACAGCTTTCCATTGTTCCAGTCCAGATTCACTCTGATCCTCTGGAGCTTCTTCTGCACTACAAGATTAATAGATGGAGCTGGTGGTGACAGCACTGAGTATTTACCATCGAATAACTTTATCCTCCATAATCCAGTCAGTGTGACTCCCTTCCTCTGGACAGACTCTGCTAACAAACCCACTCTCCAATATGTACTGTCTCCAACCTCGACGTCCCAGCTGTGAGTCCCTGAGTTAAAGCCCTCAGAGCCCAGGACAGACCAGAAGATATCAAACCTCTCTGGATTATCAGGAAGCTTCTGTCTCTCTCCTCGTCTCACACTGCTCAGATCTTCAGACAGGATGAGTTCTGGATGAGCAGTGTTTGGATCCAGAACCACAGGAGTGTAGGAGACCATGTCCTTCATCTTGTACCAGATAATGGCGCTCAGGTTGCCCAGGTGTTTGGCCTGGTCTATCAGAGCTCCTGAGGGCAGCTGTGGATCCTCCAGCAGGGGGCGCTGCTGGACTCTTTCCACTGCAGCCTTGTAGTTGTGCAGGAATGAGACGTCTTCAGCTCTCAGCTGCTCCTCTGTGGCTCCGACTGTGTGTGAAAGAGCTGCTATCTCTCTGCTCAGAGCCTCCATCTTCTCCTTCATCATCTGACTCTTCTGCTCCTCTTCCTCCCTCAGTGCAGCCATCCTGGCCTCCTCTTCCTCTTTTAAAAACTGGTGCAGCTTCTTAAACTGATCCTTAATCTGCCTCTCTGTGTGTCGGGCCTGGACCTTCATGTGTTCTGCTGTCTGATCAAACTTCACTTTAACTTCTTCAAAAACCTTTAACTTCTTCTTTAAAGGCTCCAGAGTTTCCTGAAGTTCCTTCTTGTGTTGTCGTGCAGCTTCATCGATGGGTCTGAATCTGTGGTTGGTGTGTTGTTCTGAGTCTCTGCAGACGAGACACACCGGCTGCTGATGGTCCAGACAGAAGAGTTTGAGTTTCTCAGAGTGCCGACTGCAGAGATCCTCTGAAGCTCTCTGATCTCTCTCCTGTAAGAAGGTCTCACACAGGTTCTTTAACACCAGGTTTACAGGTGGTTGGTTCTTTGAAGATCTTTTCTTACAAACTGGACACTCGCGTGTTTGTCTCTGTGTCCACCAGCTCTGCAGACAGTCTTTACAGAAGCTGTGGCTACATGACAGAACGACAGGCTCTCTGAAGACATCATGACACACCAGACAACAAAGATCCTCCTCTAACCTGGAAGCTATCTTAGTCTCTGAGTGACGCTGTAAACACAGCAGACAGTACAGTCAGTCACAGCTCCACTTCCTCCTTCACTTCACTGAAGTTTACTTTCAGTTCTGGTTCTGGTCGGACTCACCTTCATTGTGTGGAGCGTCTGCAGTGTTGTAGTTTCCTCCTCCTCTCTCCAGTAGATGAACTCACTCAGAGGACGTTGTTAGTTCAGTCTGAAGGTGGATCTGATCGTCTGTTCGTGGTTCTGGACTGAAGAGACACACACACACACACACACACACACACACACACACACACACACACAGTGTTTCAGTCCAAATTAATTGATCAACTGTTGTTGGATGGGCTATAGTCCAATCAGAACCAGCGCCAGTGCTACGGGTCTCAACATGGTAAATACCTCAGTTACAAATGATTTTTGGTTCAGTGTCGTTCCGTCCTGAAAACACAGGTGAAAGTTCAGAGGAATGAAGACACGAACTGATGCTTTCTCTTCCAAATTTTCCACTTCATTTCAAGAGCTCAAAAACATGAAACTATTCCCTGTGCATGAATGTCTTTTGTTTATGTCCATCATCTGATTCTCTTCATGTCTTGTTATAATAAAGTTCATCTCATCTTAGTCATCATTAGTTTCAACACACTCTTCGATGGACTTTACCCTTTTGTTCAGGAGCTTTTTCATCAGCATTAGTACTGTATCAATGGCTACTTTCACTTCATGCAAACATTTCAGCCAAGAGTTAAACACTCTATTACTGTGCAGTATAAACCAACATACTGGTCCTTTAAAACCCATCAGAAACCATGTCACGGAGGGAAACAGTTTGGCTTAATTCACAAAATTCACAGTTTGAACCTTTAACTTTAATGTAGTGCTTTCCTGAACTTCTGCATGAATCTTAGTCACAGGAATCACAAAATAACAACATATATGCCAAATGTTCAGGGCCCAGCTTCAAATAAATTGTTAGCAATGTGCACAACCACGTTGATAGTGAACTTAACCTGCAATACAAATGCAAACATTGTGTGCAAATTACTTCGAGGGGAACGCAGGCTCCGCTTTTAACCGCAATTTTACTTCCTACACTTTTTTTTTAAAAACTCATTAATGAAACACTGGAGTCCGTCAACAAACTGTACAAAATCGCGCTACATTTAGTTTCACTTTAGGAGTTATTAATGGTGGTTTTTCACTCCACACTAACCTGAAAAACACGGTTGAAAGTTCAGAGGAATGAAAACACGAACAGCTGCTTTCTCTTCCCAGTTTTCCTTTGGGACCAGCGGATTCCCCGAACCCGGGTGCTTCTTCTTCTTCAATTGGCTTTTATTGGCGGTCGGCAGCCAACTGCATTTACCGCCACCTACTGGACTGGAGTGTTCAACATGAGATGGTCAGAACTAGAAAATAAGGATAAAACCTACAAAAAAAACACTCAAAAAACAAAAACAAAACCAAAATAAAAATAAATCAATAAATTAATAAATAAAGTAAATAAATTAACTACTATTCCCTATAGCCTATATCCTATACAAAACATAAAACACTCTACGCCTTTTGTGATGCACTCCCTAATACATTTCCTAAAGTCAGTTCCAGCTTGTCCTTTGTCAGCATTTGGATCACCTCCTGTCGTTCATCTCTGTACTTACTACAGTCCAGCAATACATGTTGGACTGTTTCTGGTTGTGTACATTGTGAACAAAGAGCTGTTGGATGTTTCCCTATTTTACTGAGTGTGTGTTTGAGTATTGTGTGTTCTATTCTGAGTCGAGTCATGATAATTTCTTCGCTCCGGTTCCTGACCCGTATTTCTCTATTTTTGACTTGTGGTCAAATACTGTAAAGATGTCTTCCTGTGTTCATACTCTCCCAACTTTTCTGCCAGACTTTTTACCTGTGTTTACTGATAATAGATTGGATTTCTTCCTTGCTTAGTTATTGTGTTTGATTTTAGCTCTTGCTTGGCCAATATATCTGCTTCTTCATTTCCTTCAATTCCTAGATGGGCAGGAACCGAGAGGAAAGAGACATCCACATCTTTATTGTCAGGTCGGTATATTTGATTTGATATTTCCAGTAAAAGATCTTGCCTGCATGAATTCCCTGATTGAATACTTGTAAGTGTTGAGATACTTTCTTTTGCTATTGTTACATTGTGTTGACTCTCCTCCACCCACTTCAATGCAAATATTATCCTCATCATTTCAGCTGTATACACTGAGAGATGATCCGATGTCCTGTTTTTGATGCCTATATTAAATTTTGGGATGAACACTGCTTTTCATGTACGTCCTGTTTCTGGGTCTTTTGATCCATCTGTGAAAATGAATAATTTATCAAGGTATTGTTGATTTATATAGTTTTGTCGGTATTTTTTTGGTATTGTTTTGGTTTTTTCTAGTGTGTATCTGTTGCTGCAGTGTAGAATTTCAAGGGAGGTAGTACTGACTTTGGTACTGTACTGCTAATGTTTAATCTTGTTAACCTTATTTTTTGTGCCATTTCTTTGCCTATCTGCCCAAAACTTCTAACTTTAATTTCCTTGTGTTCCCAACACTCGTTCAGGATAGCCCTAGTTGGATGCAATGCCCCATGTCCTTCCAAATTGACCCAATATGTCAGCATGATCTGGTCTCTTCTAATTCCCAGTGGCATTTCTCCCACTTCTACCTGAAGTACAGATATTGGAGATGTTTTAAATGCTCCTGTGCACGTGCGAATGGCTTGTGATTGTTCCCTATCCAGTTTCTTTAAATCTGTTTCTGATGCAGACATATATGCTAAACATCCATAATCTAATACTGATCTCACGAGGGCCCTATATATGAGTCATTCTATAATTTGGGGTACATTTCATGTCAACCAAAAAGTCAAAGCCACGCCCCCACAAACTTGAACGCGCATCTGGCAGTGAGACTCAGCAGGGAGAATGAGATGCCACAGCACGACGCAGCAAGTTAGCTGTAAGAGCTTCTAACAAGGTTTGTCGGCAAAAAGTATCACACAGTGTTGGGACCCACAAATGAAGTCATTCAAGGTGGATTTCAAAATGGACTCTGAACCGAGCTCAGTGTCCCAGAATTCCCCATTTTTCCCACCAAAGTGCAAAATTCAGCTTCGAGCTACAATTGGTCAGGGTGACAGACCCCCTCTGATCTGGTAACTCCCGCCACTTCCTTGTTCTTCCTCTCTTACTCTGCACTGTCAAGAACACCAAAATATTTCAAGCATTACTAGCTGTTATGGTAAATTTGGTTGTAGTGATTAAGTTAATTATTAATAAGAGTTATAAACGGTTTGGTACCTTTTCATGAGACTGAATTATTGAATTGGCTATCTTTTCACTTCTGCGAGGGTGGTGCCCGAGGTGATCTAATGTAAACTGGATCCTATTATTTATCATAATTAATAATTATCCTGAATAATCATTAGTTATTACCAACAGCCAAATTGAACATAATGGTGCACCGTGTGAGGAACTGTAAGGTTGGTAATCATTCATAAATGTGCAATATTTATTTCAGCATAATTTGGACAGTGCTAAAATTTGAGATTCACATCTTGAAAACAACAACAGTCAGCATTTGAATATCCCATATTCAATGCATTGTAGTCAAGCTGTCATAACTTGATGACAACTTAGGGGTTCCTCATGTTATTCACAGTGTGCCACAGGCCCTGTGATACACAGAAGCTTATATCTGACTGTTACTGCTTTGCATTTCAGCCTGAGTAAGAAGTAGAGCCAGAGATGTGTGTTACCAGCCCCGTGAAACAGAAGTTTTATAATTTAGCTGTTACTACCACATTTTTCAGCCCAAGTCAACTTAAAGAGACAATCATTGTTACTACCCTGCATTCCAGTTAGTGCATGTTTAAGCTCTGGTAAACAAAGTTACACTTGTAAACTGTGTTTATCCATATAACTTGGCCCAGAATTATGACCAGCCAGCATATTCTTCAGATGATGAAAAAAATATCATCTTGACTTTGGGAGATTTTAAAAAACTGTGTATCAGAACCTCGGAATATGTTGATGTTATTTTGAGGCCACGTTGTCCTAATTCATATATACACTGTGTAAACAGAGTAAACTGACCAATCACAGCCTCTCATGTCTTCAGTGAAGTCATCTGTTTTGACCTAAAATACAAAAACTAAACTCCAGGTTTCCACACACCTGCTGCTTGTTTCTGTCTCCAGATCTGGCAAAACAGCTAATTATGCCGACCAGTTGAACCTGTGCACAATTAGTGTGGTGCCGTGAGCTCGGACTGAGCCCGGACCCGTTTGTTGTTCTGGTTCAAGCCAGGACTTTGATCCGAGCTTTGTGCAGGCCAACAGGATAACGAGGAAAAAAAGCTGTGGTCAGTTCTGAACAGTGAAGTGGTTCTGTTAAATCCACTTGATGGATGACGACAAGTCTGCAACTTCAGCTGAGGATCACCAGGTCTGGACTCATGTGGGAGCCAGAGAGAGCTGAGCTCCATAGGCGGTCCAATAATCCATGAAGACATCAGCAACAAGCTTCACTGTCATCACTAAAAATGCATCTTTAATGTCCTGACTTTTATTTGTGTTCATGACACAAAGAAGCTGAAAGCATAGAGCTGAGCAGCTCAATCTTCAGAGGACGTGTTGAGGAAGAACGTTTGAGTCATTAGAGACAAAACCACAACAAAGATCAGCTTTGATTTAAAACACAGATATTCACACAGTACCAAAGAATTATGAAATGATTTACACTTTTCATCTCATCATTTCTTCTGTTTTCTGAGGAGCTGAGCTGCACAGACGCTATTTTGAATGTCTGCTTCCTGGACCGTCACTGTGAAAACAACCTAGGTTAAAACTGAACTGGTGCCAACAAACTGAGTCGACCTGTTTGTTATGTTGTCATCAGTTGTGAAATGCAGGAAAACCTGTTTTCAGTCTGTCTGCTGCCAGCTACTGGTGTTATAACCCCGGCTCTTGGGAAGCAACACAGGAGTCAAACAGCAATCAATACAGCCAAAGTAACATTTATTGCACAAAAAAGACAAACCATGGATAACAAAGAAAACCAAAGTTGGTGGCTGGTGGCATTGCAGCATATAGCGTTATACAGTGACGTGCGGTGAGGTTCATGACTGGTGAGGCACTGACTGGAGTCAGATGTAAAAATATATGAACCCAAATATGAACCCAAAATAGAAACCTATACGGTGGTACCTTGACTTGACTCAACTAACACATTTTTCGAGATATGATAAATAATTCATTAGAGTAGCTGTTGATAATTTTTAAATCTCTAGGAAGTTCTAATTTGAATTGAAATATAAACAAAGGTACTCGATGTGATTAGTTATAAAATAGTGCAACCATAGCTAAGCTGAGAAATTGCCATTGTTTCTGGGACTGCATGGAACATTTTTGTCTGACATAAACAGACATAACCGCCATCCCTCCATCCTCCGGCTAGACGTGAGGGGGTAAAACGTTGACACTGAACCCCGCTCTCTTCACCGGAGGAGAGTGCAACCCGTGGGTGCACGGTTGCAGCGGCCTGGGTGAGACCAGCTGCGCTGGGAGTTTACAGTCTCTGAAAGAGCAATGCGTCAGACATCGGCTACCCGCCTCCGCAGCTCCGATGGTGTTTCTGCAGCGCATCACCCTCCGGCCCTCGAGCGAGGTCTTGAGCGAGGCGCTTCCAGCTGCTGAAGGCGGTGACAGAGAGGTCCGGCAAGGCACAACGGGTGGTCGGGGGCTGCTACTTGCCTGAATAGATTCAGAGGATTTTCTGAATCAATACTACTACACATGCACGTTAGCAAATTGATTTGACATACAGGCCGCTCTGTCACGGAATGAATTAAACTCTGCACCACTGTACTTCAATTTTCTCTGCGTAGAAGAAGAGTATGCAGCAACGTGAGTTGTGCCTATGGAGCTCCACACATGGCCGACAAAAAGTGTCCATCCCCGAGTGCGACCTGACAGGGAGGAGAGTAATGGTGAACTGCTCAGTGCCCGTCAGGTCGCACTCAGGGATCGACACTTTTTGCCTGCCATTAAAGCCTTACGCCAGAGATGCAGCAGCTAACGTGACTAGTTCAAAAAACCTTCTTTTTCATAAACTTTGTGTACACAAACAATGTTCTCAATGCTCGTGTTGATGAGTAGAGATCCTGGTGATGCTACGAGCAAAGTTTCATGTTGTGTCGAGCCTTCTTACTGTTCTAAAAATAGCGATTTTGATGCCAGTGTATCTCTGCCCTTAGCACTCCCGTTCAAAATTAACGTGCCTGAAAACCCAACAACGGTAAATCTTAAAAGTGCGTCTTTTGTCGTAATTGTGCTTTTACACAAAGGTTTGACTCATATTCAACCGCGAATAAAGCCTCGGTTGATTTTTGGTGAGAGTTTCACTTTAAAGGCCTCCCAGCAGGTGCCAGAAATCAGGAGGGAATAATGGGGAGGAGTTTTGATCACGTGAAAAATTGAGAGCATAACACTGGTTTGAGGCGGAGTTGTTGAACGTAGCTTCCTCTTCTCTTCTTCCTCTGCATGTCTGTTGTCACATGATTCTGACGCGTCTCCATTTCGACTTCAAGTTCTGAGGATGTGACAGCTCTGCAGAAGAGGGTAGACAACCTGTTTGAGCTCATCTGGACTTTAACGGGTCAGAACCCTGACAGGTAACAGGACACACCTTTGATGAAGAAACTCTGCTATCATGGAGATATATGTCATACTAGATAACAGCAGTGATTCAATCTTTCCACACTGTTACTTCCTGTTTGTATCTGTATTTTTATGAATTAATTCACTAACTCTTCTATAATCTGTGACGTTTTGGTCAGACTGAGTCTCTTCATGTTTACTGTGATTTAATCAGTTTTTTCTCATGTTCTTTGTGTCGACCGTCACTGTGAAAACAACCAACGTTAGAACTGAACTGGTGCCAACAAACCAATTCTACCTGTTTGTTCAGATGAAGGATTGTTATCTTGTCATGAGTTGTGAAACACAGGAAAACCAGTTTTCAGTCTTGGCTCTGATGCAGCATGTAATCTGTAATGTAACTTAAGTTATCTAACTCATGTAGTTGAGAAAAAATTAAAATATTTGACTCAAATTGTGGTGAAGGCGAATATTGAATCAATAGTTCATGTCAATGTATTTATTTCCACCCTGCATCAGTCCAGAGCTGTAACCAAACCTTAACTGAGACACTCTACCGTCAGTGTCTTGTGTTTAAATGTGTCTATTAGGAGTGACATCACAGTATCAGCTCCACATATAGTGGCTCAGGAGGTAGAGTGGTCGTCCACCCGTCGATGGTTCAATTCCCGGCCCTTGCAGTTTACATGTTGAAGTATACTTCAGCAAGATACTGAACATTGAACAGTAGCTCGGCTGTTTAAATGTGTTGAAACAGTTACAGTTCTGAAGCTCAGCTCAGAGAGCAGCAGTAGCTCTAACTGGTCAGACTCAATCACAGCTCCTGTGTCAGCTAATCAGAACTCATGTTGCTGCTTTGAGACATTTGTGTTAGATTAACCTTGTTGTCTGACTTTAGCAGGGAGCCACGATGACAGAAATGGACCTTTTGAAAACTTTAGAGGATTTAACAGGAGAGGAATTTGATAAGTTCAGATGATGTCTGAAGCTGCCTGACATCCTGTACGGCCACCAACCAATCAGAGAATCTTGCCTGAATAATGCAAAACCATTGCACACAGTGGACCTGATGGTGAAAGCCTGTGGAGTCCATGGAGCTCTGAAGGTAACCAAAAAGGTTTTAGAGATGATACCCAGGATGGACCTGCTGCAGAGACTGTCAGGACCAGAAGGTCAGTCACACAGCCGACACAGGTTGACAACAATGTAACAACAAAGAAATTTCTCAGTTTTCACTGCCTCATAAATGTTGAATGGGGTTGAGGGTTGAGGTCAGGTTACAGTTGATGATGGTCAGGACTTGTTGGTCTTTGGTCTTCAGTAGTTGTGTTAAAGCTTTGAGGTGTGTTTGAGGTGTGTTCGTCTACACTAACAGTTTGCAAGGGGGCAGTGCTGGAACTCTAAAACACTTCACGGAAACTATCAGTTGTATCCAAGGCACAATCAGGCAGAGCCGAAGTCAGCACACCACCAAGAGATCAATACATCAGTACAATGCAATACGATACCCCAGTGCCCCAAGGTTGAAAAAAATGAGTTTTACTGTCTCTGAGGCCCAGAAATGTGTTTGATGTGTGCATCAAAGCAGATGATTTCAATGCAAATCATTACATTCAGAGGCTATTACAAAGTCTTATCAGGAAGCCATCATCAGCACATGATGAATGGGTGAATGTTGACATGTTGTTAAGAGTCCATTATAACAACAGACAAGTTAAGATTTGGGACAAGTGAAGTGATTACTGAGGCTGTGCTTCTCTGGCCTCAGCTCTGAGCTCCAATCACCTGAGAGGGCTGGACCTGACCAAACATCTGAAGTCTGCTGGAGCTTCACACTGTGACATCACTCATTCACATCTCTGATGTCATCATCACACTGATGACACATTTATAACTGCATCTGTGTTGTTTCTTTCTCTGTCAGTGTCAGTAGATGTTAAAGGTGCTAGAGGATCTTCAGAGAACAGAGGGGCATCCTCCTTTCAGACTGAAGGTAAAGCTGCTGTTGCCTCTGGTTTGTATGGAAGCCCTGAGAGACCAATCGTAGTTTTGATGATTGAAAAATATGTAGTTTTACCGTCTCTGAGGCCCAGAAAGTGTTTAACGTGTGCATCAAAGCAGATGATTTAAATTTAAATCATTACATTCTGAAGCTATTACAAAGTCTTGTCAGGAAGTCATCAGCTCATGCTGAATGGGTGATGGTGTCATGTTGTTGAGTGTCCTCAGACTCTGATTATCTGTTTACACTGTAGCATAGTGATGGTCTGGACCAACACCAAAATGTCACGATGGTCTGTGTTTTTTGCCTCAATGTTCCATATCTCCCCAGATAATTATGCAACTTTGAGTATTTCTTCCAGAACTTGTGTGCGTGTGT
The DNA here is from genome assembly GCA_963678695.2 of Diplodus puntazzo. NCBI lineage: Eukaryota > Metazoa > Chordata > Actinopteri > Spariformes > Sparidae > Diplodus > Diplodus puntazzo. The sequence goes on along the minus strand of OZ023176.1, from coordinate 25,005,502 downwards.
CCCATGTTATGATTTAGCAGCATTTTTGACACCACTCTTGCTAATATACCCACAGATTTCTATAAACGAGTTGATCGTCTTCAGCATTCACTATGTGGGCCTGTCACAAAAACAAGACAACAAAGAAACGTTGAGACCATCTTGTGATGGGACCACACCAGTCAAATACCCGTCAACATGTTCATGTTCTGACCCCTGACTATTCAGTAGTCGTTGGAGGGGTCACAGTTTGATTTGAATTCTAAAACTGATGACAGTGAAGCTTCAGTTTTGACAATCATGCTGTAAGTACACACCCCTCCCACCATCATTGACTTACACTGAACTCTGCAGTCATCAAAGACTCGGGTTCTTTCCGCTAGTCCCTGATCTTGTCTTTTGTTTTATGAACCCGTTTTAATTGTTTTCTTTATTCTCACTCAAGATTAGGGATGCAAATTTTAAATAATTTCTTTAATCGGCAGTCTGCCTTAACAATCAATTACAATTAATAATTAACAATATATTATATATGTTGAACATTTTTCCTTTAGGAAACTGTTTAAACCATTGACATGATCTATGATGTAAAATCAGAGTTGGCTACATAAAATAAACATCAAGTTATAAAATTTTAAATGTAATAACACATAATAATGACTTTATTTTTATAACAAGGCTCCGATTTGTTGCTTTTCAACAACTGCAACTAAATCCAACCCATACTGAGACGACTAAATGGCTAAAATGTAAACAAATCAGTGTTTGTCTTTTTGTAATTTTTAAATGAAAAAATTAAATTATTGTAAAATGAGGGCCAGCCCTTAATGATTTTCAGGTTTAATAAAGGCAAATAAATAGATAAATAAAATTCTGTCTCTCAGTCTCTGTAGCAGCGTGGACAATTTTGTCTCTAGCTCATTTTAGACTCCTGAATCAAAGGTTGGACACTCTATCACTGTATGTGTACAAATGCTGTTGTTGTTTTTTACCGACAGGAAGAGACTTGTCCACAGGTGACATGGCGGTGGCTGCTCTGGGTCGACCTTTCACTCTGGGAATGTTGTATGATGGTCGGAAAGATGAGCTGATTCCAGGTAAATCTTGATGTTGAAAAGTCAAATGAAGCTGGTATCTACAGATCTGTTGAACCTGAAATCATGAAGTTGTTATGTGTGACTGTCAGTCACAGGGGAGAAGACAAATACATACACGACTCTGTCATCCGCATAGAAATGGATGCAGTTCATGTTGGTGTGATAATATTTCCAATGTGATGTACATAGTAGAGGACCCAGGATCCCTTATTTGTGCCAAAGAAGTTTAAAGGGATATTCCGGTATAAGTTTAATCCATGTTCAGAGCGCTAGCTTACGTAGCTTTAGCATCCTCAGAAACGACCGCACATCAACAATACACTGCAATAAATAGATCCAACTATAAACCGCCACCAAAAAGCACAAATAATGCTCAGAGCGGCACCAAACTTCAGCAACTGTACAAATAGGGTCTCAGCACATAGTCTGGGGTATCCAACCTCCGCAAGCTCCTTTCCCTGTCCGCTCTCGATAATAACTGTTATAAACTGGCAGGTAAGACACATATGAACTTTGGTTGCTTTTCCATGGAGTCATAATCATACATTTTCATCCATGAGCCGTGGAACTCTACTGCACTCGGTAATCGACTAGTCTGGACTTCCCGTCAACAGGAATCCGCTGCAGAAGAGTGGTAAATTTAGTCAGCTTTTCAGTGGAGTTTTAATGCCCCAGACTATGTGCTGAGACCCTATTTGTACTGTTGCTAAAGTTTGGTGCTGTTCTAAGCATTATTTGTGGCTTTTTGGTGGTGGTTTATATTTGGATCCATTTACTGCACTGGATCGTTGTCGTGCGGTCGTTTCTGAGGTTGATAAAACTCTGTAAATTAGCGGTCTGCTAACTCGATCTCATGAGAGGGAGTCTAACACAGTTTCATGGTGTGTTAGACCATGGATTAAATTTATACCGGAATATCCCTTTAAGACCATTGGAACAAGTTGCCTGTGTTCTGTTGGACAAATGAAAATATCTTTTGTTGATTTACATGATCCTCATCAGCTCTGTTTCCTGAGCTCTACTGAATCTTACCAAAGGGGTTCGCTTGAACACATACTCTACGTTTTTGTCTGTAGGCTCGACTTTATGGGATGAAACAACTCTACAGAACAACACAGTCAGGAGTTCTCAGTATAGTAGTGAATTTGAAATAACTGCGTCTGACTCCATTGAATCCAAGTCCTCTCTGCTGGGTATTGAAGCTTCTCTGAAGGTCAGTTTCCTGTGTGGACTGGTTGAAGTTGGAGGATCTGCCAAGTATCTGAATGATATGAAGAAATTCAAGAATCAGAGCAGAGTGACGTGTCGGTACAAAGCTACAACACACTTCAATCAGCTGTCAATGACTCAACTTGGAATCTTGAACACCCAACAGAAAGATGTCATCAAGAAGGACACGGCAACACATGTAGTCACAGGAATCCTTTATGGGGCAAATGCTTTCTTTGTGTTAGACAGTGAGAAGTTAGAAGCCAGCAGCATTCAGAAGATCCAGGGCAACATGATGGCTGTGATCAAGAAGATCCCCAGATTTAATATTGAGGGTCAAGCTGACATCAAGCTGACTGAGGAAGAAAAAGAACTATCCAACAAATTCTCCTGCAAATTCTACGGAGACTTAATTCTTGAAACAAACCCTGCAACATTTGAAGATGCAGTGAGGACCTATGTAGATCTTCCAAAGCTGCTGGGAGAAGATGGAGAGAAAACAGTTCCTCTGAAGGTCTGGATGACGCCTCTGAAGAATTTAGAGCCAAAAGCAGCTCAGCTGAAGAGAGAGATCAGCGTTGGATTAGTGGGGAAGGTGCAGAACGCTCTCGAAGATTTACGAGAAATACAAATGAGATGCGACGATTCTCTGGACGACACAGTGGTACAAAATTTTCCACAGATCAAAAAAATATTAAACAAGTTCCAAAACTGTTGTAATCGTTACGTATCTAACCTCCAGACAAATATGGCGAAGAAACTTCTCTCAATCCGTGAAGGTAAAGAAGACGAGAGCTCAGTAAAAAAACTCCTTGACGACAGAAACAAGTCACCATTCAGTCATGAGAAACTAGACAAGTGGCTGGATCATAAAGAGAGAGAAATCAACGTCATCAGGTCCTGTGTGGAAATGATGGAGGGAACAAAGATCGTCCATAATCAGTCAGAGCTGGACAGAGAGGTTTTTGCTGCAGGTGTCGATGAAGCTCTGTGCTTCGTCTTCACCTCCCTGCAGAGTGCTGACCCCGGCCTGGATGAGATGGACAAATACCTGGATTCACCTAAAGGAAGTACCAATGAAGTCCCATGGTACTACTCAAATGAAGTTTTAACCAAAATGAAAGAAAAAGCCAAATCTTTCCAAGTTATTGCCAAATCCTTGAAGAGCAACAGCAGATTCTTTTTCCTGGTAGCGGCCATCACAAATGAGAAATACACCGGAGCAACCGTCTACCACTACAGGAACGGCATTCTGCTCACTGAGGATTACCCTAGAATCCCTGATGTGGAGACTGTCACAGACAGAAGAGATTTACTCCGATGTAAGTATTTTATTTTCACTGTAAGACAAATAAGAACAAATGAGTCTCCTTCAGAAACCTGACTGCTCATTTCTTTTATTACTCTCACACTTCATTTTAAGCTTTCTTACAAAAGTCCTGCAGATTTTCTGGGAGCTGTCACTGAAACTGATTTATAGAGGGACTTCAGTGAAATGAGCGACAGTACTATGGATGCACAGTGGTTAAAGAAGTACTCAGATCCTTTAATTTAGTAAAAGTACCAGAACAATAATAGAAAATGACTTCATACAAGTTAGTCCTGCATTCAAAAGACTACTGTAGTAAAGTTATACAGCTGTTACCAGGAAAATATCTTCAAAGTATCTGAAGCAGATATTTTTATATCTATCTGTAAGAACACAGCTGGATGGAGGCTGAGATCTGAGAGTTTAATGAGCAGCGACTGCTCCACTCTAACTGTTGGCTACATGACAGTAAAAGATCATCAGTTGAAGTTGGAACTGAAAGTATCTCAAAGTGAAATATTTACTTTCCACCACTGTCCATGAACAGTACGTAGGAGCATGTGAGTGATGTTCAAATATATGACTCTGTCCTTTCAAATGTGTTCAGAATAATCAATAAATGTGTTTTCAGTATGAACTGTGATCACGATCACGTCTCGTTCTCTCCATCAGACGCCTGTGATCTCACTCTGGACCCAGACACAGCACACTACCGCCTCATTCTGTCTGAGGGAAACAAGACATTGAGTAGTGGATCAGATCAACAGTCGTATCCTGACCTCCCACAGAGATTTGATCATTGGCATCAGGTTCTGTGCAGAGAGGGGCTGACTGGGCGCTGCTACTGGGAGGTGGAGGGTTGTATGATTGATATTGTTGGAGGTGTTTGCTACAAAGGGATGTCAAGGAAAGGAAATGGTGACCAGTCCAGGCTCGGGGGGAATAAACTGTCTTGGTGTTTGGGATTCCAATACGTCCCAAATCGTGATTTCTATGCACTTCATGATAATCGGAAACATAGTTTACCTGAACCTCATTTCATCTGCCACCTGGGAGTGTTTCTGGACTGGTATGCTGGCACTCTGTCTTACTATAAGGTCTCATCTGACACTGTGAACCACATCTACACCTTCCACACCAAGTTCACTGAGCCTGTTTACCCAGGCTGCAGATATGGGGAGGGAGTATTGTCTCTGTGGGGCTATCCAGGCCAGCTTTAACGATCTTTTTTTTCTCCGTCTTCCTAGCATCGTTTTAAGAATATTTGCGTCCACACGGATCCACTGAAAACGACGAAAACGCTGTAGTTCATATTCCAGGCCTCTAGGTGGCACTTGACATTCACCAACAAGGGAGAAGACACGGAGCATGCACATCAAGCTTGTGCGCTGTAAACAAACAGACAGTCGACGGAGAAACCGAACGCAACAAGAAGAAGATGAAAATGGCTAGTGCAAGGAAACCAGAATCGTTTGTGTGGACCGTTAATGAGGTCGAACTGCTGCTGCGACTCACACTCAACTACAAGGCGAGTAAGTTGCAAGAAAGGAAAATATCTTCTGCTGCACGAACACGAGCATGTAGTCCGCCGTTGTTGTTGTTGTTGTTATGGGACGTCGCGGGGTGGGGCGATGGCGTCATCGTTTTGGAAGGTATGCGGATTCGCCGTCCACATGATTTCTCCACCCAGAGACCCGTTTTCAGAAAAGTGCGTTTTCAGGTGCTGCGTTTTCAGGATCCGTATGGACGGTCGGCCAAAACGATGTAATGCGTGTGTGTTTTCGCAAAAGAGCGTTGTCGTCTGGACGGGGCCTAAATCTGTAAACTTGTCAGCACGTGATTCAGTTCAGTTCACTGAATTAAATGTTTTGTTTGTGAAGTGTCATCATGTCAGTCACATAACAATGTCAAATAATAGAACGCTTCTGTATGTTTGAGTATCTTTGGTGCACATGTCATCATGTATCATTTCTACTATGTGATCATTTTGAATCTTTTACCTTGTAACTTTAAGTAGAGTGAACTCCACGCTGATTGCTCATCAAGCTATGATAAATGTGTATTTGCTAATAGTTAAGAGGCAGACAGTTGGTAGGAGGGTAGTAAACTGCCACAGGGCCTCAGATGGGAACAGAGCAGATAATGAAAATTGTAACTGAACAGACCTGAGATGAGATGAGAGCGCTCCAAGGTGAAACCAACCTTTGTCTTCTGTACTGTGCTCTGAGCATTAATAAAGTGTTACATTACTGGAGGAGATGTTCGTGTCATTGTCCTTACAGACTTTTCCTTGAAACATCGTAAATTCACAGTGCAGTAAAGGAACAGAACTCAAATCGACTGTAAGTGAAGGTTTCAGTGTCACTTTAAAGGGACAAAGTGTTGAAGTGAGGACGAAGACACACACACACACACACACACACACACACCTTAAATTTTGAACTCAATCCTACAGTTTTAGTTACCTCATTGATAAACAGCTTTGTGTTCAGTGTGAATAAAATTCTGTTGTGAAATAGAATGAGATTCAACTGCATGAACTGAACAGGAGGAAGCAGTCTGTTTCCACTGTATTTACTGTGAACACATTCAGGTTAACGGAATTGTGCCACATTTCCTTTGAACAGTAACACGACTTCAGTGAACCGGAGGAGAACGAAACTGTTTAACTGGGGTTTCGTGGTTTGGGGCACAACATAAAGACAAAGTCAAATCAAAACCATATAAACAAGTTAGATGATGTGAGGCAGTGCCAGAACGTGAGAGCTGTTGTCTTCACTGCAATGTACAGACTTTCTGCCTGCGGCACTCTAGTGGCTGCAGGAGATAGCTTACATGTTTTAAATCTCAAACCCCTAATGGCACCAGCATAAATGTTTGCAGCAGGAGGCAGAGACTCTTGTCATTACGGTACGTGACGCATGTTGCAAAGTGTGGCAACACTGTAGTGGAGCAGTCAAGTTGGAAATCAGCAATACTTCAGTTGACTTTCCAAGTGGGACGCCGTGTTCTCCTCTGGGTCCAGTCACCGGTGGAGACCCGCTTGGTGATTTGACGGCCCTGAAGGGATAATCTGGCAGTTCAGGGTACTCTGGGGAATTGTAGGTGTGGGACAGGACTTCTTGTACGTGCAGGCAGTTGTTCCTGGACTGGACAATGCAGGACGAAGAGGGGACGTCTCACTCTCGCTCTCTGGTATCGGGTCGCCAGAGACAAGGGCGTAGAATTGGGTAGAGATGCTAGGGACACGTCCCTACCAATATTCAGCCGCTACTGTGTAGTCACTATCAATACAACCGCTGTCCGTAGTGTTTAGTCAATGATTATGGCACACGAAGGGTTAAATGTCAGTCTCTTAGTGATGTGTCAGTCGCGAAACGACTCTCAGAGCCGGCTCTTTGAAGTGAACGATCGGAGCCGGCTCCCGTCTGAGAGCTGGAGCCGCTTTGTTTTTTTTTTTCTTTTACTCTTTTTTTTCTGTTCAAGCCGCACGTGATTGGTCAACTACTAGATGTGTGGTGCCGCCTGTGTGTCTGCACTGAGCAGGAGGGGCGGGGCTTAGAGAGAAAGAGAGAAAGAGAGAGAGAGAGAGAGAGAGAGAGAGAGAGAGAGAGAGAACAGCCACTACAGAGACAACACACTGGAAAGGTGAGAATGAGTGACGGCAGGAAACACAGTAAGTGTGAGTGTGTAGTATTAGTATGAGAGAGCCGGTTCTTTTGGCTCAGCTCACTTAAAAGAGCCGACTCTTTCGGCTCCCAACTGGCTCGTCAGATTTTTTTGTTGCTTTAATTCATTTATTACCAAAAATAATGAAACACTGTGTGAAAAATGAATTACTAATGTACAAAACATATATTATATCAAATGTTTATTATTTATATGGCATAGTATACTCAATATGGAACAGACTGCTACAAAAAATAAATTTTAAAGTACATAGCCTTTTGCACAAACTGTGTCTGTTGTAGGTGGAGGTGGTTGTGGTAGCGTACTGCAGACGCTACAGCAGCAACAACAGTTGCAGCAGACAAACTGACACTTTCATTAGCAGCAGGTTCACTTGCTTGTCTTTTTTCTTCAAACTGCACTGATGGATGTTAGTGTTGTGTCGGTCGCGAACGTGTCGTTCAAACGAACAAATGTTTTGAGTGAACGAAGTGAACAGAATCACTTCATGAACTGATTCGTTCCTTTCTCAGTTCACTTGAGCCCAGCCGCGAGCCGGGAGTGGAACTGCCACGATTCACACAGAGGGGAGCGTACCTATGTTCCCCTTTTTTAAAAAAAAGGTCCTATGTTCCCCGTTTTTCCCAAAAAAGGTCCCATGTTCCCTGGTTTGTTCATCAACCGGCAACAGCGGGGAACATAGGACACTTCTACACCACTTTCTCCAGACCTAACCACAACCACTTTTCCTAACCTTAATCAAATCCGTTTCCAACGCCTAACCCCAACTCATTTAGTTTTGACACTAACCTTTCTGTTACCCTAATACTAAACCCAACCAGCTGTTCTTATGCCCAACCCTTACAGCCTGACCTGACCTGTTTACTAACCTCAACCACTCAGGGAACGTCGCCTAAACCCCCGGTTCCATACAAAGCGGGGAACATAGGACCCGGGGAACATAGGTATGATCCCACACAGAGAACTGTGAAGATGTGATTCACGTTCACGCTGTGATTCGTTCATGATTCGCGAACCTACTGCACACAGAGAACTATCGCTGAGGACGTGATGATTCTCGTTCACTTACTGTGCTGAAAGTGGCGCTGTGTCACTCACTCAGGGCAGAGGAGTTGATTCACGTTCAGTAACCGTACTGCTGAAATTAGCGCTGTGTTGCTAACATCCGTGTAGCATCATGTTAAGTGATTTTACTGTGCACAGAGGACACTTTCACCGTGTGATAATTTTAGTGCATGTATACCACTCAAAGCAGCACTGCGTCTCCCGAGAATGATTGTGTACTATAGTCCGTGAACGCACCGTCCCTCAGTAAGTGAACGTGAACCTCAGGGCTGAATCATGAACTGAATGAGGGATCGTTTGGCTGTTTATCAGTTCAGGGAGTTGGAGAGCACTGAATGATTTGGTGAACGAATCTTTTGAACAAATCATTTTAATGAACTGATTCTAGAGATTCAGTAATGTAAAAAGATCATTGCCGCCTTGCATTTCAAGCAAACTCGAGCGCCTTCCTTGCTCTTCCTTTCTTACTCTACACTGTCAAGAATGCCAAAATCCTTCAACCATTACTAGCTGTTATGATAAATTTTGCTGTAGTTATTAAGTTGATTATCGATCAGAGTTATAAACAGTTTGGTACCTTTTCATGAGACCCAATGATTCAATTGGCTATCTTTTCCCCTCTTCAAGGGTGGTGCCCCGAGGTGATCTGATGTCAATTGGATCATATTATTTATCATAATTAATTATTATCTCTGATAATTTAACTCTGTTTTCTCTGAGCATCAAGTTAAACAATATTTGTCTTGAGATGAAAATACTTCTTTACCTGCTCTGTCCCAATGTCACACACACCTTCAGGGGTGATATCTTCAGTTTATCCACAGGCCAAATGAATGGAAACATCGTCTCAGTGAAAGTGTGAGTGAAGGTGTGTAGGTCTGTGTTAGTATCAGGATCAGAGAGCGACAGCTTTCCTCTGTTCCAGTCCAGAGTCACTCTGATCCTCTGGAGCTTCTTCTGCACTACGAGATCAGTGGATGGACCTGGTAGTGACCGCACTGAGTATTTACCTTTGTATAACTTTATTCTCCATAATCCAGACAGTTTGTCTCCCTTCCTCTGAGCAGACTCTGCTAACACACCCAGTGACCAGAATATGCTGTCTCCAACCTCGACGTCCCAGCTGTGAGTCCCTGAGTTAAAGCCCTCAGAGCCCAGGACAGACCAGAAGATATCAAACCTCTCTGGATTATCAGGAAGCTTCTGTCTCTCTCCTCGTCTCACACTGCTCAGATCTTCAGACAGGAGCAGGCCTGGATGAGCAGTGTTTGGGTCCAGAACCACAGGAGTGTAGGAGACCATGTCCCTCATCTTGTTCCAGATGTTGAAGCTCAGGTTGCCCAGGTGTTTGGCCTGGTCTATCAGAGCTCCTGAGGGCAGCTGTGGATCCTCCAGCAGGGGGCGCTGCTGGACTCTTTCCACTGCAGCCTTGTAGTTGTGCAGGAATGAGGCGTCTTCAGCTCTCAGCTGCTCCTCTGTGGCTCTGACTGTGTGTGAAAGAGCTGCTATCTCTCTGCTCAGAGCCTCCATCTTCTCCTTCATCATCTGACTCTTCTGCTCCTCTTCCTCCCTCAGTGCAGCCATCCTGGCCTCCTCTTCCTCTTCTAGAAACTGGTGCAGCTTCTTAAACTGCTTCTTAATCTGCCTCTCTGTGTGTCGGGCCTGGACCTTCATGTGTTCTGCTGTCTGATCAAACTTCACTTTAACTTCTTCAAAAACCTTTAACTTCTCCTTTAAAGGCTCCAGAGTTTCCTGAAGTTCCTTCTTGTGTTGTCGTGCAGCTTCATCAATGGGTCTGAATCTGTGGTTGGTGTATTGTTCTGAGTCTCTGCAGACACACACCGGCTGCTGATGGTCCAGACAGAAGAGTTTGAGTTTCTCAGAGTGCAGACTGCAGAGATCCTCTGACGCTCTCTGATCTCTGTCCTGTAAGAAGGTCTCACACAGGTTCTTTAACGCCAGGTTTATAGCTGGTCCGTCCTTTGGAGATCTTTTCCTACAAACTGGACATTCACGTGTTTTTCTCTGTGTCCACCAGCGCTGCAGACAGTCTTTACAGAAGCTGTGGCTACATGACAGAATGACAGGCTCTCTGAAGACATCACGACACACCGGACAGCAGAGATCCTCCTCTAACCTGAAAACTATTGTATTCTCTGAGTGACGCTGTGAACACAGCAGACAGTACAGTCAGTCACAGCTCCACTTCCTCCTTCACTTCACTGAAGTTTACTTTCATTTTTGTTTCAAGTTGGACTCACCTTCATTGTGTGGAGCGTCTGCAGTGTTGTAGTTTCCTCCTCCTCTCTCTTGTAGATGAACTCACTCAGAGGACGTTGTTAGTTCAGTCTGAAGGTGGATCTGATCATCTGTCTGTGGTTCTGTACTAAAGAGACAAACACACACACACACACACACACACACACACACACACACAGACACCGACAAACTGTTTCCTGGTTGGGAGCGTCTTAGTCAGATGAGTGCAGAGCTTTGTCAGACCTCTACTGAATGCTGTTGGTTCACATGTGACTCAGGGGAGTGTTTCGGTCCAAAATCAGCCAATGAGGATCTTTGTCTACTGATTGAATTCACATTTTGGTGAAACATGAGGAGAGTCTGGAGGTGGACAAATGAAGGGGTTTTTATTACCTGCTCACATGAAAACACTTCACTATAATAATGTAATTATTTCATTTACTCACCAACGTTACTTCCTGGATGTTTGATGCTTAAATTATTTTTACTCTACCAACAATTTAATCACATCTAAATAACAAATCTTATTTTTATTACTTTATAATTTATTCATCATTTAACAGGATGTGCAGAGAAGTCTGGTCATTTTTTGACCTGGAACACAGTTTGAATAAAAACTATTACGATTCTATAAAAGTTTCCATCCCTCATTTTATATGTTCAGATGCAGAGTGTGGAGGAGAACATCAAGCCTTTGCTCAGTCAGATCAACGTTGTAATTGCCAGAAAAATGAAACAAAAAACTGTTGAATCTAAAACCATTTTTCTCTCCGGAGCAGCTCTGTGTGTTAGAAAAGGTTGTTTGTCATCTAAATCAGAAACCATCTCGTCGTCCTTGGTTTGACTCTTGAAAAAAACATCAACAAGTTGTCTAACAGATCATTCTGAGCTGTACATGTAAACAGAGCTGGTGTTTGCTGCCTCCTGTAGGCTGCACAACCCAGAGCTGTAGAAAGAAAACCTGCACAGCTCATCACATCCAGAAAGCTTTCAAACATGTCTGGAGCTCACTGTCACTTCATTTATCTTTCTGTTTTAATTTCTTCTATTGTCTTTATTCATTGTTAGGTTAATTTTCTTATTCTCTCATATTTAGATTTGCATTTTTGACCCTTCATGAAAGGAGAAACAGCAGAGAGAGATTCAGTTCTTCAGTCAACAACATCACATGAACCCAAACTGAGACGTCCACCTTAAATATAGAACGACTCTCACTGAACAGACGACTGACAGCAGAGTTCAACTGATGGAGACTGAAAACAGACTTTATTACTTCATTACATCAAAGAGGAATAAAGAGACATTTACAGTATTTTTAATCATTTAATATATTTATTTTATTACAAACATTTCATGAAAAATGTATAATCTGGACTCAAATTTGAAACAATGTTTTTGGATCTGAACACAGAAACATGCAGTTATTAATTTATTTATTTATTTTAGCCCATCCTTAAATTTGATTCTTCATAGTCACACACACAGACACAGACAGAAAGAGACAGAGAGAGAGAGAGAGAGAGAGATCAGAAACTAAGAAATCATTTTAGTCATGAAAAGGTCGAAGATAGAAACACAAAGCAAACTGTCAAACATAACAAAACCAAAACATAAAAAATAAACAAACGTGTTTTGTGAATGATGAGACGGCAGGAGGAGCAGGTGAAGCTTAACGGCTTGAATTCAGTGATTTTTGATTTAAAAAAAAAAAACATGTTGACAACATTTTTATGTTGACAAATTATTTTAGAAATAAAACGTCTACAGAGCTCTTAGAACACTGCAGAATATAGTCCCTCTTTTACTTAAAAACATTATTATGATTGTGAATAAACTATTTTAAAATGTTTGTCTGGTCCAAATCAATTGTTCTGTTATCTCTGTGTCAGAATTCTGACAGTCGGTTCAGCTTCTAACGAGGTTTGTCAGCCAATAGTATAACACAGTGTTGGGACCCACAGATGAAGTCGTTCAATGTGGACTCTGAACTGAACTGAACCCTATTCTTCACACCTTGGTGTAAAATTCAGCTTTGAGCTACAATTGGTCAGGGTGACAGACCCTCCTATGAGTAGATAGTCAAAACTCCAGCACCTTCCTTGTTCTTCCTCTCTTATTCTACGCTGTCAAGAACGCCAAGATCCTTTAACCATTACTAGCTGTTACGGTAAATTTTAGTTGTAGTTATTAAGTTAATTATTAATCAGGGTTATAAACAGTTTAGTACTTTTTTATTAGACTGAATTATTGATTTGGCTATCTTTTCCCTTCTTTAAGGGTGGTGCCCCGAGATGATCTAATGTAAAATGGATCATATTATTTTTCATAATGATCAAATATCCCAGATAATCATTCATTATTATTGATAGCCAAATTTAACCTAAAGCATAATGGTGCCCCGAGTGAGGTTGTGTATTTCTGGCAATCATTCATGAATGTACAATATGAATTTTAGCATAATTTGGACAGTGCTAAAATTTAAGATTCAAATCTTGAACCCTTTAGCCAAAAGTCTTTACATTTAACGACTAGTCTACTACAGGAATAGACGATTATTTATACTTACAAACAATTACAGTGTGATGAGAATTTATTTATCAATCAAATTTATAACTCATTTGATTAACCAAAATTGTTTAGGTTATTAACTGCCACTTTGAGCCATTTGCTATTGCCGCTATCAATTCAAGTTAAAAGTGCTCTGTAGAAATTGTGAGAATTTCAGGTCAGCATTTGCATTTCCCGTATTCAATGCATTGTAGTCAAGCTGTCATAATTTGATGACAATTTAAGTGTTCCTCCTGTTAATCACAACATTCCACTGGCCCTGTGATATATAGAAGTTATATCTGGCTGTTACTGCCTGGCATTTCAAGCAAACTTGTTCTTCCTCACTTAATCCAAAATCCTTCAATCATTACTAGCTGTTATGGTAAATTTTGTTGCAGTTATTAAGTTAATTATCCATCAGAGTTATAAACAGTTTGGTACCTTTTTTATGAGAGTGAATGATTGAATTGGCTATCTTTTCCCCTCTTCAAGGGTGGTTCCCCCGAGGTGATCTGATGTCAATTGGATCATACTATTTATCATAATTTAAAATTATCCCTGACAATCATTCATTATTATTGATTACCAAATTTAATCTAAAACTCCCTTTTAATGTTGCATAAACACTACTTAATAATAATAATAATAATGCATTTTATTTGAAGGCGCCTTTCAAAGCACTCAAGGACACCGTACATACTTCATTGTGCCTCGTGTAATGCAAGGCCCAACAACAGTTTCTATCACGGAAGGCTTCGGGCCCTGACAATATACCTGGGCGGGTGCACAGGGAATGTGCAGATCAGCTGGCTTGTGTCCTAACGGACATTTTTAACATCTCACTGGATCAAGCCAAAGTCCCATCATGTTTAAAAACTGCCACCATTATCCCAGTGCCAAAGAAAACTCAAATCACATCACTCAGTGACTACCGGCCCATCGCACTCACTAATATTATGATGAAATTGCTTTGAAAGGCCAGTAAAGGAGCACATCACCTCCAGACTCCCTGTCACGTTTGACCCCTTCCAGTTCACCTGCCAGCCAAATCGCTCCACTGAGGATGCCATCTCCACCACTCTCCACTTGAGCCTTGCACACCTGGAGGAGAAGAACACTCATGTTCGGATGCTGTTCCTGGACTTCAGTTCAACATTTAATACCATCATTCCACAGCATCTGGTAGACAAACTGGGACTCCTGGGCTTCAGCACCCCCCTGTGCAACTGGCTGCTAGACTTCCTCACTGAAAGACCACAGTCAGTGCGGGTCGGTCAGAATACCTCCAGTGTCATCACCCTCAGCACAGGCTCCGCTTCAGGCTTTGTCCTGACCCCCCTGCTGTTCACTCTGATGACTCACGACAGCATCCCAAGGGCTACCACCAACCACATAGTGAAGTTTGTGGATGACACAACAGTGGTGGGACTCATCAGGGATGACCACGACCTGGCTTACAGGGAGGAGGTGGAGCAGCTGGTGGGCTGGTGTAGCAAAAACAACTTGATCCTGAACGTGGACAAAAAACCAAAGAGATCATTGTCAACTTCAGGAAGAAGCAGCCCAGCCACGCTCCACTTCTCATCAACAACACGGCTGTGTGGTCAGCAGCACTAAGTTCTTGGGGTTGCACATCAGAGACAACCTCACCTGGTCTGTGAACACTGCGGCACTGGTCTAAAAGGCACAGCAGCATCTGCACTTCCTGTGAAGGATGAGGAGAGCCCTCCTGCCCCCGCCCATCCTCACTACATTCTACAGGATCACCATAGAGCGCATCCTGACAAGCTGCAACTCCATGTGGCGTGGAAGCTGCAAAGCCTCTGACTGGAGGAATGTGAGGAGAGTGGTGGGGACAGCGGAGAAGATCACTGGGACTTCTCTCCCCTCCATCCAGGACATTGCTCCCAAGTGCTGCATGTCCTGAGATGGGAATATTTATCAGAGACTCCTCCCACCCTCACCATGGACTGTTTTCCATGCTGGCCTCTGGAAAGAGGTTCTGCAGCATTCGGTGCAGACCACAGACTGAATGATTGGATTGGCCATCTTTTCTCTACTTCAAAGGTGGTGCCCTGAGGTGATGGAATGTAAAGTGGATCATACTTTTTATCATAATTAATAATTATCCCTGATAATCATTAATTTTCATTGATAACCAAATTGTACATATAACACAATGATGCCCCGTGTGAGGCAAACGTTGGAAACCGTTCATAAATGTGCAATATTAATTCCAGCATAATTTGGACAGTGCTGAAATTTGAGATAAACATCTTAAACCCTTTAGCCAAAACTCTTCATATTTGAACCCTAGTCTAATACAGAGAATTGATTTATTGATCAAATTTATAACCCATTTGATTAACCTAAATCTATTATTGATAGCCAAATTGAACCTAACACTACTTAATTGTGCCTTGTGTAATACAAGGCCCTACAACAGTTTGTATCATGTGGTGTCTGTGTGTCATAGTTGCCAGTTTGTGGGGGAAAAAGATTAACGTTTAGGCAGCTAGCGTTAGTAAAGTCAGCTAGTGCACAAACTGGCAACCACCTGAGGGGGCAGATGATTGGATCAACAGGGCTGTTGTGATGTACATGTGATGGAAGGAAAAGATGGAATGGCACATTAAGAGCCTGAATGTTTTCAATAACACCTTTAAAAGGAACAACATTGTGGATATTATAGTTTTTTCACTGTTCAGCTGCACCACAATATTGTTCGTCACCATCCAGCTGCCTCACTGTCTCCTCTTTCAGAACCCGTCCAATCCGGTGGAGCGCTATGCACTCTGGGTGTTGTAGTCTTTCTACCTTTTCAGTAGAAGTGAAAGCCACAGCCCTTTCACTCTGTTTTCTCTGCTCATGTGGCATGAAGTTAAAAAATATTTGTCTTTCTATTGCAGAGAGACAAAGTTTTATTTCAGGGCCGTCTTTCCAGATATGAAATACTTCCTTATCTGCTCTGTTCCGCTGTCACACACACCTTCAGTGGTAAAATCTTCAGTGGGAGTTCATCCACAGGGCAAATGAATGGAAACATCCTCTCAGTGAAAGTGTGTGTGAAGGTGTGTAGGTGTGTGTTAGTATCAGGATCAGAGAGCGACAGTTTTCCTCTGTTCCAGTTCAGATTCACTCTGATCCTCTGGAGCTTCTTCTGCACTACGAGATCAGTGGATGGAGCTGGTAGTGACCGCACTGAGTATTTACCTTTGTATAACTTTATTCTCCATAATCCAGGCACTGTGCTTCCCTTCCTCTGAGCAGATTCTGCTAACACACCCAGTATCCAACATGTACTGTCTCCAACCTCGACGTCCCAGCTGTGAGTCCCTGAGTTAAAGCCCTCAGAGCCCAGGACAGACCAGAAGATATCAAACCTCTCTGGATTATCAGGAGGCTTCTGTCTCTCTCCTCGTCTCACACTGCTCAGATCTTCAGACATGATGAGTTCTGGATGAGCAGTGTTTGGGTCCAGAACCACAGGAGTGTAGGAGACCATGTTCTTCATCTTGTTCCAGATGTTGAAGCTCAGGTTGCCCAGGTGTTTGGCCTGGTCTATCAGAGCTCCTGAGAGCAGCTGTGGATCCTCCAGCAGGGGGCGCTGCTGGACTCTTTCCACTGCAGCCTTGTAGTTGTGCAGGAATGAGGCGTCTTCAGCTCTCAGCTGCTCCTCTGTGGCTCTGACTGTGTGTGAAAGAGCTGCTATCTCTCTGCTCAGAGCCTCTATCTTCTCCTTCATCATCTGACTCTTCTGCTCCTCTTCCTCCCTCAGTGCAGCCATCCTGGCCTCCTCTTCCTCTGCTAGACACTGGTGCAGCTTCTTAAACTGATCCTTAATCTGCCTCTCTGTGTGTCAGGCCTGGACCTTCATGTGTTCTGCTGTCTGATCAAACTTCACTTTAACTTCTTCAAAAATCTTTAACTTCTTCTTTAAAGGCTCCAGAGTTTCCTGAAGTTTCTTCTTGTGTTGTCGTGCAGCTTCATCGATGGGTCTGAATCTGTGGTTGGTGTGTTGTTCTGAGTCTCTGCAGACGAGACACACCGGCTGCTGATGGTCCAGACAGAAGAGTTTGAGTTTCTCAGAGTGCCGACTGCAGAGATCCTCTGAAGCTCTCTGATCTCTCTCCTGTAAGAAGGTCTCACACAGGTTCTTTAACGCCAGGTTTACAGCTGGTCCGTCCTTTGAAGATCTTTTCCTGCAAACAAGACACTCTCGTGTTTGTCTCTGTGTCCACCAGCTCTGCAGACAGTCTTTACAGAAGCTGTGGCTACATGACAGGATGACAGGATCTTTAAAGACATCATGACACACCGGACAGCAGAGATCCTCCTCTAACCTGGAAGCCATCTTAGTCTCTGAGTGACGCTGTGAACACAGCAGACAGTACAGTCAGTCACAGCTCCACTTCCTCCTTCACTTCACTGAAGTTTACTTTCAGTTCTGGTTCTGGTCGGACTCACCTTCATTGTGTGGAGCGTCTGCAGTGTTGTAGTTTCCTTCTCCTCTCTCCTGTAGATGAACTCACTCAGAGGACGTTGTTAGTTTAGTCTGAAGGTGGATCTGATCGTCTGTCTGTGGTTCTGTACTAAAGACACACAAACACACACAAAAAACTGTTTCCTTGTTTGTCTCAGGTGAGTCAGATGTGGGCGGAGCTTTGTCAGACCTCTGCTGAATGCTGTTGGTTCACATGTGACTCAGGGGAGTGTTTCAGTCCAAATTACTGATCCATTGCTGGATGTGTAATCTGATACTCTTCTAGTTGTTGTTTGAAGGGCTATGGTCTCATCAGCACCAGC
Organism: Diplodus puntazzo; assembly: GCA_963678695.2. Lineage (NCBI taxonomy): Eukaryota > Metazoa > Chordata > Actinopteri > Spariformes > Sparidae > Diplodus > Diplodus puntazzo. The sequence goes on along the minus strand of OZ023176.1, from coordinate 24,987,538 downwards.
GCCAGCACTGCCTGAACTGAAGTGTTCTCTATTATGTTATTACTTACACTAAAGGTTCATCATTTTCTGAAGCTTGTCAAGAGGTTTTATATATATATATATATATATATATATATATATATATATATATATATATATATATATATATATATATATATATATAAAACCTCAAAATATATTAACTGAACACCAATATTACCAGTGTATTTGTTGTCAAGCATCGATCCAAAAACAAAGTACAAAGATTAATTTAACATAACTAATTTTAAATGATAACAATCTTTATGAAAGGACTCAGATTGAGCCACACTGAGATATTTAGATCACAATATTTGTTGTATTGAAAGACAGGAAGCAGTGAAACAGGTGTTTTTTCTGTTGATCAGTTACTTTCACACAGAGTCTGTTGTGTTCACTTAATATTTATTTGTCCTCAGTAAGAGACTGAGAGTTTAGTCACACTGACAGAAGACAGGTGCAACTGTTTATGACCCAAGTGCCCAATAATCAGCATTAATGGGGCGCTGTGTAGTTTTGGAGAAATTTACACTCAGTATTTTAACATTAACAATATGAATGAGGCAAGAATACAAACTTTTCTCTATGAGTGAATAAACAAGCTGCTCTCAGAGGAAAATAAGGTCCCTGAACTCTGTTTAACTGGAAAGATGGAAGGGTCCGCCACATATAAACAGTTAAACAGTATAAATTGTGTTTTTGTCCTTTAAGATCAGTTTGTTTATTCAATTAAAGCATTCATGTAAAAAAAAAAAAAATCAGCTAATGAGGGTGTTCCTTCTGATTGAAGTTATATTTTGGTGAAACATGAGAAGAGTCTGGAGGTGGAGAATTGAAGTGATTTTAATTATCTGCTCGCATGAAAACACTTTAAAATAACAACGTAATTATCTCATTACTCACCAGCGTTACGTCCTGATTGTTTGATCCTTAAGTCATTTTAACTCTTACAACAATTTCATTTAATTGAATCAACTTGTTAGAGAGTATAAGTACCCACGTTCTGTCACTACTCCTGGTATGATAGATAGATGGGGGAAAGGGGAGAGGGCGTGGGAAAAAATAGGGGAGGCGTGGGAAAAAATAGGGGAGGCGTGGGGGGAAGGGGGTGATGGGTGAAAAAAAAAGGTTGGTAGGAAAAGGGGGGAGGGCGGGTGATGGGAACCAGAATACTCATTGGTATAATATCATGCCATAAAAAACAGTTCATAAGTCTTGTATAGAGACAAGTCTTGATTTTGAGTTGTGTTGTAGTAGAACCTCTATAACCTCTACCTATTCCTTATAAGCATGGGAAAAATGTTGTCTATTGTCTAAAATACCACCGCAACATTGATCCGTAAGCTCAGATGCTATAGAAAAGTTTGACGTGTCCTCCTAACTGACACGCCCGCATGCAAATGGTGTGATAATAAAGAATGGGAACAGAAAAAATCTAAATTGAAATTAATGCATAGTATTCACATTGTCTCAGAAAGATAGATCATCTGGGTCCGTTTAGATATCTGCAAGACCAGAACCGCCGTTCAAGATGAGGGAAGGTAATGATCTTTTTCCCCTCGTATATATTTATTTAACATTTTTGTGATTATAAGTGTTTATTCTACAAAAAAACAGTTGTTACCCACGCTGAAATCCACCCGGTTCCGAGGAACGTTCTGCCAGATCATCAGGACCATCCTGTCGTGTGTAAGTATTCATTTATTTACTTCAATTTATTTATTTCAATTTATTAAGTATACCGCTGATTTAGTTTTTTTTTATTTTGTTATTTGACGAAGATATATCGGGTGATGAACAAAACGTTATCCAAAATACAGAAGTGGAAAGAATAAACTGGTGTAAGTCTTTTTTTTCTCTCTCTCATTTATTAAATACTTAATTTAATACTTAATTTTATTTAATAAATGATGTGAGAGATCAAGAACTAAACCTGATCGATCTTTCAGAAGTGGAAAATGACGCTCGGGGTAAGTTTTAATTCTGTTTAATTTAGTTATTAATTGTTTTCTGATGTTTTTGATTTTTGATTTTTTTCGTTTTAATAGATCGAATGTTTGAAGTTCCTGTCGCCTTTTCGTAATCATAATTTGGTGAGTAAAATGATTCACATTTATCAAAGCATGAACTCTAAAGTAACACATATAAGCACGAGTAACGATTCGGGGAAAAAAAACAAAACCACTTACTGATTTTCCCGAGCTGGGGTGAAAAAATCTGCTCGACACCCTTCGGGGAGCAACTGTCTTCACCAGCCGGCAATGAGACTCTTCAGCCAGACACTACCGAGGTCCCTCCGGTCGCCTCCGCTGAAGCACCCGAGAACGAGGCTCTTTCCCCGGCTGTCTCAGAGGACTCTGACGCTGAACCTTTGCTCCAGGCAACGGCGACACGGTCTGATTCTCCTCCCTGCAACCCAGAGTCCGGCACGACCGAAAACAACGACGAATCTCGGCACACGTCCTCTACATGCACCCGCTGTGAGTTGTTTTTTAATCTCCAGAGTTTGGTCACGTCTTTCTTCTTCCCCGCCGGATGTTCAAATGAGTATTACGCTCCAGGATGTAGGGGTAATATTTCCGGGTGTGAGTGAAGATCACTTCTTCTTCTTTGGGGTTTTACATCCAACATCCACAAGTTGTCTAAGAGATCATTCTGAGCTGTAAATGTAACCAGAGCTGGTGTTTGCTGCCTCCTGCAGGCTGCACAACCCAGAGCTGCAGAGAGAAAACCTGCAGAACTCATCACATCCAGAAAGCTTTCAAACATGTCTGGAGCTCACTGTCACTTCATTTATGTTTCCGTTTTCATTTATTCTATTGTCTTTATGCATTGTTTGGTTAATTTTCTCATTCTCTCATAACATTATTTGAAGTTTTGACCCTTTATGAAGATTCAGATTCAGATTCAGATTCAGAATATTTTATTATTCCCTGGGGGAAATTGTTTTTGTTCCAATGCTCCGTGCAAAGTAGAAATAGAAATACAGCGTGAATGGAAACAAGCGATAAAGATGAAGATGTAAATAAAAATAAAATATTGAAGTAGACATTAAAATAGAATTAAATAAAATATCAAAGTAGACAATAAAATACAAATGAAAATACAAAGGGAGGAACAGCAGAGAGAGATTCAGTTCTTCAGTCACCAACATCACATGAACCCAAACTGAGACGTCCACCTTAAATATAGAACGACTCTCACTGAACAGACGACTGACAGCAGAGTTCAACTGATGGAGACTGAAAACAGACTTTGTTACTTTATTAAATCAAAAGGGGAATAAAGAGACATTTACAGTATTTTTGATCATTCAATATATTTATTTTGTGACAAACATTTCATGAAAAATATATAATCTGGACTCAAATTTGAAATGAAGTTTTTGGATCTGAACAAAGAAACATGCAGTTATTAATTGATTTATTTATTTTAGCCCATCCTTAAATTTGGTTCTTCATAGTCACACACACACACACAGACAGAAAGAGAGAGAGAGAGAGAGAGAGAGAGAGAGATATCAGTACTAAGAAATCATTTTAGTCATGAAAAGGTCGACAATAGAAACACAAAGCAAACTGTCAAACAAAACAAAACCAAAACTTAAAAAGTGGACATAGATGTTTTCTGACGGATGAGACGGCAGTAGGAGCAGGTGAAGCTTAACAGCTTGAATTCAGTGATTTTTGATTTTAAAATTAAAACATGTTGACAACATTTTTATGTTGACAAATTATTTTAGAAATAAAACGTCTACAGAGCTCTTAGAACACTGCAGAATATAGTCCCTCTTTTACTTAAAAACATTATTATGATTGTCAATAAACGATTTTAAAATGTTTGTCTGGTCCAAATTAATTGTTCTGTTATCTCTGTGTCAGAATTCTGACAGTTGGTTCAGCTTCTAACGAGGTTTGTCAGCCAATAGTATAACACAGTGTAGGGACCCATAGATGAACTCATTCATTGTGGACTCTGAACTGAACTCAGTGTCCCAGAATTCCCCATTCTTCACACCTTGGTGTAAAATTCAGCTTTGAGCTACAATTGGTCAGGGTGACAGACCCTCCTATGAGTAGATAGTCAAAACTCCAGCACCTTCCTTGTTCTTCCTCTCTTATTCTACACTGTCAAGAACTCCAAAATCCTTCAACCATTTCTAGCTGTTATTGTCAATTTTAGTTGTAGTTATTAGGTTAATTATTAATCAGGGTTATAAACAGTTTAGTACCTTTTTATTAGACTGAATTATTGAATTGGCTATCTTTTCCCTTCTTTAAGGGTGGTGCCCCGAAGTGATCTAATGTAAATTGGATGATATTATTTATCCTAATTTTTAAATATCGCAGATAATCATTCATTATTATTGATAGCCAAATTTAACCTAAAACATAATGATGCCCCCAAGTGAGGTTGTGTATTTTTGGCAATCATTCATGAATGTACAATATGAATTTCAGCATAATTTGGACAGTGCTTAAAATTGAAGACTCACATCTTGAACCCTTTAGCCAAAAGTCTTTACATTTAACCACTAGTCTACTACAGGAATAGACGTTGATTTTTACTTACAAACAATTACAGTGTGATGAGAATTTATTTATCAATCAAATTTATAACTCATTTGATTAACCAAAATCGTTTAGGTTATTAACTGCCACTTTGTGCCATTTGCAATTTCTGCTATCAATTCAAGTTAAAAGTGCTCTGTAGAAATTGTGAGAATTTCAGGTCAGCATTTGAATATCCCGTATTCAATGCATTGTAGTCAAGCTGTCATAATTTGATGACAAATTAAGTGTTCCTTGTGTTAATCACAGTGTGCCACCGGCCCTGTGATACATAGAAGTTATATCTGGCTGTTACCGCCTTGCATTTCAAGCAAACTCAATCACCTTCCTTGTTCTTCCTCTCTTACTCCAAAATCCTTCAATCACTAGCTGTTATGGTAAATTGTGTTGTAGTTATTAAGTTCATCATCCATCAGAGTTATAAACAGTTTGGTACCTTTTTTTATGAGATTGAATGATTGAATTGGCTATCTTTTCTTGTCTTTTCTGACAATCATTCATTATCATTGATTACCAAATTCAATCTAAAACTCGATTTTAATGTTGCATAAACACTACTTAATTGTGCCTTGTGTAATGCAAGGCCCAACAACAGTTTCTATCACGGAAGGCTTCGGGCCCTGACAATATACCTGGGCGGGTGCACAGGGAATGTGCAGATCAGCTGGCTTGTGTCCTAACGGACATTTTTAACATCTCACTGGATCAAGCCAAAGTCTCTTATATTAACATTTGAAGTTTTGACCCTTTATGAAGGGAGAAATAGCAGAGAGAGATTCAGTTCCTCAGTCAACGACTTTCCATGAACCCAAACTGAGATTTCAACCTTGAATACAGAACGAATCCTCCTCGCACTGAACAGACGACTGACAGTAGAGTTCAACTGATGGAGACTGAAAACAGACTTTGTTACTTTATTACATCAAAAGGGGGATAACGATACATTTACAGTATGTTTAATCATTCAATATGTTTATTTTATCACAAACATCTCATAAATACTTCATAATCTGGACTCAAATTTGAAGTAAAGTACTTGGATCTGAACAAAGAAACATGCATTTATTATTTCTTATAAAACACGTAGACAACATTTTTATGTCGACTTATCATTTTAGAAATAAAACATCTACAGAGCTCGTACAATGGTGCAGAATGAAGGTCCTTCTTTTCCTTAAAAACATTATTGTAATTTTGAATAAATGATTTTAAAATGTTTGTCGGGTCCATATTAATTGTTCTATTTATCACTAGCCGTTATCGGACAGGGCACAATGCCCCCAATTTGCCTGTCCTTTTGGCGGCTCGGTCTGCGGTTTTAGACAGAGGCCGGAAAATTGGGGGTCTGTTTTGGTCGGCCGATTTTTCGCCTCGGAGGGGACACTTATCTCCGCCTCGACTGCTATCTAAAACAGAGGCAATGTGTCGGCCTCTGCGTGAGGTGGGCGGAGGTGTCAATGACCTGCACTGTAGTGCGACCCACAGCCAGGGAGTTTTGCAAGAAAAAGCTGATCACAGCAGTCAGTCTATCACTTCATCCGCGGACATTAAGATGAGCAACTGGACAGTTTTCAATAACACCTTAAAAGAAACAACATTGTGGATATTGTAGTTTTAACCATTAAGCTGCAACACAACATTGTTCGTTACCATCCAGCCGCCTCACTGTCTCCTCTTTCAGAACTTTCTCTGAGCCAAAATCAAGGCCCGTCCAATCCAGTGTAGCGCTGTGCACTCTGGGTGATGTAGTCTTTCTATTTATCTTTAAACCGCAGAGAGAGGAAGTTTTATTTCAGGGCCGTCTTTCCAGAGATGAAATACTTTAACTGCTCTGTTTCACTGTCACATACACATTGAGGGTGATATCTTCAGTGGGAGTTCATCCACAGGGCAAATAAATGGAAACATCGTCTCAGTGAAAGTGTGTGTGAAGGTGTGTAGGTGTGTGTTAGTATCAGGATCAGAGAACGACAGCTTTCCTCTGTTCCAGTCCAGATTCACTCTGATCCTCTGGAGCTTCTTCTGCACTACGAGAATAGTTAATGGAGCTGATGGTGACCACACTGAGTATTTACCTTCGTATAACATTATTCTCCATAATCCAGACCGTATGACTCCCTTCCTCTGGACAGACTCTGCTAACACACCCAAACACCAGTATGTAATGTCTCCAACCTCGACGTCCCAGCTGTGAGTCCCTGAGTTAAAGCCCTCAGAGCCCAGGACAGAGCAGTAATAATAAAACCTCTCTGGATTATTAGGAAGCTTCTGTTTCTCTCCTTGTCTCACACTGCTCAGATCTTCAGACAGGATGAGTTCTAGACCAGCAGTGTTTGGGTCCAGAACCACAGGAGTGTAGGAGACGATGTCCTTCATCTTGTTCCAGATGTTGAAGCTCAGGTTGCCCAGGTGTTTGGCCTGGTCTATCAGAGCTCCTGAGGGCAGCTGTGGATCCTCCAGCAGGGGGCGCTGCTGGACTCTTTCCACTGCAGCCTTGTAGTTGTGCAGGAATGAGACGTCTTCAGCTCTCAGCTGCTCCTCTGTGGCTCTGACTGTGTGTGAAAGAGCTGCTATCTCTCTGCTCAGAGCCTCCATCTTCTCCTTCATCATCTGACTCTTCTGCTCCTCTTCCTCCCTCAGTGCAGCCATCCTGGCCTCCTCTTCCTCTGCTAGAAACTGGTGCAGCTTCTTAAACTGATCCTTAATCTGCCTCTCTGTGTGTCGGGCCTGGACCTTCATGTGTTCTGCTGTCTGATCAAACTTCACTTTAACTTCTTCAAAAACCTTTAACTTCTTCTTTAAAGGCTCCAGAGTTTCCTGAAGTTTCTTCTTGTGTTGTCGTGCAGCTTCATCGATGGGTCTGAATCTGTGGTTGGTGTGTTGTTCTGAGTCTCTGCAGACGACACACACCGGCTGCTGATGGTCCAGACAGAAGAGTTTGAGTTTCTCAGAGTGCCGACTGCAGAGATCCTCTGAAGCTCTCTGATCTCTCTCCTGTGAGAAGGTCTCACACAGGTTCTTTAACACCAGGTTTAAAGGTGGTTCCCTTGAAGACCTTCTCTTACAAACTGGACACTCCCGTGTTTGTCTCTCTGTCCACCAGCTCTGCAGACAGTCTTTACAGAAGCTGTGGCTACATGACAGAACGACAGGCTCTCTGAAGACATCATGACACACCGGACAGCAGAGATCCTCCTCTAACCTGGAAGCCATTTTGTCTCTGAGTGACGCTGTGAACACAGCAGACAGTACAGTCAGTCACAGCTCCACTTCCTCCTTCACTTCACTGAAGTTTACTTTCAGTTCTGGTTCTGGTCGGACTCACCTTCAGTGTGTGGAGCGTCTGCAGTGTTGTAGTTTCCTCCTCCTCTCTCCTGTAGATGAACTCACTCAGAGGACGTTGTTAGTTCAGTCTGAAGGTGGATCTGATCATCTGTCTGTGGTTCTGTACTTAAGAGACACACACACACACACACACACACACACACACACACACACACACGACAAACATTTTCCTGTTTGTCTCGTGTGAGTCGGATGTGGGCGGAGCTTTGCCAGACCTCTGCTGAATGCTGTGGGTTCTTATGTGACCCAGGGGAGTGTTTCAGTCCAAAGTAATGATTCATTGCTGAAACAGGTGCTTCTGTTGACCAGTTACTTTCACACAGATTCTGTTTTGTTCACTTTATATTCATTTGTCCTCAGTAAGAGACTGAGAGTTTAGTCACACTGACTGAAGACAGATGCAACTGTTTACGACCCAAGTGCCGAAAGTACTTTGAGTCCAGTGCTGAAGACTCTTAGTCTTGTTTTATTTTCACCCGCTGCTTCCAGAAGTCTGACAGCCTTCATAAACATCAACAAACATGTTAAATCTTTGTCACATACTGTACATGTAATATGACTGCCCTGACAGCTGACCTGATCCTGACTCAGAATCATGATGCTCATTAGCCACTCATCCGCCCGCCATTGTTTCATGCGCACACACACACACACACACACACACACTCAGGTCAGAGATTGGACAGGAGCTAATGAGATGACGGCTAATCCTCAGAGCTGAAGGAAGAGTTCAGTGATGGCCCTCTCTTTTACACACACGCACATGCACAGGGAGGAATCCTCAAATTCATGCTGATGCCAACTTCACATGACATCGAGCTGCAGACCCCCTTAAAACAGACGCGTGTGTGTTTGAGGGCAGCTGGAAACAAGTCAGGAGATTTTTTTAAGAAGTGAGCGAGGAAGAGCAGGGAGAGACGCCATTAAGCACCGCCGGCTCTGTGAAAGCAGAGAGGCCAAAAAACAACACAAGCTGCATTTTAAAGGTAAGACTTTATTAATTAGACTGTATTTTCATTCATTTCTGTGTTCACTAGGTGTATGTTCCCCTCGTGCAGACAAATTATAAGGTAGTCTGGGTGTCAGCAGGTCAGCGACAGTGCAAGGTCAGTTTGGGACACTGATGAATAAACAGTTTTATTTTAGATTTACAATAAATGAATGTGTTTTTGCTGCTGAATCAGTCAGAGCAGCATTGACTTTCAATAAGTGAGGCAATGAAGAACATACATAATGTGCTTTTAAACACATAAATAAATATATACAATATAAAGGATATAAAAACATGTGCACTGACTCTCTGGGGATAAAAACAAAACAAGTTAACCATAAGTTCTTAAAACGTCCTCTATTCCCTCTTTTTCTTTGTCTCTTCTGCTCCTTTGTCTCTTGACAATTAAAGGCCAAATGCTCTCTTAAACTGTCTCCATCAATCTGCATTTTAATAATCTGGATTGTGTAATCCCATTAGGGCTAATCTGGGAGTGCCTGTGAATGTGTGGGCGTGTGTGCGCAAACTGGGATGAGGGTGTGTTTCAGAGTCAGACAGAAATAATAAAATGGAAATAAATAGTTCAGCATTTTGGGAAATACAGTGGTTTCCTGCAGGGCTGTTAGACAAAACTGTATAATAACTGTGAAGCTTGAGACAGCAGCTGTGAAATTTAGTCTGGCATGAAGGCTGGAAACAGGAGTAACAGCTTGCCTGGCTTTGTCCTAAGATAACAAAATCCGCCGGAAAGCACCTTTTAACCTCACCAATTAACATGCTGTATTTCATTAGGTAATCCGCTCAAAAGGAAAATGTTAAAACTATAATCTGTAGTTTTACAGGAGGTTTGTATGTGCGAGGAGTATTTCTTGGCACGGAGCAGTGATGGCAAAGACGCAAAGCAAGCTGTTCCCCTACTGTTCCTACTCCTAATGCTAAGCTAAGCTAGGCTTCTGTATGTAGCTTCATATCAAACCTGGCAACATGAGAATGGTGAAGTGTAGGGTACGTATGAAATGCACCGTTCCCTCTGCACCCATTTGCCGGTTCGTAACTTGTTTGGTATTTGACATAATCGGTCAACCGGATGAAGGTCCGGTAGCAACTAGCTGAAACAGTGCGTCTCACCACCTACCGTGGTCGAGTCGGACACACTTCCGTCAATTAATCGATTCACACCTGGTGCCTGTGCACTGTGACAATAAGCTTGCATGGAAACGTATTGACTGAGGATACTGTGTCAGTGTTTGTTTCTGCTTCCCCCAAGTGGTCAGAAAAATCAGTCTGTGAAAGTTTTATGATAAAGAGCAATCAAAAAATCAAAAACGTGTCTTCCATCACAGGTTGGTGCTGTTGCCATGGCGAGGGCTGGGCGCCCTGCGTCCGAGAGCTACATGCCAGTCTGTTATTCAGGCAGTCAGTCGCTCTCGTTCTCCAGTGACGCTGGGACTGCAGGAACGGAGGATGAGGATGATCGCGCACCCATTTTCTCCCTCTCTAAGAGCTCCATGGATGTGGTCATGGCGACAGGACTTCCGCACAAGCGGGACCCGGCCTGGACCATAACGGACCTGAGACGCAGCTCCAGCACCAACACACCCTCTGAGCAGACCTCATTGTCACACAAGCCGCTGCACCCTCACATGTGGCAGCACCTCAAGCCCACCAACAGCCACCAGTTGTCTCTTTCGGCCCAAAACATGGAGGCGCACAATCCTCCTGCTGCCGTCAGCGAGCGCATTATCAACATGCAGCGCTGGAGCCAGTGTAGCGGCAGCACACACAGCCGCAGCAGCACTCCAGACACCATTGTATGGAAGGGTGGGACCTCACGCCCCTCGAGTCTAACCCAGGAGGCCCCGTATTCTCCTGCGCCAGAGTCTCCAGTGCCCACACCAACCACAATTTCTCCCCTCATCTCCCCCCTACAGACACCGACTTTACCACCGGAGGATCTTTTAGCAACTTCTTCTTCATTTTTAATCCTGAACACACATCAGCGGAGTGACTTACTGGTGTCCTCCTCGCCCCTGCCGTCCCCATTCCTGCCTCCCCTGCAGCCTCACACTCCCTCACCCTTGCCGTCTAACTCCCCCAATCTCAATCAGCGTACCAGCACAGACGACGAAGGCTTCCTGGAGAATAACTTGCTTTCTTTTACATTCCCTTCCCCGATCCCGTCGTCTGTCAGCCTAGCAGAAGGAGGTGCGTCATCAGATCCTGGAAGCCTCGTTGATGGCGTGGTTGAAAAACCGCACAGTCCGGGAAGCATGCAGTTATCGGAGAGTGGAGAAGTCAGAAGTCCAGCGCAAACGTCAAGCTGCCTGACGCTGAATTCTCCAGCAAAGATGCAAGAATCAGGAGCATCAGTTTGCAATCTCGAGCTGCCATGGCAGCTGGGGCAAAGCTGTCTGACGGGCCGAAGTTGGAAGTCACCCCTTGTTTCTTCTCTGAGCGACTCTCAGTTGGGTGACTGCTGCAAGTGCAACTTAAACATCAGAGGGGGCATCAACAAGGTTGAGATGTTAAGGGAGGAAGAGACAATGACTTCACGACTGGAGCTCGTAGACGCAGCAGTGCAGACGATCACTCCTGCTGGCTCCGTGTGGGGCCTCAGGATGAATGCGTCCAACTCCAACATGGGCTCCCACTCCATCTTAGGCTCGCCGCCTGGATCAAGACTGAACCTGAAGTCCTCAGTTGGCTCCAACTCCAACTTGGTGTCGCCGTCCTCCAGCATGTTCCCAGTGAGCAGTGGAGAAGAGGAGGAGAGACATGGAGAGACTTGGAACTCCCCACAAGAGCCGGACAGTAGGAGGTCATGTCTGAAGAGCCACGGGGAGGATAGGGACGAGCTGGGGAGGAGGAGCAGCATGAAGCAGGTGCAGTGGGACGAGGACGGGATGACGTGGGACATTCATGGAGCATCTTTGGACCCGGAGGTTCTGAGCACCGCCATACTGAAGCATCTGGAGGTCCAGGACAGCCCCCAACGAGTGAGACGTACCTCGAAGAAGAAGAAGGCACCAAAGCCTCCTGTCATATCAAACATGGTGAAGGCCATGACCCCAGAGCTTAATCCACCTGCCATGCTCATTACGTCGACTTGTGTAGCCGAGACTGAGAGTAAGGAGACACCAGACGAGGGTGGGGAGAAGGTGGAGGAAGGCAAAAAGGAGGAAACAGTAGAGGCTGGACGTAGAATAAGCCGAGCAGAGGCGGACACCGCAAAAGAAGATGACGAGGTGTACGGAGAAGAAGCCACCAGCAGTCCTAAGACACCTTCACGAGAGAGTGCACACGGCCACAAGAAGAGCGTGATCAGGTCGTTTAGGAGGCCGGGGTGGTGTGGAGCCTCCAGGAAGGCGAATGACTGATACTGGAGACTAATCTAATGGCTTTGAGTCCAAAGTTTGCACAAAGACACGACTTACAAGCTCTGAATGAAGCGCGGAGAGAGATTGGGAGCAGTTCTCACTTTCACATAGGTAACTCAGGTCTTTGCCTTTTGTGGCTCCAGAGGTGATGAATTCTCTGCAGTGATGTCACTCAGAGGCGAAGCTGCATTGTAGGAAATGTAGGGAGCGGATTTTTGGAATTTAAAAAAGCTGATATCTCTCATTCTGCTGCATTGATTTGTTTTCAAATATAATGAGTCCAACAGTGTTATAGCTGCTTTTCAAAACCTTGCACCTACATTACCCACAATGCACTTGATGCACAATTGATCAGATTACATGCGGCTTCCTCTGGAGCCACAAAACGGCTTTATATTTTTTTTTTCATATACTGTCTGCAGTATTACTCCTCAAGACCTGCAACACACTTAAATGTGTAAAATTAGCCATTAACATGGAGCAGCGAGTGCTCTGAGGCTTTATGTCCCTGGGTTTTGCCTCTCAGGCTACATTTAGCTTGTCGGTTGTGGTTGTTAGGGCTTATTTTCTGTAACGTCACTGTGCCCCTCTCCCCATCACTCCTGAAAAAGACATACTTGCTGTTTAGTGATTGGTAGAAGCATTTTCTAGTGACGTCTTCATGAAAGTTACCGCCGATTTAGTAAGACAACAGCCTGAATGTAACGCATTCGTTCATGTAGAGGTGCAGCAAAACCAAATGTTGTCTTCGTGTCTCTGCTGCTCTAAAAATGTTTGTTTTGTTTTTAAATTAAATGGAATTAAAAGTATGAAAAGTATTTTTATGGGTCCAGTTTTTAAGTATTTTTATTCTATTCTATTTTGTATTAGAGCAAAGTCATAAAAGCAGATATTCTTTAAAAAACATAGGATAACATACACCCGCCTTTTCGATATACTGTAAACTTACATTATACTCCATATTTAAAATGTATTTGATCGATTGGATTCAGACAATGATTTGTGCACATTTGTTTTAGCCTTTACATATTGCTCCATTACAGCAGTTAAATGTAGCTCCACCTCAGCAAGTTGCAGCTGTAAAACATTAGTGCATCAGTAATATAAAAAACATGATATTCATACTAACATTTCTGCAAAATTTGTGCGAAAACATAATCTTATCCATGTAGCATCTCACTCTTATTACAGCTAACAGATAATGTGATTGTTGTGCTTTCACATGTCAGAATTAACTCAAATATTTACTCAGATAATTACAACTCCGCTCAAACATGTTGTTTAAGAATAAACACTGACTCAAACACACACGGCTGGGACATGAAACCTTCCCTCCCTCTCCTCTCCCACACTCACTCCACTCATCCTCTGTGGAAAACAAAGCAGAAAGTCGAGTTGTGCGTAAACTTGGTGAACCACCGTCGGGAGGTTTGACCATTCAGGCGCTGCCATTCAGATGAGCGGGCACATTCTCTCTCATTCACCACAGAAAAAAGCTCCACTCACTAGTGGCTTCCACTGCAGGTATTGTTGTCATATTTTCACAGATGTGTGTAGAGCAGGCGAGAGTCTCTTTTCATTTAATTAGTCTTATTTTCTGGTCTTAAAGGGTTTATATGCCCAAATCATATAAAGATGTCTTTTTCCACTGACTTCTTGTGACGTCCAGCAGAGTTTTAGTTCATTTGTTCTGGCTCGCTTGGCTTTGAGGTGTCTGTCTGTTAGCTTTCTGCTTCGACAGCAACAGTTTTGATCGGGACTGTTTATTATGTAGAGTATATATCCACTGACAACTGTAAATATGTTATAGTAAATATTAAAAAGAATGATATATATGTTGTTTTCTCTGTATCAACCAACAACAGCTGGGAGGATTCTTGATTTTTGAGGCTATTTCTGATTTAAACAATGTGATTACAAGAACAAATTTGGATAAACATTGCATGACAATATTTTGAAAGTGTTCCCTTCAGTTAGTTTTACTTTTTAAATTGTGATCAAGGCATGTAAATTAGTAGTTTTGAGAGGCCATGGCCTACTTATACCCCTTTTCCACTGGTCAAAAGTCCCACTTACATTCGCTAAGATCAGACCTTTTGTGTGCGATGGGAATGTGTAAACTCTGCATTTACACCCGGGTCACTGTTAATGATTTAATCGTGTGGCTCTTCTGGACTTTCCAAATGTTAATGGACCAAATGGCTCAAATGAGTTATTTCACTCAAAAGAATTTAGCCAACGTTGTACAGACGCTTCTTTCACATTGGGTCTGTTGTTGTCTTCTCTTCTGTTACTTCCGGCGCATTCATGATGTGAAACGTAACTCTTTAGATGTGTTTAAAAAACCTGTGTGGACCCGATAATTTTGGTGGAAAAGCGGAACTAGGTTTTAGCTAATTAGCATATGCAAACGCTCACAGTACCAGTGTGATGCATGTTAGCATGCTAACATTTGCTAACTAGCACCAATCACAAAGTACAGCTGAGGAGAGGTATGTCTGCTGGTTGTGTTGCTTACGAATGTGATGGTAAATATGTTACGTAGCTAACGTGACATGATCGCAAAAGAAAGATTTGGTTTGTCCAAGTTTTACAAGTGTCGTAGGCTACATAAGAACCCAAACACTGGGACATTTGGGTCGAGGCTGATCGATGAGTGGGCCGTACACAAGGCTCTGGGGTTTGATTCCCACGTGGAGCTAAGCTCTTTTCATATCCTGCTATTGTAACAGGAAACAGAATTACATTTGACTCTCTACTGTGTGTGGAACCAATCACACTGCGACCTGTTGCATACTGATGAGGTCGACTTCGGGCGTTGTGGCCACAATAATGCTCGCTGAGGCTGGTGAAAACCTCTCAGTTTTGCAGTTTCCATTTGATTGTTTGTTTGTTGGTTTTTGAGCAGGATTACACAAAAACTACTGAAGGGATGTCGATGAAACTTGAACAAAGGATGGGTCTCGTCCCCAAATAGACCCCATTAACGTTTAGTGTTGGTCCAGATAAAGGGACGGATTCAGGAACTGTTCTTACTTTCTTTTACATCACAAGATATAGAAATCAGTCTTGTTTGGGTTGCTGGGTTGTGAGTATAATTTCATCCGGATCCAAATAGAAATCCAGAAGCAGCGATTTAAATGTTACCTTTCATATTCGATTACACCTGATTGAGTAGTGATATCAAATGATCACAACTCCTCTTCAGCAGGAAATGAATTTACGACAACATTTCTCCTGAGTCATGTTGACACAGGATGAACTATAGTCGAGATTTGGGATATCAGAGATTGAGGTTGTGCTGAGGTCACTGTGTCACTGCTCTGAGTCACGTGACACGATGTTTGTTTGTGTACAGTGTTGTGTTTCCTTTGTCCTGCGTGCATGTTGGTGTACAGCGACCGTACTATACTGTATGTATGTGAAAGTGCTGATGGGACCCCCTGAAATCCTCTTTTTTCTCAGCGGCAGTAGAACATCACAGCTACAGGAGAACAATCCAGGGCTTTGTTGTGACACGGCTCATTGTCCCCGGAGGTGTTTTGCTGGTGTGTGTGTGTGCTGTATGTGTACCTGTGCATGTACATCTGTGTGTGCTCGCTGCCTGGTATAAATAGCGTGGGATGTGTGCCGGCCGGTGATTCTGTGTGAAGACGATGGCTGTGCCTGGACCTCCTCTGCTTCTGCTTCTTCCTCTGCTGCTGCCGCTGCTGTTGAGCAAGGCGTCTCTGCCCGCAGCTGCATACACACTGACCCCCGGACGACAGCCACAGCACAAGCTGCTCCACCTGGGTGAGGGCGGGAACACACCTGGAGACAGCTACAAACGAACTTCAACACATTTTTAGATTTTCTCAGCTTGTTGTGACTTTTTTCTAAACGTTTTTGTGCTTCCTGTCCTCAGACTGGCCCAAAGACTGTGGCATGGCTCACTTCAAGCCCAACATGGCCGAGAGGATTGTGTCAGGGAACGAGGCCAGACCTCACTCCTGGCCCTGGCAGGTCTCTCTGCAGGTAAATCTGTCTGTGTGGATCAATATTTTAGGGAGCAGGGAACTCGTGAACTGGGGAAACTGTTAGCTGCTGAAGAGGCTCGTCTCCGTTCTAAAGGCTGCATGTTTGACCTCAGTGATGGAATGTAACTGAACCTGAGGATAATTTGAAGTACTTGTACATTTTAGAGGCAAATAGATAGTTTAGTTACTACTTATTTTGCTGCATCGGAGACATTGTTTTAAAAAGTCTATTATCCTTTCTATCGGTTAAATGTCGGAATATTAGTGAAAAAATAAACACGAGACAAAAGTGAGGTCTTCAAAGTGCTTGTTTTGTTTGACCGGCTGTTTACAGTTTTGAATTATTATCAAACTACTTGTCAGTTAATTTGCTGTCAGTCGCTTGATTGACAAATCAGTTCAGCAAATCCCCACTTAAATAACTAAAATTCAAGAATTAACCAGGTAAATAACTTTCTCTAAAAAGAACGAATGGCAGGATGGATGAGCTGCATCATGAACACAGGTAGTGAAAAACAGCAGCTCTTTGGATCCAGGTGCCAGAAAACAGATTAGACTTGTACTTGTTAGTGATCAATAAGTTAAAAGCAAAAAATACTAATGGCACAAGGCTTTTTAATCTTTGCAGAGCAGTTTGCATTCGTATTTTTGGCCTTCCTTCTGTTTTCTGGCTTCAGGTAAATAAATTATATAGTTATCGATGTATTTATATATTAACTTTTGGCCCTTGGGAGCACTGTGCTTGGTGAACTGCTCTTTCTCACGTACATAATCTTTCCTCGAGAGCTACAAGGAATATTAAAGTGTTCACGTTTGAGTTGGCCACTAACAACATGTCACATCACTGAGGAGTCCGTCTGCTCTCTGTCGTAGGTTCGACCCAGAGGAAGTAAACATTACATTCACGTTTGTGGAGGAACGCTGATCCACAAGACCTGGGTCCTAACTGCAGCTCACTGTTTCCAAAAGTAAGAAACTCATCACAGAAATATCAAGAATATCAATGTGAGAGGCACAGAGGCCTGACTCTAACTCTTCTCTCAGGGGTAAAGCAGAGGATGCTGGGAGCTGGAGGATCGTCCTGGGGAAGCACCAGCTGAAGCGCTCAGAGACGGCAGAGAGGATCTTCCCGGTGAAGAGGATCTACAGACACGAGAACTTCCGATACCCGGCTCACAGCGAGCTGGACTACGACATCGCCCTGGTGAAGGCTGCCACAGAGATCAACCCGTCAAACTTCATCCGCTACGCCTGCCTGCCGCGCAAGCAGACCAGCCTCAACCCGGGACACTACTGCTGGGTCACAGGCTGGGGAGACACCCGGGGTGAGTGGAGGGAAGAGAGGGGGAGTAAAGAGTCTGGAGGAGGTCAGCAGGGATATCGATCTGATACTCAATATTTATTTTGTGACTTAAAATGCAGTTTAGATGATTTAACTGTATGAACACATTTCAGGCGGAAAGGAGAACGTCTCTCTGGCAGAAGCCCTGAATCAAGCACGCCTGCCCATCATCGACTTCAAGACCTGCCGGCAGAAGAAATTCTGGGGCGATCGCGTCCGAGACTCCATGATCTGCGCCGGGTTCAGGGACAAAGAGGACCCGCCTGCTGCGTGCCAGGTCAGATAAACAGCAGAAACAATATTATCATGTGTAAATGTTATTTTTTTATTTCTTTCACTCTGTGGCCTCAACATGGGCAGCCCAGTTCTAAAGTCTAGTTTAACTTGGTTATGAAACAGTCTTAATTAAATACTGACGCCTCAATTGGAGCTGCTAATGAGGTCTTTAGAGAGAATATTAGCTTTTGCTGTATAGTTAGAAGGTATTCTTAATGCATGTCTTAAGTGGTCTCACAGTCTGAGGAAAGAAGCTGGTGGCATTACCGCTTTCGCCCACAGGGTCCGCTACAATCAACAGCAATGAACGTCCCTCTCAGCAGCTTTAACTAAAATGTTTTTTCACACCTCGTTTATAAAAACCTTGTCGTCTCTTCTTCAGGGCGACTCCGGTGGTCCTCTGCTGTGCCAGCTGGGACGCGACCGCTGGGAGGTGCACGGCGTGGTGAGCTTCGGCCCAATCGGCTGCACCGTGGAGAACAAGCCAAGCGTTTTCACCCGCACAGCCGCCTACATCCCCTGGATCGAGGCTACACGCATCAGGGACTTCTTCCTGCACTAGGCGTTAGCACCTGACTGACAGCAAACATAAGCTCTGCTCTGTTTTGTGTCTGATGTCCACAGACTGTTTTTCTAAAAAGCCACCGGGAACTTTAACCACTTCAAGATGTAAATACACGTTCTGAATGTGCAACAATTGTCTTCTAGCAGCCGACGCTACGCACTACTCTGGTTTGGAGCGCTGCATAGTAAACACTACTCATGACCTTTTACACCCAATCAACATTTGTGCAATAAAATCTGCTGAAAAGCAAAAAACGTTGTCGACATTTCCCATTTTTTTTATTATAGTTTTTAACACAGCGGGTTTATGGAAACACATAAACAGCTTTACAGTGACGTCAGAGAGCACTGCTTCAATAAATACAAGAGTAGAACTGACCGTAAGGCTTCGCTCTGTGTTTGTAGACAGTAAATCTCTTTGCTCTTCACCAACTGAAGAGTCTTTCAGTCCAAAACCAGAACATGAATCACTGCCATTCATCCAGTGAACCACATACACCATCTTACAAATTGGCTCTTTTAACCCACATTTTATGGGTTCATTGATTGTAAAACTAGCATCGAAGAAGACTAATAAGTCTCCCATAAACAAAGATATGACAAACAACACTCCTCTGTTCAACATCCCCTCAGGGTCTAATTCAGATCAGTGACAGGATGCATGAAGAGACGGGGGTTATTGGACGGTCTACATCTGGATCTCCAGTGGAATCGAGTCCGCATTTTCACATCTTCTCTTTCCCAGAATGCTCCTGGAAAGTAAAAGTGGCGACGAGGGGGATGAACCAGCGATCTGGGATCAGCTCACACGTCCCTGAAAAGCACACTGCATTTGACCAGAGTCCTCTTAGCGCTGTGGTTAAAGGCTGTGTCCTCGGAGAGATATTTGGCCCTAATGTGGAAGCAGATGTGTTGGGGGGGGAGTTAGTACAGCCTGGACGACGATGAGGAGGAGCCGGTGATGTGGTCCCAGTTGTTGTAGAGAGCGTAGGCACCAGATAAGGCCAAACCAGCCAGACCTCCTCGGGCTACACCCTTCACACCACCTGCAAACACACAGATGTAGCAGAATGAGTGATGGAGCATCAAATAAAAACTCATCCCGACAATCCGTCAGACAGCTTATTACTTTAATTTAGACAGATGAACAGTGATTTGTTAATTCTTAGAAACAAGTGCTTTACAGTAACATTTCATATCAATAACGTTTTTTTTCTATCCTCTACATTAGACCGATTATTCAGAATGTTCCTTTTACTGATGTCAGTAACTCTTCTGTCAGATTGCCCATTAAAATAAACTTAAAAATATGCGACTTCGTCCCTAACACAACATCCTCTCACACAATATACCCTCCACGACACTATCACATGAGCAACAAGTTAAAAGTTATAGCCTACAAACACTAAATATCAGAAGTAGCAATGACACAAATCAAACAAATGTAGTGGAAGTTTAGAGCAGCAGAAAAAAAATCACTCCAGAACTTGTGTAACCATAATATTTTAACAGGAGGTTTAAGTCGTGTTGCCTTCATCTCATCAAAACACACCTGTAGGTACTCTATCACAGTCGATAACACCTGGGGTGCACGGCGCAGTAATGACAGGCAGGGGCGCCGCCAGGGATTTTGGGCCCCATGAAAAAAAATCTAGTTGGGCCCTTGTATAGGTTGCCCATGTCTCAAAGGGCCCCCTGTCAGTGCCGGGCCCTTGGAATCATCCTAACCTTTCCGCCCCTGGCGGCGCCCCTGATGACAGGTATAACAGAGAGACACCTACTTCCTGACTTGAAGAGCATCCCAGTTAGCGTCCCAGCAGCCACTGTGTTGATGTCGTCTTCTGCTCCTCTGGCCTTCTCTATCGCCACGCCGAAGACGCTATATAACAAGGCTGCAACAGAAAAGGAGCCGCACTTAGTTTTGTTTCATCAGAGGCAGCAAAATAATATCTTACAACACATCCGTCTTACACGGTCATTCAGAAGAGGGAGACTTGAAAACTGACGTAGGAACCACCGCAAACACAAATGTACATGTTGTATGTGCACTTCTTACATTACTATCCTTGAGATTATCGAATATGCTATAACAGTCTTACCAACAGAGCCCAGAGAGTTGGCCCATGAAGCACCCTGTCGGGTCACCATGTTGATAATCCTGCAGAGAGAGAAAGCAAACATTTAGAGGACAGGTCAACTAATCCATGTGTGATATAAGAGCTACTAATACTGATAAACTGAACTCTGGCTTCATACTCACTGTACATTACGAGGTTTGGACCATGCCATGTCTCTGGTCTCCTTCAGACCCATCCTGAGACCGTTAACAGCTCCGAGTGCTGCTCCTGTCGTCAAAACAAAGAAGCAGAAAGACTGAGTGACAATCAGCAGATACAAATAACAGTGGACGCTAAACACAGTCTGATATTCAAATTCCAAGAATTGATACAATCCAAGCAGTTCTTTGAGTGCCAATTTGCATTAAAAATAAGAAAGACAAAGAAAATCATGGGTAGCTAGGATTGCTGCTGCAGCTGACTGCAGAGAAGAGGGGTAGAAAGATGAGCAGTGTCTGCTCTCATTGGCTTTAGCTCATTCTGATGTCCGACAAGTCAGAAATTCAACCACACATTCAGCCTGTTAGATATCCAGAAGCTTTTATTATATAAAATATCCCCTTTTAAAAACAGCCACAGAACTAAAGTAAAGGAAGCCGAGTGATCTGTCTGGGCTGCCTACAAACTTATGACCACTCTATGCTAATGCTATGTACAGTACAAATATAAAACCTCTCCTCTTGAACAGAAGTAATCTGATTGGCAGTTAGATGTTACAGGTGTTGATGATGCTCTCTTACCTGTCATGCAGGATCCTCCGATGGTGAAGAAAGCCAGCTCGAACCTCCCTCTTGTTTTATTGGCACCTGTCGGTAGGATGAACTCATCTGTGTCCTGAAACACAACATCAGCAGCTGTTAGTCAGAGAAATACACAAACACATTATTCCACGGCACAGAAAACAGCTAAAAGTCCACGTTTAGCTTTAGCTGTAGCTTACCTGAACCAGATAACGAGGGTCGACATTGAGGTAAGGGGACAGAGGACTCATCCCAGTCACTGAAATGACATTACAACATATAAGTTGGCTAATTCTTTATACAAGTGCACATGTAAACACCAATTACAGAAATATGAAGGCTATGAATCCAACTGAAAGTACAGTTGGTTGTTTGAGGTAGCTGTTAAGCTAACCAAAGCATTTTGACAGCAGCTATCTTAGCTAGCGTGCTGCTAACATTACATCAGGCTTACAGGGAACACCGGCGAGCTCCGTGTTGGAGTATTCAGGGGCACCACCTCCGAAGAGACCCCCGAGACCGCCCTTGCCTCCTCCCGAGCCTTGCGAGTTGCTGTCCATGGCTGTGGAAGATCTGTGGGGTCACCTGGCGAGGACTGGAGCCAGGAGGTGGGGAGCTGCTGGAGATGCTAGCCGAGCCGACCGGGCTAACGTTAGCAAGCGAAGCTATGTCGCGAAACTCAAAATCCAAGACGAATTTATCAGTGACGAGCTGCAGGATTCACCGACAGCAACAGTCGCTGTCCCGTTGAAGCGTTTGTTAAATCCTTCGTGATGTTTTCCAAGTGAAAACACCGGCTCTTCGTTTCAGACTACCGAGCTCGAGTTGTCGTCATGCCCCTGACCTCCAGCAACACGCTCTGCCGTAAAGCAACGACCGACGCAAAGATGTCGTTACGTCACGATAACAAACCGCGAAATGTGGGGAAAAACCGAAAAGGTTGTTATAAAAATAGTTTTCATCCCATGATTTCAAGACTATAAATCATTTAAAAGCGATTAGTTAAGCCACAAAACCGTCTTCATGACGTTTGCGAGTCCCACGATTTTACGACAGCTCCACAGGTCTGGGATCAGTTTACTTCATCCGAAGACTCACGATGTGAAGCGGGCAGGACGTCACAGGACTGACCGCAGAACAGCCGGAGAGATTTACAAGGTCAAAACAAATATATGCAAATATTGTGTTTCTAGGCCTAATTTGATCATATTGGTGAAACATCACATAATAAAATAATAAATAATGGTGGAAGTAAAAGAAGCAACATGCTACCACCAAGTTTATTTGGTAATCCTTTATAATATCTGTCATATCATCAAAATAAACAATTACATATGATTAAAAAATGCAAGTATGGTTGATTAACAACCAATTAAATGCTTTATAAACTATTTATTAGCAACTGAACGTCCATAGAATTGTATTTTCACTTCTCATTAAACATATAAATGTTCCTTTAATTAAAAATACTTTACTGATCAATTTCCAGAATCAGAATTCCTTTATTGTCATCGCACACAAGTAATTGAGTGAACAGTCCTCCTGACAGTGCATTCACACAACAAATCAAAGTGACAACAAATTAAGACTTGTATACAAATAAAGAAATAGGGTTAGAGTTCACTATATGTACAATAATGCCAGGAATTAATGAATGTAATAAAATATAAATAAATATACATTCACTGTTGGAATTAAACATGTAGTGTTCTAAAAGTGTAATTGTAAACATTTATAGCGCTGATAGTTTCATTTACAGACAACCACGATATGAACAAACTGTTAGTCTGTCTGAGCCGAGGAACGTAAACATAAGAAGTGACACAGAATAATAAAATACCCCGAATAAATATTCAGCTCACATGCAAAGATCAACACAATCAATACAAAGTGCCTGTTTCCATTTCATGCTAGTTTCTACTTGCACTTCTCTATATTTTGGAAGCAAATAATTTACCTTTAATTTCACAACATCTATTTGAGAACATGAATCATGAGCTACTGTGCAGATTCAGATTAATAAATCCAACTACACATAAATAAACTTATACATTTTAATGCATTGTTATGGATCAATCTTACTAGACTCTCCACCTCCACCAGCCTCACACATCATCCAGAGATATTATCACTCTGAATCAGTAAATCTAGGTGCTGTATCGTCGGCAGCTGGACTTCTGGAGAGGAGTTGGCAGGATTTTAAACTCTGTTTGAGAGTGTCCTTATGATGTTTACTTCTGCCTTTAGTACTTCAGGTATATCTTGATGTTAATAAGCCACATTTGTTCTTTTATGAGTGCAGCACTTTTACTTCAAAGTGTTGGAACTGGTCAGAAGAAACAGTGCAGTTCCTCCCTCTCACCACAGGGAGGCAGCAGAGAGCTGGCAGTGAACCCTGACCAGCTGTTAAAAAAAAGGTCAAACCTCTTGGGTCTGCTGCTCCTCAGTCCTCATTCTAATTAGGCCTGATTTAATTGACTGATTTAGTTAAATTCGTTCCCGGTCAGGACGGATACGAGTCGAATTTCCACGACTCTCTTCTGCATCTGCTGGGATTAAACAGCTCCCACATGACACCTGTCACGCCTTCAAATGCTTCAAATGTTTCCACAACTTTTTTTTTTTTTAAAAAAAGCTGCTGGATGCTTACCCATGATGCAACAGGACAGACAGAGAGAGAGAGAGAGAGACCACACACACATGCACACGTACACGCACATCACGCAGGCCCCGGCCATCTGCTGCCGGTCAAAGGGACAGAGGCACTGAAGGAATTTAGTGTGTTGAATTTCCCGAATAACAGAGCATCTTATTTGGATTCTGCCATTGTATGTGTGTATTCAGAAGGGGCCAAGTGGAGCGATGAAGTTTGCCATTGTCGCCCAGTGTGGGTGTTTTCAGACTCTCTGGCATGATCTGTGAGTTAGTGTTCTCTGTGCTGCTGCCCAGTGTGCCCACTGTCTTTCCCACAATGCCCCATTCAGCCCTGGGCCTCTCTCTCTCTCTCTCTCTCTCTCTCAGACTGAGCTGCCACCCATTTTGTGCCTCTGGCTAATCATCATCATCATCATCATCATCATCATCATCCTCATCCTCATCCTCATCATCATCATGGTTGGGCTACGAACCAAATTTTCAGTTTTGGGGACAAAGTAGCCGTGATGTCATCCTCGCTATCCCCCTTTTTTTTCAGCCACTCTTGTTTTCATCTTCTCCCTTCATTTCCTCTCTCTCTCTCTCTCTCTCTCTCTCTCCTTCTCCCCCCCCCCTCTCTCTCTCTCTCTCTTTCTTTCTGTCTCTCTGAGCTCCCAAACACAAAAGACAGAGAGGCCACGACAGGACCCCAGTGTATGCTGGTTGTCAAGGAGACAAGGAGACAGTGTTGGGTCTTTAAACTCGCCTCAGAGGGGTGTGTGGAGTTAGGGGGAGTTGGCCTTATTTACATGGGAAGAGGACAAGGGGAATGAGGGAGAGAGAGAGAGAGGGGTTTGAAATACAACTTTCTGAGCAGCTTATAGGTTCTCGCTAAAATCATTCCCGCCGCTCGGTCATCAAATATTTACCAAGCGAGAGGAAATCTGGAGCTGTTCATTATGTGGAGAATGCCCGTGCATACATAGTAATGTAAATCAACCTGTCGTCTCCTTCTCACTTTCTGTCTCACACTCACACACACACACACACTCACACACAGCCATGCTTTTGATTGTTGGGAGCTCTGGGCCCCAGTGTTGGCAATGGTGGGAGAGCTGACTGCAGAATACATTACCAGATGCTCGAGGTAGTGTTTCTCAGCAGGCTGAGAAAGAAACACACGAAAGCACTAAAAAAAAGAAGAAAAAACTTGACTGCAAACAGGAAAAACAGACTTAGAAGTGCTACACCCATGAACCCCCACCCATCCACGTCCACACGGGCGTCTTGTCTCCCTGATCCCGTCCAGAGTCACATTATGTCCTCTCTCTCTCTCTCTCCTCTCAGTGATCGTGAGGGGGCTGAAGGTTGCGGGCTCGACTCCAAAGCCTGAAGTTCAATATCAGCCCCCCAAAAAACTCCACAATGAAGGCAGGAAGGGCAGGGAGAGGACGAATGAGCCACCCACTGCTGCATTCACCGCAGAAAAAAAACAAAAAAAAACCCATGTGACTCTTTTTCTCTTCATGTGTTTTTTTAGAGGGAAACTTTTAACTTCACTGATATTTTTCCGTGTGTGTGAAAAGCAGAAATAATAAAAACAAACATGGGTCACGAGAGGTGTGACTTCAGGGACACGCTGCGTAATATTTACTCTGCAGATGTTTGAGGGCGAGCTTGCACAATCAATTTCCCTTTAATTCCCCAGACATCTCCAAAACCTGAACCCTCCCCCCTCCTCCTCATCCCCCTCTTCATCCTCCTCCTCCTCCTCCTTTTTCTTTCTGTTCTACATGTGCATGCCTCGTAGAAACCATGGTGAGCTGGGTGTGTTTTCTCCTCTCTTATTACACACATGGACGTGCGTGATGTCCGCTTAGACAGCCGAGAAAGAACACAGGAAAAGGAGAAGTGGGAAAAACGCCATGTTGTGGCCTTTTCCCTTCATTTTGTCTCAAGTATCCGCTGTTTTTATTCTCCCCCCTTCTTTCCTCCCCTCTCTCTCTCTCTCTCTCTCAGTATCTAAGGCGTGTTTGGTGATTAGTATGCAGAAAGGAAGCTGATTTGCATAATTAAGAGCTACAGAGAAAAAGCGACAAAGTTTTGTTAGTTTTATAGCTACGAGTTTAATAGTGTACAAAGAGTTATTTCCTGCTCCAAAAAAAGTTAAAAGTTCATCGTTCAACACATATTTTTCACTGTTTTTTTTAGACACACATGTAATTCTTTTTAAAAAGGAATTCAGAGACAGTGGTTAATAATCACAGAAGTGGTAACAAAGTTAGTAACCTACACTTGAAGAGTAGATTAATGTTTTGTACTACACTGTTAATCGTCACACTCATAGTTTACAAAAAGGCACAGAAGGCAAGCGATGCTGATCTCCAAGGCTCCAGTTAATACAGAGAAACATCAGAGAGACTCCAGTCGATCAGGACAGTGATTACTCATAAATGACACGTGAAGGATGCTATGTTCACCAAATTACTCTCCGTAGTAAGGCATAAATGTTTCTTATCTGAAAAGGTCATTTAATGTTATTTTTCACGTACAAAATAGAATATAAAAATACATTATAAACGCGTTACAGATGTTACGACTCCATGATTTTCGTTTTGTTCTTTCTTTCATATGTCAAGGCATCAGTGTGTGTTTGTAAAACTTCTGAAAAGAGCGGATACACATGCAAAAATATATTTATATATGGACGACTTCATCTCCAACAAAACAAAACAAAACAAACAAACAAAGAAAGAAAGAAAATTCAAATATAACACTGTTCTCTGGAGGTATCCCAACCTCACATCAACATCTCACACACTGTAGCTGCTGCTTTAATACTGCGGCGCACCTCCGATTCAAATGAAACACTTTTTTTGTTCCTTTTTTTGGCACTGAGATCTGAACTGAGAGGAGTTCTGGATGTAAAAGCCATAGAAGTGCGTACGGCGAGACATCTGACTAATCTGCATAAACCCAAATGACATGATCGCAGTAGATTTAGGTGAAACATGTTTCCATCGCTCTCAATAAATAAAGGCACTGCCGTTCAAGCTCATACAATACTGTAGTGTGAAGAAGGCAAAGGCATCGTTGTGTAAGTCCTCCAGATTTAGACAAAGGAAGTGCACGCTTCCCTCTCTGTGCTCGGTATTTATACTGTTTATGTTGATTCAGTGGGATGCTTGAAGTAACAGTTCACCCCAGAAATGACAGATTCAGTCACTGTCTCCTCATCGACAGGCAGACGGAGGGTCAGGAGAAGTTTTGTAGTCGAACAAAACACTTCTGGAGCTTCACGGAAAAGAAGTGTTGCAACATTCGGCTAAACAACAGAAGTAGCTGGAGACTTTAAAAGGGGAAACAAAAACAAAAAATTGCTGCTTGTAAAGCGCAATCCACAACGTCTACGGAAGCCCAGAGACGACACACGGATTTGAAAAGACGTTGTATACGCCCTTTACTCGCGGTTGAGCTCGTGAGACTTTCAGCAGACTCTGGGTGTAACCTTGTGTTTTTCCAGCTCGCCTTGAGACATCCGATCACCAGCACGACTCGATGTTGGCACTCAATAAGCTTGTTTTGAAGCTTATTGGCTGACGGATGCTGATGAGATTATAAGGTATTAAACTTGGTATCAGATATCAGGATGTGTTTTGATGCTTGGTAAGTATTGAAGTTCGATACCCAGCACGAGCAGCAGTGAAAAGATTTTTCTCTTAAACTGGCAATAGGAAAGTTTTTGCTCCAACGTGTCATTATAATAATGACACCATCAGTGTTGAGATTATTTCCCCATAAACTTCGCTTTTGTTATGTCTTTCTGTCGCCACCAGCCACGAAATCATCCGTGGAAAATGAAGCCTGACTGGTGATCCAAGCAGATAGAAATGTTGCCGCCTGGCATCGTTTCCATTTGCTTTCCTGTCTCCATTTTAGACTAAATGAATGAATAAACGCAGGTTTTGTCCTGTTGCCTCTGAGAAAAAACAGCAACAACAAGAACACCACTTGGAATCGCCAGTAAAAGTCAATCAATTTAAGATCTCAGCGCTCGTGAAGACGTGGATTAGGTCAGACGATCTGTTTTACATTTGTTGCCAGCTGTTTTGTAACGTTTTAAATCAAGTCTTCATCGACTTCAGTTGTTTAGGAGAATGCTGCGACGCTGTTTTACTGTGAAGCTCCAGAAATGTTTTGTGGGCTACGAAATGTCACCTGACTTTCCATCGGTATGAAGGTGAGTAGATAAAGACTGTAATTTCATTTTTTGGACGAACTGTTCCTGTAAGAAAAACTTTAGAGACACTTTGAATTTTGGATTCCAGTTTGTTATTTTTCCTCACTGAGCACCTGTTTAACTGGATTCACATGTTACATTTCAAGTGAGAGAGTGTGTTAATATACGAATACATCAACACTGATTATAATTTGTTATAATGAGTTATGTTAAAGTACGTTGGCCCAAAAAAGAAGCTATAAATGTTTCCAGGTTATTCAGGAGGTGCCAGATGAGGAAAAACGTGACAAAATATCAGCGTGTCTCTTTTAGTTTAGTGTTCACGGAGCGTTCCTGTGCTGGATGAGTACCGTCGTTATCAGTATAGTTACCGTGTTATTAATGAGTCATTAATATTATTGCATCACATGGACTGAGGGCAGGGCAGCTCAGGGACACAGTTTGGCACAGCCGGGCTTCAGAGCCCTTCACCAGTTCAGGGGCCCGTCCCCAGTAAAGTCTACTGGTGTGACGGATTGGGATTTCAACCGTCGAATGATTCTGTACCATTCTGGCTTTGGACTTTGGGGAAGGAAGGCACGTTCGGTAAAGTTTAGGTTAGGACGTGGTGATGGGCGGGGTCCTGAGGTTTATTCCCATGATCGCCGTCGTCTGGTTGGCTGGTTAGACAGAAGCAGCCGGGTTGTTCCCAATGTGCTGGTCTGGTTGGCTGAGCTGAGGGAGTGGCGGGGCCGTGGGCCAATGAGCACGCCAGCGGGGCAGAGATGGGCGGGTCATCAGTGGGCGGAAAGGTCAGAAGGTCAAGGGGTCATGGGTTAGTTGCCGTGGCAGCTAGAGTTAGACAGACAGAGACGGACAGACGTGGAAAGGAAACAAAAAGGGCACATAAAAGGGGACATAAAAAGAAAAAAAGATAGAAGAGAGATTAGTGTCAGCTAGTGGCGTCAGGATGACAACAAGGCAGATCTACTGCAGTCACACAGCATGAGGGGCGCTACAGAAGAGCTGCGCAACACCTTCACGAGCCCGGCATAACCATTCAGAAAGGCTTACATCAACCACCGGGTGGTGACATAAGGAATGGACTGGTTAGCGATGCTCGTGTGGACTCGTGAAAGTGTTTGCAGGGTTAGGTTAAGGAGAAGATGCCCCTCCTGTCGTGTGACTGCTGCTATAGTGATACTACTCATGCTAGCTGGGCTACGTCTAGCACAGACAGACAGTGAAACCATGAGACAGAGAGGGAGACAGCATGGTTTCATGTGGGTGAGAGAGTGACCTTTATGTCCAAAGAAAAAGTGCCTGGGCCTCAGAAATACTTTCACTCACTGACAAGAAGAGCTATTGTTTAGCAGCAGGCGTAGGGTTCTTGATGATTAACAGTTGTGATTAACTGATTATTGATTATCTTTGTGCTATGGAGTATTAGAAGAGCACCTGATGACTACAGTAAGCGAAGAGGCACCATAAGAGACAGTGATGAGAGGTTAAGAGATGGTGATTTTAGAGGAAACAATTTAACAATAGACAGACTAACTACAAGAATTTAGAGGCTTTGGTTTTCTTTAGAGATTTGTTTCAATAGTCATCTTTATTGCCTTTTAGTGTTTTTTTGTCCATCGTGTACAACAAGAGCGCCACCGCTCACATACACACATATATCGTAGCTAGCTAGTCCATTTTTCTATTGCATAAAACAGTCACGAGGCCTGTGAATCGAGAAGGTCACCTCATCTTAAATAGACAGAGCAAAACACTGCCTTCATTGCCACCTTTTTTTTTTTCGCAGGTGACTAAAACAGTAGTAGCTACACACCTTGAATAAAGTTTGAAGTTTACATGGAGACACTTCATCTATAAAAAGCATGTCGTAAAAACAAAAATAAAAATTTACAAACTAAAAAAAAACTAAAAAAAAAAAAAAAAAAAGGAAAAATACTACAAGTATTTCCAAGCGATCTTGTTCCATAAGCTTCATATAAGCACTTAAATCCTTAAAATCCCTATATACAAATTTATTTTGCAGCTAAATACATGGTAACAGCACCACTCTGGCTAGGAAATATATGAAAGATGTAAACAGCCCCAATGATAAAGTCCAGTGGGCGACTGATAAGACCACAAACAACAGTATTTCATACAAAAGAGCTTGTAACACAGACCTCAGTAGTCATCACACGCTGTGTTTTAGTAGTAAAGACCAAAGATCATATTGAATTGAATGACCTTCAGGAAAAGAGACAATCACTGTTACTTTAAATGTCATATAGTCATTGGGCACAACACAGGATTTAATTATTCATAAAAAAAAAAAAACATTTGTGGAAATCTACTGGAATGAAGTTGGGTATAAATAAAAATTCCCACAGTTTAGGGTCAAGAGTAGTAGTGAAGAGATAAACGACGACAACAAAAAAAAAAAGGAAAAAGTTTCTGAGAGAGGACTCCAAATCCAGAGTCACAAGGACCGAGTCACATGAACGGAGCGATCCATTCTAATTGAGAGGGTCCCGGCACTGCGAGCCGTCCAGTTTATCTAACAGGCGAGCAAAGATAACCGCTGCAGCTGTCACCCCTCACATGGTTCCTCCCAATCTGCTCACTTATTTCACTTTCACTGCAACGAACACTGTTTCACATTTTACACTGCTTCAGCGTGTGACCTTTTCGCCTGATACAGTAATTTCTCTTTTTTTAGGCATGCCGTTTTACAGACACATGTAAACTGAAATTGGTCCATTGGTCTGCATGCACGCACACACACACACACACACACACATATACACACATACACATAAAGTGGCTGGTGAGCTAACTAACCTCTGTCTGGGGTCACTACCCTTTGGTAAGGATGGATTCTCTTGTCGTGGCGTCGTACCTTAGCGGTCATGGCACCTGCTAACAGCCATTGACATCGCCAAAACAGAACACAGAAGGTTACTCATCAGAAAGACATCAAACAGTCCACCCATGGCACCAACATCAGTGAAACCAGGAATTTTTACAAAAAAATTAAAATAAAAAGTGTTCAAGGCTGAGGGTGAAAATCAGTCAAAACGCTTCTAAGAGACAGAATATCTCGTTGTCTTGTGGTCTTCTGCTCTCTAAAGAAAATATTAATCCAAACCACTAATTTCTCACTAAGCTTCACTAGTAGATTCAACATCAGCTGTAAGCAAAGTCACTCTAGAGCTCTGTGATTAAAATAAGCTTTAACATATATTAAATCACAAACAGCGGCGCTAAAATATCTATGGGTTCACTAAAACGTGTTAAAAATTACAAGCGGAAGCTGAACTATTAAAAAATGTTAAATAGCTGTCACACCACAACACTAGTCTGCTAATACAAGGAGGAAATTAACAGGAATGGACACTTGACTACAGAATGACTGTCGAGGAATCTGTCATCCTAAAGTATGAGCAAACTTTGAGTGTTTGCTCTGCGGGACAAGTATGTAGGGGAGGAGGGGGAGAAAGGGGGAGGAGGAGGGGGGAGTCTCTGCAAGCCAGTCCATGTGTGTGCTAGGAAGGGTTGCTATTGCTTAGCCTTTGGTTGGGAAAGCCATACCTGCAAAAACACAGGGAGAAGGGACTGTTAGCCCAGCGATGAGCTTCAGAATTCATAAGTATGTGCCGTAGATGTATTACAAGAGCTGGATACTGCTGCCAATTTTCCCCCAGTGTCAAACCAAAGTGCTTTTACCTGCTAATCGCGACATGAACACATCAAGTGTTTCGTTACGTTTGGGGTAACAGGCCGTGCCCATACCACTTAGATCCTCCCTTCGTTTCGCGCGTTCACACCTGGAGGTACGATGTCATGACTCGTCAGGTGATCAGTGAAGTGTTGGGACTACAGGCATATTACAAACCGAGGTGTTCTGTGAACTTTTTTGTTTCAACATATGTTGGTTCTTTTCTGTATCTCTTTTTTTTTTGCTGATTTCTTGGTGGCTAACTCGCTTGCTAGCTAATGTCACATTTTGACGTATTTCAGTGTTACATTTATTTCCTCTGATGGCTTATGACGTCTGAAATTTAACTAAACTCCAGCAGCAAAGTTGTTTCACTTTGTACCGCTCCTCTAATATCAGTTTGGACTAAAAGGGTCGGAGCACAGTTGGATAAACGCCACCGCCGACAACTGGTAACTTGGTCTTGTCCCGATTCTCACACATCTGAATAACATAAAAGCATTAATGCAAATGTCAGCACTGTGGCATTGTGATATTTGCATTTGTGTTTTTTAAATTTGTGTTTTGGATATGCAGCTTGCAGTTCGCAGACACGTTCAGTGTTTAGAATATGTCAATGTAAAGATGTGAAGGTGTGCGGGACTTCAGAATGTTTCAACTTGAGCAGCAGATTTTCATTCATTTCATGAGATTTACGAATCTGTTTCATAAAAATACAGAGCAGAGAGGGAAACAAAGAAAGACCTGAAGTCTCTGCTGAGTTCTGAGTTCAGTCAGGGCTGAGTTGGACACAAACTATTTGTGTTTGTTGTGCCTTAAATAATATGTGCCATAAGTGTAACTGTATGTCTAATTTGTGTGTAGAGTTCTTGATCAGGGCTGGCTGAGGATGCAAAATGAATTTCATTGTAAACTGACAGTAAAGTTGCATCGTATCATACAAACGGTCGGTGTGATTCATGCTATCGTCTATCCAGTTGGTACAGAACTGTCGCGGGTGAATAAAGACAGACTGCATGAGCAGACGAGCGGTAAAAAAACGCAGGACAAAAATTTAATTTGATTTCTAACTGACCACATCTTTATAGTTGTAGCTACAAGACAGCTTTGAGTCTCGACTAGTGCCGGAGCAGAACTTGACCATAAACTCAAATTATTTTGATCTAGTACAATCAGCACTGGGTCAAAGCAACCCACTGCTGTTGGGTCAACATAACCCAGTGTTGCATCAGCGCTATATCGAGCTCACAATGGGTGAATTTTTAACCAACCAGAAATGCTATTTTCTGTGCGTGCTGTCATCTCGAGTGGGCGGGGCCAGTGACGGAGACACTAATCGACAGGGTTATTTACGCGTGTGATTGGAGTCCAGTATCCAGTTCTCATAATACATCCATTGACCATGTATGAAAGTGATGAACTTTTGATTACAATACCTAATACTCCAGTTGAGTCAATCGGGTATTCCAATATGGAGGGCGTGAGTGTGTAGGGATACTCGTACGGCGTGTAGATGATTCCAGATTCGGGCCCTTGCTGTACCAGCGCCGGGTGTGGATTCCCTCCCGGTACGAGGGCCGAGCTCTGGATCTGACGAATCAGAGGCATGATGGTCGGCGTGGTGACGGGGGCGGGGTTGCGCAGGTTCGGAGGCAGGACGGGCGTCGGGCCTGTGATGATCCGAGGCGCCTGAGGGGTCCCTAGAGGGAAGGCGGCGGTGGCTGCGCAGCACACAAATATACATAATGCAAGTATGCGCACACCCACACGCAAGCACACAAAGTGCACACACATACAATAGACAGGGAAGAAGAGGAGAAGACAAACAGACTATTTAACAGGAGAAACAGAGGCATTGTTCATATATACAGTGGACTCCTGTACCGAGACCCCTCCTTTGTCTCCCACCAACCCTCCTCCACATGTTAATTATGATGTCATCCTTACGCGTCTTGACATTGGCGTCTCTGTAGGTCCCGTTGAGAATGGCGAGCTCCATCAACTGCATTTTCTTCAGGTTGTCTTCCCCCTCAGCCTAGACCAGCACACACACCAGCAGAGCAGCACAATCAGCGCACATACAGAGGAGGATTGTCATTCAGCCGTTTGACAAGTGAATGAATTCACTTCTGTGAGAGTCGGGTCAACAAGTCAGCAAACATTTCAGTGTGCTGAAAAAGTAATTATGATTCAGTTTGAATGAATCTCTGAAGAGAAAAACTTCAAACTCTCATACGCAGTTGACCGGACCTTGAACGCAGCCACTGCATCCACCAGAATATATTCAGTGTCAGACGTCAGACCTTCTTAGCTCCAGTTACAGCTCGGCGAAAAGCTCGGCTGATTTACAGTCAGATGGCAAGGTTGGCTGGGTTAAACTAACATATCATTAACTTCACCCACCACACTCACACAGCCACAAGCGAAGATTAACAGGTGTTCGGCTCCTGATTGCCTATAGACACTTCTTACTTTTAGCTCTGCTGTGATTGGAGCGGAAGTGACGGCTGATTGCCGCAATAGAAATCCTCCCTGCTGGTCTTTTCAGTCTGTTTCTATTGTTGCAAGTAATACGGAGGGGAAAAGGAAGGAGCCTTGTGATGTCAAAATATGTGCCTTTGCGATTGCGTGTCAAAGAGGAGACAATTAAGAAAGTGTGTGTCGCTGTGCTCGTGTTCCCATGTGTTTCCTCCTTTTCGTCATGCTTTCACGTACGTATGTATGTATGTATGTATGTATGTATGTATGTATGTACGCGAGTGGGGGTGGGGGGGCAGATAGGTGGGCTAGAGAATGTGAGAAATGTTGAGGAGTGCAATCAAAATGTCCTCTTGTGTGGACAACAACAAAAAAAACGGGGGAGAAAAGAGGAATACTGTAGCCAGTAGTTTGGGAATGAAGTGAGTTGTGAACGAGTGAAAGGAGTGATGGAGTGGGGAGAACAAGTGAACAGACTCTCCATTCATTCCCTCAGCCTTTCAAACAACCCGGGGTTACCATGGAAACCCCTTTATGCGTGTTCCCTAATTACCCTAACCCCTTACACATACTCTCTCATACACACAGAGACGCACACACAAAAACACAAAAAAGACACAAACACACACACTTTCTGGACTGACAATCCCCTTCCCCCTTCCATGCATACCAACACAGTGAACCCTCATCCAGTCACACACAGCTTTTCCATCAGTCCAGTCCCGTAATATTTGACGCTGAGGGGTTCGGACTTATACTCACAGCAGGCACCAGAAGTTTCTTGACCTCGTTGATGGCCCGCTGGAGTTTGATCTTGGCCCGGTTGTGTGTGTCCTCCACTGTGATCAGGACGTGGAGGTCCTCGCTGAGGTGCTCCCAGTTGGGCTTCCCTCGGTTCATCTCCTCCTGAAACACAAAAAAAGGTTTTAAAGGGCCCCGTTTGAATGCACAGCACAGGCTCGGTCCGTTGCTGCAGAGAGGGAACAGGATTTCACCTTTCTTCTTGTTTGGCTCGGTTCTGTAGCTTGGCCTCAAACTACGCACAAATGCACACAAGGCTCAAGGTCCCTGTGATGCAGCTTTGGAAGCGTTATCAAACTCCTGTTGCATTTCGGCTGCTACAGAAGTTTGGTGCTACAGTTTATTGAATCTTTCTGGAACATTTCCCCAAATCACACCACGTTTTTTGTCACAGTTTTATCTCTTTGCTAAAATGACTCGTTGATTTGTGCAATATGTGAGAAGTGGCCTCCTGTCCAAGGTCACTCCAAACAAGCAGGGGGCATCATATCAGCAAAGTAACCACTAATTGCTGCTAACTGTAGGTGGTTCAGTTAGCCGTGCAGCTAGCGATCCAAACTGGGAGCTGGGAGTGGTACTAAAGTTTGGACTGGGCTGGTTAACATGTCAACATCAGTAGACATCTTTGCAACACAACACAGAGACTTTATAAAAGACGATATAACGTCAACTCTGATGTTGTTCTTCACATTTTTTGGTTAATTTTTGGATGTTTTAAACCAAAATTCGTACAAATTTAAACTTTCATTGATGTTTAGATGTTGATTCAATAACAGTAACAGCATTAATGACTCATTCAATGAGTCACACTGTTGCTGGTTGTATTTGTTAGTGTTATTCATAAACAAACGAAGCGCACATCTTACTCATGCAAATGTCTATTTTGAATAACCTTGTGTGCCAAACACAAGTGCGATTTGCTGTTTTTCTCCGTAGTTCATCAGACAAATTAAGCGACTTGAAGAAAAGTCTACTTGGAAACGTGTGACAGGCATTAGGTTTTATTTTTAGCGACACAAACTCTTGGGACGCTCATCAGTTGGTGGTGGTTCAATCTTTAATTCCATCCAGACTGAAATATCTCAAAAAATTTGGAATGGATCGTCATGAAATTGCGTGTAACCCCAGCATTCATGGATGGCGGTTAAATGAGAAGATTTAACGTTTCATTTGAAGCTACAGGCAAACAGTCAGCTTAGCTTAGCCAAGCTCTGTCCAGTAGTCAAAGCTGGACTGATAAATACTAAAACTGGTAACGGAACCCACAAACAAGCATCTGTAAAGCTCACTAAAATCCAAAATTAAGAGCAAAAATGACAAGTTTTGGTTTTAAGAGAGGCTCAGCTGACGGTATGCCTCTTTGTAAGAGTTGGTCGGAATCTCAAATAACAGTTTTTGAGCTCTGCTGCTTTCTTTTGTTATTCTTGATGCTTCACTTTTCACGTGAAAAACTGAGAGAAAAACTACCAACGTCCTCCAGGAGAGATTGTCTGAATATGTGCGGCGCTATCGCTTCTCTCTCCTCTCTGTGACGGCCGGCTTTGAAAGAGGAAACAGACAACTTCACCCCCCCTAATGTTCCCAGATGGTATTGTTTAGCGTCACTGTGGCAAAGGCAACTGAATTGTGTGACCAACAACAGCGGACAAAATGTGAGTTTATTCATTGATTAAGTCTTTAATGGAGACGTGAATTTGATTTTCAGTCAGGCTTCATTTTCGTGCCCAGAGGCATGCAAATTATAGCAAAAGTGAGGTTAATAGAGAACCAATCCAAACACAGATGGTTACATTATTCTATAGCCACTGCATCGTGCAATCAACATCAACTTTACGTGCTTTTAATTTGTGTCGTGGTCGTACGAACTAGATCTTCTCGATCACACCCTGACCTTTACAGAGACTTTACTCTCCAGGCCGCCTGTTCTTCCCCCTGCTTCTCACATTTAACAGACAGATCCGAGAGTGGTATTGATCTTCTTATCTAAACCTATAATTCCAAACCATTCAAAGCTTTTGACAGCCTGAACTGTCAGTTAATAACAAAAAAACTTCGATTAATCTGCAATGACATTAAGTGTAAGTTGCAGCCTCGTTTAAAACTGAAATCATGAAGTCTTCTCTCTCAGTATTGTGTGCTCGGACACTCAATCCTCTGTGGATGTTTTGTCAAGTGAGATGTATCACTCTGAAAAACACCAAAAGTCAACATCTTTCTCTCGTCTCCCCCTGTTGCCTCCCACTGTGTCTCTGTTTTCCTTCCTCTCTGTCTCTCTGTGTGTGTCTGTGTGTTTGTGTGTGTCTCTCTCTCTTTCTCTCGGAGGGGCGTGCGGGGTAGGGAATGTTCTGGAGAGAGAGGGTGGGTTGGAATGCTGGACTTGCTCCACCTGCCGTTTGGAAAGCTTGAGCCGACTCCGTCCAACAGCACACACCAGGGGAGAGGAAGGGAGAACAGATGGACCGAACACCAGGACAGGAGAGGAAAACTGAGCTCCGACAACTCACAAAATGTGAGAGAAGGACGGATAGATAGATAGATAGATAGATAGATAGATAGATAGATAGATAGATAGATAGATAGATAGATAGATAGATAGATAGATAGATAGATGAGTGTTGTGGGAGTGTTTGCAGCCAACTCTAAAGTTAAACTCTCCATCAGTGGGAAATACTTGGATCAAAATCCATGACTATCTTTGTGTTACATGACTTTATTTTGGTCTGTTTAAACTTATTCTCACATCTGAGCAGATCTCTATTTTCTACTCATTTGGATTCCGTTCATGTTGAAGCTGCTTGGACGCAGTTGAACATAGTGTTCTTGTTTGTTTTTGTCTGTTTTGTTATTGCCGAGTGGTCGTCCACCCCCCAGATGAGATCAATTTGAAGCACAGCATGTAACCTTCACAACAGTTTAAGTACAAATAATGATCGGTATGACAGGATACTTGTCCCAACCATAATCAACTTTAAGACCAGATCTTGAAAAAAAAAGGAAAGAAGTTTGAAATTTTGTGAAAAACACTTATTTTCTTTCTTGAATTGATTTAGATGAGACGTGTGTCTTTACTGTAAACATAAGGATAAAGCAGCCAGTTAGCTTAGCTTAGCATAAGACTAAAAATAGGGAAAACAGCCAGTTTGGCTCCGTTTGAAGGTAACAAAATCTGCCTACCAGCACCTCCAAAGCTCACTCATTACTCAGTAATTACAAGTTATGTCTCCTCTGTTTAATCTTTACAAATACTGCTCTGTAGAAATGATGAGTTGGGGTGTAAACAAACTGTGACTAACTAGAGTTTGGCACTATAACCATATCTGGACGAGAGGGGAGGATATCCTGATAGGATCTGACTTCGAACCGGAGCACAAGCCACAGTAGTGACTGAAATCACAAGATAGCCACGCAATAAAGAGCATCCGGCTTTATCGTCTATTTTAATCTTAATGGGACGATTATTTACTAAATGAGGATCACGCTGTGTTGAAGAAGACTTCAACTTAGCGACTGAGATCATAAACTCACGAGGAAACTGTTCAGTGAGGTAATAAATCAAGTGAGAAGTAGGGTCGTTTTCTCATACGCTTACATACAATGAGACTTCCTTTTTGAAACCAGTGGAGTCGCCCCCTGCTGGTCATTGGTAAGGGTTCAGCTTTTAAAAAGGTGCAGTATGTATAAATTGGCCAAATATGAAATGAGTAGTTAAGCAAATAGGGGGCAGCAAACCACCAGAGTAACTGCTGGGAGCTCCAGAGCCGGGTTAGCTGGTTAGCATGCTAACTTTAGAGGATATCTCTGCAACGCAATGCATTGATGCCAGAACTGTTATTTCTTTCTTTCTTGTTATTCTGTTTTTAACTAAAATCCTACAACTTGCATCTCAAAGTCACCGGCATTGACTTCACTATTTCCTGGATGTCAGGACTTCTTGGAGTCTTCGGTTATAACTAGATTAGACGAGAGGAATTTTGTCAGGCTAGCTGTTTCCCCCTGTCTTCATGTTGTTATGCTAAGCTAAAGCTCCTGTCTCTAGCTTCTCATTTAAGACCCAGACAGAAGTGTGGTATCAGTCTTCTAATTCAACTCAGAGCTTCAAAAAAAGGCATTCATCTAATGTGGTTTTGTGAAAGTGTGTGTACCTTCTTCTTGTCCCTCATGGAGCCTTTTCCTCGCACCATAATCTTGCAGCCGGTCTCTGCCTCCAGTTGTTTGGCGGTCAGTCCACGCGGGCCGAGGATCCTCCCAACAAAGTTGAACTACACAAAAAGAGCAAAAACAATGATGTGATAATGAAACCAGGCCCTGACACATTTCACTTCACACACTCAAACTGCCCTTTTACAACGTGTGTGCATTTGCAAACATGTGTGTCACCCTAACACCACAGTGTGCCTTTGAAGTTTGTGCATCTGTGATGTGTTTGTGTTGCTAAGACGGACAAAAATAGCTCATTATATGTGTGCTGGCCGGTGCTGGTGGCATGACAGGACAGCGGCGTTCTCTTAACCTTATCTGTCACTACGACTGAGTGATTAACTAGACAGCTGCCCCTCTGTGTGTGTGTGTGTGTGTGTGTGTGTGTTTCTTTGCCACTGTCTATACTTTGCTCATGACATTTGTGCAGTCTCTTCCCATTCTTTCAGCTTAGTTTAACCTAACGTTCACTTTGGTTGCAACACATTCGCTCTAGGATGACCCTCGACTCTCTCTCTGTCACAAACACACACACACACACACGCACACAGATTCAGATAGAGGAACTGCAGCTCTCTAAATTTAACCTTGACTTCAACCGTTTTCCAGTGCCCTCCTGTGTGTGTGTGTGTGTGTGTGTGTGTGTGTGTGTGTCCTGTTAGTCTTCTGTCATGTGAGTGAGGACAGCCTGTCATTGTATTCGGTGATTGGCGAGCTGATGCACGGAGAAAGTCATGTGAGCCATTCAATCTGGATCAACGCAACTCATATTGAAGTGCTTAACTGTACTTGGCTAGAGCGGAGATGTACTGGACGGTAAAGTGTTCTTCACTGCACCGCACTTGTCTTTATATTTGTGGGGGAAAGACTTAATCCAGCCTTCTAAGCTCTTGTAAATATTTATAGTGTAAACTTACGGCGAAAAACTGTGTCGCAGAGAAGGAATGTGCATCAGTATATCGCTTTTTTGAGTCTTTCACACCTCATCATTCTAAAATATTCATTGAATCTTGTCGGAAAAACACTGTTCTGGGTCATTATTGATTGAGCTCTGATTAAAAGCCTCGCTGACTTTCTGGCAGCCGCTTTGTAACTAAGAGGAGATAAAGTGACAACAGCAAAAAGTAAACAAACTCCTCTGAAAGGTCAAAGGTCGTGTGTTTGTCCACTCACGTCGGGATACTCTTTGACAGGAACGTAGAGCTTCTCCTGCAGCTGAGCCACGGGGCCGATAGCTTCGGGAAGCTCCTCCATGTCCCGTCCGTTGAACATGCCGCCGTTCACTGTGTCGTTGTACATGTCCTTGCGTACCCTGCCGATTTCTGCGAGACAGAGGAAGAAAGACACGGGAGTAAAGTTGAGTAAAATTAACTGTGGACATGCAGGAAGGTGTCGATGAGGGGCGACCAGTGTCACGTTTCTTCACACGTCCGTTTCTTAGGACGATGACTCACTGTCACCAGAATTACAGCACGCTCTGAGTGCGACAGTCAGACAGGCAGACAGGCAGACAGACAGGCAGGCAGACAGGCAGTCACCTGCAAGTATTCTGCACCACAATGTAGAATCTAACCACTGACTGCTTTGCAATTATTACAGGCAATTTCTCTCTTTCAGTTTCTCCCTCCAACACACACACATGCACACACTGTTCCCACGTTCACTGCGTAAATGATGAAAAAACATGCATGTTAGTGCGGTCAGAGTGACCTACTCTACCCACCTGTGTTCATGTCACTAGTTATTCAACAACCACACAGACAAGACAATTATTAGAAGGTAACACGGCTGCGATTAGTGATTTTTTTATTTTTATTTTGATGAATCTGCAGGCCATTTTTTTTTATTATTTGATGAATCTTCTGGTCTATAAAACACCCAAAATTGTGATAAATTGCCTTTTTGACATTCCATATTTTTTGTTTTTTTGGTCGGAGCAGCAGGCCTGGTCACTAATCACATCTGACATTTAGCATTTTCTGATTTTTATTTCGGTGGTTCTTCCTTCAGATTGCCAATCAAATAGATTGATTAAAAATGTGCTACTTCGGCTCGGATGTAACCCCTTCCTGTCTGTAGTTTTGAGTCTGTGGTTTCACTCAATGTCCCGCCCACAACACCATCTGAGCGGTTACACGTCA
This sequence comes from Diplodus puntazzo, assembly GCA_963678695.2. Taxonomy (NCBI): domain Eukaryota; kingdom Metazoa; phylum Chordata; class Actinopteri; order Spariformes; family Sparidae; genus Diplodus; species Diplodus puntazzo. The sequence continues at coordinate 24,945,993 of OZ023176.1, read as the reverse complement.
AGAGTAGTACCACTGAATAATCTGAATTGGCAGAGTAACGAGTAGCTAAAGCTATCAAATAAATAAAGTGGAGTAAAAAGTACAATATTTGAGTGCTAGGGAGCGGAAAATGTAAAGTACAAGTACGTCAAATTGCCCCGAAATCGAGGACTTGAGTAAATTGAACTTAGTTACTTTTCATTTTCTGTTTTTTTGTTTTTCATTTGATCTGCAAATCTACATCAGTTCCAAATATTGCTTATCAGTCTCCTTGATTATCAATAATCAATAACAGTAAATCCATACCCAAAGAAACTTAGTTTACAAAACACAGAAAAGTGGCAAAATTGTCATTATATCTGAGAGTTTTCATTATTTCTGCTTTAAAAAACGACTGTTAAACGGTCGTTTTCTTGCCTTAGGTTTGGTGCCGAGACACCATCATGAATGAGACTGTGTTTGTCTGCCTGTCTGCTTGTTTAGTGTCGTCTCAATGACCGATGCTAACCTCTGATGCCTTTGTAATGACACGCTAGCACAATAATAACCGACTACTGCATCACACAAACACATACGCAGCAGATACACACAGACCCCAGGCTTGAACTCACACACACACACACACACACATACAGAATAACCGCCTTGAGTCACAAATATCATCTGACCTAAGCAGCCTGACAGGCATGTCTGCCTGCTCTCAGAGTGATAAGTCTGACCGTAATAACTACAGTAGGACGCCATAATTACAGCCACAGCTACAGTGACAATGATGATCCTCTAATAACCCATTCTGACCTGTTCGAGACCAAAAGTGACTATTAAAAACACACACGCATACACAAACAAATCTGCACAGACAAGCAGCTCTTGTGTCACACACTTTTGTTCAGTTGCAACTTGCTGACAGAAAACGAGAAGTGAGAGAAGACAACAGAGTTAAAAGAGTGCAAGATAAAGGGGGGGGGGGAGCTGTAGCAGGCCTTATCTGAACACTTCAACCTGTCATTGGTTTATATATAGGCCGGACGCCACCGCAGTGTTTCCAAATACGCAACAAACATGCACCCGGACAATATGTGTGACTGGCAGGCTTTCTTATTACCCCGGCTCAAACTTTTTGGTGCTGTGTCCTTGTCCACATTACTCAGGCAGAAGACACAGCCAGGCTTGGAAATGAGCACGGTACAATGCCTTTCATTCTGACCACGGGTGTCACATTATCATGTGCGAGGGATGAATGTCCTCGACTGTCAGTCTTCGACGTGAACGCACACAACTAGACATGTTAAGATGCCCTATTTGTCAGGCTCTGGAGGTCGTCTGGTATGAGTGCAACCTTGCTGCGTCATGAGACTTGTCACAGAGCAGCAAGTCAGGACCTCGCTGATCCTGATGTGCAACAACAGTAGCGAGAATCACACTGAAAACAAGTGACACACATTAAAGATTGGGGACTTCTGTTGCAAATGTGAGATGGCAACAAGTTTAAGTGCAAGCGGTCAGCTGTGCAGACGGCGTGTAAGCGGCCTCAAATCACACATTTTGCACAGTGACATGCTCTCCTGCTCAGGGATGGGCTGCAGCATTCACATAAGCCTGCGCATTAGGTCACTGGGAAAGACTAACAACTGTCTGTTTGTTCCAATCACCAACTGCCCAGTGTGTGTGTGTGTGTGTGTGACAGACAGAGAGAGCTCATCTGCTGCTCTCAACAAATTAAAAAACGAGATTTAAAAGCCAATCAACAGAAACATTTGATTCATGTCATTGTGAATTTAAAACACCAGAGTTGTGTGAGTGAATTCTGTGTTTAATAATGAACCGTTAGCATCTCTCGTCGGTCGGATGGATGGATGACATGACTTGTCACGTTTCCATGGAGCCAGAGAGGAATTCCTGCAGTTAATGACTTACTCCATAAAGCGAGTCAATAACGTCGCTTTTATTAACGCTCGCCATTTGAAAAAACAACAACTCTGAATCAGCCATGAACCGGTGGAGGAATGTCCCTCTGTAGTGTTAGTGTTAATGTGACAAGTGCTTAAAAGTGCGGAGTTACCTTCATCCAGCAGCCGCTCCAGATGCGTGAAGATGCCGCTGAAGTTGGGCAGCGAGCTCATCACCTTCCTGTCGTTCATCAGCTGCATTAGGTAGTCCGGGTTGGACTTGGGTCTCTCCTTCACCTCTGTCTCCCCGACCATGGCTTCGACAATAAAGTGACCTAGCTAGTCGAAAAAAAAACTTAACTTAGGGAGAGAGGGGGAGATTTTTTTTTTCTTTTTTTTTTTTAAAAGACACGCCCCGGCAAGCGATGCGAGGACCGCAGGGGATTCCACCGGCCGCGACCCGCTGACCGCCTCACTGCTAGCTAATCAAAGTCGACCCTCAGCCCGGTTAGCTCGACTCCTCTTCGGTTAACGTTTCGTGTGTGTGCGCCCCTCTTCTTCTTCTTCTTCTACTTCTTCTTCTTCTACTTCTTCTTCTTCTTCTTCTTCTTCTCCCCCCTCCTCAGTCCGACTCTCTCCGGAGTTTCAGAAAAGTTCCTTTAAAGAGGGAGAGTGGTTCTTGTTTGACACTTCAGGCGACACTTTTCAACCGACTCCTCGCGCGGCTCCAACGGCTACAGTTCTTCCATCAACTGACGTCCTCCGGCCGGCTGCTGCGCTGTGTCCGCCCGGTGTGTCGCTATCTGCGGCGGCTCGCCTCCCTATCATATGATTACAGTACAGCGGCCGCACGAGAGGGCTGTCGGGACTGCGCCTGCGCGCCCCCGCTCCCACAGGGGAGGAGGCTCGTGCTCGTCCCCTCGCAGCTCGCCCTCCTGCCTGTCCGTCACGCGCACACGCCCCCACGCCCACAGTACAGCAGCAAAAAGGGCTCGCGGAGGTTTGTACACCTGTTCTGACACCTGTTCTACCCAGCTGCGGTCCACCACTGTGTGTGGGCAGGTGCGCCCCCGGAGCTCAGGTACTCTGCTCACTGATGGAATGTAACGGAGTACTTTTACTCAACACTGCCTAAAGATAATATTCAGGTACTTTACTCACTGATGGAATGTAACGGAGTACTTTTACTCAACACTGCCTAAAGATAATATTCAGGTACTTTACTCACTGATGGAATGTAACGGAGTACTTTTACTCAACACTGCCTAAAGATAATATTCAGGTACTTTACTCACTGATGGAATGTAACGGAGTACTTTTACTCAATACTGCCTAAAGATAATATTCAGGTACTTTACTCACTGATGGAATGTAACGGAGTACTTTTACTCAATACTGCCTAAAGATAATATTCAGGTACTTTACTCACTGATGGAATGTAACCTGATAATTCCACTCCACAAGTTACTTTTCAGATTAAATAGATAAAGTTTACTTTATTTGTACTTTTGATACCAAAGTACTTCCACTCCACTACAATTTGGAGGGGAATGTACTTTTTACTCCACAACATTTACTTGATTACCACAGTTACTGGTTACTTTTCAGATAACATTCCAAATGACATAGATTTAAATATATGTATAATCAGAGACTTTTAATCACATCTATTTGATTTTAATCAATGATGGCATGTAACTAAGCACATTTAACTGAGTGCTGCTTATGTACAATTTTGAGTTACTTTACTTTAGTATTTTTTGCCACCTAACACTTCCACTCCACTACAATTTAATACAATAATGTTGACACTTAAGCACATTTATTGCCAAAAAATGTATTTTGAAACTTTACCATAATAATTATCAGGTCCTGTGAGACTTTTACTTTAGTTACTCTTCATATTCACTTTTACCAAAGTAATATTTTAACACAATATCTTTACTTTTACTTTTACTTGAATATTTTAAATGTATGCAACTTAACTGATCAAAGCTATTTCTACTGACTAATAATAATAATGATGTACTTTTTACTCCAACTCGGCTGATGGAACAGGTTACGTCTTTACAACACTGTCGAAGTATCCAGTTTCAAGTAATAGTCCTGCTTTAAGTACATTTACTCAAGTATAAGCAGAAACTTCTAGTAAAACATCAAAAGTAAAAGAGTCTGTTTGTCCACAGTTCAGTAGTTTGTTCGTGTTGTCCCTCCGAAGACATCGTGATTCGATTAACAGAACAGGAAAGAAGAAAACGTAGAAAACATGAAGCTCTGCGCCACACTTGTGTGTTCATGTATTCAGACTTCTCTGCGCCGTGCTTTTATTCTGAAAGGTTGGACGATTGCGCCTCTCTGGGCCTCAAACAGTTCGGATTTTTCTTTGTGTGAAGTTTAAAGAGGAATTGACTCTTTTGTGAAACCGCTGACGTCTCAAAGGCGTCTGAGACGTGGAGGAAATCTGCCGAACGATCCAAATAAACAAACTCTTTGTCCTCATGACCGAGTAAACTGAATAAACAAACTGACCTTAAAGGACGACACTGTTTCATACTGTTTCACTTTGTTTGTGTGTGGCGGACCCTGCCACCTTCTTAGCTTCAAACAGGGTTCTGGTAACCTGAGAACAGCTTGTTGATTCGCTTTTGTTTGTATTAATACTTCTTTAATATTGTAGTTTGATTTTCTTCTCCAAAACTACAGATTGTCCCTTTAATCTTTACAGTTTAATTACTGAGTGTGAGTTTGTTTTTTTTTGTTGGTTTGTCAGCAGGATTACGCAAAAACTACTCAACGTATTTCCATGAAACTTGGATGGAGGACGGGTCTCGGCCCAGAATAGAGTCCATTAACTTTTGGTTCAGATCTGAGATTTTTTTTTCTCACTTTTTGGTTGTTTCTCAGGGATCTTGATGAAAAAAAAATCACTTCCTGATAAAAAACAACGATCTAGCAGATTTGAATATTTCTCATCTGTTTTAATGTCTTTTACATAAGATTTTAAATGCAGGACTTCCACTTGTGATGGTCTTTTATCGGTACTTTTACTCAAGTGGCCGACCCGAACGCTCGGTCACACCCTCGGCTGCGCTCGGGACTCGTCTTCTGTCGAGGATTCCTGAGATAATAAGAAGGTGTGATGTGTGCGCTGGCTCTCTCTGGGTGGCTGCTGCTGCTCAAATGTTATTGCTGAAGGAACAGATAGGTGTGAGGGTCTAAACTTAACCCGCTGTAAATCACACACACACACACACACACAGGAGGCGACACAATATGTGTGCCCATGCATGCCTTGACTTAAGCCTTTTGTCAGGCGCTGTTGGCCTCCCACCTGGTTTCTCTCCTCTGTCTACTGTTGGCGTTTTTTTGCCTTGTAAGACTAAACTTATGATTGAGGTTGGGTGGGAAGCTGTGTGTGTGTGTGTGTGTCCGTGTGTGTGTGTGTGTGTGTGTCAGAGCTGCAGGGATTGTAACGGGGCAGCAGCAGTGGCGGCAGCAGCAGTGTTGGTAATGGCTGGTCAGCTGGTATGGCGAGTATTCAGGGCGGGGGCAGTGCATTGTCCTCTCATAGCTCCAACAATGCCCCTCTGAGCAGGCCACACATCTACCAGTCACGGGCCTCTCTCTGCCTCTGTCTCTGCTTTTCTTTCTGTCTGCCATATTTATTCAGGCCCGTAGTGAAGTGCAGAGTGAGACGTGATACGTAGCACCGGCTCTGACCTTTGCCTCCAACACCAAGGTCAACCTGTAGCTTCGGTTAATATTACAGCGTGCGTCAGTCATCGCCGCTCTATAAAGACATCACATCGTACATGTTTAAATCATGAATCAATCACCGCAGCTCTTTTTAATGCATTAATAATCACTCACATCAATTAATTAGTCACATTCTGGATGCATAGCTTGGTTTCTTTTTTTAATCTCCTGCATGATGTACTGTACATGTTCACTCGTGTCTCCTGTAAATCACTCTAGCTCTGAGTTTTTATTTGATTAGTCGTCTCACATGAATCTGAATGTCAAACATTCTCTGATTTTAGCTTCTCCTGTGAGAGGATTTGGTGCTTTTCCCTGCGTCGCCTGGACGAAATGAGTCATGTGAAGACGTCACCTTTGATGCAACAACTACTCCATTAACAGAAAAGTAATCAGTGACAGTTTTGAATGATTTTTAGTCCCTTATGAAGCAAGAAAGGCAAAAAAATCTCCGACTTCAGCTTTTTAAACGTGAAGATTTGTTGAAAACGATCAACAACTATTTTTAATTAACTGTAAAGTGTCATTTATCAAGCAGAGGTGTCAAATTTTCTTTTTTTTAAGCTTTTCAAATGTAAGGATTTTATTCTTCTCCTTGTCTTAAATCATTGGATATATGATATTTGGGGTTTTCAGGTGTTGGTTGGACAAAAAACAAGTAATTTGAAATAATAACTTTGCTGCATCGATCAGTCAATGGACTGAAAAGTAATAAGCTACAATTTTGGTGCATTTTTGAGTCACTTATCAAACAAAAATGGCAAATAGTTTTTAGTTTTAATGATATTCATTGTTGAAGCTGCAATGTTTAGTTCATTCATCTTTTAGTCAATCAGCAGAAAATGATCTAGAACTATTGTAACAGTTATAATAATATGTGTTTATCGTCATTTATTAAGCAGAAACATTAAAAGGATTTTATGCTTTTTATAGTTGAAATCATTGTGTATTTAATGTTTTGGAGATTCGGAGTGTCGGTTGGACAAGATAACAATAAATTAAGGTGAAATCTGGAGCTTGTGATGTCATTTTAAGAGCTGCAACGATTCATCCATGGACAGAAAAGTAATCAGCAGCAATTATGATAAACGGTGAATCATTTCAATCGTCTCCTCTTCTCAGTCTCTGTTCCTCAATCCACAGAGAATGATCTGCAAGTATGTTGATAGATGATTAATCTGGTTTTAACCTTTTTCCTGTTTAACATCACTCTATATTCAGTATTTGGGTTTTTTAAAGTGTCCACTGGACAAAACAAACCATTTAAACTTGTAATCAGCAACAATTATGATAATTAATGGTTAATTTTGAGTCACTTCGTTCAAATATTGGAAACTGAATAGTTAAAGGGTTTGGAGAACGTCTTTACTTTGTTGGAGCTCTTGTCATTTTCACGATTGTCTGACCGCCTGAAGAATGAAATGATAATCAGAAAACAATCAGCAGATACATTAATAATCAAAAACATTGTCAGTTTTGTTCCTGATGTTCAAATAATGTTTAAATCATCCAAAACTCTCGTAGCTAACATCTCAATCTGCTGCAATGTTAATGATGGATTAAAACCTTTTCAATTAGTAGATTTCAGTCAGAACAATATTGATAAATCACATTATCTGTTCAAACCTTTGAACTTTGGTCTGTTAGTCGCACAAAACAACCAAATTAAAGAGCTCGACTTGAGGAATCACTCATTTCTGATATTCTACGCACTGAACTGCTAATAGATTAATCAGAAAAGTCCTCATGTTATTTTTTTCTCCACCTCAATCCATCTTGTTTTGGAGGGAACAGGATCCTGGTTCTGCCCCAGGCGGACCACCATCCCTGTCAGCACTTCATCACTACATATATGAAGGCTCTTCACTGCAGGCGCTTCGTGTGTTTTCCTTCGCAGCAAACACGGAGCTGAAAAGCTGAAATAACACTTTCTCTTCACTTTAAAGGTTTTCCCAGCAGTGGGGAGGTCGGTCCTGTGACAGGATCCCTGATGGGAAGACGCCCTCTTGTGGACTTTGACTGTACGTAACGTGTTGATGCAGGACAGCAGATTTGTCACCGACTGGAGGAAGCTTGGAGACATTTGGCATCAGAGTGGAGTGAAGAGACAAAGCATGAACGTTGGCTCTGAGCAGAAACAGTGTGAGTGTCTGTGAGTCAGCTGGAAACCTGACTGTGCTTCAGATTACTGCTGGAGATCAGACTCACACAGTCAGGCTGATTTTATTTTACCTTCAGTCGCCAACAGAGAGCAGCAGCAGACAGACGACACACAGGATGCTGATGGACGCTGTCTCTGTGTGAGCCGGTTTGTGTTGGATGAGTTGTTCACAAAGGAAATGTTTCATCTGGCTGATCACGTGTACGAAATGTAGTTTCTTCTACAAATGTGTGAAGAACAGGAGCTCTTCTTCCACAAGCTGAGAGGCTGTTTCATCGTTTAATAAAAGTGGCACGAAGAATTGAAGTAAAACCAAGAGGTGGAAAGAAACTAAGCATATTTGCACAAGTACTTCTTTTATACTTTCACTGCACTACATTTATTCCACAGCTACAGTTACTTTCTAACTTTGTTAACATGCAGCACAGGTTTACAGCACCTGAAGCACTGTTACCCAGCTGACAGAATATTTTAAGTAATTAAAATGAGCTCCATCTTCACCAGCGCCAACATTAAAGTGATGATTATAAGATAATAACATTATAAACATTACACGTCTGGAATCAACCATTCTGCAAAACCAGTCCTTTTACTTAAGTATAAGTATATTTAATGGTAATACTCTTGTACTTTTTCTTAAGCAAATGATTTAAATACTTCAGTAGACGATCTTTTGAGCTGATATTTAATATTTTTGATATCTTAACATGTTTTCCTCACTTAGTGGATAATAATTAAGTCCTCATGACACCAGTAACTGGATTCAGAAGCACTCTGAGGTACTGACGGATGTAACTAAGTACATTTATTAAAAAACTGTGGAGAGAAATACTCGTTCTGTACTCGAGTATTTCCTTTTTATGCCACTTTATCATTCTACTGCAGAGGGAAATATACTTACTTTTGATACTTTAAAATACATTTTGCTGGAAATACTTCTGTGTCTGAGTTTGAACTTCACCTGTGATGGAGGTTGACAGCTTTACTCGAGTAAAGGAGCTGATTTCATCTCCCAACTCGTTATTTCACTGCCTGTTTTTTACTTTCTCCTCTTTGTTTTCTTACTCTCTGCATCTCTGACTGTGTGACGTGAGTCCGGCAGGTAGGACGTCACCTGCTCACCTGGCTGAGGGGCTCATGCTAATCTAAAGCCGATTAGGGCTTCTTATCTACTCAGCGCTGGTTATGTGCTTTGGTCCAACAAAAATACCGGGAAAGAGTTGGCCTCTTTGCCGTTCCTGCTGACTCTTCACAGCTCCACACCCACTCCCTCCACAATCTGCCCAACTGCGCCGGCTTTGATATCACGGCTCCTGATTTTTAATTTATTGGGTTTGCAGAATATATGTGGATCTCAGTTGAGGTGCAGCGGGTTGTGACTGCACCTTTCTGGCTTTACTATTTATCAACAAAAAAGGAAAGGGGCCTGACGGGATCAAAGGATTTGTTGCTGGACTTCCTACGAAGTTAAAGCTCAAACCCAGAGCTGATTTAAGGCACAGAAATATCACATGGTTGAGGAAATCAACAGACAAACGGAGAAGTTCTACCTGGAAAAGTCACTTACAAACACACACACATCTGTTTGTGAATGCATTAAGTGTGCAACCTTCTCACACACACACACACTGACACACACACACACACTCGTGCTTGTATAGGACATGTGAAGAGTCATCCCATGTCCATGTGAAAGCAGTAATGCCATAATTGCCTTCATCCTATTGACTTAATCAGGAACCCTGCGGCGCTCACGGCGTGCCTCGCCTCTTGATCTCAGGGATCTTTTTTTTTTTGTGACTCAAGGTCGAGACAACACGACGTCCTCATTCCAGTGTCAGATCACATCTCTACAATCCTTTATTCGTGTATACAATCAGCAGTAATCTTCTACACAGACACACGAAGCCATAAAAGAGAAGAAAAATAAAATAATCATATGGAAAAAAAAAACAATCTTTACATGGATTTAAATAAAAGATTTAGCTTAATTACAATCTTGTTTAAAAAAGTTAAATTCTTTCATCGTTTTTTTTTTTCTACACTATGTACAAAGAAACCCGGTTGTTAGAATATACATACATACATACGTGTCAATATACAGATACTGAATGCACAAAAAGGGAAACACCAACGAGGATCTGAGATTACAGTACAGCGGTCGGGAGCCAAGATTTAGCTGCCAGTTTCAGTCGTTGCCTCCACGGGTTCGAGGCCCTGCTGCTCTCCCGGCGCTCGCGTCCCCGTTCTCGCGCCTCACTCGGCGACCACGTGCTGCAACATTCATACATAACTCATACCGATTCATTTAAATCATCGTTTTAACTCCGTCTCAGGAGCTCATCCAGAGGATCCGAAGGTGGACTGGAGTATAAAAAAAAAGGTCTTACTCAGTTTGATTTGTCTATGTACAGTATGAGCTACCAGCCAAAGCGCTAAACAGGAGCATCCGCTGCCGTAGCACCAGACTACAGAGCAGCTGGTCGGAGAATGATGCTGAATCTTGCGTCTGATAATCCTCCAAAACTTTTCACACTTCCCAAGCTTTTGACCTCCATCAGCCTGTTTACCCTGCTGCTGTCTGACAGGCGGTACAGGAGCATCCGCTGCCGTACCTCCAGACTACGGAGCAGCTTCTCTGACACCTCGCCTGAAATAGTTTTCTTAATGATTCAATATTTTGTCATCCTTTTTTATCTACAATTTTGCTTTTTAAAAGCGACATAAAGGGACTTCAATACTATCATTTTGTTATACAATCTTGAGTCTGACAATTATCAACATATATCACATTTACCTGACTTGAAATGAAAACGGCATTTTAAAAGTAAGTCGTGAAGCAAAGAGATGGATTTGTTCGGTGGAAATGAAAAAACAAAACAAAAACCCTAACGTAACTCTTCTTACTCTTCATCTCTGTCTATGTTTGGACATAACAGTTTATAATTTATTCATGCAAGGAGTCCATTTGGAAGGAGTTCATAGCCAAATCTGTGTGTGTAGGTAGCGTCTACGTAATAAATGTTGGTAGAAAAACGTTGTGATCTCACACGTCCCCCTCAGCTCCTCTTCAGGTGGGAGCGGTGTCAGTTTTTGCAGGAGGGGGTTCGCTCAGCTCACCGTGGCCACCGCTACCTCGCCCCCCTCCTCCACTTTGCTTCCTTTGCCCATGGCCTTCATTTTGTCCATGATGTCAGTGAACGTCTCCCCCACCGTCTTCTCCAGGATCCAGCCCTCGCTCTCGCTCTCCGGGTCCTCCGGGTTCACCAGGGTGGACAGGGAGGTGTTCACGTACTGCAGGCCGATGGTCACCGCGACCTGAAGCGGAGAGGGACACGCGTTAATCAACCAATGAGACGTTCAGATATCACAATATCTTCTTATATGCAGCCATAAATGCTGATGTAACATATTGTCATTGTGTAAAATGAAGTGGCTCATCTATAAAATGCAAAAGATACACAGGAAATACCTTTATATGGACAAATAAGTCAAATATTTGAATTAAGAAACTCACTATTATCAAGACTGAGATTGTTTGTAAAGGACATGTAGTTAAAAGATTTGTATTATGACTTTTCATCTAAATATAATAGCTTTGCCAAACATTTTATTGATCCAGCCTCTCAAATATGAGACTTCGCTACTTTTAATTGTCTTCCATTTATAATAAATGTAACATCTTTGGATTTTTCACTGCTGCTCGAACTAAAGGAGACATTTGATGAATCTTTTCAATATTTTCTGAAGCTTGTGGACCAAACGGTCAATCAAGAAAATCAATAATCAGCAGATTAATCGATGTTGTTAAAATAATTTAGTTGCAGCTTGATTTTAAATGTCCTTTAAATATTTGCAAATGTGCTTTAAATTGTCTTATAGTATGTGATGTAATAAACTTCTTTTTAATTAGTTTAATGCAACAAAACACAAGAGGCAACATATTTTAAACAACAACAAATTATACAGATATCAACCAAACGAGGTCATGAGTTATTTTTTCACCCGTATGTGTGAAACCGTGTGGCGTCAGGTGTCTGGTGTGTATGTGTGAGTGATGAGACGGGAAGTGTTTGTGTGAAGACAAAAATAAAAATGTATTAAAATGATAAACAGCCTGGAGGTCCACTCTATCATTAGACGGTGACTTCAGATCAGATCTTCAGAGAGCTCGAGCTTCAGGAAGTAGGTCCGTCCCTGTCACGTCCTCCAGATTAACTCATTACTGCATCTCTGAACTCGATATCTGTGTCAGCGCAGAGCTGCTTACATAACTGCTCTTAAATCTGGGATTCCTCCAACTGTGCGTCTGATCAGCTTCTAGGACGATCCAGATCTATATTGTTGTAGAGGTTTCTCTGCTGGAATGAGAGTGTATCCGCTTGTTGCTGTTCAGATTCTCAGACCTCAGAGAGAAACAACAGCAGATGTCGGCGTTGGAGGCTCAGGGAGGAGAAAGTTGAGGAGAGGTGAGGTGCCATGTGGCAGCGATTGCTAGAAAGTAGCAGGTGAGATGCTGCAGGTAAGCTGCAGGTGCGTGCGTTGAACAAGGTGGTGCAGGGTAACCTCACAGTTGGGCAGGAGGAGGAATGATATTTAGGTAAAGAGGATAGAGTTGTTTTGGAAGGAGATGCAGTAAGTGAATTTAAGATGGGCGAGGAGCGAGGAGAGGACGCGCCAACTGGGTCACAGCTTCGCACGCTCACCTCACTAGGTGCTAAAACAATCCTCACCCGACTCCCCCAACAATCGAACTGAGCCCTCCCTGAGTTTAAAGGAAAATATCTGAATGTTTTGATGAATCACCAAAAAATCTGTGTGATTTATAAGTGCTGTATCGTTAGCAGCTGGACTTGTTTCAGTTGTTTCAGCTTCATGATTTTGTTTTTTTGCACAAAAATGTGCACAGCAGATAACTTTTGAAATGAAAAGATATCAGCCTAAGTGCTGATTTGAGAGTTTTTACTTGTGTCTTAGATGTCTGAAAACAAACTCTTTATAATCGTCACATCTCAAAGCGAAGAGAGGATTTTCTCCTCCACTGCAGTTATTCTTCTTCCTTAAAGGCTTCTCTCTTGTAAAACCAAAAGACAATGTTGTAAAACAAACATAAATCCCACCTTTGTGTCTCTTTTCAGATTGATATCCAGTGTAGAATGAGCTCATTGTTGCCTCACTATAACTGACCTTTATGGACCAGACGGTGTTTTCCACCATCCGGCCTCAGAGGGGCAGTAATGAGCCCACTATGACACAAGACATTGGCCAAGTGACATAAATTATGGTTTTTGAGTAATTCCAAACAGTATTCTTCTGGTTTTACAAGAGAAAAAACTAACTGGTGGTTTTGAAAAATGGTCTGGTCGACTTTCCCCCCTCCATTAAAGGACTGCAGCAGCATGCGCTGCATCTGTACTGGAAGTCAGAATTACTGCGTTTCCAGTTGGTTGTTTCAACTGCAACGCTCCCTGAAGTTGGATTACCAACTTGTAAAAGTCGGATGCACATACAAAACCTGACCTCCACATCTAAGATGGCCGCTCTGCTGTATAAAACTATAATGTTTATGAGCACCTCTGTCTTATTAATGTCTCATTAAATCAGTTTCACACACAGTCCAACTTCTATTTGTGGACATGTTGCCTCAGTGTTTACCATAAATCATGTGAACTACCATCAGTGGAGCAATCATCATTTCTGATTTGACCTATTTGAAGTGACGTGGAAGATGATCACGTTTGTGTGGATGTTTGTGTGGATGCTTGTGTGTTTGTGTGGATGCTGACCTCCAGCATCGTGACCAGCACCACCAGGGCTCCGATGGTGTTCATCATCCCTCCGTAGTAGGACAGCATGGCCTCGCGGCAGCCGCGCCGCCACACGTTGAGCTCCTCCGTGTAGTGGTCGTAGCTGTAGTGGGCGCTGTTGTTGGTCATCTGGCCCTGGATGCAGGGTCTGGGGGAGCTGGGGTTACAGCAGCTGAACGGGACTCCGTCCATCAGATACTGGCCGTCCACGTTGCTCCCAATGCGGCTAAGAGGATGAGACAAAGTGACATGTTGGTGTCATGTTATGACAGGATGAAGAGAAAGGTGAGTGAGATTACAGGTCACGAACTGGCCATGCTACACCTGTAGTGTGTGTGTGGAGTCAGACTACTAGAATAACAACAAGGTGTGATGATTGTTGATGCAGATTATTTTTTAAATTATCAAACTCTGCTACTAAGCACAGTCGGAAGGTTTCTGAGTCGGTGGTGTCGTGCTGATGGCACACATTCATGCAGCAGCACTACAAAGTCTTAAATAAAAACCAAACATCAGCATAAATAGGACATTTAAGAGTGCTGATGAAGTGATTTATATTGTTTTAATTGTGTCAAATCTTTATTAATCTTTTTTTCTTTCATTTATCACCTATAGAGGTTGAACAATATTGTCACTGGTATAAAATAATCAGAACCACTTAATCATCTCAATTACAATGTTCAACCAAAATCTTCTTTTTCAAAATGTCTAAACCTCTAAATATAAAACTAATAACTGTGTCATCGCTGATTGATCGTTTGTAGGTCGATGGAAACACACGTACGATTAGATCATTAAGAACTAAGGAGGCTGGATATGGATCAGTGATTTCTTGAACACCAAAATAATGCCACAGAACAAACAGGAAGTACCGCACTATACAGGCGAGTTCTAGATGTCCTGACATTCAGGATAATCAAGTGAGGATTTAGAAGAACATTTTTAAATGAGCTGTCGAGTTTTCACTGTGTTTCTGTCCGCTCTTATATTTTATTTGTCTTTATAGTGATTTTAAAATCATAGCCACACTTTGTTTTGCTGGACCGTGCTGTCCCTGGAGCGTTGCCAGGTCCTCTGCTGATTGGACACGACACTGATTCCTGAAGGACATTGACACTGTAATCCCTCAGATTAAACTCTAATTAATGCTCAGAAATGTCCTGGTCACAATCGTCTTCACAAAGTTGAAACTGCACCGTGTTGCCCGAAATCAGTCGATATCAACAAGTTCTCACATTTTCCTCATATTAATTTCAACAGATTGAAATCATGAACCTTTAATCCTCCTCGTGCCTGTTTGAACTTGTGTTTCTTTTTCTGGACCTTAATCACCAAAGTCCCTCCTCCCACGCCTTTATCCATAAAACTGCCTAGTAACCTCTTCCGTTCTTGCTGCCCCCGATGCCACGACCCCCTCGCAGCCTATTTCTGTCACCATTTCTGTGGCGGTAATCCTTTCGAGGACGAAAGTGAGTAATAGACCTGCTCTGACATACCTTCAAATCCATTTAGACTGAACTCTACCTTTCTCCCTCAAGTACCCTTCGGATGATCTCTGTCACATCAAACATTAACGATCTCTAACTTCCACGAAGATAATTGTGAATCCCTTCCTACTTACTCTTTGACTTCCTTTGCGCTGAAATCAAGGTAGCGGTTGCTAACCCACTGAATCTCGAACCAATCTCTGAAGTTGTCATTTCCGCAGCAGCGAAACTCCATCTGCATCAGGTCCAGGGTCCTCTTCATGTAGCAGCGCCCCGGCGTGTCCGTGTCCTTGTAGAACTTCATGCCGTTCCTCAGCCCCTCGGCCAGGGTGAACTGCAGGGGGATCCTCATCAAGAAGCACAGCACGGCCGTCACCAGCAGCAGGCAGTTGAACACAACGCACATCACCAGGAAGTTCTTCAAAATGGGCTTCCACTTCATGAACTTGGTAGGATCCAGCGAGTCGTAGCAGATTTTGCCTCCCAAGGCGTTGATGCCGCAGGCTATTAGACCCATGAATATGAGCAGGTTGGGCAAGAAGTGGCTCTCGTTGTTGTCCATGAGTTCAGAGCGCTTTCGCAGCTCGATCTTAAAGAACAGGCCCATGCTGAAGACCAGCACGCCGGCCATTACGGCGAACCAGTACATGAACCAAACCGTCTGGGCGAGCTTCACCCGCTTCTTCAGGTCGAACTTGATGGGCATCAAAGCCATTTTTCAAGCTGTGATGCGTCCTCGCCTGCGAAGAAGAAAGTTGACGATGATCTAGGACAGAAGGAGCTATAAGATTTCCAGTTAGCCCCTCAGTTCAGGGAAATGTTTCTTGAATGCGCCAACCTGCAGCTCCTGTTTTCCAGTCTCTTCGCTCTCTGGCTGGTCCAACAGGGCAGGAGAGTCAGCTCAGCCTGTAATCCATCCTACAGCAAGGGAGCAGAGATGAAGAACCCAGGATGACCCGGGAACCGCCAAGAAGTGCTATTTCTCCGACGCTAACTCCTCTCCCATTGTGACAGAAACTTGAACTTTCTTGACGCTTTATTTCCTCAAAACTTTTACCACTTTGTCTTCTTTAACACACAGGTGAAGCCAATCGTGGCGTTCGTTTCTCCTGGAGAGGTGGAGGATTGCCGAGGATCCTCATGATTGAACTCAAAGTTGCAGTACGTCATGCTAAGCCCCTGTAAGTAGCCTGATCCAATTTGCCAAAATCCCTCTACACAAGATGAGCCTGGTCGTAAGCCGCTGCCAGGGGCCATAATTGGTTTGAGCGTTCACGTGGTCATGGTCGCCTTGATCGAACACACCAATGGCACCAAGCTGAAGGCTGACAAAGACCATGGTAATGGGAATGGAGCCAATAACAGAGCAAACCCATTCACAGGTAGAGGGTCGGCAAGTTCAACACAAACAGGATGTCTTCACCTTTTGTGGCACTTAGGCTGTGCTGCTCAAGCCCCAGCATCCCATTCACTGAACGAGAAAAGCGTCCAGGATCGCATCTCGACCCCTTTATTACGACTGAATGTGTGATTAGTTTATTGATAGCTGCACAAAAAGCCCAAACCTGAGACAACTTGGCTGGATGGTCACACAACAATAAATATGGACGTTAATCTTGCGAGCTAATACATGAGTTTAAGTCCTCCAAATGATCTTACTGCCACGTTCTATCTTGGCAGTAAGAATCAACACTATCTCTGGCACAAACATGAGCCCGATGCTTATGCAGATCGAAGCCGAGCCTTTCCCTGAATGACTTCTGTTCAGACTCCTTCGAAACATCACTTCGACTTCACACGAGGGTTTGCAGTGATGCTTAACGTCGCATCACAGCTGAATGGTTGTTGTTCCCACGGCTTCTTTACGTCTTTTTCATCACATCTTTCATCCACCTTTTTGTAAATATCATGTTTTTTTAATAGCTGTGTTGAGCAGGAACTCCTTACAGTGAAACTATCGCCAAAAAGCAACCGAGGCTTTATTTGTGATTGAATATGAATCAAACCTTCGTGTAAAAGCATAATTACGATGAAAGAGGCACTTTTAAGATTTACCATAGTTTTGTTTTCGGGCAAACTAATTTTCAATGGAGTGCTACAGGCACTTTAGCACTAGCATCAAAATCTCTATTTTTAAAACAATAAGAAGGCTCGACACAACATGAAACTCTGCTCGTAGTATCACCAGGGTCTCTACACATGAACACAAGCATTGAGAACATTGTTTGTGTACACAGAGTTACTAAAAAGAAGGTTTTTGAACTACTCATCGTAGGAGCTGGATCTCTGGCATGTCGCCGTCATGGCAGACAAAAGTGTCGATCCCCGAGTGAGACCTGACAGGCAGGAGAGCAACGGTGGAGATCCTACCTGTTAGGTCGCACTCAGGGATCGACACTTTTTCTGCCATGATGGTGGCGCACCGGAGAACCTTCTTTTTAGTAAACTCTAAAAAAATTAGCTTGCCCGAAAACGAAACTACGGTAAATCTTAAAAGTGCCTCTTTTGTCGTAATTATGCATTTACACGAAGGTTTGACTCATATTCAATCACAAATAAAGCCTTGGTTGCTTTTTGGCGGGAGTTTCACTTTAATTGCGTCTCATT
Source organism: Diplodus puntazzo (assembly GCA_963678695.2). NCBI lineage: Eukaryota > Metazoa > Chordata > Actinopteri > Spariformes > Sparidae > Diplodus > Diplodus puntazzo. Next base: position 24,928,307 of record OZ023176.1, on the reverse strand, counting down.
TCAATAGGTTATACTTTTAAAACACAAAGCAGGGACTGAATTTACTTCCATTCTGTACGATCGAGGCAGCAAAGAAGAGTTAGAGTGCTATTCACAGCTGGTGGTGTCAAGAAGCATAAAGGCGCAGCACTGAAGGAAAAGGCCTTTTATCCGGCCTCATTCAGGTCCCACTGCACGGTGGGTTACAGGCTGATTGAGCAGATTAACTCTACGAGAGGTTCAGGGGTTTAGTCATTAATAACACACCTGGGCAACAGGAAGCCGAAAAAATCTTTGCAGCGATGACTATCATTAATAGTCCTTTCCAGTGTTCAGATGATTGATTCATTATGCTTAAATATCCACCACGGCTACTGGAAAAACCTCTGACTTATAATTCCCCACATTTTGAGAACACGGTCTGATAGCAGCAGGAAGACTGGTGGCAGCAATTTCCAACTTATTCATACCACAGCTAAAATTAAAGTGGAAGTTCTCTGTAAGAGTAAATCAGCAGGAGGTGAACTGTTCTAATAAGTTGGAGTGCACAGAAAGTACAGATGGGTTTATATACTGGGCATGTCAGTCATTGTGAAAGTACCAACCAGCCCTTTATTTCAGCTTCACAACTGTGAGAATTTTAAACTTTCTTTTTAATGTGGCCGTAAAGTAAATGTCTAAAGGTTTTGGACCGATCAGTAGATGAAGCGAGTGACCTGGAGATGTCAGCAAGCGCCTAAGATAATCGTGATCGGCATCTTAAACTATTTTCTTTCTGTTTGATAAAGAAAATAATCACAAAATCGAAAAAAATGTTAGTTGCAACATTAATTAACTACGTCTTGCCTTAATAATGCTGTATTATACATTCCTGCAATGAGTTTCATTTACAGTCTTGTTAACTTTGAGGACATTTTGGACTGTGTGCTGCTGCAGAACTGTTCTCATTATACTGAGAGATGTTTCTGTTACGTAGCCGAGCCTCGTTGGTATAAACTGGATGGACAAAATAATAGAAACTGGGTGTAAATAACTAACATCAACGTGTTTTTTTCATATTCACAAATCACATTTTTATTTTGACTTTTTGTTCAAGAGATTCGACCAGCATTAGCAGAGGAATTCAGGACGATGATTTGCTTGAACATAATGTTGCAGCAGTTTGTGAATCGTCTGAAAATAAAATAAACAGGATTTGTGTGAAATTAATTGACTTTGTGTTCCAAGTGCTTGACCTAAAAATCCAGTGACCATATTCCAACAAACATGACAGAGGAGCACGTCTCAAATTAAGGACTACATAATCTGGAGAAGGCTCTGGGCTGAAACATGTAAACCACATAAACATGTCCTCCCCGCGGAGCTGCGTTGGTGGACGGCAGGTGTTGAAGTTCAGTCTGTGATGAGATTTAGACAACAGGGGCACTTTGGTTAGGGTAAGAAAAGATATTCTAAATTTGGGAATGCTGATCTGCAACATTCACTTTGGTGGAAGTCTGTGAGAGATCATGATTTATGTTAAATGTGTACTAGAAAAAAAAAAACTTCCACACTGTCCACAGGTGTGCAAAAGCTGAACTCTGTATTGAATGTTAATATAAATCAGTTTGTCAAATATCAACACAGACATGGAATTTTCCATCTTGAATGTGTGCTAGGTGGCACAGAAGAAACTGGACAATATTGTGCCACCAAATCCTGTTAATTATATTTAGTTAACTGCTGTGATACAGCTTGTGTTTAATTTAAATATCTTAGTGCTTTAAAAACAGCCCATTTCTCAGCTCTGTAGCGATGAAGCAGCATCTACACCAACCAAACTTTACAGTCAGTGATTAAAAGGAAAACATTTGTGAATTAGCATGGATACGATTATATTTGTTTACTCTGGCAGAGAGAATTTCATTTGATGGTTTGATTGACGTGTATTTTAGCAAACACAGGTTTTAAATGTCTCATTTTTAGGGGTCCCAGCTGGTTTTCCTGTCTTCCTCTGGAATGACGGTCCAGTTAGGGGACGGTGTCCCTGCAGCGAGCCAGTTGAAGTCGTCCACCTGGCTCCAGTTGTTTCGGCCCTGGTCCAAGCCCGATACGGTGAAGTCCTCCTCCAGGGTGGGATAAGACCAGGTGAATGGGGCGATGCTCACCCCGCGACAGTCCTCTATGATGGCTCGGCTGGTGACGTGCAGATACACCTGTGTGTCTGTGGTGTTGTGGGTCCGCAGCTGCTGACAGGGGAAGGCCAGGGTGCTGTTCTTACACTGATCGATGAACACTGAGCTGGACACGGGCCCGCACAGAATCTCACAGCTGTCGATGTGCTTCAGGTGCAGCGTGCTGGGGGATCCGAGCAGCCGCACCTTGCAGTTTGTCAGGTGAGTCAACAGGACGTCTCGTTTCTGGATCTCCTCTGCTGTCTTTGTCAGACGATCATTCTCCATGTTGGAGAAGCAGGTCTGCTCACCTGCCGCAGCTCCATCCACCGTGGTGATACCAGACTCAGCATCAGGTGACGGCGTGTCTGGTGTAGAGACTTTATCTGCTGCTTTAGTGCGAGACCGAAAGGCAAACTTCTTCTTGGGCATAGCCTCCTCTCTGGTCTCAGTGATGGAGGCCTGGAGTTTCTGGAGAGCAGCCTGGGCTTGTCTCAGGTCGTACTGCTTCAGAAACATCATGCTGTCGTTCAGAAACTTCTGTAGCTGGAGTGTTTTGGCCGTCGCCTCCTCGAGCCGTTGGGTCACCACAGCCCGGTCCGCTCCGGAGCAGCTGGACAGCAGCTCCTCGATGGACGCCCGCTCCGTGTTGAAGGCGCCGGAGAAGTACTCTCCCTTCTCCTCCGCGACAGACTGGCTCTCTTTAACTTCCTTCCTCCGCTCGGCGTCCTCGATCCTCGTCTGGTGCCGTTTCTGAAGTCGCTCCTGTATTTTAGCCGCGCCGCTTTCGCCGGCGAGCCCGGTCTCCCGGCTAACATCAACCGCCGCGTCCATGTTGTTGTTGCACTGTCAGTGGATGCGGAAGTGATGGCGTCATACTTTCTTCTTCGCGGGTTTTGTAAGCCTGATTTACAGCAACATACCGCCACCTACTGGTGTGGAAAGCGTCATGGCAGGACGTCACCTGGTTAATGACAGTAAATTACAAGTAAAAATCATATAAAAACCTGATATTTATAAATAGTACCCCACCATAAAACACTAAAGTAAAATATCTAATAAAGATATGAGGTAATTGCTGAGGTGCCTGTCTAAAAATGTCTTTTTAACTGTTAGCAATAAATATATAACCAAGAGTTAACTATGTATTTAATTATTCTTTTTTATAAGTAACAATAACGCCTGAGGCTTTAACAAAATATATTTTAGTACAAAAACAATGCAAAAAATTGAATTATTAAAATTGGTGTAGCCAATAAGGGTTAAGTAAACCATACCAGTACATGTCCAGGCATATTTACATATTTAAAGGTGTTACAAGTGACATATATAGGTCTTGGTCTTTTGGATATATGTTTCTGAAAACAGGTAGGAAAGGAAAGAAAAGATATGAGTGTGTGTATTTAATATTTTAAAGTATGTACTACACATCCATACTCTAACTGCATGCCACCTTAGTTTTGTTGGTTATCATGATTTAATCTCATTTATTACACATTTTATGCCATTTTGTGTCATGTACTATTTACACTTTTTTTATGTGGACACATTTGTTATGTATATCTTGGTTTATAGCAAACATCAAAAAACAGTCTCAATCAAACAGCTAATTAACATTTACCATCATCTATATAACATGTTAAGCTTTATCTATTACACTCTATTACAGTAGTCGTAAAACTTGTAGTCTGTAGAGGCATATAACATGAAGTGTGATGGAATAATAAGGCTAATATTTAAATCTTAGACACACATGTTTTTGACTATCATCCAAGCATACAAAATTGAGGATTACAAGGAACATACAGGATGAGAGTTACTTTAATCAAATATCATGATTTAATCTTATTTATTGCACATTTCCTGCAAAGCTGCCATTTTGTGTCATGTGTTATTTACTATTTTGGGGGTTTCTTACACTTTTTGTTTTCTTTTATGTTTTCCATATTTTTGATTGTCATCTAAGCATTAACATTTTTAGGACTTCAAGGTAAATATGGGCTGAGAGTTACTTTGATCATGAATGATGATTTAATCTTATTTATTGCACATTATATGCAAAGCTGCCATTTTGTGTCATGTGCAATTTGCACTTTTTGATTTCTTGCAAATGTTCTGTTTCTGATTATCATCTAAGCATACAAATTTGAGGATTACAAGGAAAATACAGGATGAGAGTTACTTTAATCAAATATCATGACTTAATCTTATTTATTGCACATTTTCTGCAAAGCTGCCATTTTGTGTCATGTATCATTTACTATTTTAGGGGTTTCATACATTTTTTGGTTATGTTTTTACATATTTTTGATTATCATCTAAGCATTCAAATTTAAGGACTTCAAGGTAAATACAGGCTCAGTATTATTTTGATCACGAATCATGATTTAATTGTATTATATGCAAAGCTGCCATTTTGTGTCCTATGCTATTTGCATTTTTTGGTTTCTTTTATGTTTTCTATGTTTTTGATTATCATCTAAGCATTCAAATTTGAGGACTTCAAGGTAAATACGGGCTGAGAGTTACTTTGATCATGCATCACGATTTAATCTTATTTATTACACATTATATGCAAAGCTGCCATTTTGTGTCCTATGCTATTTGCATTTTTTGGTTACTTTTATAACTTCTATGTTTCTGATTATCATCTAAGCATTAAAGTTTGAGGACCACAAGGTAAATACGGGCTGGGTGTTAGTGAGCAGCAGTAACCATGGTCATACCTGAGCTACGTCAAGGTGTGGCAAACACAACAGAGGCCCGCCCTCTACCGTTGGTGATGATTAAGTCCAATAACATTTATGTGCAATTCATGAGGGCAGTGAAACATACAGTTATGGTTTAATTCATGATGATATACATATAAAAATGTGTGTTTCTTAATATCTTGTCGTTTGTTTGTGTGTTTTTATATTCAAACGCAGACAGTCGCGTGCTGCCGCTGGGCACTGATGATTTGGGTCGCTTGTTCTGTGCACTACCCCAACAACCCGTGCGGTGATGGCGAGGAAACCCCGTTGACAAGGCACTGCTTTTTCATGACGGTGAGTTTCCCTTTGAGTGTATTATAATTTTGTGATAAAAATTTCAAGGAAAAAACACACACAGCCTCCTTCCTCCCTTCCTTCAGGGAGGGAAGAGAGTTTGAGCGGAGAGAAAAATCTATCCGAGACAGAACAGGGACAGTGAGAAAAATATATGAGTGGGAGAGGGAGAAGGAGGAGGAGGAGAAGGAGGGGGGAGCAAATTAAAAGTTGCCAAATGGAGATATTGGGTTTCAAGAGGAGTGAGACAGGAGTAAAGGGTTTGCCTCTTTGACTCGTCTTTATGTTTTGCTAATCGGGATTAATATGTGCGGCTCGACGCGGTTTCGTCCCGGAGCTTTTTCGACGAATTCCCTCCGACGTTCCCCGAACAGGCGTCGTCGCCACCGCGGCTAGCTAACCACAGCAGGCCGGTGTTTATCGTTTTAAAAAAAGAATGCCGCGGAGCGTCCGGTCCGGAAAGCTACCCGACCGGGAGACGGGCTGCTTCTTCACAGTCCCCCGATTGAAACCCGTCGGTTCGACATATCGAGAACAAATGTGACGTTTTTTCATGCTGGCAGATGAGCCGCATGGAGGACAAATGAAAGCCTCCCCAACAGAGACAGAAAGAGATCACGTCAGCGACGACCAGCTACGGGCTGGACGACGACGACGGGCGTTTTGTGCTGCTTGAATGCGATTATCATTCTGTCGATTCAGTCTATTTTTGGAAATAAAAACTTGCAAGCTTGTACGTTAGCGGGTTTACTAAATCCGACGTCGACACCGTCTGCCGGACTAGCTTGGGCTGCGTCGAAAACATGGCACACCCGGGCGGATTTCGAAAGCTGAATTTTGAGCTCTAAATGACAGAAATTGTTTAAACTTTTTGGGTTAGACAGCTTTATATCATCAACCCCGATCAAAACTGACGATTCGTCTGCAAATTCGGCTCTTTTCGTCCATTTAAAAAGCTCGTTTTTACGACAAAAGCGCTGTTTTACTCCCCTTTTTTTTTTCAAATGTAACGTTAGCTAACGGTCGATGTTCTGTTGAATGCTAAACTAGCGACCGTTTGTTTTTTTGGCTGTTTTTTAATGATTCTGTTGGATTATTGAGATATAAACGAGTGGAGACATATTTAGTCACGTATTCCGAAACAATCCGTCCACATAAGGCGCCTCTTGTTAAATAAAACGTCGATATTAGTCTTTAGATTTGTTTTTTTTCTCTCGACATTGCTTCCACTCACATTCTCGTAAATCTGCCCACAGTTAAACGACAGAGGAGCCTCGCAGGCTTGTGCTAGCGTTTAATACGTTGTAGAGAAAATGTCGTCGTTGTGGCTATTAAACAAATAAATCGATATTCTGTGATTATAACTTGCTTTAGCAGGTTTCTCAGTGTTTCAAAAGTCAACGTTCAGTTAGTTCCAAGCATTATAATGTGTCCAGAAACCGCCGTTCTTTGTTTCCCCCCTCGACCAAAGATGGAGGCTGAACGTAGCTCGGTTGTAAAGACAGCCTGTGTCATGGTAACAGCCATTTTGTTGCATTGCAGTTGAAAACGTAGTGCAGCCTCAGGGACACATCTTGCATTTCTCCACTTCTCCAACACCGCACAGAAAACCTCTTACAACCTACAGACCACTTCTTCTTCAAATGCTGAATGAGTGACTTAATGCATTTTCATGATCTTACCATGTGCTCGTCATTGCTTCAACACAACTATCACATCAAAAAATGGATAAAATATCTTCACATCCAAACACTTACACCCCATTACTCCACTCATGTGGGCTTGTTTTGGTCCCCCTTTTCTTATTTAGCACCAAGAAAAGCTGCATATTAGTGCTGGCTGACACAACATAAAGCCACCACGTCTTTATATGTTGAAAGTCAAACATCTATTCATGGTATAAATGGAGAAGGGTGGAGTTATTTACACTCAAATGCCCCTTTACACTGTGTGCAGACTGGAAAGACAACCAATGTGGGACAGCAGAGGAGGGTGATGGGTGGGAGTAAACATCTGTAGGTGGGGAGGAAGGCCATCCTGTTTTGCCTACATACAGACCTCCCACAGCACTGAGTAACATATCTGTCCCCCCTCTTTAATTTCACACACCTATCTCTTTTTTGTGTGTCTCCAACACTCCCACAGCCTGTCTCTCACACTTGTTATTGTGTAATCTTACTAAATGCAGTTTCTCACCCTGCAGCCCAGGAAACAAAGGGTGTTAAATGACTGAATCCATGCTTCCTGCAGGAAATCTGTGAGTGAGAAGTCCTTACTACTAATATACTGATACAGATGCAGAGCTCGTACAGTTTAAACACTTCTACCTCAGAATAAAAACACAATCCAGTCATCAGTTGAGGTTTCATTGCCATATCAGCCATTGGTCCATGCAAATATTACATGTCTGCCCCCCCCCTTCCATAATTTCAGGTGTCATGGATGATGAGGACGATCGCCATCTTCTGGATATTTTAGGGTAAAAAAAACAAAACATTTATATTATACACATGCAAGCACTTTATAAATAGATGCACTTATGTTTGGTAATTCACAACATGGCCACACATGTCTCCAGGGTGTGACTGTTTAAGTGGCACATGAGCCAAAACCCTCGAGTGCGACTAAATATTTTCATTGGCAGCACTGGTGTGTCTGAAATTTAGCAGTTTGTTTTAAAACAATTGAGCTAAAAATGATGTGTTGGGTGCACCAGTGCAACAAGTATGAAAAGTTAGTCTGGAGTCACACACGTTTACTTTTGACCTAGACTCGTCACATTGACGTCACTGCAAACTCAGTTTTTTCCTCTTTTGTTGAATACGGGAAGTTAATAATCTAATGGGGATCTATATTTAAGCATGTCTTATTTCTCAATATTCACACCGCACACAAGTGAGAGGAAGTTTATGTTGCATCAGATGTGTTTTAGGTTTGTTCTCAGTGCCTAACGATCCTTTCTGTGCCCTTTTTTCAGAGATGTGGATGCATTGAATGATTATCTCCACGGCAACAACAGCAAATCTGTGAGTGATGTGTTCACAGTCAATCTTCACAATGTCCTTCTCAATCATTACTTCATCTTGATGCACAAAGAAACCGCTCAGTCTCAGTTTATCTCTCGTGTGTTTTGTTTCTGCAGATCGAGGAGGACGATGTAACAAATGCAGCTTATGGGTCGGATAGCTCCTTCTTTGCAAGTGACACGGTGAGAACGGATTATCTTTAACCAACAAAACAATAACAGAGTAGTTTATTAGGTTTTTAGTAGGAATTGAGTAGTAATTAAGATAATGTATTAAGCACCAAAGGATAAGTTCACCCAAAAATGAGTGTTGCAACATTCTTCTAAACAAATCCTGAAATGTTTTGTGCACTATGATGCTTGGAGATTATCACAAAATGTTCTTTTTTTGGGTAAACTTATCCTTTAAAAACCATAAAGCCATTGTATGTGAAAATCAGGGGTAAACACGATTGGATGTTGAAAATGTATATAAAAGCTTCTGGTGTTATGACACAGAGATAGAGGACGGCTGTCTAACGTGCAGATATTTTCCCTCTTTCTGCTCCTTTCCTCTGAACGCTTCATTCAGACGGGCTCCAACACTGGCCTCAAGGATGGCTCTTCTTCAATGGGTGAATTCGGCGAGGATTCAGCAGGGGCAGGCCTCCAGCTCTCCAGCAGCCTTTCATTCATCGAGGATGAATTGGGGCCGGAGACGTCCCCCGGAGGGGTGGATCTCGGAGGAGAGGACCAGCCCTTCGACATCCTCCAGAAGTCCCTCATGGAGGCCGACATCACAGAGCAGACGCTGGCTCAGGAGGCCTTACTGGACTCCCAGCCTGCTCCCACTCTAGTGCAGGCTCCTGTGCCCTTCCAGTCCCAGCTGGTCTCTGGGGGTTATGGAGGGGGAGTGGGTGTGGTAACCACGGCGACAGCTGCGTTCCCTGCCGGCCAGTTCCTCCAAGGGGTGTCCCAGCTGCCAAACGGCTCCGCCCAGCACATCCAGGTGTTGGGCTCGTTTGGGGCAGGTGGCGGTGTGATGACTCTGAGCAGCTTAGAGAGATCTCCTCAGATTGTGCTGAGGCAGGGGGCGCCTGTATCTGCAGCAGGGCCCCCAGCAGGGGGGCAGGTGTTTGCCCCTACACAAGGGCAGGTGGGCCAAGTAGGTTTACCTTTCAAAAACATCCCTGTTCAAAACATCATCATCCAGAGGGGCCCGGGAGGGACCCAGACTCTTGTCAGACCTATCCAGCCTAAACCCCTTCAAGCGGGGGCTCAGACTGTCTACAGCCTGGGTCTGCAGCCCACTCCTGCCACCATGGCTAACGTAGTTCACGCTAACACTGCTGCTCCTGGACAGTACACTGCCAACGGCTCCATAGTCGTGCAGCCGCCCCTGGAGCAGCAGCAGTCCCAGACAAACATACCACCTGGACAGTTCTTGCTGCCCGGCTCTTTGGCGCTCACCCCGGGCAGCACCATCCACAACGGCCCCGCCGACCCCAACGCAAACGCTCTAATTACCGGTCAGAATGCCGTGCAGATTGTTGCGGGACAGAACTTCGCTGCACCACCGGGAAGTCAGCTAATTTTGAATCAGGGAGTGGTCGGTGGGAGTCAGGTTGGAGTGGCTGTGACTCAAACATGGACAGGAGTTTCCTGTGCGAACGCCGCCACTGTGCAGACATCGTGCGCTCCTGGGCGGCTGACTCTGGTCGGCCCGGCAACGACGGGGATCAGCAATCAAGGCCAGGTGACGGCGGGCCCTGTTCAGCGCCTTCTAGTGACTCAGTCTCAGAATTGCACTTCTCTGTCACCTTTACCTGGTACTGTGACACAGGAACAAGACTTCAGACAGGTAGAAAGTGGTATTACGTTAGTTTTCACCTTGTTTTTATTATTTTCCCATAAACGTCTGTCTGACTGAGATGACTTATTTTTCAGAACTCGTCATCACCTGCTCTCAAACAGGTGCAGCTCGGCAGCATTCATGGTAACAAAGGCTGATTGATTTTTGTCACGTACGTATTGAAATGTAATCTTCTGCACTTTGAACTAATGAGTTTGCTTTGTTGTTTGTACGATTTCTCTCAGCCATGACAACCATGAATCAAGATTCAACGCTAAACTCTCAGGTAAGTCTCTCATTCTCATTAGTTCCGCACTCTTGTTGGTCTTTATTTTAAGGTGAATCATACTGAAAGAGACAATATCGGTGGTATTATGAAAACTTTGATATTCAAACGTTCTGTCTATAGGTCAGTGCTCAGAAGAGACCTGCCCTTCCACCACTTACACGAGGAGGAATGTGAGTATTTTAACCCACCTTGTATTATTTAGATCTTCTTTTTATTTGGTTTATGCTGTCTTATGTTTGCATTCAGCCATTAAAGGAGCTTGTGTTTGCCCTCCTGTCATCTCTGTAGGATTTTACAACAGTTGAGGAAGGATCATGCTGGAGTTCAGACCCCAGATCGGCGTCGATTTGCTTCAATCGAGGATTCGCTGCAAAGACTCCTCCCTTACCACGTGTTTCAGGGAACTCCACCCAGCCAGGATGAGTTCTCACAGGGTACGGCCTTGAATTCATTACCTTCACCCTAAATCTGAGAAATTGCATCCTCATTTTTCAGCAGGTTTATGCCTGTATTTAAGCTTTTTTATCTGTGGTTTTGTCTGCAGTGGATGAGGAATTCGAGGCAGTTGCAACTCAGGTGCTAATGAGGACCCAGTCCATGGTCAACAAATACAGACGGCTACTAATGGTGGAGGCCGAGGTAAGAAAACACGCATGAGCAACTGGTTGTATGTATTTCACGTTGTGACACGCACAGGCTGAACAGGTTGTCTCTCCCTTTCCTGCAGCGTTCCAGTCCGTCATCAGAGATGGTGATGATCGATAGGACCTTCAACCAAGAGGAGCGCAGCAACCTGACGCAAGACAAACGCATGGTACTCGTGGATCCAGGTAAAGACAAAAATCTGGTTAAATACAGCAATGAAGTATTTGTACTTTGTTACTAAGCAGCTGTGGAAGTTTCATGGTGATATCTGTTTCTAAAATTCTTCCTTCTCCATTCTTGGTTTTACAGACGCCTTCCTGGAAGACTTCTGTTGTGGGATGAAATCTAAACGTTTCCAGGATCCCGTCCCCTCCCAGTCGTTGTCCAGCTGTAGTTTGACTCAGTCAGACGGAGGCTCTAAGGAGCCGCCGTACAGGACAGACTCCCAGCCCGGGTATGGAGACCCGGGAGGGGGCGGGGCTGCAGCTGCAGGTACAGGTACAGGAACAGGTGCGGTAGATAAACTCCACCCTCCACACTTAGACAACAAGAGCGTCCTGGAACTGAAGAGATCGCAGCAACACTTTGGGCCCAGCAGCACCAGCAGCAACAACAGCAGCAGCAGCAGTCACTCCCAAGGTAACCGCTCACCTTTCGCAGCAACGCCGGGCGGACAGACGCACTACCAGGTGTCTCCACACCTGATCCAGCCCCAGTACCCCCCGCAGCTCACATCCCCCCCTCTACCCGACACAGACTCTGCTCTCGAGGCTGCAGTCAACAGCATCTTGGAATGTTAAGACTGACGCTCCGAATCATCCCTGATGTTCAGTTTGGAATTTGTTTATGTGTGTAGGTCTGTTTTGTTCCGTCAGTCTCCTCGTTGTAAGCCTGTGTGGAGAGAGGTCAACTCTTCTTCCAGGTCTGTCATCTTTTGTGATTCCATCTCCGGCCATGTAGCATGTAATTTGTTCTTTATGTTTTTGTTTTTTGAGGCACGACGTAGGAGTCAGCGACTCCGCCGAGGTGCCCGGTGGACGCAGGCACTTAAAAAAAAAAATCACCTATAAAGATCCGGGAATGTGTGCAATGCAACGGACTCACAGACGGAAGTGTTTTGTTTATTTTAAACTTATCTTAAAGTAGCTTGAAGATAAGAGTGTCCCTCTCTTCACACACACACACACATACACACACTTCATTTATATTTTGTGCCAGTTTATTACCCCCACTACCTTTGCTGAAAACAGGGATGAAGAGGAGGGACTTTGTGCCTAATTCTAGGTTTTTATTTTGAAGTGTTTACATGAAGAAATCATCCAGTCACTCAGTTCCACACATGCTTAGGTACAACGTGTTCGGTAGGTTTATGGTTCAGAGGAGTAGATTTTCCTTTAGAGACACAAATTGCACTAAACGTACTGTTGCTTATTTCAGGAACGATATGAGTGTGAGGCTCTGGTTGATTTACAGCGTACGCTAGGCTAAACAGAATGTGAACATTTGGAACTGAACCAAAATCTACCCGCCTGCTTTCAGCTGCCTGCAACAAGGATAACCTCTTAATCACACTAGAAACCAGTCAAGCTAGTCACATCATCCACATATAGTAGTGTTACTGTACTCTTACTGTGCTTGAATCACGTTTTCTTTGGCATTTTTTTGTTTGTTTGTACCTTAAAGGTATGCGAGCCCCGACACAGACACGGACACAAGGACAACTCAACCACTTTTTATCATTTCACGGTGTGTTTGTGTCCGGGGAGTCCTCAGATTGAGGAGGATATGTTACAATATGTTTTTTTTATTTAGATTTTTATTTCCTCATTTTTAGAAATGACATTTTTAAAAGAAAGGCGACTGTTTTTTTGTTTGTTTGTTGTGACGTGTTCCCCCGAGCATTGATTGTATGTATATTTGTCTGCCTTCTGCATACAGTATAATGATATATTGATCATATCTATCTATGCTTTACTACCTTGTGTGTTAGTCTACACACACACACTGGTGTATGACTATGTTTCATGTAGTTTGGTTGTTTGATTGCCACTCTTTACTCCCATCGTCCGCTCATTGTCCCTCCCCACGATGTTTTCCTCCCTCTCCAGTGATTCCTTTCAAACATTTCTTCTTTCAGCAGCGCAACCAAAATTCATAACAGGAGAGAGAGCGGTCTTATCCAGAATCACTGTCAGATCTCAAAGCTGTAGTGTTTCCCTCTGAAGCTGACTCGAGCGCCCACTGTGTTTTAGTTTTGTTCTCACTTAGTTTTTAGAGCTAAGAATTAGTTAAATCCTGCGGAAGAGGACGAGTGCCAACGAACTGTAACCCTGACTTCTCTTTTCAGAGTTCTGACTTTCTTTCTCGGGATTCTGAGATTAATGTCAGAATTCAGAAGTCTTTTTTTCTCTGACTCTGAAAGTGAATTCTGCGGAAACAAAGTCTGAATTTTGTTCCAGACTTTCCTTCCACTGACTTTTTTCTGTGACTAACTGAGAAAAAAGTCAGAATTTCCCGAAAAAAAAGGTCAGAATTCTGTTAGATTTTTCTCAGAATATTTAAAGTCTGAATCCGAGATAAAAAAAAAAGGAGTCAGAACCCTGAAAAAACCTTCAGTGGCCTCGATCCTCTTCTGTAAAATCCTGAACTTTGGCTTCGTACTTTTGTTTTTTTGGATTTTACCCTTTTTAAATCTGCACTGAGCATGAAAGACTGACTTCTGCCAAACCCAACAACAGGACCAAAGCTCATCGTGTTAAACGCCCTTGGGGTTGATTCTGGATAGCGTCACCCTCCCTCCTGTAAACGTGTCTGTGAAATATGCTTGCCAATAGGCTACTGGAGCAGACTGAAGGCCTTCTATGTGGGTTTTGTGTTTTGAGTGCCAGTGGCCTGTATCTCTGCCTATAGACCTCTTATATCTACCAATGCACACTGAGAAAACTTTCTGCTTTGAATGCAAATCTCTAGCGACATGTACGGTCCACGTGAGATTTGTTAGCGGTTGCTGCAAGACTTTGTGCCTCTATAGCACTTAATCCAAGTTTTAGACTCGCACAAAGTAGGGACGCGTCCAGTGTTTGGTGAAACGTTGTGTTATCTTGATGCATATCAGTGTCCGAGGGCCTGGTAGGAACATACTGTGCTTTTTTCTCCCTTGTTTTCAAAGTGCAGAGATGTGTTTTTGTTTTTTTTTTCTGCCTCCATTTTCACTGTTATTTTGTCTCACTTGATTTGTATAGTTTGTCGTTTTGTATAAAAATGAAAAGTGAAACACAAAATATTTATAATTTTTGTATGGAGAAAAAAAAAGAAGAATGTAAAACACACACACACAAAAAAGTGAGAAAATGGAAATTATTTTTTATTGTGTTGGCTGAGAAGCGACGTCAGGAAAAAAAAAACCAACGTTATAAAAATACTGTCATTTCTTCATTTGTAGCTAATGTGTGTTCACTACAGCAGCGAGGAGAGTCAACAATAAATTCATTTTGAATACAATAACAAACTGGTCCGGTCCAGCTCACAGCCTCCTTCAGTGTCCCTCCATTACTATTCTGTGAGTGTTCACGCGCTGGCACTGACGAGCTCAGCATGCATAATAACATCATGTGACGGGGGGGAAGCATTCGAGAAAGAAAAACAAGATTTGTAACCCTCTGCTACACAGATAAGATCTCTTCACGGGCACTGGTGTCAGGACATTTCGAATTTCATGTTCCTTTACATCTGGGCCGCCAGAGGAAGATTATATCGAGTTAAAAAAAAATGTGTTGGTTCCCTTTAATCCTCTCATGCACAAAGGAGCAAAGAAAACTCTGCAGAGCAAACATTTGAGCGTTGAGGCTCCGCGGGTCCAGTAACAGCACAACAATGACACCTAGTGGAGCCTTTGGGACGCACACGGTGAACACAAGATAAATCACAACACAAGGAATAACAAGCAGTTCCTCTTCTCACACTAAAATTAGACACACAGCAAACTAAATAAGATAAACATAGATAAGTATATAAATAATCTGAATTAAATAATGTGTTTGATACGAGTCACAGTGTCCAGAGGAGTTCATCTTACATGCTCTGTGCAGCTGGAAAATTAGCTTTCGTCGCTTTCTTGTTAATACAAACATAAAGCAACGGCCAGCATCTGGTTAGCTTTAGCTTAGCATAAGGACTCGAAACAGCTAGCCTTGTTCTGACGAACGGTAAAAAGGCCAGTTTGATATTTCGCTGGGGTTGTGTGTCCTGGACCAAAGAGCAGATCACTGTGACATCACACCAACATCAACAGTGTGTCACTTCTGGCAGTCGAGAAAAATGTGAAAACACATTTTTTAACATGTCACAGAATAAACAATCAAATGAAAAACTCAAACATCCCAAACTGCTGGTGAGTCGTGTACAATTAAACCGATCAATCTGATCTCATTTTATGTACCAGTTGCATTTTTCGATGAATTAAATGTATAAACTTTGACATAACGTCATGAGAAAAGTCCACCAAGCTACATGTGAGCTACTTCTGTGTTTCTTGGCTCTAAGCTGTTGCCGGGCAACGAGCAGCCTCCAGGAAGTGAAGTGTACAAACATACTGACGCTTCTGCACCTCGGTTTCTGTTTTGACTGAACAAACAAGCTATACGAAAGTTAAATATGCAGTTTAAATAAAAGGTTGTGGTAGGTGGAGGCTAGCTATTCCACCTGTTTCTAGTCTTTATGCTAAGCTACATGTAAGCTAAACAGATGCTAGGTGTAGCATCATATTTAACAAAGGTTGACATGGTCAAAAATGTATATTGCATACAGATATAATTCATGTTTGGATCCGTATAAATGTAGAAAAGAAGCCGACATGTTGTGAAGCCTCTGAACTTCTCTGGGCCTCAGTGGTGCTTCCGCCAGCGGTCACGCTCTGCAGAAACAAAAACAGCCGTCGACGTGCTCGTTATCTCCAGATCTGCTCAGCGTCTAGATGAATCAACACTGTGAGTAAATCCACACACTTACTCAAATGAGGGTAACTCCAGGTGTAGCTGAGCACACAGTATCCGGCTACCAACATGCCCAGTCCGCCTACACCACCTTTCCTCACATCGACGTACCGCCTGTAATACCACCGCCAGCCTGCGGGGGGCACAGGAGAGCAGCGACATTAAATAAAATCTTAGCAGTAAAGTTATTAATTTGGTTAATGATAACAGAAGATAAATCTGCTGGTTAGCTTAGCATAGCATAGCACAAAGCCTCAAAGCAGGGGTGTAAAACAGCTAGCATAGCTAACAAACCCCAATGACGGAGACGTTTAAAGCTCAGTTATTAATGTGTTATATGTAGTTTATTAAAAGACACCTGTAAAACAGACATGATGTAGTGCTACATGGCTGTTAGTGTGTGTTTGTGTGTGATATTCACCTCTTTGCACCATTTCCAGAACCTCTCTCGGATGGCTGGGAGTTTTGCAGGCCAGCCACTCAGGTAACTCCCTCAGCCTCACCTGTCCGAGGCTCCGCTGTGTCAGAACACCTGTAAGTTAATTAATAACCAGAATCAGTGAAGCTTAAAACACTTTCCTCTTTCGTTTCACTGCGTTTCTCTGTGCTAGAATTTATGTTTTTCTAAGAAACTCTTTTAATATTTCTAAAAGGAGACATTCTGCTCATTTTCAGGTTCATAGTTGTATCTTGTGTTACTGCTAGAAGAGGTTTACATGGTTTAAACTACAAAAACTGTCCAGTTCTGCAGCACTGAGACGCTCCTGACTTAAACATGCTGACATGTAGCTCAAACCTATGGGCGAGTTACCTTTAAACAGGTTTATCGCTGCCACCCTCGTCCTTATCATTCAAAGTTCAGAAGTTCGACTCCCTGCCCATCTTTTTCCTGGCAAACACTGACCTTTAGATCCAGGATCTGTCCCGAGCGGCGACTTCTCCTTCATCACCCCATCGTCACGGCTCGGAGTCTCCACCCTCGGCGGTGAAGTTTGTGGTGCCAGAGGGAAAAGATGTGGGCTGGAGAACTGGGAGAGTGGTGGTGATACTGTGGAGAGTCCTGCCACCTTCAGCCCCTCGCTCATGCTGTGAGGAGGAAACTTTGCTTGGCTCACCTGAGACAACAGGTGAGGGCGCGTAGAGGACGGCAGCTCAGACTGACGGGAACCATCGAGGGGGATCAAAGATGCTTGTTTGGGCTTTGAGTTTCTCGTCTTAACTGATTGTAGCTCAGTCTGTTGTGAGCTGCTGCTGGACAGAGATTTAGTTGTATCCAAGCAGCTATCACCATCTTGAGACTGAGACCTGAGACTAGTACCGGGTCTGGGTTCATCAGTAGTTCTAATCTGGTTCAGGATGCTGGACTGACGGCTGCTGTGAGCTCGGCCTAACGTGGCTTTGACATCCTGGAGGGTGATCCTGGCCCGGTGAGCGCTTGCTGGTTTCAAGAACACATTATTCACGGATAAATCGTCAAATTCCTCCTTGTCGTCGACCAGGAAGTCGTTTCTTCTTGCGTTACTCTGATTTTCTTTAGAGTCCAGAGAGCTCGAGGTGTCTGTGGTTGAGGAAACAGTTTGTGCCACTTTCTTTGCTTTTGTCGCTTTAATTTTAGAGGCACTTTTGGGTTTGGTGTCTGAGGACAAAAAGGCAGGATGGGCGTTGTCTTTTACCAACTCTGAGTCGGGATTAGTTTTGGTCTGTGTTTGAGGATCAGCTACAAAGGGAGCTGAACCTGAGGGCAGGTCCTCTGTGGCAGGAACCTGTTTGGACTTTGCAGCTTCTATCAAAGCACGGAGACTCTTCTTTTTGGGCGTAGAGACGGCGGGAGGTGGAGACGGTAAATGTGACTGGGCGGAGACGGGTGGAATGGTGGCGGTCTTGATTTGTTTGGACAGCTGCTGTTTCTTCTTCTTAGTCGCTGGTGGAGGTGATTCAGAACTCGGGGACAATGAAGGTGGCGTACCTGCGCTCTGTGTGGGTGTTTCTGGTGACGACGACACCGCAGACTTCTTTTTACTCGTCTTTGCAGCCACTGACGGCGTCTGCCCGGACGCTGCGCCCAGCGGAGATGACGATGTCTGATTTACCGTGACGTCATGTTTGGTTGGAGGTGTTTTGGAGCTCGCTGCTGCTTTACAATGTGGCAGGTGGCTCTTCAGCCTTTTGTAGGTTTTCCCACAGAATGGACACACCTCTGTGGGGAAGACAGTGACAGAGCAGTTCACATGTGTGGTTAATACAATCTGAAGAGATGCAGTTTCTGATTATTCACACTATCGGTTAATCTGCAGATCATTTCCAACCATGAAATGCAAGAAAATAGTGAAAAATGACAACATCAAAAATGTCAAAACGCTTGTTTCTTTACATTCTGTTAATCATTTCTGTTAATTTACGTTTCAGGAGGCTGCCACACAAGATGCCAACCAACCGTGCTGTGACATGCAGCCAGGGGAGCTGGGGAATTGAACTAGCGACCCTTTAGATTACTGGATGACCCACAGCCCAAATAATCAACAGGTCACTGGGCAATGAAAATAAGGTTTAGCTGCAGCCCGAAAACAATTATCATCATCATGCATATGACAAATTAAAGCATTAAACCTGACAGTATTTGGAATGTTTGCTCTAATAACAACACAACTGATCAAAATAGTTGATTATTCGTTTTCTGTTGATTACAACAATTGGATAACTGTTTTCAGCTCTCAGTATATGACATTGTAAAGCATTAAATATGGACCAATATCAGATTTAAATATAATTTTACTGTTTATATGACTTTTTACATGATGCCTGTTTGTATTTCATTTATCATCAGTGCATTAAATCACAATAAAATAATAATACAGACATGTAATATTGACTGTATTAAGGTCACGTGATGTTGTCAGTTTTCTGTTAATGACAAACAATATTGTGACACTTCACTTACCAGAGCTCATTTTGCACGCGCGTGTAAAAACAGCCAATCAGGGTGAAGCATGATCTCAGAGTCAGAAGAGAAGCAGCGACAATAACGTGAAGTGACTTTAGTTTTTACATTAAGACGCAGTGAGTTAAATTTAAAACACTTTCTGTTAGACACGTTTTTACATTCAGGGTCAGAAGTGTTGCTGTAACTGTTGCTGTGCGGGGAAGGACCCTGTGGGTGGCGCCTCGGGAGCCTGAGTGTAAATCACAGTTAGCTTTAGCTTTAGCTAGCTGAATTATCGCCGTTTAATAAAGCGGCAGATTTTAAAACTTGATGACTAATGAACGGGTTATAACGTGACTGTCTGGCACAGATAATAATAGTAACAGTTAATAACCTGTGTGAACACGCAGGGATCTGCTCAGTGGGCGTGGTGCGACCACTTCCTGTTCGTCGCACATCGAGATGATTCACTCCTGCCTTCTTCCGCCTTCGCGTGAATCCCCGAACAAACCGCCTAATAATTTTTTGGACATATTCTGGCAAATTTCCCACTAAAACCTCAGACACTTCCCTCGCAGAGGGGAATTCAGTTGTCTTCGTCAGTATTAACGATATGACACGACAGAACAAGCTACGTAAATGTGTTAAAACGGTTTCTTGACCGCGTGTAGAGTCAATACAAGCTCTTCGTTTGACTTTCTATTCCAAAAGCTAACTAGCAACAGTTAGCTAACAGATCAGTGTTCATGTCTCTCAGGCTTCCAGCCACATGTCAGGGCCGCAGCTGTCATGTTGGAACAGTGTTTGACTTTAGTTTTCTCCAAACTAGAACAACTTAAATAAAAAAGAATTATCTCTGTATGAACAATAACATGCGCATAGATAAATATCTTATTGTTTATTGTAAATATCTTGTTTTTTTTCTATTTATTTTCTATTTCACTTTATGTATATTTTTCTGATTCGTTATCCTTTACTTGTTGCATCTCAAGCTGCTGTAACAAGTGAATTTCCCAGTTGTGGGGCAGATAAATCTTAAATCTTAAAGAAATGATGGATTTAACACACAGGTTTTATAGAGGACATGGTTCAACTCATACAACAGTCACTCTATACATTTGTACTTTAATTAGCATTCATTTAAAACATTTGACC
Organism: Diplodus puntazzo; assembly: GCA_963678695.2. NCBI lineage: Eukaryota > Metazoa > Chordata > Actinopteri > Spariformes > Sparidae > Diplodus > Diplodus puntazzo. The sequence goes on along the minus strand of OZ023176.1, from coordinate 24,908,272 downwards.
CTGTTTAACTTCCATCCATTTAATGTATGAATACAAAAAACATGTCCCCTAGCTTACCAAGCAAATAAATATATTTAATAATAAAGAGAGAAGAGCCTGCTTTCATTAGAAAAGTGTATTTTATTGATAGGGTTAGAGTGGCATGAGACTTGGCACAGGAATGAATTTCAAGAGGGTGATGAAAAAAAAATTACACATAAACATCAAAAGATCATCTTCATTGGAGAAAAGCAGTGATTTGTAACACATTCAGATTTTGGAGGGGGGGAATAACGCCATTTCTACAACCATTTACATATACGGAGATAAACCTGAATATTATTTACATGGCAACAGATTACAGTATGTACAAAGCCGGGACAAAGCAAAAAAAAAAAAAAAAACTGGAAGCAAACTGAAGCTCACAGGAGCAAAAAACTACACACTGTCCATGTGAACAGTCCCGAGGAAGCGTGGGGTGATTTGGCAGAAACACAGATTTTTAGCGGTGCCTGGAAGTTGTCCTCGAACAAAGATTGGCCTCCTACTGAATACAGTCGCTGACAAAAGTATTCAACTCGAATAGATTGTTTTTTTTTTTTTTTCGTCTACAAATTCAAAACGTGTATTTAGAGGGAACTCCTCAACGGCACAAGATTGCGGTAGGTTCAGTGCCAACACAGATATTCTCACGACAGGTCACATCTTAAACCGTAACAATGTTGGATACAGTATATTCAGACAGATCTACAGCAAACCTCTGTACATATTAACAGACATTCATCATTCAGGCAAACAGGGGAGGTCTGTCCCTTTAAAGGCATCTAATCAGAGATGAGAACATAATGAGAGAGAGAAGAAGAAGAAGAGAGGGGGAGTCTGGGTCAAAGGTCAGGGTTCAAAGCCGGGAGCATCCAGTACCAAACACCACCCGGCTGACTGTACTGAGGCCCGGCTGCGTCTCACTGCTCTGCCGCCCAGATTAAGATTAGATTATTCAGTTAGTTCACCAACAATGACATCAGCATTAACGCTGCTTTTGATTCAACCCTGAGAAAACAGTGGACTGCATGTTCACTTGCCGGCACACCTGCCTCATGTGCCCGCGAAGGTTACGTTACCCTCTAAACAACCAAGACAATAAAAGGGAGAACTGGCATCCTAATTATCTGTTAGATCAACTTAAATTCTATAGAGACAAACAGGCACAAATGCAGGATTCAAACAGTGATTAGGTCTCCTTAAGACATCATGTATCTCGCCGTTGTGCCCTTTTCTTTTCTAGCATTTCTTTTTCCAGAGACAAGGTGCCGGTGCTGGAGCCACGACACCGTCTCGGTGAATCGGCTCTGTGCCGGCACTTTCAACCCGCTCATCGAGTTGAAACAAGAAGTGAAGAGCGGAGGAGGAATGGTGCTGCAATAAGAGAGGAAAACGAGGACTGTGCAGTCTCCAGACAATCAGCAAGTTAACAAACCCTCTATAAACTACAGGGGCTTCGAAACCACGTTCACAAAGCAGCACTGGAGAGCGTGACAGAAATAATGGAGTGATTTTGGAGTAAATTAATTCAGTGCTGGCAAATCTACTCTGGCACAGCTGATTCTGTCCAGCTAACGTGTTGTTTAGACGTATTTCACCTCGCCTGTTGTGTTTGTTGCTTGCTAAGTGTATCAGCCTGGTTGGTAAAATGTGTAAAACTCCACCGACGGGCGCCGGCATGAACGCCAGCACCGACACCTTGTGAGCTGAAAAGCCTCCCGAGAGTCAGGCCAGAGGAGAGAGAGTCCGAAGACGAAGCAGCAAAGTTCAGACGCTAGCATCCGAACCGCCTGCTCCACTTTCTTTATACCCACACAGTCTTTCCTACCGACTCGTTCCCCCACCAAACCCTGAACTAACAAGAAGGCCAACTCTTCAAAGAGGAGAGTAAAAACTAATATAAAAACGGGCGAAGAAGAACATCTATCGGATTCTTCTGAGGCTGGTCTCTCCCAAGTCCTCGTCAGGAGCGAGGGGGTGGTTTGTCCCCTTTCAGGTCCTCTACGTTCACAGGTCGACAGGGGTCATTGGAGCATGAGCTGTTTGAGGTTGTCGTGGAGGATGGTGTCCTTGACGTCCCGGAACACCAGCCTGATGTTCTCCGTGTTGATGGCCGTGGTGAAGTGGTGGTACAGGGGCTTCTGGGTGGCGTCGCGTCTCTTGGCCCGGAAGCAGTCCACCATGAACGCCTGGATTTCCGGTAGGCTGTGCTCCGTCCCGGTGTATTCAGGAAAGTAGTCCTTGAGCGGAACGCTCTTCACCTTCTCCTCCAGCAGGTCCGTCTTGTTCAGGAAGAGGATGATGGAAACGTTGACGAAGACGCGGTTGTTGACGATGGTCTCGAAGATGTTGAGCGATTCGCGCAGCCGGTTGGTCTGCCGGTCCTCCATCAGCACCTGAGGAAGACATCGGGGATGAAGTACAATCACTGATGTTGAGCCGGAGCAAAAAGTGACACAAACCTCTTTTATTTCTCATCTATTCAAAATCATTCAGTAGTAGATATTCAGATTGGTACGTGTCCCTTTTTGATTCTGTCTTCCCTCGAAAATAAGTTTGAGATTCAACCGGAAAGCTTTGACAGTAGGTCACTTTTCTGTCTGTTAGCTGAAGCATGCTAAATGTTTCAGAAAGGTTTTTACATTTTATGGACGTGGAGCTGTGAAGCTTCGGTCATGTCATTAACATTAGCAGCTTTTAAGCATTTCCCAGTCGGGTTACAGACACAGGGGACTGAATGTGGTTCGTTGTGTGTCTCTTTAAACACACCAGTTATGCTAATGCACAGACTTAGTGAGGGTGTGTATGTTGGCTGATTAATAACGAGGTGTTGCAGCACAGAAACGCCACACATGATTTAGGAAGACAGAACTGACAACTTTAGTTTTCAAATGTAAATGTAACCTCTCCACTTTCTTTAACTTTGAAATATTGTTTTAGGGTTAGTATGAGTCGATCCTTTATCTTTAATGTATAATAAAAATAAATTAAAATAACTGGTGAATCTGTTATTCTGTACATTTCTTGTGTTCATGTGCTAAATTCAAACTGTGGATTTAGGCAAACTAAAGATATTTAATAAGCTGAATCAGACTAACAGCCCAGATGTTTTCATGGCATCTTTTCAGAGAGTGCGCCTTTTTTTTTTTGTTTAATTGTAGCAGTACAACCAGCGCACACTGAGTTTTATCTGAGGAAATCTACGCGTGCTTTGAGATAAACCACAACAACTCCACAGATCAAGACTGAGCATATAGACACAACAACGACAACTTATCAACAAGTCACCAAACATTATCTGCTACACCAAACACATTAATTTGCAGCTTATCAGGCAATCACAGCAGCGTGTGCTGCCGGCTTCTGTGTGTGTCACAGGAAACGAGTCGCCGAGTTCTCACCTGGTCGTATTCAGAGGAGGAGACGAGGAAGAGGATGGAGGTGACCGAGTCGAAACACTCGAACCAGCGCCTCCGCTCCGACCGCTGCCCTCCCACGTCCACCATCTTGAAGGGAACATTCTTGATCTCAAAGTCATACTCGTGGATGCCCTTGGTGGGTTTACGGGCCAGCAGGATGTCCTGCTGAGTGGGGAGGTAACTCTGGAGGAGGGACGGAAACACAACCCATGAGTGTCAACATGCACAGGAGACGGTTGTGAGGCAAAAAACACAAAGTCACAAAAATTATCTTCCTTTGTAAAATTATTCTGCTGATATGTTGACCGTGTTTCTGCAGGATTCACCAAGTTAAATCTAAAGACTTTTTAAGAACGTTTTAAAGTCACATTTAGCGCAATTTAATATAATTTTAATGTTCCAGGTGAGCAAAACATTTGTAGAAACCAGCAGGAACCATTTGGTGTTGAATTACTTAATATATCACAATCCTTCAGTACTTCCCTGCAGTATATAACAAATAATGCCTAATTTTATAATTCATTGCTGCTTTGCTTGTATCAGCACTTTGTCTTGATGTCACAATGAGTTTCCTGCTGTGGCAGCTCGCTGTGGTGACACAGTTTGCTGCTGGTCTGATGGTGCCGACTCAAACTCTGCTTATCTAGGAATAAACAGCCAACATGCACAAAAAACATATATTTTTTTTTATGTGTGTGTCCCTGCAGCCAGTAATCTGACATGAATACTGTTGATAACTTATATTACTGCCTTGCACAGGCAGAAGAAAATACATTTACACCTGCAGACGCCCTCCCAAAGCATCCAGACTGTGTGATGCCAGTTTCCTCATACCGGGCGGCTAGTCGGAGCTTTTCATCAAAATATCAGCGTTATCTCTGACAAACAACCGTCTCAGTCGCTTGTCAGCCAACCTTAAATTGTCCAGACATGTTGCAATATGACCTATAACATGCACACGTCTGATTATAACAATCAGAGCAGGCAGAAACAACTTACCGGCTCGCCGAGCTTATCCAGATTATCCAAGAAATACTTCACTGACTCACCCTGCGACAGGACAGAGGAGGAATTTCTGTTAATTCTGCACAATTTATTAGATTTTCAACAGCACAGTTTATCACGCAGAACACTTTTTTTCTTTTTTTTTTTTACTGAAGATGAAGTTGTCGCTGTCGTTTAGGAGCAGGACACACACACACACACTCGTGAGCTGCCACAGGAACACACACACACACACACACGCACGCAATCGGGTTTCTGAGTAGCTGAAGCAGGATGCAAAGTATTTGGTACGACAGGAGACACGTGTTTGTAAGAGAGTCTTTGATGTACACAGAAGTGTGGCTACATCTGTGTGTGTGTGTGTGTGTGTGTGTGTGTGTGTGTGTGTGTGTGTGTGTAGGGGAGTTTTCTAGACCGTTCTGACGCTGTTCATGCACAATTAGTGCAAGCCCAGACATGAGGCTGCCAAGACCGAGATGCATTCCTGTATCTGTGTGTGTGTGTGTGTGTGTGTGTGTGTTCTGTTTTCAACATAAAGCGAAAACTGAGTGAAAAAAGCAAAAGCTGATTTTCCTGCGAGCGGCCGTGTCTTCATTGTTACACACCACACCTTTATCAGGAGACTGTTCCTGCATGTATTTTGCATTGATGACTCGGTGAAGCTCCTCCCGCGCCGTAAAATTCAAATTTCCTCGTTCGCGGTGAGCGTTTGGATTGTTTCTGACTGTTGGAGCTGTTTCCCCCCTCGCAGTTCGCTTCTGTGCTCACCTTTTGATCTTTTAAAAAACTAACCTGACCTGAAAAACCTGTGCATGTGTGTGTGTGTGTGTGTGTGTGTGCAGAGTGTGTGCAGGGCTAAGATTACACCAGGGAGGGGTGGAGTGGCGTGGCTCTGCGCTGAGGCCGGAGAAAAGAGGAGATACTTCTGATTTTTCAATTCAGGCCTTCGCTCGAGTGAAGGAGCTCAAATCTGAGGGCGGTGGTGGTTTTGTAATCGTCTAAAAAATCAGGCAGATGAAAAAAAAAAAAAAGGAGAAGAGAAACGAGAAGAGCGATCGCTCTGAGTTCTCTCTGTTCGTTATCAAGCATGACGACGCCTGCAGCTCATCTGCTGAAGAAGCAAAACTGAAACATAACATTACATAACGTCAGCGTGCCGTCTGAATTGTCACCACGACGCCTCAAATTCAGGCAGATTTACCACCACTACTATTTTTGGACTCATTATCAGTATCAGTATCTGTACTGATTACAATACACAATCTCAAAGTGAGACGTGGGAGAGGGAAAATGTTTACGGCCGATTTTTAAGGGCCGAGTGTGAACTTTGTACCACACAGAGCGAGACAGAGAGGATCCTTGTGTGCTTTCATTCCGTACATGTGTTTTTAATGATAATTACAACGCAGCCTGAAGGCACTTGTGATTTGTGATGCAAATACGTGAAGGGCACGGTCAAAACACAATGGGTTGCATCTGCTGGCAGAACAAGAGCTCTGTGCAGAGAAACGGCTCCCACAGCAGCGACTCTTTGTGCTTCTAGACTGATTTAGACTGAATATCAAGGTTTTACACACTACGACGGGCTGACACTCAGGATTATTTTAATGATTAGACAACCTGATTATTGTTTGATCTGCACAAAAATCAGAAAACAGCTGTAGATGTCCCTCAAATGTTCAGGAGAAGCAGCCGGATAAATGACAAACAATTACCAACATAGAATAACTAATTAGCTGATCAATCATTTTAGTCGTACAGTATTCGATACGCATGTACAGATCTGTGTCGGTGTTACTGATCTTAACTGGCGTTTACACCCGTCACACACCAGTTAAACCCATTTATTTAACAGCGCGCGTTCATTAAGTCATAAAAACTCTAATCTGACTCGGAGCCTTGAGTCCTGACGGAGCGTTAACATTAACGCCAGCGTTTCCTGGACGTTAGCGTTACTTTACAACTCGTCTGTGGATCAGCTGCAGTCGCAGGTTCGAATCCACCTGTGGCTCTTTGCTGCACGTCATCCGCTAATTCTGTGGTCGACTTTTCAAAGCTATCCACTCAAATAACGGCAAAACAAACAAGAGAGGAGCTGGAACGAGTAACTGTTTTTGCACATTTGTGCTTAAAAGAATGACTGAAATGAATGAACCAACAGTCCGAATATTTTTCTTTCCATCAATTAATAATCAAAATGAGATTTATACATAAAATATAAAACAGTAAAGGCTGAAACATGTTTCTGATCAGCAGTTTAGTCCACAAAGATACTGAATATCTATAAAATGTCACATCAATTTGTTCTCAACTTGCATAAACTTAAAAATTCTCTAAAACAATCATAATAGTATAACGATCAGATGTCCTGTGCACGTACAGCGAGCAGCAACAACTCCAATTATTGACTGATTGTCAATTTTCAAGCAAAAACACACACAAACACACACACACACCGAACACACACACACACACACACCGCACACACACAAAATCACTTGTTAAAGCTTCTGAAATACTAAAATCTGCTTCTTTGTTTTCTCTGATAATAATTTGAATATCTTTGGGTTTCGCTTTGTGGGAAACTGTAGAGAGCATTTTTCATAAACATGTAAATAATAGTGTATTTGTGTGTGTTTGTGTGTGTGTCCTTGTACTTGTGTAACTTGAGGTGTGAGTGTTTGTGTGCCAATAACGCTGAGTGAGGGAGCTCTGTTTGTAAGCATAAAGCTGTTTAACTACAGATCAACATTCCAGCTCTTATTCCCCTTTTTGTCTGCACAACAAATGTGTGTGTGTGTGTGTGTGTGTGTGTGTGTGTGTGTGTGTGTGAGGCTAACAGAAGGCTATTGAGAACAGTTCAGCCTTATGCAACTGACAAACACATTTTAATGTACTGCTTGTGTGTGATTACGGACAGAAACTTGAATACTGTCCTCAGTAGCTGATGTATTTCAGGACGGCAGCAGGTTGTGAAAGTGAAAAAGTCCCAGTGAGGACATGTCGAACGTGCCGTCGTCCACAGCTGTTGTTCTGGGGGAAACGTCAGAGTGCTAAAACGCATGTGCTGACAGCCAAGACATAAGGAGCGGGGAGAGGTGTAAACAGGAAGCTGACTCAATCACATGTCTGACCACTCAGCAGAGAGGGAGATACAGGGAGCGAGGGACGGGAGGATGGATCGAGACGAAGAAAAAAAACTTTCACTTTCTATTTCCACTGTCGATTTCAACTCCTGAGAAAGCCGAACGCGAAACACCAGAATTAACTCTTACTGGGTTTGATGAGAGATAACATAGTACATAAAACGGGGCCATTTAAATCCACCTACCAGCTGAAACTCCCTGCGACGATCGTAGGCGTTCTGTATGCCCGAGTCGGCCCACAGAGCGGTGATGGCCGGCAGGTACTGCTGGAAGACGGACGCCTCCAGCTGCCCGATGGCCATCTTCGCCGACCGGGTGTCGAACGCCATCAGGCTGTCCCCGTGCCGCTGGTTGTCCTGGTCACCCCACGGGATGTGCAGCTTCTCCCGGGCATCCACCAACACACGCACACCTGGAGAGGAAGTGAAAAGGTCGGCGTGTGAGAGAGTTACAGTCTATGAGGTCAGACGTGAATGAAACTCGAAGTGGAAGAGAGACTAGATGAGCGGTTTATCAGAAGGATTACACAAAAACTACCCAACAGATTTCCACGAAACTTGGACGAGCGACGGGTCTCCTCCCAGAAAAGAGGACGTGAACTTTTTGGGGCTGATCCAGAAATGTTTTCTCACTTCCTTTAAAACATGGCAAGATTCTGTGATTTCCAACATTTCACTAACTTCTCAGAGAATGATGGGAAAAAAAACCATCAGGAGTATTTTAAGGTTGGCTGTTGGGCCTCGGCGGAGGTATGCACTCTACCAATCTGGTTTGAGTGACAGAGCAGGTTGTAAAAGCAAAAAAAAAAGATGCCTTCACAAGACAAACTTTCCTGTATTTCCTGTATTTCTGTAAAAAGGATGACTCACATTTTTTCACCTGTTCCTAAAGGAGCAATACGTAATTATCTCAGTTGGACCTTTAAAATATTTAATATTTAAATCATCCATTGAACTTTAACAACAGTTCTGATATTATGCGGTGTTGCAAAGATATCTTCTGAATTTAGCACGCTAACCAGCTAGCATCGAGCCTTCACAGTCTACAGCTGCCGTCTTTCGCTGAACTCCTGCTAGCTGCACAGCTAACCGAGCTAACTTACTAGCAGCAAATAGTTAGCAACAGTTGGTGTCAACTCTTGCTATATGCTGCACCAGTTTGACAGGTGGACAATTGTTACACTTTGCTCCTTAAAGCCATAAAGTCAGGAGAGAAAACAATGTAGAAACAGAGTATTTGTCTCTCCGGGCTTCCGTACAGAAACATTCAGCACCTCAACAATACGATCCAAAGAGCTGCTTGTTTTTCACATGTGGTCCGGTGTCGGGTTTCTGTTTTAGTCAATCAAAAAAACAAAAAAATAGACCTGGAAAGGCAAAGTGGCAGAGACTTTATATAAATCCACCACATTGTGGTGTCAGTCTGTGACATACTTAATGACTGCAACCTGTGCGCACCCACAAGTGCCACCACTTTAATAGGACGTGACCATAAACTCGCAAAAAACAAAACAGGTCTGAAGTTAAAAACTTTAAAAAGTAGGACACCGATACGACTCATCAAAGTCTTTTCAATCTGTGTTAATTAAGCTTACAGACGTTTAAACCACAAAGAAAAGTGAAATTAAGATTTCACAGAAGTCTGTTGAGATGGTTTTAATAAAAATATCAATATCAAAAACTGTATCATAACTGATACCTGATAATCAGGGCCGACACTGATATCAACATTCAATGATCCCTCAGATGATTTTAACAAAAATATCGATATTTGGTGCGAGTATTGATCACTGCAAGATATTTTATAGTTTTTTCAACATGACATCAGCGAACTGAGACATTAAACTTCAGCTTGAATTTATAATTTCACAACTCAAAACTACTAACAGATATTTCAGTGTCTCACCTGTGAAATATCTGAATTCCTATTCATGTTATTTTGTGAATCCGTGCTCATTTGGCCCACATCCCAATATCCATAACTCATTCTGAGTGGTGTTTAAATTAGCATTAGCATCTTTTCCCACATTGTGATTTCTAACAGGGATCATTTATTGCTCATTTCCACATAGTGGGACTAATAAAGGATTATCTTTTCTTATGATATATCGATGATAACATCAGCCAATTGATTTATATCAGTTAAGGAACCCCACAATATATTGCAATAACTCTTTTTTGAACCAAACCAGCTTCTGTAATAGTAATTAACACCCATGTGCATGTAAATCATTAGATTTATGAGGCACATGATATTTTATGCAGCTTTTAAATGTGTTTGAGCTGTGAGAGATGTTAATAATGCACTCATGTCTTTGTTGGGTCTCTGTCAGCACTGATGTGTATGTAAAGATGCTCTGTGCATACAAAGAGTGGACAAACAGGAACACCTTACATCACACCGCCCGGTGGGTTCACCCTCCATTAGCTCCATCTCTGCCTGTAGCCGCTGAGCAACTAACAAAAACCTGCCTGTGGCTATCTGCTAACTGCTAACGCGTCGGTTAGTGGCCGTGGCAGGAATATAACACGTTAAATAAGCGGTGTGTCCGCTGATATCCCGGCTGAAGGGCAGCAGGCTGCTGTGGATCGGGTTCTGGGTGTGCCGACAGCAGATGGAGACTGTTTATGTCGCGCAGCGCCGCTCAAACAGATGTGGAAACTTTCCCACTCGGTTTAAACCCACTTCTGTCGCCCCCCAACAGCCCGCTCCCCTCCTCTGGTGTACCTGCGGGTTAAAGGAGGGTTACCTTTGATAACATTGCTGTAGATCGTGCCCCTGAAGTCCTCTCGGGCTTGCTGGTCGAAGTCCTCGCCGTGGATGATCCGCATTTGTTTGAGGAAAGTCGACTTGCCGCTCTCGCCAGCGCCGAGCAGCAGGATCTTCACCAGCCGCTTCACGTAGGTTTTCTCCCGGGAGAGACATCGGTCGATCTCCTTGGACTTCCTAATCTGTTCGACCTCGCCGTTGTTGAGCAGGCAGACGGGTAGACAAACTTTTAACACGGACCTGGTCGGCAGGAAATCCGCCATGTTCGCACAAACTTCATCGATGCTAATTTGATGCGCGTTCGCGGGGCGCAGGCACGGGACCAAGCCCCTTCCTACACTCAGGAAGTAGCGTCGCTGACTGTTTACCATCAATCTCAAGTGACTTCGGCTGAGCTATTTGAGTGCAGCTGGGTCACACAAACAGAACATTTCGTCTTCAGTCTTAATGTGTCTCGACACACGACACACATTTACCCGCACCAACAAGTTAGCTAGCTAGAAAATTAACGACGCAGTTATACGATTTACAACCAAAAACGCTCAATTTATAAACACTTATAATCAAAGTTAAATCCTCAGTTATGTCACAAACTAGCCAAAGTATGAGTTATATCTGAATAAAGTAAAATAAATCGGAACTTTTGACTGTTAGCCGGTTTGTTGGAGCCATGTCGCCCTCTGCTGGTTCGCTCGGGTCATTGCGTAACACCGTTTCCCTGATAGAGAAAGCCGCGCTCTGATTGGCTGATTCCCCTCTCGCTTTCGTTATGCTGCCTTCAGGGGGAATTGGAAACATGACTATTCGCACTTTAACGCACTTAAAAAGATCAATAAAATGTACATTTACGCGAGAAAGCATCGATACTCTATGAGCAGACCTTTCTCTAGCTCTTTAATGTGCTTATCAGGCGACTGTTATAGAAAAGTTTTCATTTTATTGATGAATAAAGTGTTTTATTTACATAATGTCTTACTTTTTTGTATTATTTTATGCTGTTGATGTGTGTGCATTCGGGGTGATTGGGTTTTTTATTACATACCTGCATCATCATAAAACGAATTAAATTTCAACGTTCACTTGAATACAAAAAAATGTGAATGTAGCTGCATTTTCCTGAATTCCAACCCTCTAGGTAACAGCTTAGGGGCAGACACGTGAAGGCAGCACCGGTGTCTATCATTGCACTTCCCCTCTCGCATCCACACACGACACACAGCGGCTCGCAGGCGACAGCAGCATCGCGTCTGAGTGTTTGTGAGAGAGGGTGAAAAGCATCATGACCATCAGGAACGCTCTCCGGGATCATGGGCAGAGGTATCGACCGCGGATGGCTTGTCTCAAGAAGGTAGGCTTTCCTTTTACATCAGACCTGATGACCACAGGCTCCCAGACTGTACCTGCAGACGCACCTATAGATAGATCACTCACAGGATTCCCCTAATGCAATGCTCCAGCTGTAGTGGTCTGTTGTTACCTAACAAACCCTGTCTCTGTTTGCATTTGCTCAGAAGAATTCATGATGCTTTTAATGACATTTTTTTTTAGAAAGCAGCAAAGCTCACAGGTGCCATTTGGTGTCCAGGAAATGCAACAAGCAGACAAAATGTGCCATGTTTTTTAAGTATGCGTGCAAATCTTAATTTCTAGGCACCTAATTGATTAGAATTTGGAGGGAAGAACAACATTTCATAAGAGCCAAGCGATCAGAAAACACATCTAACAGAATGACAAGATGTCAAAACAACAAAAGAAATGTCATGTCTGTCTGTTTGTCTGTCATAAATGTTAGACTGTGTTTTGTTGCAACCTTTCCACAGTGATAAGGTCATTCAGTTTAATAAGCATTAAGCCTGGATCAGTATCAGCCCCTCCATCTACACCAACCAGCAGCCGGAGGGAAGTTAATCCAGGCGCTGTGCATTGAGTGAGGCTCAATTCATCCCCTCACATTTAAGATTCATTCGCTTCTGGAGTGTCAGGAGGAGGACATTTATCACAGTGGATGAGATTTAGGAAATGATTAAGACAAAAGCTCATTTTCGGAGCGCTGACGAGGTTCCGCTCTCCGGGGGAATGCTCTCCGTTCAGGAGAACTTTGTGTTTTGGTCCATGAAAGCCCACTTTGGTCGGGCTCAGCCTGGAGCGCAGAGCCTCTCCAGGATGACTTCAAAGCACAAAGCCACTTCAAACAGGCCCTGGAGTCAGACACACACACACACACACACACACACACACACACACACACACACACACACAACCTGAATTAATGCATCGAATGAATTCTTCCTTTCCGGCGCACACCTGAGCTGTGGATCAGATCCGATAACTAAAAAGCTGTTTAGAAGGACGGTGACTCACTGCAGAACTCCCACACAGCCGCACAAAAGCCTCGACATCAGGGCAGGAAAACAACCTCTCATCTCACCTCTCCACATGTTTAAACGCAGCGTTAAGCATCATTATGTTGTAGGATTTGGACTCAGTAACGTTGAGAGAGGCACTAAATACCTCTTTCTAATAGGAAGCAGTAATTATGAGCTCTGCTAAGAGGTCTAAATATCCTACAGGGGCATCAGAGTTTTCAAATCTATGAGAGCTAAAGCTGCAAATAAGGATTATTTTCATGGTAACTTACTTATTTAGTTTATAAAATATAAAAATATTGTGGAAAACGCTCCTAAAATATATTCCTAAAGTCCAACGTGACGTCTTCAAATCGCTTCTTCTGTCTAACCAGCAATCTTAAAACCAAAGACTCCTAATTTATGGAGGAAAGGATGAAAATGTCATCATAACTCACCCTCATATCGATTGAAAGTCATGTCTCTTTTTCTCCTAAACAACTGAAGTAGTTGGAGACGTGTTTACATAAAAAATAACTCCGTGCAGCTCGTCCAGCAGGATCCGAGTCTCCAGATCCCCCGAGTGGATTTTAAAAGACATTATTTACACCCTGACGGCTGTCAAGCTTGTGAAACCCACTTAAGACGGAGCGCAAGTAAGCAAGCACTTGTAGCTCCGCAGCAACAGTTCAGATTCAGCTTTAAAAGTATGTAAATATCTGACTTGGATTGTGTCATACGAGATGTATGGAGACAGTTTGTGTTTATTATTTTACGTCTCCAGCTACTTCAGCTGTTAAGATAAATGATGTAAGACTGTTTTGCTGTGAAGCTCCAGGAATGTTTTGTTGACTACGAGACTTGACTTTACTTTCACCAGCATGGAGGGAGGAGATGATGACTTTACTGACATTGTTGGGTGAACTCATCCTTTAAGAAGCTGGAACCAGCTAATGTTTGACATGTTCTACTTGAAAAATGACTGAAAAAAATGTATTATCCAAAGACTCTTCCTTTACTGTCGTAAATGATAAAGACAAGCAGCAAATTCTTACATTTAATGTGACGCTTTTTCCTAAAAAAATACCTGAAATGATTCATTGATCATCAAAATTAATTGTTGCGGCTCTAATCAAAGACGGTTCTATCTGAAAAAGATTAACAGAGAATCAGTTTGGAGAAGAATTCATTAACAAATCAATCAAAGCTGCTATTAAATCCATAAATTACAGCAGTTTCTGCCGTTTCCCCTCCAACTACTTGTTGTCGGATCAATCTGTCGGCATGGTGACCTGTGACCACGCCCCCCCCCCCTCTTCACAATCAGTTGTCGTGGAAACCGTCTCACCGCTCATCATGTCTCTCTGCAGGCGGAGAAGCTGATGCTGGAGATGCAGGACCCCAAAACTGGAGTGAAGTCGCAGCCTCAGAGACTGGTCATCACAACAATACCACACGCCATTACAGGTGACACACACACACACACACACACACACACACACACACACACAGCCAGCAGCACACACACACACACACACACACACAGCCAGCAGCACACACTTGATGTTGTTCGGCAGCTGGTTGAGTGATTGTGCCTGCATAGTCTCACTGGAGGATACCAGAGCTACAGATTTAATCTCCATGACAACCCCTGCAGTCTCAGAGTCAGAGAGGGAGAAAGTAGGAGGTGAAGGAGGAGGAAGAGGAGGAGGAGGAAGAAGAAGAGGGTGAGGAGGAGGAGGAGGAGGAGGAGGAAGAAGAGGGTGAGGAGGAGGAGGAGGTGAAGGAGGACGAGGAGGAAGAGGAGGAGGAAGAGGAGGAGGAGGAGGAAGAAGAGGGTGAGGAGGAGGAGGAGGAGGAGGAGGAGGAAGAAGAGGGTGAGGAGGAGGAGGAGGTGAAGGAGGAGGAGGAGGAGGAGGAGGAGGAAGAAGAGGGTGAGGAGGAGGAGGAAGAGGAGGAGGAGGAAGAAGAGGGTGAGGAGGAGGAGGAGGTGGAGGAAGAGGAGGAAGAGGATGACTGAGCGGGCGAAAGGAAAGGAAAGAGCAAGTAACAGAGAATGAAACAAGGGAGACACCAGAGTGAGGCGGCGAGCAGGAGGAAGAGGAGGAGGAGGAGGAGGAGGAAGAAGAGGGTGAAGAGGAGGAGGAGGAGGAGGAGGAGGAGGAGGAGGAGGAGGAGGAGGAGGAGAGGAAACCCAGACCGCTACGTCAGCTGTAGCTTTGAATTCAGGCAGATTCACACAGCTGAGACGGCTTCTGTACCCTTCTCTTCTCTCCTTACCGTCCTTTCCTTTCCTTTCCTTTCATTTCATTTGAACTCTTCCCTCATCTCCTTTCCTTTCCTTTTCCCTATACCTCATCTCTTTTCCTCTCCTCTCTCTCCTTTTATTCTCTCATATCCTTTCCTCTCCTCTAAGCTCCTTTCCTTTCATACCCCCTCTTCCTCCTTTCCTTTCCTTTCCTTTCCTTTCCCCTGCCTACTTGTCTTTCCCTTCCCTCCTCCTTTCCTCTCCTCTCTACTCCTTTCCTCGAAGCTCCTTTCCTATCCTCTCTTTACTTTCCTTGCTCTTCCTCTTTCCCATCCTTTGCCTTTCTCTCTCCTCTCCTCTCCTCTCCTCTCCTCTCCTCTCCTCTCCTCTCCTCTCCTCTCTCCCTCCTCCTGTCTCCCCCCATTAGCTGTACAGGTCCCACAGCCTGGTGGTGGATCACAGAGGGGTCTGGCATTTAGAGGCGAACACCCACCTACACTTATTTATTCCTTGTGGTTTCCTGTCGGAGCTGCTTTTGTAACTGCTGACATTTTGTTGCCTCTGACGTCCGATCTCTTCTCCTCAGGTGAAGACATCATCGCCTGGTTAGCCGACAGATTCCAAGTGGACGCACAAGGTTTGTTAAAAACCGAATCGCCTCAGTCTGAAGTGGACATCAGCAGACAGTTTAAACCTCCTGCTCTCTCCTCTCTCCTGTTTGCTTGTCGTCTGCAGAGGCGAGGAGCTTCGGCTCCACGCTGGTGGCGTTAGGATACATCTACCCGCTGCGAGACCACAAACGCCTGGTGATCAAACCGGATGCATCCCTCTATCGTTTCCAGGTAAACACGGCGCCGTTCAAAAGTCTCAGGACAGTGTCAGCTTTTACCCACTAGTAGGACGACAGAGTGTTGTTGTTTGGTGGCGCTGATGCACTAAAACATGGAGGAATAACAGGCTGTATTAAAGCTGCTGTAAGCGATTTAGTTCACTTCCTGTCCGCCCCCTCCGTCCTCTCTTCGTCTCTTTCTTCATCTTAAAGGGTTTTTCTTCTCTCAGCGTGTTTGGTTGCATCGTGCCGTTTGTTCCAGTACACCTGTCAGCCGGGCTCTACTCAGTTTGACCCGCTTTCAGTTTTTCTTTCCCAGCACAACTGGGCCGCCTGCTTACAGATCTCCCCAGTAGCATCGAAGAGTCACCGCTCAACACGTTTAAGTTCCTGTAATTTCCTTTTTTTAACTTCTCCTTTGCAATAAAAGCCCCAAGTTATACAGTCAATTTAAAAGCGTTTATTATGAAGCAGCGTCACAGGAAAGTCCTGAACACGATGAAACAGTAAAACACAGCAGATGTTTGAAAGAACAAACAGGACGAGAGAAACTAAAGAGATCCAAACGTACTGACAGCTGAACACACTGACTTTTAAACACCTCTTTCTCTCAGGTTTCCTGCACAGACGTGAGTTCAGTGTAGGTGTTCGGGGTTAGATGGTGCTCGATGCGATGTGAGAGTCGATCAAAGCTGGATGTTGATACGAAACTTAAGCGTTGGTTCTGATTCACAGAAGTCGCACAAACAAGCTCAGCGATCGAGGCAGCAGCAGACCGACAACTCTGATGTTTCGAGAGCTAAAATTGCTGTTTTTGTCAAATGAGTCTGGTGGCTTTGCAGAGATATAACAGCTTCGGTTCCCCATTAAACAGCGAAGATGTAGCGTACACTTAAACTGATGTAGTTTTTTTTAAAGTTGGGCCTGTTTCTGGTTGGTTGAAACACATTTTGCTGCTGTATCCCATTAAGAAGCCTCAACAATGGTGCCAAGGACACAGCAGCTTCTAAGGGGATAATTAAGACTGCAACCGTTGTGCTGATCGGTTTTTGATCAGTGGACTGATCCTGAAGTCCATAAGATGTCAATAAATAATGAAAGATGCCCATCACAGCTCCCGTTCGTGCAGAGAGTCCGGTGGTTTGTTAAAAAGAAAGAGAAAAGATGGAGCTTCATAGACTTAATGTGCAGCTTCCTGCAAGAAAGTTTCCCATAAGAGGACAAAAAAAGCAGCAGGAAGGAGATAATTTTGTGGTTTTAAAACCTCAAACTGCTCTGGTTTTGGTTTCCTGAGCAAAAATAATTTAGCTTAATCTCGGTTCCTGTCTGCAGCAGAGAAATCCAGCTCACCATAATGTTTCTGTCTTCGTGTCAGCTCTGTTTTCTGTCCTTCTGCAGACGCCATATTTCTGGCCCACGCAGCAGTGGCCCGTCGAGGACACAGATTATGGCGAGTGTGACTTTACTTTTCTTTTACACATTTTGTTACACGTCTCCCTCTGTTAACACTCCTCTCCGTGTCATTATTGCAGCAATCTATCTGGCGAAAAGAAACATACGCAAGAAAGGAATCCTGGAGCTGCATGAGCAGGTGAGAACGAGACCGAGACCGGCGAGTGATTCATGTTTTTTTTTTCCCTCGCTGGCATTTGCTGAGGTGTTATTTCATGTCCTCAGGAGCAGTATAACCGCCTGCACAAGTGGATGAATCATAAATGGGATTTCATTGTGATGCAGGCTAAAGAGCAGTACAGGTAGGCGAGTGAGGGAAACTCAGAAAGACGCGGCTCCATTTTAAGATCGAGGAGGTGTTACGTTATTTTTTATTTTTGTGTGTGTGTGTTTGTTTGTAGAGCGGCGAAGGAGAGGAAGAAGCCAGACCGTGTGGTGTTTGAGTGCCAGGAGAGAGCCTACTGGGTGGTGCACAGACCTCCGGTGAGAACACACACACACAAACACACACACACACACACACACACACACACACACACACACACAGATAGCGATCGGGCTGCAGCCTCTTGTAGATACGAGTGGGTTTCCAGCACACAGCGAGGTCTGAAAATAAATTGCACTCCACCTCTTTACTTCCCAGGGTATCTAATTATCTCCACCCGTGATGCCTCATTACCATTACATGTCCAGTCAGAGGAAAAAGGGCACATCTGATTAATATTTCACACTGCGCAGGAGAATGTAGTGCCGTCGTTTGCACCTTGTTGTGTTTGTGAGACCCTCCGGGGTCCCTGAACGCCTCAGGACACCATGTGTCACTTGTTTTTTTTGGGGGGTATTTTGATTAAATTTAAAACGAGGAACGATATGAATCAATTTAATACTGATGACCTACTTAAGAAAACAAGACCATCAACGAGAGGATTTGCTTTTTTATATGTAGTTTTTCTTTTTCTTAAAATTAGAATACCCCCAAAATCACATTTTGACCATATTCCCTCTTTCTGAAGGCAAGATGTGAAATAAATCTTATTTTTATACATGTATTATTAAATATATACACTCCAGTGAGTCAGCACACAAACAGTTGCTGCTGCTGCTGCTGCTGCGTCATTATTAATCACACTACCTCGCTATGACCCGCCCCTCTCTGCCTCTGATTGGCTACATCCTGCCGTGATGTAATGAAACAAAGGCAGGACGTCTCACTCTGTGGCTACAACATTATAATATTATGTTTTTTGAAAATGAAATGGTGTAAAGCTATTCTAATAGGAGTAAGAAGTAAGAAGTATGAACCTGAAAATTAGCTTTATATGATCATTTAAGTCTTTTAAGCAAGCCTACACAACTGTACTGCAGCTAGCAAACATTAGCCACCCTAAGCTAACTGGTTATACTAGACCAATTAACGCTGCAGCAGCAAAACCGCTAAACTTACCAAACTAAAAAAAACTGTTTCGTATCGGTAAGGAGTTTAACTTTTCGTCTGTAAGAGGGTGATTGTGTTATTTCTTCTTTTAGAAGTTACATAGTGCTTAGAGAGTCAGAGGAACAAGGCAAACAGGTTCCCAAAGCTAGTTTTTGCTCCGTAGCGGGTCAATCCAGTGTGGCATTCTTCCTCTCCTGTGCTAGGAGCTTGCTGTAAGTCTTGATGCTAAGCTAGGCTAACACCTAGTGGCTCTTTCTCTACAATAAGCATACAGACATAAGGGGGTATTGATCTGCTAATTCAGCTCTTAGCAGGAAAGCAAATAAGCATATGTTCCTGCTCTTCAGTGTTTCTCTTCCTCTTCCACAGAAAATGTTCACACATTTTCTTGATATGTGTCACTAAAGAAAGACACTGTTTATAACTTTAGTTGCTGAGGGTGAGAGAGAGTAAAGCACAGATGCTGTTTGCATCCAAACACAATAAAATCAGATTTATGTTTCCCGCACAGACTCCCAGAAGTCAAAGTCGGCTCTACATCCGAGATAATATCATAAATCTGAGACACGCTTATCCTGCGTTCTTGTAAATATGCTTTCAAGTTTATTCGTCTTTTAAAGCCTCTGCAGGGAAACAAATCGCTCTGATTAATATTCTTAACGTTCACCAGCGAATTCACAGCTCAACATGACCGGCGCCCGGCCCGCTGTCGCCTCAGATGGCCGAGAGGAAAGTGTGACACATCATCTGCCTACGATTAGCATCAGAAAACAGCCGTCTCATTAATAAGTCATTTGGTAAACACACATTGTTTTTGTCGTTGGTGTGTGTGTGTGTGTGTGTGTGTGTGTGTGTGTAGCCGGGGACAGTCAGCGCCATGGACTACGGGCTGGAACGACGGATAGATCCGAACACAGAGGAGGTAACAGGTGAGTCGGCTCGTGACCTGAGGGAACGTAATTCCTGTCCCTCAGATTATATTCAATAAGAGGCTTTCATGCATGAATGCAGGTGCAGCGTATCTCCTCCGTCCTCTTCCTGCTGCTGTTTCATTCAACTTTTATATCTTTTTACTACAATTAATCTCTTCTTTTCTCTTCTTCTCTCTTCTCTTCTTCTCTTCTCTTCTGCAGGCCTTTCCCACGGCTCTCTTTTTGTATTCTGACTTTTTAAACTGGTTACAAACAAACCACACACACAAACACAACTTCCACGTTTGTCCTAATCTTTAAACTACATATTTAACCCTCAATCTGACCTGAAGTTCACAATTAAAGGGGAAGTCCACTGATTTTTCTGCACTTGTCGAGGGTGTAAATAATAAAACTCTGCTCATCAAGAAGACCGAACACACATCAGATTCTGCGATGACGCCTGTTATGCATCGTTTAATTTATTTTCTTCTGCAGGTGAAAACACCCGACTACTACGAGAGAATCGTGAGTGAGATTTCTTTCTTTCTACACCTCAGCAGCGATCCACAGATCTGTTTTTTAATAGCTGTCGTCTCTCCTCCGCTTCCTGTAGATGATCTTCACCCAGCAGTCCATCATGAGGCCCCGGGTGAAGTCGTCCGTGTCCATTGGCGCGTAAGCTGAGACCGGTTCAGTCATCTAGTGAATGTCTGACAGTGAAATCTCCGGAGCTGAATGAGCTGCTGTTAAACTCTTTCTCCCTTTGTTCTTGCAGTTTGGTGAAGTACTGCGCCACCTACAGAAACCACGATCCTTTCCTCTCCAAGTGTCTCCCCAGCAACCCCTGGCTCACCGATGACGTCACATACTGGACGTTGAACATGCCCAAGTGAGTCAGCAGAGGACGACGCGTGATTTACATCGTTTCCATTGAGATTTAACTGAATCTTGAGTGTGTTTGTGTGTTACAGTGTGGAAATCCCGACTAAGATGCGAGTGGAGAGGTGGACGTTCAGCTTCGGAGAGCTGCTGTCGGACCCGCGAGGACGAAACGACTTCAGACTCTTCCTGAAGAAAGAATTCAGCGGTATTTTAACAAAGTCACGTACAAAAACAAAAGATTAATTTTTACAGTGTTATTCTGTTCGGTTATTATATATATTTTGTTCTGAACGTCTCAGGTGAGAACTTGGCGTTCTGGGAGAGTTGCGAGGATCTGAAGTGGGGCACTGCGGCGACGATGAAAGAGAAAGCCGAGCAGATCTACAAGTAACGTCTTGTTTTATTTTCTCTTTGTATAAAATACCGTCTCGGGTTTCTCTGATGAACGTTGACAGCAGCAGAAATAATACAATGATTAGCAACCTCTGTTTGTAATCAGTACATTCTCTCAGTGTGTTTTTCTCTGCAGTTCTTCAACAATTAATTGACTAAACAATTAATTATTTATACATTAAATTGCTGCAAATGAATTCATAACGAGCAGGAAATCACTCAGCCTCATATTGATCATCGTTTAAATCGAGATTGTTTTCCTCTTTTTCGTGTCTCAGGACGTTCCTGGCTCGTGGAGCGCCGCGGTGGATCAACATCGACGGAAAGACGATGGAGGTCACAGTGAGAGGCCTGAAACACCCGCACAGATACGTCCTGGACGCAGCCCAGACTCACATCTACATGCTCATGAAGAAGGTCAGTGAACGCACCGTGAACAGAGGCGATGTTATATTATTATTATATTGTATCTCAGTCACGATGAGCGCGTCGTGTTTTTCAGGACTCGTACGGCCGCTACATGAAGTCTCCGGTGTTTAAGGACACGCAGCAGAAGGCGATCTCTCCTGATGAACACAAGTTCAAGTACGTGTGATTTCATTCAGATGTTAGTTTAGATTTATTTCATGACACTTCGTCAGATGATGTCGAGCTTTTTATCGGGGAGGACGGCGGCTGATGTTGCGTCGCTGTAGCATCCATCAGTCTCCAGAACTTTTTATCTTCATCTTTCTTCATTGTTCTTGTTTCTTTTTGGTTTCCCAGTGATACCCAGTTGGAGCAGAACGCAAAGAAGCGGCGGCCCAGTCTCAGCCCCATCGTCCTCCGGCAGCAGGAGCAGGAGCAGAAGGCCAAGATGGCCGCCAATGTTGACATCACGCAGGTCATGACCAAACTCAGCAAGCAGGGCAGGGAGGGCGGCAAGACCTGAACGCACGGGAGGAGTTTTCATCTCCTCGCTCGTCAGGATCATTAAATTATTTATCAGGAACATTTCAATAGAAAATGTAGTTTGAATGCCATTTTAATTTAAGTTTAAAGGTGCTATAATTAATATTTTAAGAACAGCGAAGGATCAAATGATGTTTAATGTGAAAAGAAAGAAAACTTTAACCCCACTGCGGCTTTCTTTTTTAGCTTTATAGCAACTTTAAGCTCGTTGTTTAGGTTTTACAGCCTACAGCTTCTCTTATATCGTCATTCTAGTGAAAAGCGACTGTACGTTAGCTGCTCAGAACCAACCTGGGGAACAAAGCGGATCGCGTAGCGGCTAAAGATGAGTATTTTTCTGTATAGGGAAGGAGAGAGAGCGATGAACTCTGTACATCTGTTATCATCTGTTGTTTCTGTCATGTTTCTTGTCCATCTTCACTCATTCGCTGTATGTTTATATTAATATCAGTGTCATTAAACCACTGTATGTTTCCTCTGTCATCAGTCACGAGCTAATAAAACCACAAACCACCTCACGTCCATGTGTTTGTCTTGAGTTGTCGTTCATTCACTGTTTTCATGTTTTCATGTTGTCGTTCGTCTCGACGCGTCCTGGAACATCTGGAAAACTGTTGACCTGTCATTGGAAAAAAAGGAAAATCCTGGAAAATCTTGTGTTGTCCTGGAACTTTATTTAAACGGTGGTATTAGTAGTTTACTGTATATGGTTAGAAGTGTTTATATAGTTATTCTGAGCTCATGAAACGTTTCAGACATACGTCGTTCTTACAGGACAGTGATGAATATTGATGATATTTGCTTATTTGGTTCGTAGCTCTCTTTCATTCGGCTTCATTCTGCATGTGTTGTCTTGTTGATTGTTATTTATGGAGGAAATCATCTGCTGATAATCTTCCAACACACTTTTGGAGTGAAACCTTTCCTCTTTGTGCCCTTCGGCCTCACAGCTGTGCCGCTTCACCACGCCTGTCCCCCACCTCGCCGTCTACTCTGGCATCTCTGACTTCCCCTCTGCCAACGCCTCCCCCTCGCTCCCCTTCCTGGCCCAAACCCCGGCCTGTTCGTCCCCCATCAGCGTGGCCTTGGACAGCACGTCGGCCTCTGAGAGGCGAGTGGAGGCCAGCGAAGGAGAAGGAGAGGGGAACGCCGCGGCTCCGGCAACCGTCGGTGGGAACGCGTCCAAGTCCCGCGTGGCTCTGTCCCTGCGCCGCCTGCTGAAGCGCGGCTGCACTCCCACCACCATGTTCGCCAGCTTGTCGCCCAAGTGCCACTCAGCTGCTGGGACGAGTAGCCGCATCCAGCCCATCAGTCCGGATCAGCCCAGTCAGGCTCCACCGAGACGGATCGCCAAGTGAGTAAAAAACCAGGAGCAGAAACTGAACGCGTTCAGACGATCAGTCGTGTGACTCACCACGTTCTCTCTGTCCAGTTTTTTCCAGATTAAAGTTGATATTCCTCCGGAGTGCCGTATCTACCCCATAGAGTCCGAGGACGAGGACGAGGAGGCCAGGGCCGCCTCTCGGGGAGGAGTGGGAGCCAAAGAGATCATCTGCCCCTGGGAGAGCCTCAGTCCGCAGAACGGGACCGGATAATGGGCCGCGGTCACACAACAGGTTTCTACATCTGAGCAGGCAGATTTCTGCCTCTTCTGCAGAGAGGAAACGATCTCACAGAGGTCAAATCTCTCACCAACCAAGACCAAACACAATCAGGACTGACAGCAAACAGTCCAGCTGGGACGCTCTACAGATGCTGCTGGTCTACAGCAGACTGAGCATCGATGTAACGTCTCAGAGTTTTAACTTCTCATGAGAAACTTCTGTTCTGAGAGTCAAACACACGACCCAGTTTCACGTCTGCTGCAGCGTAATCCTCTCCTCCACCGTCCACTCAGTGCTTTACTCTAAAATATGTCTGAATACACGCTGTCGTTCACAGCTGTTCGCCTTCCTTAGAACAACCAGATGGGATCACAGTCCTCATTCTTACAACTCTACATTTCGTTTATTCAATTTCCTGTTAAAAATATTAGAAATGTAGAAAAAAACAACCAGATTTTACTCCCAGGTCGTCGAATATCGAGTGTTTTGTGGCGTTCCCGAGTGTCTGAACGAAGGAGTTTCTAAAACGTGTTTAACTTCTGTGGTTTGGTTCAGTTTAGGCTAAAAAAAAGATGGAAACTTTGGTTTGAACATTTTGGAAACATTTGGGATAATATAGGTAAACAACTCAACACAATATATAACAGAGTACTTGAGGTTTTCAGAGATTTAATGCAGAATTCTTACGTATTATATCTTTAGAGTGAGTCGACGTCGTTGGGATGATCTCCTCCTTTTCTTCTTCACACTCGCTCACCTGACTTGTTCTCTGGACTCGGGAGGCTGGAGCAGATTCTCTGAGTCGCCGCCGCTCACTTTGAATGTCTGATGTTGTCACAGAAACATTTTCATTAGTCAGTCACGTCTAACAAAAACGTCTTGATGTTTGTGGCTCTGCAGCTGTGACGCACAGACGCTGTATTCAGAGATATTTTTAAGTATTTGATAGTTAATTCCACACGTTCTTTTGGTGGATCATTCTTTAACTTCAGCCTTATCGACACCGACCCGTACTGATGTGAGCACCGGCCGAGCCGAGCTGAACCTGAGCTGTAGCTTTCACATGTCAAACCTCATTCTGTATCTATAAACGAGCAGCAGCCTTAGACGACGTTAAATACTTTGTGTTTGTTTCGACCCAGCAGGCGTGTGCACAGACGTCGTCCGGGGCCACAAAGGAAAGAAAACCATGAAAAACAAAACTCACAATCATTCAGAAAACTAAACGTTTACATCCTGAAGAGAGACGAACCAAAGCAGACAGACTTCCTGCGCACACGCCTGCTGTAGATATAGATAATGTATTGATATCTTTATTGATTCTGAAGTGTTCTTGTGCTGCTAAATAGACGTAGAAGCCTCATCCCTGATTCACTGACCTCTTTATCCACGAAGCGACAGACTGGATGCAGTTCAGGCGAGATGAGAGCACATGAACAGTTCGCCTACGTGTTGCTGTTTTGCTGATCGAGGGTCAGAAACGGTTTTGTATTCGGCTCCTCTGCTGTTTTGTACTCTCGTGTAGCGGTCGTAATGCTGAACACCGACCCAGAGAAGGCGGCGTTGGTGTTTTTTTCTCCCTCACGTGTCTCTCCATGAGCTGAGGGGAAGAACAATGTGAATTAACTGTCCGAATGTATAATCTCCACCATGTTTACAGATGCAAGAATGTGAAAAATATACCTTAAAATTTGTCGTATTTGATTTGTACATTCCATGGCTTTTGTCAAGTGCCTCAATAAATGACCGTCTTAACGACCAGAGTCTTCCATCGACGTACGGACGAGATGCAGACGCATGACGACTCACCCACATTTCATGAACAATATGAATTGAACAATATCAATTTGAATATCTTATTTATTGATTTATACACAGTATTTGACCTCATTTATTGATTGTGCCTCTCTTCGCAGCCCCCTCCTCCAAAAACAGGTTAGAAAAATGGACAAACACTGTCTGCAATTTTCACAACACTGTTTGGAAAAGTAAGAAGGAATAAATGTTTATTTGCAGGTAAAAGACATCGAGGTGTCATGAAGGTCGCCTCCATACTGTGATGTCATCAAGGAAGAGCCGCCACATCTGTTGATGACGTCTGGTATTGAATTTTCTCCACATATATAAAGTACGTGAGAACTTTGTGAGTCAGAGTTCAGAACACGAGGATATCTCTCTGTTCCGGACCTTCAGGACGACTTCCTGGATCGATAAAACCTCCCAGTGACTTCGATCTTCCAGCTGTCGAGAACAGATCGTGTCTTTTTATCGTAGTTTTAGTTTCCTCTTCCTGACAGTGAAGTCTGCAAATGATCCACAGCAACAAGGACGCTTTGGTTTCTTCTTCTGCCTCCATCTTCAAACGTCCAAACTAGTGAAACTACAACATATCTCTTGTGGTAGATATTTGTTTTGGAAGCGAGTGACAGAGAGACGGCAGGATGGATCGTGATGAGGTAACATGTCTCTATGTGATCGGACCCGAGCACAGTCGTTATTAGTAACTATAGTCTGTTCGTTTGCTGTTACGGGTCATTAACAATCATCAGAGGAATCAGTTTCATGAACACTAACAAGTTCCTCGTCGTCACTTTAACGCCAGTCTTCTCTTTATATTGCAAACAAAATGTTCTGTATCCTATTTTTAACAACTGCATTTTCAAAACAGCCTCGTTACTTCAGTTTTGATGCGTTTGAGGAGAATTCTGGATTATTTTTATTTGGCATCACGTCGACGCAGCGAGATGAAACTACAGAATCAGAGAGAGAGACTCAAATGAGGGGAGATGTGAGGCTCAGTTCACCTTGGATACTCTTTACTTTTACACTGTAAGTACATTTGAGAGCCTTTACTTTCTTACTTTTACCTGAGTAAATAAGTTCAATCAGTTCTCTTTCTATACACAAGTATCTGAACTTTTGCCACAGTTAAACTACAGAAACATCGTCTGTACGTTGATGTTCATGAGCAGACTTTTGTCTTCTGTATCTTGAAGTTAACTCACATTTAATCAGCATGTTAAATTGATCACAAGCCGCTCGATCGACTGATAACCAACCTGTAGGACCGACCTGATGTTCCTCAGTAAGCGGTGATGACCGTGATGGACCACTGGGTGGCGACACAGCAAAGGCAATCAGATGGAGACTGAGTGACGTGATGTAACACGAGCTGCTGGATGTAGTTTATCTCAGAGATCAGAATACTGACAGAAACAACCCGAGTTCATCTTTTATTACAATGTTTCTCATATTTTCCCGTGTTATTATTTAGATTTTGTGAAATATCACAAGCAGAGGCTGTTACAGCAGCGTTAAGTGCATTTCCCCAAAGCTCCCCTGATGTCTAATTTCCCACACAAACCCTAAAGAAGGTCAAGTTATTTGGTGTAAACAGGATCGTTTCCGTACGGGACGCAGAGTTCGTGTGGTGTGCACAACAACAACAACAACAACAACAAGCGCGTGCGTTCGTAGTCAACATCGAGCAAACACGGCGATCGTCGAGGTTACTGAACCGCGGGCCGGAGCGCCGCTTTGATCCGAGCGCGTGTTCGTCGACGTCTCGGAACAGAACGGTCCGATCTCTGTCTCACAGGGACGTCCACGCGCAGAGCAGTCATACATTAGCTTAGCAAGGAGGCGGGAAATTTATGCAACACATTTAACATTCATCCGAGGTGTGCATATATTAAAATACATTTGTGTGGAAGCATCTTTTAATGAAACCTCTTGGTGTTTGCTGTTACACCTGATTGAGTCGCTCCAAAGTCGCATCGTTGCTTTAATGTCGTGTTTTCTCTCTTTTTCAGAATCAGCGTTTCTTTCCCGTCACAGCATGAGAACGTTTCTCTCCCATTATCTGTCCTCTGCATTCCACTCTTTGATTTTCCCAGTTATCTGTGGAGGGAATTATTAGAGAGCAGCAGAAAAAGAGAACAAATCAGCGTTTTTTTACAGCAGGAAATTGCAGCCACAACTTAAAAATATCTGATTCTATACACAGTATTTGACCTCAATTGCTGCTTCGACACAAAAAGTGTCAAATATGTTTCAAATCCCTCTGAGATTCTTTTAAAGGGACAGTTCAACATTTTGGAAAATCCACTTATTGACCCTCTTGTTGAGTAGAAGATGAGGAGATCGTCACTACGCTCGTGTGATAACGAGTTAAAGCTTGGAGGCAGTTAGCTTAGCATAAACACTGAAAGCAGGGGGAAACTGCTAGCCTTGTCTAAGAGCGTCCTCAAAGCTCCTTAAGTAACGACACAAACATGAACTTGAACGCAACACACCTCTGTCTGAACACACTTATGCACGACGAGTATGACTCCGACCAATCAAAGTTCATGACGCTCCACAAGTTCATAGGTCATCGGGAAGGAGAGACAGGAAACTGTCACTCATGGCTAAAGAAGCTAGCATAGCTAACTGAAGTGCCTCCGCTATTTCACGCCAATATTTTTCTTTTTCTGACTCGGTCATGTTCGTCCCTCGAGGGTCAGTGTTCTTCTTCACTTTCCCACCTGACAGCAGCTTCCTCTTCTTCCTCCTCGCCATGTTTACCTGCACGCATCAGAGCACTCTGTCATCCTATTGGTCATCGCCAAGGTAACACGTCGTAGGAGAGATCAGCAGGTTAAACTAATGTTAAACTAATTGTCTGTTCATTGTTGAGGCGCCTGATGTGTTAGCTTAGCCAAAGACAGCTACAACATCATCCTGTTGGAGTTTTGTTGTAGGCGAGCTGATTAAAACTCAACATTTGTTCTTGTTTTTGCTCTCGATGAGAAACATATCTGACTCCTCAGATTGCAGGCGTACAGCGTATTTGCTAAACTGGAACAAATGTTGATCTACTTCCTGTTTGCCTGAGTAGAACGGATCAGGACAAACAGGAAAACAAAGCAATGCACACTCTCATGCCAACACACACACACACACACACACACACACACACACACACACACACACACACACACACACACACACACACACACACACACGCGCGCACGCGCGCGTAAACATGTGTCGGCCGCTGTGTGTGACCTCGCCGTGACATGATGAATGACCAAATCAGACGCGTAATGAAACGCCGCACATTCGCCTGCTGCTGCTTCTCCATGTATGCATGTGTGTGTGTGTGTGCGTGTGTGTGTGTGTGTGTGTGTGTGTGTGTGTGTGCGCCCAGGACCTCAATCAGAATCACAGGTGACCCGGAGTCTCGCTGGGCCTCCTAGGTTTGACAAGAGCAGATAATTACCAGCGACCCCCCACCTCGTAAAATCAACCGAGGAGAAGAAGACCTCGAAGCTTCAGATAAATTCAGGCCATCTTCTCTTCGCACCTCCTTACTTTTCTTCCTCTGTGTCAGCCTTTAACCTCAACTCACCTTCTTGACCTCCTTTAATTCCTCTCCTGGTCTCCCGTACCTCGAGGACTCCGGACATTATTATGATGATCAGTAAACCTGTCAGCGTCCTGGAGAATGTGAACGCCGGCTGCACGTGATGAGAAACACACGCGGCAGTTTCACTCTCGATCAGGGAGGTTTATTGAGTCTAGAGTACACACAATTATAAAGTTTTATGTCTTTTAATCGACTCAGTACAGCCTCAGCAAGTGTGTCAGGTGGCAGGTGGGGCTGAAATGATCTGAGTTTACGCTGCAGACGTTAAACACAAGCGTCCTCTTGGAGTAAATATTAAGCGCTGTCTCTTAAAAGCCAGCTGTTTTATTGAAGCACGGTTCTGGGAAATGTGACGGAAAACACGGAGCAGTAGAAGGCAAAATGTAGGAACAAATCACAGTTATCAATAATCTGATAACTGTAAACAATCAGGTGATGATAATAATCTGATGTGACGTGTTTACGTGCACTTTAGTCACATCTGCTCACGTTGTTACAACATCTGGCTTCTTTTATGTTTGTGTAAACGTAACGATAAAACGCATCGCTGTTTCCATGACCACTCGAATAATCTGAGAACGATCAGATAAATCAGATAAAGATCGGTTTGTTAGGGTTAGTGTCAACTTGCTCTGTGTTTCTGTGTTTACTTTTCACATCTTTACATCAGTCGCTCTTCAAAAACTCAACGCCGACTGAACGACAGACGACAGAGAAGATGACTCTGCTCAACGCGATGAAGGCAAACGTTGCTCGGAGAAAACAGGAGAAACGGATGATCACAAAAAAAGATAATATTAAAAACATGTTTCGACCGTTACGTCTCATCAGGGCTCTGAACAAACAACATCATGTAGTGTGTAGCAGCCAATAAGAGGCGTTCACGTGACCCAGATAGCGACAGAAACCTCCCGCTGGTCGACTTTTCGTCTCCTGTCCGCCTCCTCTGAGGGTTTGATGTGCTCGATATCCTCGACACGCAGCACAGAATCATTAGCAACCGGCCGACTGTTTAATAAATCGTCTTTTAGTCGTTTAAGTCAATAGTTTTCCATCAAGAAATAATAAACGATGCTTCATAATTGTTCATAAATGCTCCTGAAGTCATCGAGCAGGAACCCGGAGAGGCCTCTCGTCACGGAGCCCCTCGGCAGCGCGGTAATGTAAACGTTTATGCATAAGACCAGTGAATTTGACACGCTCGCCACACTTTTTTCCATTTCCTCCCGCTTTAGCCTTTAGCCTACTGATATGCTCTTGACCCCCTTTATATCCGTCCTCCGTCCGTGTCCCAGAGGACTTCCATCATTCTAGCATCAGAGAGACGGAGACGTCTGTCCGGTGGAGGTTTTACTCAAGGGCATCCGACAATTCCTGCAAGACGCCGCCGGGTTACTGAGCCAGAAACCCGGAGAGGTTTCTCTGTGTCACTGAGCACCGCAGGAGCCCGATTATATAAACCGTGCGACTGTTTCTATGAAAGTGTTCAAATTTAAATGTTTTGGCAAGAATACGTATTAGAAGCCAGAAAACAAACAATATCTAACTGATGTTTATAACTTCTGTGATGGATCCAGGATTTGTTTCTTGAACATTGTGAGATGTTGGTGAGTACGATTTCACGAGGATCCAACATGTGGTGAGTTTAAATCGTGGTTAAGAAGTTATTGGTGGTGGATTAGGCTTGACTGGCGGAGGTATGCACTCTACTGAGTCCCATTCCAGCTTAGTTAAGACCCAGTAAATGCACACGAAGAGAGACAGCATGTCTATCCAAATATCTCCTGAAAATCTGTGATCATTTGAACAATATGTTATTCAGTTTTGTCAATAATAGAACCTGAACAATCGTGCTAATAAAGGTTATTTGAGTTTGAAACGTGGGCGAGACGGCGCGGCCGCGAACAGTCGGGATGTCAGGAGGATTTCAGACGGAATAAACCTGTGAAGTCTCCGTCAGCTGAGCCTCGGGGCGAAGTTTCTCCACAATAACAAACCAACACACACACACACACACACACACACCAAAATATGCACAGACATGCACATGCGTTGTACATGTACGCGCACACACACACACACATTTATGCACGCCCATGCATACAATCTTTGTCTCCTGAGAAATGGTATTAATACCTGGCAGGCTTTAAAATGTCAGCCGGTCTCAAACAAGGTGCACAAAGACCCAATTTATTTATGGATCTGACACTTCTCACGTCTTTCTGCTCTTGAGCTATTTTCACTTTCAAAGTGTGTCTTTAGAGCGACGAGGAGGCGGAGGAGGAGGAGGAGGAGGAGGGGGATGAAGATGTGGGCAGACAGACTGACCGACTGCTGGGAAAGGTGTGTGGCCCGGAGGCTAAACCA
Organism: Diplodus puntazzo; assembly: GCA_963678695.2. Lineage (NCBI taxonomy): Eukaryota > Metazoa > Chordata > Actinopteri > Spariformes > Sparidae > Diplodus > Diplodus puntazzo. The sequence continues at coordinate 24,877,082 of OZ023176.1, read as the reverse complement.
GCCGAGCCAGCGCGGCCGCGGGGGAGCTGGTATTTTAACCCACACTTTGGGGTAAAACGTCCCTCGGAGTGATTCTTTCCGCCGCTGACGCGTCAGCTGCGATCAAAGAGTTGCATTCGGCGATAAAAATAACACAAATGTGGGCTAATCACAAATCTGCATTCAGCCCTGATGGCTGCTTTCTAATATGAGCTGATGGAGTTTATTTACTCGCCGCTCCGTCTTCTTCCTTTTTGTCTCTCTCTCGTTTTCTCCCCTCTTAGTATTCACCTCCACCGTCACACACACATTAGTCCAATCTCCAGAGCTGTTTACTCATTGAGTGATGATTGCCTGTTTAAACATCTGTCCACAGCGTCGCACACAATCACACGATCACACACACATGTGGCACGTCTGATTGTGTCCCAGACAGGCGGCAACATCGGCGTCTGGCTCTGAGACCAACAAACACCAGACACGTCTACAGTCAGCCTGATGAGAAAGTAATCCAGTACTGGAACTTTTTGGTTTTGGATTTAAGCTGCCTTCAAACTGAACTTGTAATGTTGTTTGTCATAGTTTCATTGTGTTTGGAAGTATGAGAATAAAGCCGAAGGAAAACTGTTTCCATAAATTACATATAACCACAACAACAGAGAAAAAAACCCCTGACTAACAAACAGACGACAACAAACAAAGAAGTTAAAAGCCGCACTAATCCATATTTTTATGTTCACAATAGCATAAATGACTGTGTGTGATGTAAAAGGGGTCGTCTGCAGTGACAATCCCATATTAAATTCTGACCCGACTCTGAAGTTCCCCACAGCTGGAAGCCTTTTAGTGCTTTTCTGTTGATTGTTTCCGGCCCGCGACTTCATTGTTTTGGCTTAATTGTTGTTTCAACAGTCGGTGAAAAAAAGCCGAGTTAGATCCACGACAAGTCAAACAGCAGACAACGTTAATGACGAGTGAACATAGTGAAGCACCTGAAGCAAGAGAAATATCAAGATGTTTTTATGGAACAACATTTTTCTGATTGTTCAGTGCTGAAACCGAGTACGTTTCTGTGAAACCACAGAGGAGTTAAACCTGAATGTTTCTTTATGTTGCTGCTTTACGTTTGTTTAAGGTTGAATTTTCTATTCCTCTCTCGTCACAGCGCTGTGCTGAAGCTTTGTTGGGTTTAGGTGTGAACAATACTTTAAAAAAACACCACGGTTTGGATTTAAATGACTGTTTTGGTCGCCAGGATCATGGACGGAGATGTTTCGACTTCCAGTGGAAAATAACCAGTTCCAGTGTGACTTGAACCTTTTGCCAGCCTTGCTGGCTGAATAAACTCCACCACCACCTCCTGATGTGGGCTAATAATCATATAACGTGACCATGAATGCCACACTCGCTCCACGTCAACCTCGTATCTGTGGTTAGAAGCGAACATTAAATCCTGGCGACGTCATCGTGTTGTTCAGGTAAAGTCTTCTAGTGAACATGATTCAGTCTGAAAGAACCATTATGAACATTTCCCAAAGGTCCAAGTATTCTTTCTGGCTGAACAAACCGATTGTTTCCTGACGACCAGGCTTTGAAAATATAATCAATAAATTCACTCTGCCGTGTAAAAGAGCCTCCGTGAGCCTGTTGTGTGTTTGTGAATGAGTAAACGAGCGCTTTGTGAACGCGGCCCATTGAACATTTCATTCAGTTTCGAGGTTAAGATGTGAAGAGTTGTTCGTACGTGATAATCAACACCTGATTTGCAGCTCTTCAGTGTGAAACGGCAAAGAGCCAAAACAATTCAGAGTCCTCACATTTAGAAACCCAGAGAGACCCTGATTATTGTCTCGGGAGCTGGTCGGCCAAATCGGAGCCAAAACCAGAGTAAACATTGGATTCAACCCAAATCTAATGTGGAATCTGATGTGTGTGTAGTTGTTAAATGCTGGATGAGTTAGCAGGACCGTGTCTGGTTACACAACAGCCACAAGAACACTGTCGGCAGACGTAGTTTGGACAGTTTGCTGCTATAGTGGTTTAAAGTCACTAAATGTAGAATTGAGTCCCAGAGCAAACTAGGTAAATGTTAGCAATGTACATTTCTGCAAACTAGATTATGCTTTGGTTAGGTTCAGAAAAGGGCACGTTGTGTTTTTCGGTCACCAACACCATTCGACATTCGAAGGTCTCCTTGAAAATATAGAAAAACTGAAGCGGGCGGCCTGGACGCCAGAATAAAATGTTGGGATTTTACGTTTGGCACATTTAATACGTATCATATCAACATTTGTACAACCTGTGTTATACCACATTCAGATTACACGTATATGAGCTGGATCCAAAATCTTGACTAAATTTAGTTTTATTTTCGATATAATCTGATGTTGTGGCAGTCAATGTCAAGCCTGCAGCTATTCAGCCAACAAGCACGCTAAAATACCATCGAGTTAGCTAAAAGACACGTTCAGGTTCATTTCCTTTGTGGAGTGACGGATGAAGTTGGTGAACCAGACGCTGGTGCGGCTGATGACAGCTGACAGGATGTTGCATCTGAACTCAAACGTTTACCCAAACTCCTGCTGATGAATAAAAACGACAGGATTAATCCCAGTCAGACGGGCTCTCCACGCTGCTGAAGCTGCTCTCATTAAGGTTTCCAATGATCTCCTGGCTGCTGCTGCTGCTGCTGCACGTTGGGTTTTAATGCCGTAGCTCTGCTTTCGACACAGCTGACCTCACAGTCCCAATCAACCGTCTGACAAACTGGGTGGCAACGCAGACGGCGACTTCCTGCTGTAATAAACACAGTTAGTTTTGGGAACGCCGGCACATCTCAGGCTCTATTTATTTGTTTCCGATCCCTGAGGCTTCATTTTTCTACACACTGTTTTAAATTTGGATCCTTCCTTCAGGGCATTTCATTTGTAAACACTGATCGTTTGTAAGCGTGAAATTGTTTCTAATTGCTATGCAGACGACACAACGTTGTGTCTCACAGAGACCCGGTGATGCTGATAGGCTCTCCCACACTGTGACCTGCTGTCTGTCTGATGTTAAAGTCTGGATGTCCAGCGTAGTTTCACTGTTATTACCTACAGCAGCCACAGCGGTTAAGAGACTTTTAGCTCGGAGCTCTCAGGGTTGTTTCAGTCTTCCTTTAGCTGTAGAGCGTCATTAAATTGAAAGGTTTCACTCTTCGGCTGCACTTCAGAAGGTCATCTATAATTTTACTTTACAAAAGGAGCCTGTTTGAGCTCCCTGCTGCCATATAATCGAGACCATTTCATCGCCACGAGTCTTTTATCTGAGTCATAGATGGATCTGCATCATTATCTGTCCTCACCGGCAGCCAGTTTTAGAGCTTCTGCATTTCAAGTTCACATGAAAATCCATATTTTAAGTGTTTTGTTATTACTTACTGTATACAACGTTAGCTTTGCTTGTTGCTGAAGTAACTGCTAACTAACGTGAGGCTAACCAGTATCCTCCAGACCGGGGCCATACACGACCCCAGAGAATGATGCTGCTAATCACTAACTCCTGCTACATTTAGCTGATGTTAGCAAATTAGCGTGATTATATGCTAACCCTAACCCAAACCCGGCAAGAAAACCATCTCGATTCTGTTTTGAAGCTGCTGTTTGTCTTCTGGGAAGCTAGCTCCATCGTGGGTGACGTGATTCATAATTAGCAACAATCCAGAGAAAATAGAACTCCACTAACTGTTTCCTGTGAACTTCAAGGTCCAAGAGAGACCAAGTTATAGCAGTCAGATGTTTTGAAGTATTATAATAAGGTCAGTATCTTCTTTACACGTTCCTGAGAAGTTCTCTCTTTTAGTTCTCTTGTTTTGATCTTTTTACTCGTTTCTTCTTTATTTATTTTGCAGCGACGTTGCGGTGTGATCACTGAAACATTGTGGTCTGCAGCTCCGACCCTCCAACTCAATTTGTAGGGTTATTTCTGTTCAGTCAGAAAAGATTATTGATATGAGAGTACAGCACAGCGGTATAGTTCATGTTGGGCGTCTGGGCTCTGACCTCATCTCTCCCTGCAGCGTGGACGTGAACCTACACAGAGAGAGATTGGGAAGCGATGATAGCGGACAGATTCAAAGTGCACAGGTGGATGCCGGGTGGAGGTGGGGCTGATTAAAAAGCTAAGAAGCAGCAGATTCTTGCACAGAGCAATGAAGCAGCTGCAGAACCGAATGAGAACAGCGTGTTGGAGACTTTCCTTTCAAGGAAAACAACAGCGTCCGCTGATTGTTCAAATCTGTCTAAGATAGACGGGATCGCCTTCGATTCTTCCGACACTTGACTTCCCACTTGGCAGGTGTTGTAGGAAGGAAGGAAGGAAGTGCAGAGTTGAGTGTGAAGTAGTTTAAATGAACCCTTCTCTAGAGACAAAAAGAGAAACATCGTCCTGCATGCACAAGTCACACAACAGACCGTGATGGTGTTGCAGAGTCATGTAGCGAGACGAGGTTACGGTTCATCCTCTCTCAACGACTCTGATTTCACCTAACAAGGCCTCAGCTTATTTTAAAACCCTTACACAGTGGTTAACTTCATGTTTTAGGATAATATGAGCAAGCTACCTTCAATTAATAATAATAATATCAGCCTGTTCTTGCTAACATCCTGGGAACTGCAACCTGAAAAGGAGCTCGAGTGGCCGTAAGAACTGATTCTTTACTGTCCGGAGCAAAAATGGAAGTTAATTTCTTCTTCAGATTTTATTTTAAGGTAGAGCTGCAAAAAGAGGAACAAGAGGAAGGATAAAATCATGCAGGACTAAAGTCTGCAGAGGACGAGCAAGTGAGACAGGGCAGATGTCAATAAAGAGGAAAGTCTCACAAGTTGAGAGACATTCGGAAGCGTATTTCTTCTTCTTCGGACCTGTTTCATCAAGAGTTAGCATTAACCTGCTAGCTTGGCTCTGTCTAGTGTCATTAAATAACTCTTTCTTTGATTAGAACAAAACCCAAACTGTAAAAATGATAATCTGTGTTGGTTACAGACAGAAGATAGTTCAGCATGTAGCACTTTAGAGGCGCTAGTACGTCAAGAGCCAGAGCTGCTTCCACTCTTTATGCTAAACTAAGCTAACCAGCTGCTGGATGCACAGATACAAGAGTGTTATTAATTTCCCACAAGGCACTTCTCTAAATAGAGCCACATATGCTGGAGTGTGCTCAGAGGTATGTTTCTGTAGAGAGTGAAGATGTCACTTCTGAGCGTCACGGCACAACTCGAGACGGCTGTCTGAACGGGCTCGCAGGCTTTGGCTCCGCTAACCGAAAAAGAGCCGTCGAAAAAACAAGTTGCACAACTAACCTTAAAAATAGCTTGACCTCACCGAGGACGAGTCACCGAACACGCCAAGACCTCGAGGAACGATCTGCTGAGCGGAAAACAAAGTGAATGAACGCACAAAACAAACACTAGATCTCAAGAAGACCTTTTTATTTTCTGCAGCCATTGTTGGGAACGCTGAGGTGAGGGGTATTCAGTTGGTTGCAATCTGCAACCTCACCACTAGATGCCACTAAATCCAACACACTGGACCTTTAAATACATTGTCTGTAGTTGCCACTTAGATTGAACATACACCTTCTCTGATTTAAAGTGAAACTCTCATAAGCATAATTACGACGAAAGAGCCACTTTTAAGATTTACCGTATTTTCATTTTCGGGTCAAAATCTCTATTTTATAAAACGCTAAGAAGACTCGACACAACATGAAACCTTGCTCGTAGCATCACCAGGGTCTCTACACATGAACACGAGCATTGAGATCTTACGTGACTTTTCCGGCTTGTTATTTTAGAATTGTTTCTCATATGAAGCTCCTTTTTCAGCTTCAAGATCAATATTGTTTTTTCGCTAACGACAAAACAACGAATTATCCGTGTATTTATATGGAACTAAGCTTTATGAGCGTTCCTAAAAAAAAAATGCAGGACAATATTTTTCAGTGTCTTCTAATTCGTTTATAAATAAAACCTTTCAAAATAATGGCTGTAGAGAAACGGACACCATATATTGGGCCATTATTGCCACTTTCAGACCAGAACAAGCGGGTCTACACAGGTTTTTTATTGACCCCATTCCCACTTCCTGCAGGCGAGACAGTGTTTTTAAGGACACCTGGAGTCGACCTGTTGTTCACGGGAAAGTTGCACCATCTCCATCCGTGATCGTGGCGACCAAGACGGGTTATTTTGTGCCTGAACGTAACAAAAGCATAAAGACGGTGATGTGACAAACGTTCAGTTGCAACGTAGAGAAACTAACATTTATTCTGGCGACTAGCTGAGCTGGAATCTGTTAGTTGTTTTCCTAAAAAAGTAGCTTCAATGATTAATAATTCACTTTTTGTCGACAAACTAACAGTTTAGTTTCTACACACACTCACAACAGCCTCAGATATTAATAGTAGCACAGATGTTCCCGGCAGCACACACAGCAGATCTGTGACACACACACACACTATTATTTCTCAACAAATCCAAATCTCACAGACATTTATAACACAAATCCTCCTCGACAACACTCAAAAACTGTAGAATTCATTATTTTAGCCGAGCTTCTCGCGGTGAAATATAATTTTGTTTCCGCTGAATAAATCTGAGTTAATCTGTGGATCCGATCGGTGCTGCTGGCCGGAGAACATATGTTCTCTGGTGGCCGTCCAGCTGCTGAGATCCTTTTCCAACATCTGTCCGCTATTGTCTGCCTCCATTCATCACAGGTATCACTGTATCCACTACACACACCCCCCTTTACAGATATAGACGCCTCAGTCACGCGTCTCGCATCTCAAACACTCTATTTTAACACCCGTCTGTATTTATAGCGCTGTGTTAAAAGGCCTGTCACCTGACCGAGCTGCATAGTGAGCGGGAAAAAAAAGAAAAAGAAGAGAAAACAGCTTTTATTAGGAGCGAATGCTAACCTGCGAACGACAGCGCTCTTCAAAAAACTATGAAACGGCTGTCCGACAGTGTGAGTGAGGGAACGGGGAGGAGAGCAAAGCGAAATTGTTTGTCTGTCCGCCGCGAAATTACTGTCACAAGTAAGCCGTGAAGAGAGGAGGAGGAGGAGGAGGAGGAGGAGGAGGAGGAGGAGGAGGAGGAGGAGGAGGAGGAGGCAATCAGACGCTTTCTCCCTCTCCCTCCTCTCTGCACAGACACACTTTAGGCCCATGCATGTCAACACGATTCCAGTCAACATTGCTTAAAAACCATGTGTCCTCTCTCCTCGCAGAACCAAACAGGAGGGTGAGGCTTGACGACGGGCCGGGCTTTGGTTCTGTTTCTCTCTCCCTCTCTCTCTCGCTCTCTCTCCTGCTTTTCGAGCGGATGATTGTCTTCAAAATGAAACACTCTGATCCGTGAACGAGTCGGGCAGCGCACAATAACCCAGAGGCACATTTGTATGGGCGCCGCGCCTCCCGAGTTCATCGTCATATTTGCTTTGTGTCTTCGGTGGTTCTGACTGGCCGCCGTGTGTTTACCCGGTAAATGTTGGAGCTCGCAGGCAAAAGGATTATTTTCCTTATTGATTCACTTTAAAAAAAAAAAAAGAAAAAAAAAAAGGCTGCCGATAAATGAAATAAATGCAAATGAAGGATGTTTCAAGGGGATGATAAATATTTATGAACGCAGGCTAGTCTGAAGCTAATGCTAATCTTACAGTAAATATCCCTAAAAATCTCCATTAAAGGAGCAGTTCACCCAAAAATGAAGCGTCACTCGTCCTCTCCTCCCTCCGTGCTGATGAAAAGTCAGGTGAAGATTCATGAAACATTTCTGGAGCTTCGCAGGAAAACAGAGTCGCAGCATTCTGCTCAACAACTGAAGCAGCTGAGACGTGATTTAAAATGTGAAAATAAACACAAACTGGCTCCAGAACGTTTCACACGATCTGATGAGACCCAACGACCTCTGCGTCAATTAGGCAAGATGATATCACTGCTGTGGCTGCTGTCTCTCCCTCTCTCCCGTCTCTCTCTCTCTCTCTCGCCCACCATTAATCTCGATTCTGTTCGAGGTTTCTTCCTGTTAAAGGCAGTTTTTTTTTTTTCTCACTGCTGTCTTTCACATTCTTTCTCATGGGAGAAATGTCAATCAGGAGAATGCTGCAGATATTTACAAGTATACCTTCGTGAAACTTGAACTAAATATTTAGTCTCTCCTGGAAAATGCCCACACTCCACAGAGCGGAGCCGACTTTTATTCATTCAGTATTAAAAGACTGAATTTTTCATTTTTGGGTGAACTTGTCCTTTAATATCAGTCAAACACAGTCATGCCATCAAAATATGACAATCAAAGCGCGACAGCTTTAAGCTACACACCCTCACAAAGTGCTCTTATCTTTAGCTCCACTGCAGAAAACTGCACAAACAAACAAAAACAAGCTAAACAAAAATTAACAATCAAAATTTGAAGACATAAGAGGTTTTTCAGCTTCACAAAGTTGGAAAACTTGTGAAAAATCCTACATTTCCCATGATGCAAACTGACAGCATCATTCATGAACATATTATTAGATCTGGAGGTTTTGTGATCGACTTCATGACTCTGAAACAGGAAAACAGCTGAGCTCAGGACTTCGTGGTGACCTCCACAGTTCGTACGCTGCTCGTTAGCCATCGCTAACATCTGTATGATTCGTACGCTGGTTGTACAAACATGGACGACACAACTACAAACTAAAAAGTTTCTTATGTTGTGTCCTCCCTCCCTCGTCTTTGTAACATCATGACTCAGGTTTGTGACGCAGGCTTGAAGGCAAAGCTGAGATAAATCTCACTTCCTGACAGTTCGATTCGACCCGCTGAGCAGCAGAACCAGAATAAAAATGCTCTAATCTCTGCAAATGTCGTGTGTGCAACATTTTCTCATTTTCAAATCAGGAAGGTGAGGAGAGGGTGGCGAGGTGACACCTGGGCAAGATGGCTGCCGAGCGAGAGACCAGCGTTTTGGCGAAGCATAGCGACCGATTTTGATTTTCCAAACTCTAAATTATGTTTATTTTTTTCCAGCCTAAAGAGACGTAAAGTTCAACTTCATCGTCATTTGCAGAAACAACATTTACGACGTTGAATTCTCTTTTAATGGACTGATTGTTTAACCTCCTGTTTCCTGTCAATACTCCAAGGTGAGTTTAATGTTTGCATGCTTATTATTGACCTTTATTTACAGGGATAAACACATGCACAGAGCTCTGCAGAGGAGGGGAACAATCCTATTAGCAGGATTCAGTCTGGAACAGTTCATGTTAGAAGGGAAGCACTACAGTGAGGTGGTTTCAGGGGAAAGAAGGCAGGATACCTGACAGGATGAAGGTGAATAATACCGAGAAAACGGGAGCAAAAGTGGGCTGGGAGAAGAAGAGGAGGAGGAGGAGGAGGAGGAGGAAGGGTGGCGCTGAAAGTGAGCGAGAAGGGGAGGAGAGGAAGGGAAGGGAGGCTAAATCCTCACACCATTATCACCAGGACTCACATGCAGCCCCTCCTGTGATGGAGTGAGAGGAGATAGAAAGAGATAAAGAAAAAAAAAGATGGAAATGGAAAGCGGGATTAACTGGTGTGACAGCACCGGCGGATGAACGGTGAGGGGGAGAGAGAGAGAGAGGAGAGAGAGAGGGGAGAGAGAGGGGAGAGAAAGGAGAGAGAAAGAGAGAGAGAGAGAAAACAAATCAGTGCAACAGGATGAGGACCTGCTAGTGCGCAGCGGCCCGACCCGCAGACCCGCCATCTGTCCCGCTGTTCTCTCCGTGTTCTGCCATCAGAACAACATCTGGATCACCTCGCATCCATATGGGACCGAGTGCGCTCTGCTCTCATCCTCTGTGATCAGCTGAGGAGGCATCACATCACACCACCAGGTGGAGGGGGATCCCTGCTCGCTCCTGCTCCTGGAGGAGCACCATCACCACCACCACCACCACCGTCTGATTACCTGGGAAAAAACAAACTTTTTATACTCCAGAAATAAAAGATGCAGAGACGCGCACGGGGAGCTTTTCCTCCTCATCTGCCTGAGAGGGTTTTCTGAAACTTCCCCCCTCATGGATCTGTTGTGTCTTTTGCCCCCGACGACTTGGGAGAGGAGGGAAAAGGAGACAGAGGAGGTGGAGAGGGGGAGAGAAGAGGAGACGGCGGGGAAGCGTCAGAGCCGCCGCCGCTGCTGCTGAAGTGTTACCGGCGCTTGTGCTCCATCACTCTTCCTTCCCTCCTCCTCCCTCTTTCGCTCCTCTCCTCATCCGACCAGCGGGGAGCCTGAGGGATACAGACAGAGAGCTAAACACAGCGGGTCCGTGCGCACATGCACACAAACACACACCAAACACAACACAGGCTGGCTGGCTGCGCGTCAAGGGGCTCCCGCACCTCTCCTCTTCTGTCACCCTGCTTCTCCCTCCCTCTCCTCCTCCCCCACATTCTGATGTCCTGTCTTCACCTTCATGACCACTTGTAAAATCTCACTGTGACAGACAGAGGGAGAGAGAGGGAGAGAGAGAGGGAGAGAGGCTGAAGACAGCGAGGAGGGTTTTTTTTGGAGGAGGGAGATCACATACGCTCGCTGTCACGGTGTGAAGTCCTCCAGGGGAGCGCGCACATCCCGAGAAGCTGCCAAACACAGTCACTGATAACTCGCTCTCTCTCTCACACACAGAGAGACTCGGTCTAAATGCGTACTCCTACAGGTGCCGAGAGGGGAGAGAGGCAGGTGAGAACCGGGTGAGAAGAAAAGGGAAAAGAGAGACGTTGTTTTTTTTGGGTTTTTTTGTTTTTGGAGGGAAGCAGCCGGAGGGACGATGGAGCAGTTGAATTTGGATGAAGTCAAGTTGGATGAAGGCAGGACGCGCAGGTAAGTCTGTCACACACACACACACACACACACACTCCTGAGTCTGACACTAATCTGTCATCTCCTTATATATGTATTTATAAGTGAGGGGCTGCAGACAGATATGGATCAATAGATATAGTGTGAGGAGGAGGAGGAGGTGTGAGTGGAGAGAGCCGTCAGACTTTCCTCGAGAGAAAAAAGCTCCAAGAAACCAGAGCAGCGAGTCGTTACTATCACAGGAAGTAACTGTCAGAGCATCTATCAGTGTGTGTGTGTGTGTGTGTGTGTGTGTGTGTGTGTGTGTGTGTGACTCATGTACTCTGGCAGGTTATGGATGCTGCAGTTATCTGGTTGATGCTCATTGATCTGTCCCAGCAGCTCGTTCTTTTTCTTTCTTACTCCATTAGTGACTCAAGCTCTTCTGCTCCAGTTTTACATGTATAACATCGGAGCATCGTGCGGCACAGTTTCCTTCAGAGGCCGGTTCACTGTGATGTCGACCGCTGGTTCCCAGCCCGGGGCTCAGGGGCCCTTCAGGGGCTCACAAACTGAATCTGACGCGGCACGAGAAGGTTAATGGAACGATAATCGTAGGAAAAGTAACGTTACCATCCTGGTCAACAACGTAAAATGTCAGAGATGTTAACTTTTGTCACACCTGACCTGATTTTAACATCTGGAGGAGGAGAAGAAGAAGGAGGAGGACTGATTTCAACATTTATAAGAGTGACAGACCTCTGAACGTCTTCAGACGTGTTTGTGGCATCCAAAGCAGGAATTTTAAAACAAAACAAGTTGTTTTTTGTTCCTTTACCCAACTAGGGCACAAACACACGTGTCAGCAGTGTTGTCTGTTTGAAGTGCGTCCATTTTCCCACAGGGTTAGAATACTCAGATTACTTTTTGGCTGGAACGGGAAACATTACACGTTAGTTTTGCAATTTAAGAAACATGTTATTTGGTTTAGTTTTCTAAGTTTCACTGTGTGACTCAGCTCACGAGGTTGCAGAGCGGACAGCACGCAGCCTTCATGTTGTTCCACTTTTTGTAAGCGTCGTTTTCAGAAACGTACGTCGCCAACATTTATTCTGACGAGTGGGTTTACTTCGTCTCTACGGATGCAACATACAAATATGCTGCAAAATCAACCACTACAATTTCTGTAAGATGCAAAGTTCACAGTTAGAAGAAATTTATGTAAGGGCACATTGATGTTGTGATCCTTTTCCGATTTGCGTCGTCTTCTTGCGTTTCTGTACCCTAATAAACCCCTTACATGTATTCTGTTACTTCCAAAGGCTGAAAGAAGAGAAAAACATTAATCATGCACAAAACGATATTTACTTTTTCATATTTTTGTCCAAATTCTTGCATTTTTGTGAAACACCAGCTACTTAAACCTTTGAAGGCGTCTGAATAACAACCTGTGAGACTGCAAAATGGATTTATTTTAGTTTTATGATTGTTTTTTGGGGGAAGTATCGGATACTTTCCAAACCCCTCCAGTTTACATGGATCGGGTTGTTTCAGAGATGATGTTCTCAACATGGAGCTCCAATTCTTCTTTGTTTTTACTGTTTTTACTGCCACCACCTCTGAAACGCTGCTCGAGGCTACAAACTGTTCCAGTTTTAATTCACAGTCATGTGTTACAATATTGTAGTTCTTTAAACCAGGTAGTTATTCAGTCGTCTCTCTCGACACACCCGGTCGAGGCAGATGGCCGAACACCTTTTAGTCCGGTTCTGCTCGAGGTTTCTTCCTGTTGAAGGCAGTTTTATTCTCGCCGCTGTCTCCAGGTGTTTGCTCATTGGAGACATGTTGGGTGTCTAAATGAATAAATAAAGAAGGATGTTGTAAACCTGATCAATCTGGTCATGAGGTGACTTTTGTAGGGAATTGGCGCCAAAAAAATAGAGATTGCTTCTCCCACAAAAAGCATTTCTTTCTTTCCTTCTTGTGAATATTGGATAGAAACAACATCCCACACCTTTGATAACGGCCTGAAAGTAGACATTGATGTGTGTTGTGTGAGAACCACTGACACACACAATGAATGATATGTGTGTGACGGTGTGAATGAATGCACCGCGTCACGTAGCGCGTGTTCATCCACGCGTGAGCTTTAAGCAGGTGTGGCAGCAGCTTCAGCGTCGGGAGAGAATCTGATTGCTTTACGTTACGATTGGCAGGAGGGCCGAGCCGATCTGCAAAATGCCCCCGTCAACGTCGCTGCTGTCGGCTGATACGTCCGGCCCGCAACGATTTCCTGTAAAGCTGTCAAGTCTTTACGTGTCAGAGCGGGAACCCGCGGAGAGACGGAGCCGCGGCGTTGGCTGCTTAAAACCCTAATTATGATAAATTTATGTTGCAGATGTGGTGTGATATGTTTCATAATAAGCTCCGGGGTTAAAGCATGACACGCTCATTTATTCATATTGTGGGTTTAATTTGTGTGTTTATTAGGTGTGTGTGTGTGTGTGTGTGTGTGTGTGGACACGGATTGATGGGGGGATAAATGGAGAGGAAGAGGAAGGGTGGAGGCTCCGTGGTGTGTTTACTGTCGTGTCCATACGTTATGTTTTAACGATGACTTCAGGAAAGACTGATGGAAGTGCTTCATTGATCGGAGTCTCATTAATCCAAAGTATGATTGAAGTCATGACATTTCCTCTCTGAACTCACACGTCTGTTGTTTTCGTAACCACGTGTCCACAAGCGTGAGACAGTGACGACAATAATTGTGTTTTTTGACACATTTCAGTACCCAAGTTTGTTATTGACAGGACTGACAGGAAGTGAACGTCTCAGCTTCCTATCAGAGGGAAATAAAATATGGTGCTTACTTTCTTAGCAGCGAAAAAACAGCGTTGTTTCACCGCAGTGGAAACAAGCTGTAAACACAAACATATGATCGTTTAAAATATAGAACAGAGGGATGGATGATGTTTATGTAGCAGAAAATCATGTTGTGATATGTTGCATCCCGAGTTTTTGGTCTCTACAAACACCTGAGAATAAAATTCTGTTTCTTTATCTGCTACATGCTCCACCATGTTTATCACCCAACCCCCTTTTCCCCTTTTCCACTTAAATCTAAACACTATAAATTTAAATCCCACTTGTGCAATGGGAATATGTCAACTCTGCATTTACACCCGCGTCAACTGACTCTGCAGTAGACAGGTTTTATCACCTCGGCTCGGCTTTGATATAAACTCGGGCGAACGCGCTAAATTTCGAAGTGGTGCAGGTTATCAACATCCGGTGGCGGCGCGTGAATGTGGAAAGGATTTTGGACGCAGTGTTGGAGGTGGAGCTCCGTTCATTTCTCTGAAAGCTGCTCGGTGTTGTTTTGAAGCAAAAGAAGTTCGACTTCCCGGCTATGAAAGTACCTGGATCACCGACCGAGCAAGCTAACTTCAACTTTAGCACCTGGCTTACAAGTTGTGTTCACTTTACAACAGCGATCCAGCTAAGCTAGCGGCGGATTGATTCCTCGATCTATGTGCTGGGAGCCTATTTGTACTGTTGCTGAAGTTTGGTGCTGTTCTGAGCATTATTGTGGGTTTTTGATGGCGGTTTTTTGTTGGAGGCGTATACTGCAGTGTATTATTATCCTGCGGTCTTTTCTGCGGTTGCTAAAACTCCGTAAGCTAGCGGTCCGCTAACTTGATCTCTCGCAGGGTTCTTACTCGGTGTCACGGTGTGTTAGAACATGGATTAAATTTACACCGGAATATCCCTTTAACTGCCTTATACTTTCACTACAATTAAGGGGTACATATTGTACATTTTTCTTTTCACATGTGATGATTCAGTTATGAAATAAATGATATTCTACTTTGCACATTCAGATTAATAACACCAAGTCATCCCTGCACATGAAATACTCTAATCTGAAACCCTAAGTAGGAATTTTCCAGTTTTGGTTACGACGGCGATAATCTGGAGACGGAATCGCTGCTGCAGAATAAGTTTTCACTGTGGGATTTTCTTGGACTGATCTCAAGTCTGCATAAATGAGGCTCTGGAGAATCCTGATGTTTCATGCAGCTGTCAGAGAGCCGCCGCGCCTGCAGTGTGTTGATGAGAGGAAGGCCGTCTTCTACATTAATGCTAGGCCACTAATTCAAGCACCCTAATTAATGCAATCAAATCAGTTTCAAAGGTGCAGCGAAAAAAAAAAAATAAGGTTCAAGGCAGACATGTTGATAAGTCTCTGGTGGTGATGCTCATCCCATCAACTAGATCCTCTCTGCTCATTTCCTCTCCACCCCCTGGGGACTCAGCGCAGGGACTCCATCACATCCCGGCTAAGTAGTTAAATGACTGAATCTTCCCTTCTGTATATAAACTGTACGTCTCGGGGGAGAAGGACAGACTTAAGCACCAGCTGAACATGTGGTCAAACAGGTTTGCTCATATTATGAAAAGAAAAAAACCTGTCCCACTTTGTGCTGCATATGAGAACTCAACAATGAATCAACGCTGGTCATTTATGGAATTATAATAACTAAATCACACCTTTTCTTCTTTTGAGACATCTGAAAGTCCCACATATGAATTTGCTGATGACCAAATAAGCTCAAATAAACTCTTTTTGAGGGTTTAAACACATTTTAGGAGGCTAAGATGCTCAGGATATTTATTATTGCTCGAGAAAAGTTAAAAAACAATGTTAGATTTGAAATTTGAATGATAAAAACGTGCTGACATGTATACAGTGTGTTTCCTGATATGACAGCAGGATTAATGAATACATGTTGGAATCGTACAGTTCTGCAAACATCTTTATGATGCAAGTATACGTTTTTGAAAGTTCGATTGTCTATTTTATTGTGCGTATGATCCAGATACGTTAAACAACATGTTCTGGTTTAAAATATCTGTTTTGGTCGCCACAATCATGACTGTAGATGTCCCGACTTCTGTATTTTGTAGCCATGAACACAGCTGGAAATTGTCCCAAGATCTCCTTAAAAATCACCCTTACAAATGTTGAAACGCAGTCCTGAACTGTGGTCACTGGTTTGGTCGTGTCTTCTCACCTTCACCTCCACCTCCTCCAGCTCCAGATATGAAAGTCAGGTCGTAGCGATGAGCTGGTTACACTTCACTGTCGAAGGTTAATCTGTTTCGTGACGTGAGAACGCTGAAGTTCTGGTCTGGTTGTGATAAATGGTTTGAGTTAAAATTACTTTTACACTAAAGTCAAGGGAGCTTATGATGATAATGTTTGGTTGAGGATGTGAATCGACCCCATGATCACGCTTAATAAATAACCAATGCTGACTGAAGGTTGGACTGAGCTCTCTGTGTGCACTGAACGCCGCCTGACTTCCTCCTTTGCTCCTCAAAGACGAGAGTCATAATCAATACAACCACCAGAGGGCGTCCTCACTTTAACACGACATATTCTCTGTAGTAGAGCTGCGATGTTTACTTGATATATTGATTTATTTAATTGGCAACAATCATCAAATGTGCCAATTTGAAGACGTAACTTTGGGCTGTAGGAATTTTACTGATATCCAGAACATCATGAAACTCAACAGCAGCCATATTTTTAAAAACTTGACTCCATTAAAGCGATCATTGAGGTTTCTGCTCATTTGTTATGATGTCAAGACAAAAATACACAGTTAAAACATTTAACAGCAGGACAGAACAATACTGGAAACAGCTGCACGCTGAGATGAAGTGTGTTTAAATTTTTAGACACCTGTACATTTTATTATTCAGGTATTTGTGTAACTGTAATGTAATCTATAGACCTTTTGACAACTGTTTAAATGGACCTGCAAAGATCGTGAGGGTTCAGACGTTTGGGAGGAAAGACTCTGTCAGCTGTATCTGATGCTACAGCCACACAGTAATCCTGTTGTTCCTTCCTCTCGTGTTCTGTCACGTCTTTTATGAAATATATCGCTGCAGCTGTGGTTAGTTTTCAGTCGGCTGCAGGATGAAGTCGGCTGTGTGACGCAGGTTCGGTCTGACGCGGGTCCCACTGAGAGAGTTTATCCCACACGGCAGAGCTGCTCTCCATCTGGAAATCTCCATAATAATAGAAAACCGGGGTTCGTGCACTACCACGCTCACCTGCAGCACAACATAATTGTGATTGGCCCCAGTGCAAATATTGTTCCTTGGACCTGTTTCCACTCGTTCCGTACGCAGATACACAAAAGATCCTCCGCTTCACACAATCGCAAAGCAGTTAAACCGAAGTCATAATGGCCTGTGTGTGTCTAAAGACGGAGGGATGATGACGATACGTGTGATGTTTTCCTGTTTATCTCTGATAGATCAGAGGATCGTCAGCTGATCGTTGTTTGTGTGTGATTGAAATTCAGCACATTGTGCTCCGTCCCCCCCGCCGTCACATCCTTTCCATGTTGTAATCACACCCTGTGATATCGCTGCTAATCTGGAGCAGACACACCCACTCAGTCACCACACACACACACACACACACACACACACACACACACATTATGCTGCCTTTTTTCCAGGGATTACACCGTTAACCGAACACTTGACCCGCTCTCCACTCACGTGATGTCAGCGCTCGTCTGTTCTCTATCACGCGCTGTTTCCGTCTTTCGCATTCATCGTTATGTTTTTTAGTTATTTTGAAATATAACTTTTCCCTCACATGTGAAACTTGTTGCTCTTCCCGTGGTACTGGACAACAACACATACATAATAAGCTATAATTCAACTTTCGTACATTTCTTTACTACTTTAATAGATTCAAGTTAACAAATTCATGAAGGATTTGAGGTGGTGCAGCGGTAAAAAGTGGGATTTTACACGAGTACACCTATTACTGAGACACAAGTGAATATCCGAGAATCTCCACATAATATTATTTCTTAGATACTCATCCTACAGATAGCAGACAAGTTTATTTGCAGCTTTGTTATCATCTGTCTCAGAATATCAGCACATACTCTGAAAGCCACGTACCACCAACGTGATGCAAAATGTCGTGCGGCAATACAAAAATCTGCCCACATGACAACTACACAACTCGGGTTCTGTGCAAATTAACATACTGTATTGTGTCTTTGACTTTGCTGTCGAGGTCCTCGTTGTGGCGTTTGTTATACAGTTTCGGATGCTGTGAGTTTTAATAATAATAATAATAATGCATTTTATTTGAAGGCGCCTTTCAAAGCACTCAAGGACACCGCACATAACAACAACAGTACAACAAAAGACAGTACAAGTACAGGACAATTTAGTGCAGATAAAATCAGTAAGAGGATGCAGTTACACAGTGCCGTCTCGGCACAGAGTTTTCTCTCACTCTGACCAGCTGAAACAGAGGATTTCACTGGTTCCTGGCATCATTTTTAAGATTACGAGACGTCAATAACACTTTAAAACATTATCTCATCCATGAACATTTCTGCCTGAATTGTGCACACAGATTTTCATCAGTAATTGTTAAACAATGAAGACGCCAACTCCCATAATCCCACACTACTTATGTCACTTTGCTTTGATTAAAGAATCATTGAGTGCATTTTCAGCGAGGTAAAGAGAACTCATTAAACTCTATAAATACACACAAACGATAACAAGAAACACGACAGAACATTCCATTAAAGAGCAGGTTTGAAAATTGACCCATCGGTTTATTCTGTTAAGTTTGAATTAGATGTTGTTTGTCTTATAACGACCACTTAGAATATGTTTCCTTTCAGAGTTTTGCTGCGTGGGAGTTTTGGTTTGTTCTGAATCTCCATCCAGCACAAGTGGGCGGCGGGTTAACGGCTGCTTTGTGCTTACATTATAATCATTCATCAGAGACGAATAAAAGGGATCCGAGTGAGTCATAACAAGCAATCCCGGGATTTACAGGAGGAATAAAGTGTGAGACAGCCTTGTAGAAAATCAGCAGGAACTCCCTGGAGATGGTTGAAAATGTCACTATATGCTGACGACACAGTTCAATTAACCTTCTAATACATAATCAAGTTTTTCAAATATCAATATCACGAAAACTGTCAAAATGTAGTTTAATTATTCAACCAAACAACAACAAACAGATCTATGAAGTAATATGAAATAAACGACTCTCACCTTATATTGACTAAAGGTTGATCTATCGGCAACTTTTAATAACTGGGACTGTGTATATATATTTATTGCTATGTGCACCTGAAGCCCAGGAGCTTCAAACCTTATTAAGATGAGTGATTGATATGAGCGTGAACAGTGAGAAGGGGGCGGGACACGTTTAACCCTGTGCTGCTTTGATAGGAGCTTTGAATCAAAGCTGAGAGGTGTTGTTAATTATCACAGTGTGTGTGGAGATCTTTATCTGCTGTAAGAAAAGCCCACCTGCCTTCAAAAGCTATCGATCAATAAGGAGAGATCTTCAAACACAGAACGTTTATTTGAAGCGGTTTGCTGCGGATGCAAATGTTGAAGGTATGAGCTGTATGTTGAACGTGCATTTAAAATTAGGTGGTCGTTATTATTGTACGATGAGTGTTTGCAAGATTTGTATCTTGTAGATTACCTACTTGAAGTTGGGTGACATTTTACAGCAGTGTGGATTTCATGCAGGGGCGTCACTAGACCACTTACTGTACTGGGGCACAGATAATTAATGTATTAATTTTTTTTTAGCACTTATTTATCATAAAAAAACATAAATAGTCTTAAAGTACCTGACATTTACTGTACTTAAGTATCAAAAGTAATTTTCTGATATAAGATGTACTTAAGTATTAGAAGTAAAAGTACAAGTATTAAACAAAGTGAGCAATTACAATTTTGAATATGAAATTTATTGTGGCTTCTTTACAATAAAAGCATAACAGGCACAGGCGAAAGAGGCTTCAGCTTCAAACATTAAAGGTCCCATATTATACTGTTTTTCATCAATTTCACACAGCTGTCAGAAGTCCAAAAACTCTGTATTCGATATGCATTGCCCCAAACCCATCTGTGGTCCTGAATTCCAGCTGTCTAAAGAGCTCTATTCAGAGCAGTCGGTTTCTGTGCCTGCACCTTTAAATGCTAATGAGCTCCGTCTGGCAACGCCCACTTGGAGAGCCCTGCCTGCTACGTCACTCTCAGGGAGAGGATTCCCCCTGCGTTAGCAGTAGCATGCTAATGTTTACGGTGGATGGATCGCTGTGGCTCGCGGAGATTTTTTCGTTCAACTGAACCAGTTTGACCCAGAATCGGACCCAGAAGGAGAGGCTCCTGAAGAAGTACAGACTCTGTGGCTGCAGCAGGACGTTTCAGAATGGTCAGTGAGTCTGAATAATGTTAGTTTGTTCTGTGTGTTGTTACAGCTACTGCCAGGTAGCTAATGGCTAACAGCTAGCGGAAGCTGTGTTTGTCTCCAACACAGTCTCCAAACTCTTGGACACTGTTCGCATCGTCTCTGTCTCGGTCTGCACATGTTTCCAGACTTTTTACTGTGACAACCAAGCTCCTTATTAATATTATTAACATCAACATCACTTCAAACGCCATTGCATAGCGGACCGAAGCGGAGCTAACTAGTTAGCCAATTTCTAGCGGACTTCTCCAGACTGGTAGGCAACTGTAAATGCTATCAAACCGCGGCGACACTTATCGGTGGCTCGGGTGCAGCTGCTGGGTCCGGTATGGTTGGTACTGATCCTTTTGCGAGGGTCAGTGTCAAGGCAAAGCCAGCTTTGTACTGTCCCTCGTCACTGAAGCAGTCCGATGTGAAGTGGTTAGCACACACACACACAAGCTAACAAGAACCGCAGCCGGCACGTTGTCGTTAAAAAATGAAACACAACCACTGTGTCTTCTGTTGTTCTGTAGCTGGGACAGAATATAGGCACTGATGTTGATTTTTACAACCAACAACAGAGCTACTTGCGTGTGCAGCTTTGAGCAACGACATTGCGATACGCTGCTGTCTCGCTGCTGGACACACCGAACTTCACCTCGGGGATGAACGCCCCCTCTCAGATATCTCCTATCACTGCGCAGAGAAGGTCGGCCTATGATAATTACTCCTTTCGTTACGTAACGACAGGAGCTGAATCTGAACAGCCTGTAGGAGCGCCGTTTTACCAGTGGTCGGGCTGCAGAGAACATCCAGGAATCACTTGTTTTCATCATTCTGGGAGTTGGCAGGCTCAGGGGAACCAGCTTATATATGTAGAGACCAGAGAAAACGTGTTTTTCATGATATGGGACCTTTAAAATTAAACTTCTACCATCAATGATGATAAGCTCTCTCTCTCTCTCAACCTCCCCGTGTGTTATATGAACAAACGCAACTGTCTGTGGAGCTTCTGGACATACTGTGTTTTTATTCAACTTGGAGACCAAATCTGTGGATTAACAGCGTGAGCTCACCGTGTTTGGCCGCTCAGCTGATAGTCGATAGCTGAAACCCGACGTCCAGAGAGTTCAACAGAAACCCGGAAACCAGCGCCTTGGGGTCGGACGCGGTAAACAACGAGCTGGTCTGTTTTAAGTTCACTTGGAGCCGAAACCTGCGGCTAACGGCTGAGTGGCTAACGGCTGAGCGGCTAACGGCTGAGTGGCTAACGGCTGAGCGGCTAACGGCTGAGTGGCTAACGACTGAGTGGCTAACAGCTGAACGGCTGAGCGGCTAACGGCTGAGCGGCTCACGGCTGAACGGCTAATGGCTGAGCGGCTAACGGCTGGTGATGCTAAAAACAACTAGCCACAACAAACAGCCTCATACATTAAACATAAAAAGTAAAGTTGTAACATTTAAATCCACATAGAAATGGCGACACAGAGGTGAAAACGAACAACAATGATGTGCAGTTTCCCCGGTACTAACCTGTAAGACAGGTGGAAAGAAATAGCGCTCAGACACCGTTGTTAGACGTTATGACGTTGTTTCTGAAGTGACCGCGGGACCCCAATCACAGCCAAAGTCGCGTGAATAAATTGCCATATTAAGTAGCCATGTGTGCATTGTGTGTGGAGTGAATAAAGTAGCACTGAGTTGCCATATTAGGTAGCCTACATATGTGCGCATTCTGTAGATTATGCCATGCAGACTTAAAACTCTAAAGTGATTTTCTTTTTTACTGGTGAAATTTATGCTGGGGCACTACAGACCAATACTGGGGCACATGCCCCAGTGAAATCTGTCTGGCGACGCCACTGTTTTCACGTCTTGACTTTTGTCCTTTTTATAGACCCACAAAGTCTTCAGTGGTAGCAGTAGGTGATTTGAGGGGGGATGCCGTCCCCCTAGTTAGCAAAATTACCAAAAAGCAACCCCCTTGTTAACCTGACATTGTCATTACACCAATTTTTAATTACCCCAAGCATGTTTTTCTGCATTATACTTTTTAAATATAAGGTTTTAAAACCTTATAAAACAGCTGATTAAGCCAAATACTGATAAGTCAGTTGGGCTCTGCTATTTTGTACAATGTTCAATGTGTGTCCTTCAAGGAATATAAACGGTAAAAAATTCGAAGGGGTCATGTAACTTAAAATAACCCTGCTTGTAGTGTATTGTGAGAAACATGAGAAAACCTACCTGAATAAACTCAGTCCACTGCATACAATTTTTAAAGATGTATCACTTTAATTCAGTTATAAAAATACAATTGCAGCAGGTAGAGAAGGAAGATAACATGATAAAAGGGAATTGTAGAATTAGAAATGTCACAGTTATGGTTCAGGTGTCCTGCAACAATGTCCTATGTGAGGTGTACAGGTGTGTCGGGGCAGGATGCTGCTGCCATTGGGCCATCCCCCCTATTAAAAATGAACAAATCACCTACTGGTAGCGGTCAACAGTGTATCAGCTTTAAACATGGCACCACTGTTTGTTCCCTGTTTCCAACCGACCATTAACATAATTCCCAAACTTTAACGAGTTGTAATTTCACCCCAAACCTTCGTCTTCTGATAATGTTTTATAAAAATAATGTTTGTTTTTTTCGAGCAGTGATTTGGAAGTCACAGGCAACAATTCCATGAGCTGTTCTAAACGGCAAAACATTTTTATTCATTTAACTTGAACTTTAAATTTGCCCTTCTACCAACCCTGAACTACAAATAATAATAATATAGATAATAAAGCCGGTCTGTGGTTCCTCGTGCTCTGGATGGCTGTTACGTTTGTGTGTGAGAGTGTGTGAAAGGCTCAGCATAGAGAATATTGTGCGCTTTGTATTGGAAGCGTTGTGTCGCTCAGCAGCCTCGGACATTAGTGTCTGAATGCTCGTGTGAATGAGTGAATGTGTTGCAGAGTGCTCGAGTAGTTGGTGGACTAGAAAAGTGCTTTCAAAGTGCGAATCTATTTACCATTTCCATAAAAGAGGACGACAGACTCAAATGTAAATGCATGTAAATATCTGCGTCTTTTATGTTGCAGCGTGTTGTTGTGACAGAAAATAACGTTTATGTTACTTTCTACTTATGTCTGACGTAGATATATAAGTATATTTAAGGATTTAATATCTACTGTTTTCAATTTAGAGGATTGCACTTTTTACTCCACTATGTTCATTTGAAACTTAACATAGTTTGAAGATTCAGATTGATAAAGCAAATGTGTTACTTTAGTGGTGATGCATCATGTAATGTCCCTAGAATCTAAAATTATCAAACACATGCAGTAGACTAAAAGTACAATATATTCCTTAAAATGTAGTGGAGTGGAAGTAAGAAGTAAAAAGGAAAAAAATTCAAAACAAGAAGAAGTACCTCAGAATTGTGCTTAAAGAGGTCATATCATGCTTTTTGGGGAGTTTTGCTTTTCCTTTATTGTGTTATGAAGCATTTTTGTGCATGTAAAAGGTTTGCAAAGTAAATAAGTCCACACGGTTCCTGCAGAAAACACTGCTGCACTGCCTGAAACGCCTGTTTGGAGTCGAGCCTTCTGTAACGTATGTGCATCACTACGTAACGGACGTTATATAAATACACATCTTTATATATTTATTATAGAATATACGTTCCAGATGGTCAGCAGACATACAGTTGCTTCTGCTGCAGCCACGTTATTTTAGATCACACTACCTCACTCGGCATTACCCGCCCTACTCTGCCTTTGATTGGCTACATCCTGCAAGTTTAAGTTTAAAAAATTGGTTTTAACAACGTGTGCACATGCGATCAGGTTCAAACAAAAGCCACCCAAACGTTTTTTCACGTACAGTTTGCAGCAGCTGTATGTGGACTCATGAAGACGTTACTGCGTGTTCACAGATTTCAGCTTCGTTAGTGTCGCAGCTTTTTTTCCCCGCTGGTTGGGTTTCCGTGACTGGGTTGATGACATCACACCGCTTGGAGTGATGCGCGGCTGAAGTAACGTAACGTAATCCCGGTCGTGAGGGTTGAGGACCTGTGAGACAGTTTTGGCATCCTGTTTCCGCTGGCTTGTGTGTTTGTGTGCTGAATCAGAGATGTGTAGAGATGGAGAGGTGATTACAGTCATGACACTGGGGGCTGGATTATGGAGGATTACATGCACGCACACTTGCACAACCTGACACACACTCACACACACTCACACACACACACACAGTTCTCCTAATGACTAAATGCAGGGCTAATACTGTCACACAAAGAGAGAGAGACAGACCAGGAGAGGGGAGTCGGGGGATGGATGTGTACTGACGGATTATCGTGAATTATGTCAAAAATATCATAAAAGTAAAGCAGTTTGTGTGTTTGACTGTCGCTCTCTTTCCTTTCGTTTCCTCCTCCTTTCCCCTCGTTTTCCTCCCCTCCTTTCCAGGCAGTAGGCTGCCAACATGGCCATTCCCAGGGGACACCCTCCTCCCTCCCCTTGGCCTCCTCTCTTCCTCCTCCTCCTCTTCCTCCTCCTCCTCATCTCCTCCCCGCTGCCCCTGCAGGCCCGGCCGCTCCTCCTCCACCCATCCATCAACGTGGCGGTGGTGTTCAGCGGCTCCAGCTACCAAACCGAGGTCAGAGGTCGCCTCAGCGGGGAGAACTTTGTGGACCTGCCCGTGGTGGTCAGCCCGGTGACCGTGCTGGTCAACGACACCAACCCCCGCGACCTCCTGACGCACCTCTGCGATACCATGGCAACAGAGAAGCTGCACGGCGTTGTGTTTGAGGACGATGTGGGCTCGGGTACCGGCGCTCAGGTAAGAAATGAGTCATGCAGTTTCATGTTTGCTGATAAGACATCCTCTCCAGAGTCACGGTGCTCAGTCACCCACATTAAAGCTGCGCGAGGCAACATCTTAACGTAAAAAAAAACAA
Organism: Diplodus puntazzo; assembly: GCA_963678695.2. Lineage (NCBI taxonomy): Eukaryota > Metazoa > Chordata > Actinopteri > Spariformes > Sparidae > Diplodus > Diplodus puntazzo. The sequence goes on along the minus strand of OZ023176.1, from coordinate 24,851,991 downwards.
AAACAAAAAAGCAGCGGTCCTGTCGGCTTAAATCTCAAAGTGGGGCTGCAAAAAAAAAAAGAGAAGAAGAGAACTAATTGAGATTCCAAGCATGTTCTGTCTTTGCTCAGATGAAATTATGGTGTTGGTGTCGGTTCTGATCATAAAGGGAGAAGAATTGACATCAAATCGTAAAAAGCAGAATGTGAAGAGTCCCATAAACAGATTGTTGCTGTACTGTTATATTACTCACTGGAAAACAATTAAAGGTCCAGTGTGAGGGAAAACACTGCGAGATGCCAATAAATCCGACACACTAGACCTTTAAATTTACTCTTCTAAAGTACGATGCTTGAAAAAAAAAACACTTTTCTATTCTAAAAAGACACAAGATCATGTTTTTGCAGTATTCATGTATTTTTTCCACCCACGGCTCTTAATAAAATCTTTTTATCTGAGGAATCTGTGACATCATATCATGATTTACAGTCACTGTAACTCACACACCTTTTTTTTCTCACTTGTGTAGTTTTGTCAGAGGTGAAAGAACTTCATTATCTCCAATTTAACCGAATAAACAAACTGAGCCTAAATAACAACAGTTTGTTTATATGTGGCGGACCCTGCCACATTTCTAGCTTCAAACAGTGTTCTGGGAGCAGCTTGTTTATTCACTGATGGAAAAAAAAACAAATATTATTACCTCATTAATATTATAAATATTGAAATTATGAGTTCGACTCCAAAACTACACAGAGCCCTTTAATTTTTGGTGAATCTGTTTTTTTCAGTAGATGTTCTGGAGCTTTTGGATCATATCTCACAATGAACATAAATTATTTTTCCACGGATGGTTCAAGTCCTTTTAAATGCATTTAAAACTAAAGTAAGGATACTGTTTTGAAATACTCAGGTAAGCTACGGATATCTGAAGAATACAACTCTGGACTCTGCTAAAGCTCCAGAAAACATTCGAGCGGATCTTGTGGTGGGATTATTGGCCCTGACTGTCTCTGTTCTGTCGTCAGGTGGCAGAAGTGGCACAGATCCTGGACTTCCTCTCCACTCAGACGTCTCTGCCCATCGTGGGCATCAGCGGCGGCTCTGCAGTTGTCATCCCGTACAAGGTACCGTCAAAATAATGACCCGACCGTGTCAGCACGGGTTCTTCAGCAGAACCTGGAGCCTGAACCAGGACTGGAATAATCTGCTGCAGAGATGACACACACACACACACACATTGTTTCTTTTATTTTGAGTCCCAGAGATGTTGATATAACATTTGTCAAAAACAGTATAATGAACAATTATCTAAGTGAGAAGAAAAGGTTGTAGTAATACGCTGAGCGTCGCCCGGTAATGTGAGCGCTGTCAGCCGCCGCCGCTCCTCTCAGCCTCCCGTCTTAGTCAGAACTCTTCCACACCGGCGTCATTCAGCTTAAAACAACTTAAGTAGGTCAGAGCGGTGAAACCTACTTTGGCAAGCAACTCTCTGCATGCAAATATTTGGATATGAGCGATACAGATGGGTGAATTATAAGTGTTGACTGCAGCCATCGACCCTCATCGGCGCCTCTAATCCCGGGCTGGGAGAGTTATGGGAAGGGAAACTTTTTTTTTTTCCAGGGGAGACAAGTGGCTACGGGCGATGAGCGCCTCAATCAATCATCCCTGCGTAGCTGAAGAGCAGCAGGTTTTTCCTTTGCTATGATTTAGCATGTATCTCACTGATGAATGGAGACGGAGAGCGGCGAGCTGTGCAGTGAGACTGTAAAGACGAGATTGATGACGGCAGCCGGATTCTTAATCTGCACCTTTTTTCTCTCCACTTTGTTGCAAAATGGCTCCATCCCTTCTTCCTCTCGCGCTCTTCTGCTCGTCTTCCCCGCCTTCCTTTAATTGCTCACCCGCCATCATCAACACCTTGTATTTATAGAGCCGACTCTCACACGTAGAAACACACATGCAAATGAACAGGAGCCCATACCGATGCATCCCTACACCTCTCTGCCACCGGGAAGCATCCAGACGGAGCGGCTGCGAGTGCTGGAATCCACCCGCAGGCAACAATTTGTCAACTATAGCTTGTTGTATTTATCAGCGTCCCGTTAATCAAAAGGTATCTGCAGATGTCACGCCGTAGATGGGTATTAAACAGGAGGAGTCGTAGCTGCAGGAGGATGATTGATTTGCTGCGTTTTGATGGCGGAGCGAGCGAGTACGAGGCGTCGAGGCGAGAGAGATGCTGGGATGAAGCTCCGCTGACAGCTGCCTGAAGGCACTGTTTTACTGTTCCACTGATCAAGTCTCCCTCCCCTCCTTCAGCAGTTAGTCATTTTTCTGTTTCCCCACTTCTTTATTTTCCTTTCACGTGTCGTCACGTCCACTTTTCACCTCCTTTTTCTTCCCTCCATCACTTTTACTCCCCCCTCTCCCCGACACATTTGAATCCATTTTTCGCTCTGTTGTGCGCCGGCTGATTCCATTAAGGTCGTGGCTAGAAGCGAGAGGCCTCGGCTCCTTCCTGCTCTCTCGGAGCTCCAGGACCCCATTAAACTGTTAATTAGACCCTTCAGGAGGCGGGAGCCCCCCCACAGCTCCTATCATTCACCCCAAAACTCAAACCATTCACTCTCCTCTTCCATCTATTTCCTCTTTTTGCTGCCTGCTCCTCGCGTAACCTCGTCCTCCCCTCATGTCGCTGCTTCACCTTAAATCGGCAGAGAGGTGTTTCGTATTTACCTCCAGATGTGCTTCTCGTACTCGTCTCAGGCGCTTCCCAAAGTATTTGGGGATAAAGTTTGTCAGTTGTCAACAAACTCCGGTTTGGAAATTTGCAGACATCTGGCTCAGTCTTCTTTAACCTCTCTGATGAGACAGAAACGTGCAGATGTTATTCGTCGTTTGTCTGACGAGTGTTGACTGACAGTTCTCTATATAGCACAAAGAGTAAAGCACTCCCCTCTGAGGTCTGCCTGTCGAAGGCCTCGTTCAGCCCTCCTCCTCGGTCTCTTCCTCCCTCTTATACACTCCTTTGTTGTCAGCAAGGAGGGGGAGAAAAAAAAAAAGCTTGTCAGAGGTGTCTTGCACAATGGGACAGGTGGATTGGATGGAGAAAGACATATGTGTGAGCGCACGATTCTCTAAGAGGATAAAAGAGCTCAATAGTGCTTGATTATCAATAGCCTGATGATGATGAATATCTTTGATGGCGGGTTTTAAAAAGGAAGCAGCACCCGCCCGGGCCGCCTATTTATGGTTCCCGTCTCAGTGATCTCTCTATGGCAAACAACAAGGAAGGAGGGAATGAGACAAAGATGAAAAGATCGAGGGGAGGAGAGGAAGTGTGTCTTTTGTCAGGCGCCGCACACATCAAGCGAAGGCAAAGAGGAGGAAATGAGAGAGCGTGAAGAACGGCTGAGGAAAGGCATAAAGACTGTTCAATAAGGCCTGCGAGGGAGAGGGGAAAAATACTGCAGCGTGTCTCTCTGAGGAGTTTGAAATCAGAGGTTGAGTGTGTTTTGTCTGTGTGGTGTGTGTGTGTGTGTGTGTGTGTGTCGGCTGGCTGGTTGTGAGTCACTGCAGTGTGCCGGCTGATCATTAGAGGGTGCTGCAGCCAGATGTCGAGTCACGGGAGACGAGGGAGGAACAACAAGAAGCTCTAACGACGAACACAAAACTATCATTTATGTGACACGACGCTCACGAGGGCTCCAGTTATGATGGAAGTGATTGTAATAATAATTGGCATCGAGGTCGATCTTGTGATAACGATGCATCTCCAATTTTGCGACTTGTACGTTCGACACGACGCGGCTAGAAGGTTTCCTCTCCTGGAGGATTAGTTAACCCGACCTTAGCTAAACTCCAGAATAAATGTATAGAAACATATTTAATGTCGCCAGTTTAAAGTGAATCTCTCACCAAAATGCAACTGAGGCTTTTGTTGTGAATGTACCCGAGTCAAACCTTCGTGTAAAAGCATAATTACGACGAAAGAGGCACTTTTAAGATTGACCGTATTTTCGTTTTCGGGTCGAACTCATTTTCAATGGGAGTGCTACGGGCACTTTTACGATAGCATCAAAATCTCTATATCTAAAACACTAAGAAGGCTCGACACAACATGAAACTCTGCTCATAGTATCACCAGGGTCTCTACACATGAACACGAGCATTGAGAACATTGTTTGTGTACACAGAGTTACTAAAAAAGAAGGTTTTTTGAACAGTTAGCATTAGCTTGTTCCGCTAGCTGCTATCCTGCCAGTGGAGAAGTGTCGATTTCCGAATGTGACGTAACCTGGAGGACAATCACATTCACAAAAAAAGCCTAGGTTGCATTGTGGCGAGAGTTTTGCTTTAAGTGTCTTCAGGTTCAGTGCTGTGGTTACATTCAGGCACAACAACCACTTGAAAATGTTGTATTTTGGCTCAAAATACTCATTTTAATCTCCACAAACGTGGCTGGACTTCCTGCCAAGATGTCAAACAAGACGGGAAATGTTCCTGACTTCCTGTAAACACGTCTGTTGTTGGTCACCACGAACACAGTCAAACTATCCAGTGGCGTCACCCTTACAAATGTTAAAAGATGCGTTTACATCAAATGCCATCAACGGCTTCTGATGATGCGTGAGGGTCATCAAGGGTTGTCCCGTCTCAGAGCGGGAGATTTGAACCACCAACCCCTTATAACTGTTGTGAGAGGGCAAGTAACACCTGGTGAAATCATGTGAGCGCCCGTCAGGTGCAGATAACGTCCCAAATAAACGTTGTAACACCTGATGGTGCCAAAAACCTGCACTCTGATTGGGACAAATTGAACTCGCTGTGTAAAACCTGCTCGGTGTTCAATAAAATGGACTTTCTGTGTAACTCCGACTTGATTCGAGCGGTGAAGCTCCCTCAGACCGGTGACGTTATGTGAGAAACGACCTTCCTCCTGCACGAAATGATTGATAAAAACCTTTCAAAACACGCTGAACAAAGCCAAAAATTAATAATTACAAGCTTCAAATACAGCAAGGTTTATAAAGAGTGACATTTTTTTTTTTAGATAAATGATTTTAACAGCACAGAAAAAACAAGAACAAAATTGCTTTTGTAGAAACCGAGCGCACTCTGGTAAATAATGAGGGTAAAACAGTAAAACATTGTATTACAGCTGCTGTGAATCATTTTTGGGAGAGAGCGGAATAATTAACTACAAATGACAACGCTTATCTGTTATTGTGAGGCACTATTAAATCTCTGTGTTTCTGAGGAATGTTTGATCAGTCCATGAACCAGTTTTTCTTTTTTTTTGTTCATTACAGCTACAAAACATCAAATATTGAGTGATGGTTGTAGACGATGATGAAGTCTGGAATAAACACAGCCGACAGCTTTACGTGTTTGCCAGTAAACAGGAACAAAAGTGCCTTTTAAAATGTGCCCGTGATGGATTTTTGAAGCAAAGAAAACTGTTGAGCTCGAGTATTCAAGCGTATAACATCATTTATTACAATTCGAAGCTGTCGGGAGAAGATTATAGATTTCAGGAGTTACAGTTTAAGGTCACTCCGGACCGAAGTGATGCAACGAGCCAGACGTCTCTCATCGGATCGGATCTTTTCTGGGGGGGTTTTTCTTTCTGTGGCCGGACTGACCCGGTTTCTCCGTTTGTCCTTCTGCGCTTGTGTCTCGTCTCTCTCTCTCTCTCTCTCTCTGTCGGCCTCGTGGTCCAGAAACCAGAAACTCCATAAAACAGGTCATGATCGCTGGGAATGAAAACGGCGTGAATGGCCAAGACACTTCCAGGCTTCACAGTGTGGCCCAGTAATCTGTGGATCAGAATCAAGAATGAGGTGACGTGTTTGTGGGAGGGATGATTATTAATCCAGGAGGCTGCAAAGGCAACGAGGTTTCCCCTCCACGGTCGAAGATTAATTAGTTTAGCGCCTGTTTAAACATAACGAGGTCACAAAATGCACAACAGAGCACAATTATCTGTTATTTAAAGGGTCAGTTCTAGTTTTCAGGTTCATACTTTTATTTAGTAGAACATGTTTAGATTTACAAAAAACACATTATTTTTCTCATGCCTCCCTTAAACTGATTGGCTGAGAGGGAAACGCCCCCCAGCTGATCACACTCATTGATCACAGGTCTCCACAGGCTGCACACAGGTGATCTGAATCAATGCAATCAGTCCAGAGGGACTTTGAAACTCAGGTAAATGGTGCCACACACACACAATGAGTCAATGACATGATGCACTGATCCTCAGAGGATCCGAGACAGAACTGGGAACAGTCAGAGAAAGTGGTCCACTTCCAGAAAATCCAAGCACGTAATAATCTCTCACAAGCACTACGATTCTGATTCTGGTTCTGATTCTCACTTTTAATAATCTCCACGAGTCCATTCTTGATTAAAATCTTCACTCGCTGTTTATTTTCTCCGACTGCAGTCTCTCGTCTCGTCTGCACACACATCGATCGATTCAGTGATTAACAAAGCTGGTCTGAGAGTTGCCTGAGCTGCAAGTGTATAAGCAGGGTTACCTGAACATACGCGTCCACGTTGCGTGCTTGTGCTCGTGCATGAGCAACCGTGCCAGGGCCGAGACGGTACGGAGTGCTCGCACTCATCTAACAAACTGGACGTAGGAGGTCCAGTGTGTTTGGACTCGGTACAGATTACTTTCTAACAGAACAAACCTCAACAAGCCAGCAGCAGCTTTGACCTTTTTCTTTAGTAGGATTTTAACGATTCTAATATTTGTTTCCTCATGTGCAAAACCAGTTTCCCCACCACACGAGGCACCAGTGCTGCATCCTGGTCTCAGCGTGGTCCAAAACAATTGCTATCAGCTCGTAGGAATACGAACAAACCAGAGCGGACTTTGGAGATCAGGTCTGGCTTTGTGTAACCAGAGTCTCAGGTAATCCTAACTGTACTTTAAATACCTGGATTACAATAATACAATAGTTGAAGTGCCCCTTTAAAATTAAAGGATCAGTACAGTAGTGTAGAAATGCATCACGTCATTATGCAGACTGCCTGTTTTTAAATTAATCACGGAGGTTCAGATAAATGTTGTGAGGTAAAAAGTTCAATATTTACAGCTGATTTGTGGCGGAGCAGACGTATTAAGTAGCAGAAAGTGATTCTAAAACATTGTTCTTGGTGGAGATTGAAGCTTTTATACGATTCGCGTACAGTGACACGTGTGAGTGAGCGTCTGCGTGTGCGACCTGCTTCCTGTTTGACCCTCGCCGGTCTCTCCACGGAGGGGAGGCGCCGCACAGAGCTTCTCCCCCGTGGGAGGAGAGGAAGTGTGCGAGCAACCACCATGTCCACCGTCTTCCTGTCACATTACCATACGCTCCTGCAGTAGGACTGCTAATTACGTCTGTGTGTGACAGCCGCACCGCCAAGGTGGTGAGAAGACGGCTGGGAGATGGAGGATGGAGGGTGGAGGGTGAACTGTCTCTTCTCATGTGAGCGTATGAGTTTGAGCGTTAGACACGGAGAAGAAGGTAATTTTGTGGTAACTCCTGCTTGGTTTCGCTGTGAACGGGAGAGCGGATGTCTCTCATCACATCTGCTCCCGAGTTTGAGTTTCCACGATTTAAAAAAAAAACAAAAAAAAACGCTGCTAATTGGCTGGTGATGACACACTTTACCGGCCGAGACGAGGTCGCAGTTTTTATTTGTTCGCTCGATAGCTCAGTCAAAAAAAACCCCCCACATTTTTTATTTTAACGACATCATCAAACGATTCACAACTCTCCCTCCGTCATTTTCAGATGAAGTGGGACAGTGTAACCAGCCAGCGCTGCCGATCCAGAGACATTTTTTATTTATTCAGTGACAGCCGGACATGCTTGTGTACTGCTATTTTTGAAGCTATTCTTGGTGCACGGCCCAGTCAGTGGTCTGTTGGAGCTCCAGCCTCCGGAGGTGAGACTCCAACACGCTCAGACACAGATACGAGCGGTGAAATCTGAGTGAAGGAGAGTCTGGCTGTGATATTCGGAGGTATTCCTCGGGCTGCGCGGCTCTCTGGAGCTTTGCCGAGCCTCCGAGCGCTGGGAGAGATGACAGTTCGTCACCTCTGAGATGAGAACAGCCTGAGAAGGATCTGAGACCTGGTCCCACGTGGCACTTGACAGTTTACACAATATCTGCTCCCTCTTTTTTTCTCTCCCTGGTACGACCTCTCTATCTACATACATGCGTGACGCTTTATTTTCAGATTTCCCAGACTTCCTGTCTCCGTTTAGTGTCGGATGCTGCCGTATTTCCGACTGTATTTCCCTGATCGTCGCCTTCTTGCACCAGCTCTTCCTCCTGTCTGTTATCAAATCAAATTCAGAATATTACAACTCGTATGAAAGTCCGGCGTGGTCTTGCAACTGCTTACATCACAGGTCTACTTTCACCCCTCAGCTCCTTCAGGCGGCTCAGATCTTCCATCCGAGCTGTTATTACCGAGTCCCACCTGAGGCCGGGCAGCGAGTGTCCAGCAGTTTCTGGGTGAAGCTGTAAAAATGTTTCTGTAGTTGTGTTGAACGCTTCCTGTTCTTCTGTGCATTGTGTTGTAAACTTGTGCATCGGCTCAATAAAGATGGTTTTGGTCATTTGGACAGTGAAACGTGAACTCGCTCAAAATCAGACAAAAAAAAATGGAAATCTTTCAAAACCATTCAATTAACAGAATTTCAACATTTTGTTTGTGGAAGGCCAAAATTAAAAACATATGACTCTTATAAATTAACTGCGAGCCTCATCACCGTTTGTGGAAACAAGTCATCGACCAATAGGCGAAGAGTTGACCCTGTGACACACTTTGATGACAGCAGCTCATTAGCATAACGACGTAAACAAAACAACATCAAAGGATTGTGTTCAGGGAATAAACAGCAACAGGGAAACAATGAGCGAGTGAATACATTTAAAAAAATTAATCAATTAATACGATTTAAAGTTAAATGAGAACGTGAATAAAGACAGAAGCAAAACAGCAAATTAGACTGGTAGTAGAGTGCATACCTCCGCCAACAGTCCCGCTTTAATTCCCTGAAGTCTAAACCAATAGATGTTAGATCTGGAATAATATGACATGGAATTAAATAGTAAATACTAGCCAGATGTTTTTATCGACATCCACATGTTGTTCCCTGAGAAATTCATGAAAATGTCAAAAAATATCCTAAATCACAAAGTTAAGGAGAGTAAGAAAAGAATCCTGGTCTGGATGTATGTTCTGGGCCGAGACCGGTCCTCCATCCACATGTCGTGGAAATCTGTTCAGTAGTTTTGTGTGATTCTGCTAACAAACCAACCAACCAACCGACAGACATGTTGGAAAAACCAACATGTCTGTTGCTTCCTTCCTTGTCGGAGGCAATGAAAACAGAGATAACAGTTTGTGTTTATTTTGTGAATTGCTCTATTTATCTTTGATTTTAGCAGTTGTGGTCCTCCACAGATATTAGGAGCTGCTTCTCAGTGAAATATATTAATTAAATGGCTGTTAAATCAAGTTATTTGTCACCTTAACGTCCATCTGTTCTCCCACAGATTGATGTTGTTAGTGTCACTCGCTCCGTAAAGGTCCCTGATCTTTTTCTCCTGATTACACTTCTCTTTGTCTCTACGTACGGTTCCTCCTCGTCTTCATCCCGATAGCTCACTTTACTGTACATGAATGCTATTTGAAGGACAAGGAGTTCGTCGGGCTCCAACAACTTCCATCTTATCTGTCAAAACACACGCAAACACACAGCGAGATCATATGCAAATGTATGCTAACACACTGTGACACATACAACATTGGACCACCCCTCCTCTGACAGAAAGAGAGCAGCCGGGCCGACCGTGTGCCGTCTGGAGACACTCGGGACTCCAGATCGAGGACAGAAGCTCCGTCGTTGAATGTGAGAGACGATAAAGGTGCAAACTGTAACATAAATATTCATGGCGACCGCTCCGTGTACGATACGTCTCTCTGCATCTGCGTTTTAACTTAAGTGTATGTTCCACAGCTGTGTTTGCTCACATTTTGTCTATTTCTAAACTTTGGCTTCGCAGATATTCATGAGGGTTTTCAGACATTTCAGAAGTGCCATTGTCGAAGCACCGCTCACTTAAAACCGAGTCCTTTTCTTTTCTGTATTTGTCACCTCTCATCAACTTAATTGGTTTTGGAAGGCCACGCCACCGTGTTGCTGCTTACCTGACTTCTAACAGTGATGTTTCGTAAGCTCATTGAACAGAAAGGACAAACAATCAAAGTGCAGCGTCCTCAAAGTGGCAAAGTTTCATCCAGATGTAAAAATATTTCACAGCAGTGTCGATGTTAAAGGTGCTGCTGTAAAATGAGAAGCAGCAGACGAGTTAATGTGGAAACCTTGGAGAAAGTCTGTTTGTTTACGTCGTGGTAGAAAGTTCAACACTGTTCTCGGATGTTTTAGTCGTGGCAGATGGAGAGAAGAGATCAAACTTTACTTCAAATCCTACCCCTGACAGCAAACACTCAAAGCCAGCTCCGGAGATGCTGTTGCATCATTCACCTGCCAACCGCCTGAATCCTTAAACGTGGCTCTACTTTTCCCTCTTCACAGGCGGAGGGATCCTCCTTCTTGCAGATGGGAGCGTCTCTGGAGCAGCAGGTTGTCAGCATGTTCAAGGTACAGTACAGAACTGTGTACAGTCGGTACAGTACAGATGTTTGACCTCTCAGGCTGATTAACATCATGTGGCTCCTGCTGGCCCGTTTTCCACAGATTAACACAATCTGTATTTATGATAGATTATCCGTCGACTGTCACAACATCAACATCGAGCCCTCTGATCCCAGTTCAGCCTGTGATGTAATGAATCATCCCCACTTCTGTTTGTCTGTGCTGCAGCTCATGGAGGAGTACGACTGGGGCGAGTTCGCCGTGATCACCAGCTTGCTGCCAGGCTACGACACCTTTGTGGATATAGTTGAGTCCTACACAGATACCTCCTATTTCCTTTGGAAACTTCAGGATGTCTTGTCTCTGGAAATGTCTGTTGGGGCGAGTGACGCGAAGACCAAGCGCATGCTGCAGCAGGTACAATGAGAAGAGGCTGTAAGAGTCGTGGACTGTGTTGCACCGTCTTTAATCTTATTTTGTGTGTAAAGTCCTTCAATTTAACTATTAATGTTAGCTAGTTTCATACTTTACTGGATTGGGTTGCACCATTTAAGCTGAAAGCGGAAAACATCTTTTAAACTTTCCCTCCTCAGACGTAACGCCAGGAACAGCTGTCGAACAGTAACGTTACCTTTCATTCAACATGCTAACGTGACGTAGCATTCGTTTACATTACTGACATATTAACAGCTGACATGTTAGCAAGCTAATAGTTTCTAAACAGTAGCGTGCACAGACTTTTTGAAGGGCAGGGGCGAAAAGAAGGGCACTTTAGCGTGTGTTTTGGCTCCCAAGAGGGCACTTTAGTGCATGTTTTGGCTCCCAAGAGGGCACTTTAGCGCATGTTTTGGCTCCCAAGAGGGCACTTTAGTGCATGTTTTGGCTCCCAAGAGGGCACTTTAGCGTGTGTTTTGGCTCCCAAGAGGGCACTTTAGCGTGTGTTTTGGCTCCCAAGAGGGCACTTTAGTGCATGTTTTGGCTCCCAAGAGGGCACTTTAGTGCATGTTTTGGCTCCCAAGAGGGCACTTTAGTGCATGTTTTGGCACCCAAGAGGGCACTTAAGCGCGCGTTTTGGCTCCCAAGAGGGCACTTTAGTGCGCGTTTTGGCTCCCAAGAGGGCACTTTAGTGCATGTTTTTGCTCCCAAGAGGGCACTTTAGTGCATGTTTTGGCACCCAAGAGGGCAGTTTATCATGTTTTAACCAGTCAGGTGGGCAGTTTAGTGTGTTTTGCCAAACAAGAGGGCACTTTGGCACACTTTTTTGGTTCTCAGGAGGGCACTTTAGCGCGTTTTTCAACAATTGGGCCACGAGGGGGGGGCGACTGCCCCCCCTGCCCCCCCCCCCCCCCTTGTGCACATCACTGCTTCTAAAGGTTTAAATGTTTAGTGACGACTAATATCTACGTAAGAACTTCTGAATTAGGTTGTTTGGTGTAAGTGTTTTATTTAATAGTGCTGCTTGAGTCGAGTGAAGACTTTAACGCCGGGCTAGAACTTGAACAGAGGAACAGCTGGTGCTGCCGGCTGCCGAGGCCGATGTGTTGCATTCTCAAGCTGTGTTTTCTCCGCTGCTCCTTTTGTTTCTGCAGATGGACTCGCGGGTCGTCCTGGCGTACTGCTCCTACGAGGAGGCACAGTACTTGTTTCGTCAGGCAGCTGAGCTGGGTCTGCTGGGGCCGGGCTACATCTGGATGATCCCCAGTCTGGCCGTGGGCAACCCCG